>OZ035832.1:6819699-7419699 GCA_964034765.1 Knipowitschia caucasica
AACTATTTTTGCTAATAATTGTCCATGGCTTTCGGGCAAAAGCTATTTATTTAAGTTCAAACGCAACATTAACCAATACTTTAACAATTATATACATGAAAATTATAAAAGTCATTTAAAACGTGATAATGATTATACAAACACATCTTCACCCTGGTTACTTTTTTGTTGTTTTATTTGGGTATTTTGTTTGTTTTCTTATCTTTAATCTTGTATTATTGCTATTTTTCATTTTCTAACATGTCTGTACTGTGTAAAATAAACAATCATGTGGCCCTCCTAGTGGTCAAATAAGGAACTTCTTATCTCATACACAACGTGCACATACAAATGCACTCATGCACACTGTCATCCATCATTTTTAGTCCTTCTGTTGCCATGGCGCCCCAGGCCAGGGCTAATAGGAAGCAGTCAGTTTACTGTAAGGGGATGATGCGTGACAGACACATACCGTAAAACATAGACACCGCTGCCACTGGGCTGTCTCTTGAACTATCCATGCTCCACAGGCTAATGGCCCACTAACGGTTCCCTACTCCCAAGTGAACATCCCCATTTACATATGCGCTTGGTCTGCTGACTAAATTTGGTGTTAGAAAATCATTGCAGCGTCCAGTGTTCCTCCAGCTTGAAAGATGCAGAGCTGACGATGCAGACAAGGTTTTATAGAATCAGCCTGGATCGAGTTCGTTGTGTTGGAATGCAATGCTGCCGTGTCAAAACAGTATCTCTCAGGCTTCCTCGCACATGCAAATCTTACTGTTTTAGCAGCCACATCGTGTGATATTGAAGACATTGGGAACCTGTAAAGCTGCTGTTGTGTTTTCTGTCGGGATTCACCCAAGAATGAAAAAGTACAGCGCCCTGAAGTCTGTCTGATTCAAAAAGTTAGCCATTGAACTGCAACTGTTGGTCTTCTTAGATGCAGATGACTGTACTGCTCCTGTCAAATAAGTACAAATTTAGGAGAAAAATGAAAATCAGAATATATAATTCAAAAGTCTATTCACTTATAAAACTCAATTTACAATCCAAAACTGCCACAACAACTTCTTTACAAATAAACTTGCCTTGCCAAAGCGAGATACATCAAACTTTTATTTGTTATGAAGTGGATAATTATCACTCAAAACTATAAAAACCATATTGTAAATCTTAAACAACCACATCATAACAAACTACAGGCTTGGGAAAGGTCTCTCTGAATGTAATGAGTCTGTATCATTTATCGGTTTCAGATTTTAAATTGAAACAGAACCACTGGGTTAACCAAATGTGTCATTGGCAGTTGTGTAATATCTCTCTATATTGATCGATTGTGTTTAATTTTTTTACACCTCTCACTATAGTCATTCCATATAATTTGAATTAAACACATTTTTTACATAGTTTGCATGATTGGTTTAGGCGATGAAAACGGCAGAAAGTCCTAAGAAGCTCTGAAGTTGTGTTTTGTCCTTTCCAATTCTTTCTTTCTTATTTTTCTTGTTTTTTTCTACCTGAGATGTTGCTGCAGTACAGTGTTCGTGGTTTTACACTGGTCCAGGCCCGAGTGGAGAGGATTCCTGGACCGAAAACAAGCGGATCAGGTGAAAATCCACTGGAGGAAGCTTAACTTTTTGAAGAAAAAAAAAATCAAACAAAGAATTCAGCATTTTACTTTGGACTAGAACAGAGAAAATGGTCGAACCAAGCAGCAGCACCATCTCTGCTGCTGTGACCTAAAGTTCTGTTGCATTGTAAGACTTTTGTTAGCTATTTTTAGAATGATTTATTTTGTCATTTTTTTTGTGTGGATGGATGTGTCTCTGCTGCTACTGGACATGTGAAATTCTCCTCTGAGGGATCAATAAAGTATCTATCTATCTATGAGACACCCATCGTCATGTGCCGTTCATTTACTGACCCAAGGCTGTCTCCTCTTTGTGTTTCCTTCGTTAATTGGAAGAGAGAGAATGTTGCATGGGAAAGTGTGGGAGATGGGTGGAGTGAGAATGCAGGGAAAGACCAGACCTTGACAGGGATAATTCTGCTTAAGTCTGTGAAAACATCTAGTGAGAGAAAGCTGGAGGATATTGAAGCGTGGCCCGGCTCTGACCTTGTGCACACAGGAGAACACCGACACAAAGCTCAAGGTAATGTTAAAACAACATTCTTCCCACTGCTGCGTTGAAACATTTTTTGCAGGTCCCAGAATTAAATATGATTATGTAGCTTGTCAAATATTATTTCAAGTTGTTTGAACTCGCCCACTTCCTAACGAGGTTCTGCCAGGGAGGACACATTTATCAATATGGAAATAATGGAATCCCCAAATGCCTCATTCTACTGCTATAAAGTTCAATTCAATAAATCAATACTTAGAAATGTGTTGAAACTTGTTGTTAATATAGTTATTTCTTTTCAGCCAGTCATCATTTGTATACATCCAAAAACAGACAATAATTTCATAATTAATTAAGATATGAGCGGAAAAAGTTGCCACTGCTGCCTTGGGGTGAACTGATGCTGCCAATCTGAGCCATCGGCCTCTGACCACGCACACACACCACTGGTTCTTATATCACTACATGCCCAGACCAATACCAAACAGTCTCCAACAGAGCAGAGGAGGAATCGATGACTGGACTGGAATGCACATGTAGAATACAGAATCTTCAAATAAAACGAACACAGCTCCTCATCGCTACATGACACCCACAAATAAACTCATTTATCTTCATAGTGTTTTCAGATGCACTGGTTTCAGACCATCCATTATTATCAGTGAGCTGAGTTATGGTCACACAATGTACAATTATTGCCTGCATTTGTCTGTATAACGCAGAAAACGAGTGTGTGTGGTGTAATCTGCAGTTATTATTGTGGCTCAGTCATAACCAGGTGATGGAGCAAGTCATGATTAAATACTTGGTCTTGATTTATAATCATATAGTGCATGTGTTTGGCTTTGGAAGCAATTTACACAGAAGAACGATGTTAAGATTGTTATTTATTATTTTTCTGACTATTCAAAACAATATCTGATATATTTCCAACCCTTTCGCAGTTTCTCTTACGCAAATCAATCTTTTTTGTAGAGTGTAGTGGCCAAAATTTGCATGCAAAAGCAAGATCCTGTCAGACCTCTGAAGCTAAGCAGGGAATATGGCGGCACAGTGCATGGCTGAGTGGCTAGCACTCCTGCTTCTCAGCAAGAAGGTCTTGGGTTCAAATTCCAGTCGGAACAAAGCATGTCTGAGTGGAGTTTGCATGTTCTACTCGTGTCTGCATAGGTTTTTCTTCCTATAGGTCTGGCATGCGCCTCCTGTACTGGCAACCCATCTCTGTGTGGAGTAAGAGACAAATGTCCACAACAATTGTAAAACGCTTTGTAACTCTGGTCTGAGAAAGGCTCTTTATAAATAAATAAATCAAGATTACTTACTTAAAAAGAATCTTGTTCACTTTCTTCAGAATCCATGTCAGTGTTTTTCAAATTGAAACCTAAATACTGTTATTTACTATCTCAAAAGTTATGATTATTACTCTTTTTAATGATAACATTTTATTTTTGTAAATTATAATGCACAAAATCCAACAACAGTCAATGTGTGCGTATCTGTGTGTCTGTTTTGTGCGTGGTTGTTATTAATTATTGTCTGTTTTACAGTATTTGTAATTTGATGCAATCCAATGGCTTAACATCCAAATAAAGGAATAAATGAGATAGGAGCCTGCAGTGAACCCGACTGAACTGATGCCAGGCTAAAACGCTGACGGAAGGTCCTGTCACTTACAGGGCAAATCCTGATTACTCCTGATGTTTGGACTGAACTCAGGTCTAAATCAACTCAAAGCTGAAGACACAAACCAGATAAGTCCCCTATGGACTGCAGGATAGAGGGCAGAGAGAGGAGCTGCAGTCACTGCGGACATAAACCAACGCTGTGTTGTCGTCAGCTCGTCTCATGTCTTGTCTTCACTTGTTGGGTGCAGATGTGAAACACACATGTTCAGACCAGGGCTGTCTCTCTGCTCCAGATGACTCAGAACCCATTTACAAAAGTGAGGCAGGTCTTGAGAGCAGCAGGGATGTGGACACATAATAAAATGACAGTGAAAAACATTAAATATAGCTGTTTACAACCTTGGCGTCTCAGAAACACCTCCGTTACTCAGTGTTCGTGTGGCCGAGTAGCATATAAAAAGGGAAAGCAACGCCACCTAGTTTTAAAAATGAGACTAGGACTCAATAAAGGAAGGTTCTTAAAAACAAGGTGAGCAGTGTAAAAACCAGAGTTTTAAAAGGGATAAAACAATTTATTACAAATAAAATTACAGAATAAAATACTAAAAATATAAAAGCAAAGTCCAGTTAAAAGTCCAGCAAGGGACGGGGCAACTCCGCGTTCCCAAGGCAGCAGACCTAAAACCAGAGGAGCAGGAGGCAGTAAAACGTTCTTTTTAAAAATAGAAATCTGTAGGTTAAAAGTGGGATGAATCCCGGCCAGAGCACTAAAGGTCACTTACGTGCACGGGCAGAGAAACTCTGCCCGCTGCGGTGATGTCACGTCGTGCTCTGGCTCCACACGAGGGAATGGCTGGCCAGGCCCCTCCCTGAAACAAAAACAGGTCTCCCACAGTAAAACGCCTTAAAAACAGATTTCTATCGGCCAGCAGCAGCCGTATGCCCGGGCAGAGCACTACAATGTTACTTACACGCAGCGGGCAGAGAAACTCTGCCCGCTGCGTGTAGTCCGCGTCGCGCTCTGGCTTTCCGTGGGTCCTGTGCAGGTACTGCTGACTGCTGCTGCCGTTCTGCGTTGCCTCCTCTCCTCGGTTGCCCAAGACGCCCTGTCGTCAATCTGTGTCCTCTGCCCGGGACGGGGCCGCAGTCTCGCCAGCCACTTGCCGCCCACGGGTTGCCACTGGGCACACGCAGGGGAGAGCGGGCACATTCCATTCGTGATGTTGGGCCTAGCCCGGTGCACACACGCCTCTCTGCGCTTTCAATGCGCGCCCATCACCGGTGCCGCTCTCCCCGCTGGCCTCAGTCCCCCGTGGTCTCTGGCTGGCGGTGCCTCTCCTTTGGCCCAGTGCGGTGTCCTCCCTGCTTCTTCCTCCCCCATAGTCTGTTTAAAAACCCTTTTCTCATTGGCTCCAGCCCCCAGTGTCTATGTCCATTCGTTAAAATCAGTGGAAGCTGCCACAGGTGTGAGGATAAAAAACAGGAAGTAAAAACACACAGTGCGGCACACAAAACACATTTCAAAATAAAAGCATGCATAAAAACAAAGTGCGCTGTGCGTCTACCCTGTGACATTCGAGCTCATGCTGTATTTGTGCACAGGTACTCTCGGACAATATGAAGTCTGCAGCCTTAGCTGGGGTCCGCTTCTTACCAACTTAACACAACAGTTTTTAAAGAATTGTCTCGAGAATCTAATCATGACTTTAATCATTGTGTGTTTCATCAATAACTACCTGAGTATGAAATTGTAATGTTGAGAAGGCATTTCTTCAGCAGTTCATAGAGTTGATACTATACCCCATTACTAACAAATAAGCAGGAACATAATAGCACAATAAGAGACTGAAAACTTTATAATACACTATTGTCTGTTTAAAGATGTGTGTTTTCAGTGATGATGAAGGGGGTTTGAAACATTTTTCCCGTTTGTGTCCCTTTTCAAACTAAATTCCACAGTTGTTTCCCCTGTACATTTTATAAATGATGATGTTTTGGACATGCGTGTGACGGATTGCATGTTGTTGAACACTTTCCTGAGGCACAGTTTTACATTAGTCAGGTGACAGTTTGTAAGAAAAAGGAAAAGTATGCCAGCTGTGCGAATAACTTGATAGAACATTTGAGCATGATAGAAAACTCATTATAGTGGCTTATTACTATAATTTTGGAATGTGACAATTTAAAATGTAAATGTTTATATAATATTTATTTCATATATAATTTTTTTATAACAATTATGGACATAGGGGGGTCCCTAAATCTCCCCCCTTTAGGGAAAGGCAAAACGGGTGAAACGCACATACGGGCTCACAATCAACAGAACAGGGATGAAAACTGAAAAAATTCCCCAGAAAACTGAAAATTACAAAATGCTAAACTACCCAAACTCTAAAATATACTCTAAAGCACAGAATGTGTGACATGTCATATAGGTTTTAGCTCTTCTATATTGGTCCTGTATGGATATAGGTCCTGAAAATATCCTAAAAACTGTTGATATTCCCCACTTTGGGATTAATAAAGAATTTCATTTTAGACTCATCTTTGCAATGCCACTCGGTAGCAACCAGGCCAGAGGGATTTTACAAAATGGTGGCAGGTGAAACGGGAGTATCAGGAAGTTCTGTGCCGACGCGGATTGAACCAGCACCTGGGATTTGTTGCCCCACTCAGCCACTGTGCGGCTTTATGTCTGAAATCTCGTAATGATAGTGATAGTTCGCTGTACAAATGTTTAAACCAGGCAAAGGTGGTACAAGTCTTGCGGTAACGTATAACAAAATTACCTAATAAACATAAACAAAGGTACACTCTTCTCACTGTGTTGCTGCATTGCATGCAGAGTGTGTTGTGTGACAAAGTTGTTGGCAGCTGCATAAGATCACAATCCAATTTTATAGTGTAAATCCAAACGTATGACCTAGTTGTTGTCTCACCTTTTTTGTGTTGACACTGTGGGAGTGTGGTGATGCTCAAGATCGGACAGGCCATATTACAAACACAACATTTATCTTAGTCTGTGGTTTACTTCGTGGAAACTTTCCTATAGAAGTTTCAGATAGATAAAATAAGATAGACCTTCATTGATCGTACAATGTCCAAATTAGGCGTAGTTAGAATCACTCAGAGCAAAAACACATGAAGTGTGCAACACGTTTAGGTTGAAAATGTAGTCTGTGCAGGATATAATTATGTACAATAACAAAGTGGTCAATAACAGGCTGTTTTTTTCCATTAGTGACATAAAGTGACTTATGAACAATTTAAAGTATTTTCAAAAATTATCACATTAAATAGTAAAAACAAAGAACTTGGGTTATGGGCATTACATTCCTTTATTTTACCACGTTTTATAAACCATAGTTTGTTATTGATTCCTCTAGAGTAACATAGCACAAACGGGTTTCTAGGGGCGGTTAACAATGCCCCAAAGTGTCTTAGCCCACCAATCCTCAGCTCTCCATTATGCATCAGGGCCCTCTTCTCTCGGAGTTTTCATGTTACTTCCTGCCGCTGTGTACGGGGCGACTCTATCAGCCACTTCCCCACGAGTTGTGACAAACGCTTTACATGCTCAGGCAAACGTAACAATTGCTTTTCATTATACATCCACCCACTATACCTGCCTTGAGTCCCAGAATGCAACGGTGGCTACGGTTCATATCAGCACAGCAGTGGTCTTTCAGCTCTGTTTGTCCTGTGGTAATGGTCTGTGCGCGAAGAGGGAGCCGACGCCTGTTTATCAAGTTATTCGTGACTAACCCGGGAACTCATTTCGAATTGCTGACAATTAAATCATAAAGAGAGAATGGAGGCGAGCATTCTCCACAAATAAAAAGCGTTCTGCAGTTAAGTTCCGCTCACGTAGCACATGACTTGTGTGTGAAAGAAAGCTTTATCTAAAATAAATATTTGTAGCACAGAGCTGCATAAATAATGTGACTCTTGTTATTACACAATGTTTTTTAAATGTTTTTTGTATTTAAATTATGCATCATCGCTATCTAAGTATACATTGTTTAGAGATGGTTATTGTATACCAGAATGGAAATAAAAGGATATACATACACATTTTTTTTCAGAGCCAGTGCATTTTATTTCACACATTGTAATTGATATAAACCTCAGCCCAAACTGCAGGTAAATTTGTCCAAAAAGTGTCCATCTTTGCTAGCAAAGTCATTTAGCCTACTGTGATTTGTTTCATTTCATTCCTCCCGCGCCCCCCACTTGGGACCACTGGTTAGGATCACATTCTTATTGAGAACACCTTTTTCCTCTCATACATTTTTGCACCAATTTTATACAACTCTTCAAATGTCTTTTTCATTCACTCTTTACAAAACTACTATAGGAGCCACCAAACCCTAACTTCAATCGTACTTCAGAAACAAAGTGAATATTACTCATTATTGTTAGATTTTATTTTTAAAGCTTGCCTATATCACTCAGGATTTTCGTTTGAACTTGAACTCTCTCTGTTCAAGTAAGCCTCCTTTTGGACATTTTGACGTGAATCATGAGACAGGTGTATCAATTGCAGGGTGCCTGGTGGCTGAGTGGATTAGCACCTTCACCTCTCAACAGCAAGGTTTAAGTACTAAACTCGGTCAGAGCTTGAGTTGAAATTTTAAACTTTATCGCAATCACTTTGAGTTTACTTGGATATGGCAAGTAAAGTATGTCACTCGAGGAATTCAGTGAAGTTAATATGCAATTTATTTCCAAGGTTTTTTCAAGTATACTACTTTGTCAGGGTTTACAGTGTATTGTAGAAAGGCGCTATATAAATAAACTACTTACCACGGATTTTCCCTAAACTTAACCTTCCTGCAACATACAACTTACAGCTCAATACAAGTTTCTGTGCTACGACTGTCTACGGAGAAACATACATAGCCTAAATCTGCATATCCAGTCAAATCTGCACTTAATAATTGTTGTACCAAATCTGCAACAATTATTCTTATAAATATGAATAGCCTTTATGAATATGAATATGATTTGGTTTTCAAGTTTGAACAAACCTCCTGTGCAGAAAAAAAAAACCATTTCAAGTATTTGAGTCTAAAGAAAATCTACATCAATGCAGGGCCTGCTTGTGCACCTTTTTAGTAAACTTTTAACAACTTTTTAGCGCGTTTTTATTGTTCAGTTTTTTAATATATCTGAGTGTTTTATCTTTTTTAATTCAGTGGTTTCGAGCAAATAGCACTTAGTCCCGACTGAAACCCACTAGTAGCACAGAGGCTAACACAAGCTAACGAGGACATGGAAAGTGACAATGAAATTGGCTCAAACATGCACAATATTAGTCGCCTCACCTTGGAGCTCCGTGAGAGCGACCGTGCCACCATTGCAGATCTACGAAAAGAAGTCCTTCGTCTCACCGCAGAGTTGAATGAGAAACAATCTCTAGTATCCAAACTTTTTGAAGTCGCTGGTGGGCAGCATTCACGGCTGATGTCACTGAGCGCTGCATATTGTGACACTGTCGTGTGGGAGAGATCCGTCAGCTCCGGACCCTCCTGTTCTACACCTAAGCGCCCGCTTCCGAATAACGAGCCCGCGGATTCCGAGGAGCCATCCTGCGCCGTGGCCCATGTCCTGAGTCTGGCAAACCGCTATGCAGCCCTCTCCACCGACATCCCGGCCCCCTCAGCAGAATCCCTGGACACTGCAGCGTACTCTACTGCTCGAGGATCCAAGTCCACTGCGAGGAAAACGCTCCTAAAGGAAGCAGTCCTCAGGCGAAAGAGCGGTCCACAGCCATGTTGGCCTGTTCCCCTTCTTTGACCCCAGTGCAGCAGCCTCAGACTGGGGTAGGCGAGCCATCATCACCACCGCTCACCTCCACCGGGTCAGCAGCAGCGCCCAGAGCCAGCCCCTCTCACCGCTCCAGCGTCCCCGAGCACACAGCGTGGGTCGCCTGTAGCTGAGAGTCAGCACCCCCGCTCCTCCTCTCCATGTGTTCAGCGGCGCTCAGGCTCGGGTCCTGCTTCGGGTGAACCCGCTGGTTCCGTCCACCGAGCTCCTTCTCCGAGGCACTCTTCGCCCCGACCACTCTGATTATTGGAGATTCCATCGTGAGACACGTCCGCTTCTTTAACGCGGTCACTCGCTGTATTCCCGGAGCTACTGTACCAGACCTGCTCATACGTCTCCCTCCTCTGCTTCAGTCCCTGCCTGATACCGTTTCCAAGGTAGTCGTGCATGTGGGAATTAACGACATGAAACTTCAGCAGTCAGAAGTCACGAAGAAACCATTTTATGGATCTGTTCCACCTCCTTCAATCCTCCGGACTATCTGTTTTTATTTCTGGTCCAATCCAGACTGTAAAACAGAGGTGACTGCCTCTACAGTCGTGTTGTGTGGCGCTGCATGTGTGGCTTCAGGCTACATGCAGCTCTTTTAACTTTGTCTTTGTGAATAACTTTGCCCTTTTCTGGAAACGTTACGAAGCCTATCGTCCAGACGGATTACACCCAAACAGATACGGTAGCAGCCTGTTGATGGATTACATACGTTATGTTGTTCAGCGTTCCCCGAGGGGGGCGTGACTGTTTACATCTGAGCCCCCTCGGACCCCCACCGCACTCCCCGCCTCCTGCTCACCAGCACCGGGTGAGTACAACGGTGCAAACACTGCTCCCTGTCCGTCTGGCAGTGCATTACCAGTCCAAACACTGAACAACTCATTAATCGACTCTGACGTTATTTTTAAACTTGCTATGCTTAATGTCAGATCTCTATGTAACAAATCATTTTTAATTAATAATTTTATCACTTCTTATGATCTTGATTTTATGCTTATGGCTGAAACATGGCTGGACCAAAATACAGGAAATGCAGTTCTAATAGAAGCAACACCACCCAATTTTAAATTCGAATCCGAAATACGAGAAAACAAAAGGGGGGGAGGCAATAGCTGCAGTTTTTAGAGAGCACTTTGTCTCCCATAGAATGCCCCTTGGAAATTTTTCATCGTTTGAGTATATTTCTTTTAAAATGGAACAAAAGCAATCTTCTACTCTTTTCATTGTCCTGTACAGGCCACCACAGTCATGTTGCGATTTTATTGACCATTTTACTGAACTACTTTCATTCGTGTGCACAGATTTTGATAGTTTAGTTATTACAGGTGATTTTAATGTACATGTTGATAATGTTGATGACAGAAATGCAAAGGAGCTGGCTTCTGTATTTGAGACCTTTGGTTTCATTCAGCACGTGAGTGGCCCCACCCACAGCAGGGGGCACACTCTTGACCTGCTAATTACAAAGGGGGTTAATGTATCAAATGTTAATGTAGTTGATGTTGCTTTGTCAGATCATTTCTGTGTATTTTTTGACATGTGTTTTGCTAGCAAACCACCAGCTGAATTTACAACTGTTAGAAGAAGACACATACATGAAAACACAAGTGAACTGTTCATGGGAATGCTAAATTTTGAGAAAACTCCATGCTCTACTGTTGATGAATTGTATAACTCTGTCACCACCAGTGTTCTGACTGTTCTGGACGCCATTGCTCCTGTGACGGTTAAAATAGTTACCAGTAAGAAAAAGGCCCCATGGACTAAGGCAGACTCGGTTAGGGCACAGAAGCAAGAGTGCCGGAGGGCCGAACGGAAGTGGCGAAAGTCCAATTTCCAGGGCGATTATGAAATCTTTAAAGATGAGTTGGGTGAATTTAACCGGGTTCTACGTAGAACAAGAGAAATGTATTTTTCTGACATTATTGGAGGTTGCAGTAACAATTTTCGTGTTATGTTTTCAACAGTTGGTAGATTAACGAACCCCCCTGTAAAGTTGCCCCTAGAATTTTCCTCTAAATCTAGGTGTAATGAGTTCGCACAGTTTTTCGATGACAAAGTACAAGGAATCAAAAACACTATCACCTCCACAGCACGTATAACAATGCAACAGCCAGAGAAGCTTTCTGAGCTAACTCACTTTGCACCTGTGGATACTGAAACTGTCAAAAAGATAATCATGAGTCTGAGCTCCTCCACATGTAGCCTGGATATATTGCCCTCTAAATTTCTGAAGTCCGTCCTGAGCAGTTTGTTACCTTCACTGACACAAATAGTAAACATGTCTCTGTCGTCAGGAACATTTCCTATGGCCCTAAAAACAGCAGTCATAAGACCTCTCCTAAAAAAGAGCAGTCTGGATCCTGCGGGACTTCAAAATTATCGCCCCATATCGAATCTGCCATTTATTGGAAAAATTCTTGAAAAAGTGGCCTCCCAACAACTTACTGAATTTTTAACAATGAATAATTCTTTTGATATGTTCCAGTCTGGGTTTAGACCCCACCACAGCACTGAGACCGCTCTAGTGAAGGTAACAAACGACATTCGACTTCACACTGATGCAGGTAAAGTCACAGTTTTGGTCATGTTAGATCTTAGTGCCGCGTTCGACACTGTCGACCATGAGATCCTCATGCAGAGACTGGAGGACTGGGCTGGTGTCACTGGCACAGCCCTAGACTGGTTTAGGTCTTACCTGGAGGATAGGAAGTACTTTGTGGAGATTGGAGACTGCGTCTCAGATGATGTGGCCCTGACCTGTGGTGTACCACAGGGGTCGATCCTGGGACCTCTCCTATTTAATCTCTACATGCTGCCGTTAGGTCAGTTAATACAAAGAAACAAAGTGTCCTACCACAATTACGCTGACGACACTCAGATCTATGTCTCACTGACTGCAGGAGAACATGGACCACTGGATTTGCTCCTTCACTGTATCCAACAGATCAGTGACTGGATGCAAAATAATTTCCTCCAGCTAAATACAGACAAAACCAAAATCATTGTCTTGTCCCCAGAAACAAAGAGAGGGCGTCATTTGTCAACTTCAGTCTCTCTCCCTACTTCCTTCAGACAAGGTCAGAAATTTGGGGGTAATACTGGACTCAGACCTAAATTTCAATAGCCACATAAAATCAATAACATCAACAGCTTTTTACCATCTGAAGAACATTGCCAAAGTTAGAAATATAGTGTCCAGGGCAGACTTGGAGATTCTTGTCCATGCATTTGTCTCCAGCAGGCTAGACTACTGCAATGGCCTGCTTACAGGTCTGTCCAAACAGACCTGTAAGCAGCTGCAGTACATCCAAAATGCAGCAGCTAGAGTCCTGACAGGAACCAGGAAGTATGACCATATTAGTCCGGTCCTCAGGTCTCTGCACTGGCTTCCTGTGGCTCAAAGAATAGATTTTAAAACGGCTCTGCTTGTGTACAAGTCTCTCCATGGCCTTGCACCAGAATACATTAGTGACATGTTGGTGTCATATGAACCAGCCCGGACTCTGAGGAGCACAGGGACTGGCCTCCTGCTGGTGCCCAGAGTGAGAACCAAACATGGGGAGGCTGCGTTTCAGATCCATGCAGCTAAGATCTGGAACAATCTCCCTGAAAATGTGAGGGAGGCGTCTACTCTGTCAATGTTCAAATCCAGGTTAAAGACTGTTCTGTTTGCCTGTGCATACAACTGAAGGATTTTATCTCCATTTTTAATGCACTGCTGTCATTTATTTATTTTTTTAAATTTCTTGTGTAATTTTGAAAGTTTTAATGGTTTTATTCTTTTGTGTGATTTTAATGTTTTAATTGTGTTTTAATCTTTTGTGTGATTTTAATGTTTTAATTGTGATTCTGGTGTTTGTTTTATGTGATGATTTGTGATGTGGACTGTGAAGCGCTTTGTGTTGCCATGTGTATGAAAGGCGCTCTACAAATAAACTTTGATTGATTGATTGATTGAACCATAAACTTCTTTTTTTTTAATCACAGACTTTTTGTCAGCCATCTTGGTTTGATTTGGCTGAGACGCGCGAGAAGGCAGTGCAAACCCGACGTAACACCGGCGATCCTAATTGGCCGATTATTTTATGATCTCCTGAAGGAGTTTGCAATGCGCTCGATCCCAGCGAAACACCTCTGGTGGAGCACGGCAGAACTACAAGGGTCTGGCGAGTCCGGCAAGTACTGTGTATTACTGCATCATCAATCCATGTATCATTTAAATTAAAGGTCCCATATTACTCTTTTTTTACTTTTCTCTACTTTAAACAACATTACAGTGCTTTTTGGCCTTCTGTGAGATTTCATAACACTTTGAAGCAACTTTTGTTAAAGTTAAACTCATCATACTATCAATGTGCAGAAGCCAGTACTTTTCCCTTGTTGTGTCTATCTGAAGGCCAAGCTACATGGCACTGTGGCAGCTGCTGATTGGAGGTCTCCATGCCTCCGCTCTGTATAATACACTTGCATTCTGTTGTATCTGTGTTCGTGCTGTCTCTACCATCGACAATAAAACATGTCTTCTGTCGGAATTAAAGACGCGATCCCAGACTTGGTTCATCTTCTTCAGGTGGTGGAGAATGCGGGCATTGTCTGTAACATCTAGAGAACAGAAGACTTTTTTTTTTTACACGAAAAGTGTTTTTTTTTTAAGCCAAAACTGAGAAACCTCAAGAGAATGCATCTGGACCAGCACACTTGGACAATCTGCACAGCCCCTGATTCCAGTCAGGCTGTGAGCTGCTGAGACATGGACAACACCAGCGTCCTCTTTTGCATGGACATGATTTGGAACAATCTGGATTTCTGAATTTGGACAGAATTTGGACTGAATTGAATTGCTGAATCTGGACACTGAAGCTGAAACGTGTGATTGAAAGACACGTCACAGAAGAAAATGGCTCGACACAAATGCAGCCTGAAGAAACCAACACGGAAAAGTGGGAGAGACTGTTTTCAAAGCAATATCTGGAACCACCATCGACTGATGAAGTTTGGTATTTTACTGAAGATTGTTGACAAGTTTTATGAAAGATCCGAACATGTTTTATGAGTTTTTGAAGTATTCCGAGTTCTGAGTTTTTTGAAGTACCGAGTGAAGTACCGAGTTTATGAGTTTAAGTATTGAGTTATGATGTTATGTTGCTGTTTATCAATCCTGATGGTCACACGTGAATGTATGACCAGAGGGGGGAATGTGAGATTTCATAACACTTTGAAGCAACTTTTGTTAAAGTTAAACTCATCATTCTATCAATGTGCATAAGCCAGTACTTTTCCCTTGTTTTGTCTATCTGAAGGCCAAGCTACAAGCACACCGTGGAAGCTGCTGATTGGTGGTCTCCATGCCTCCGCTCTGTATAATACACTTGCATTCTATTGTATCTGTGTTCGTGTTCGTGCTGTCTCTACCATCGACAATAAAACATGTCTTCTGTCTGAATTTAAGACACGATCCCAGACTATGTCATCTTCTTCACTTCATACACATGTCCAAAGCAGTTTTTTCATTATTTTCCTCAAGCTTTAGGCCCAGTTTATACTGAGACACTGCGCAGACGTTTCCAGGCTATTAACAGAAACGACCTGGCTCCTAATGCAAATTTCTCAGCGTTCACATGAGGTTGAAAAACGATGTAGTTCTAGCGCCCGGCCAGTAGTGGGCAGATAAACTTTACAACACTCACACGACCCCAAGCCCTGTGCCCAGCCCCCCCCCCCCTCTCGGCAGTGTACTCACTTCCTGTGCCAGACCCTCAGAACGCACCAGCATCATTCTGCATTTTAACAGCCGCTGTGAACATGGGAACTGAACCTAGAGCTTCGCGTGGTCTCGTTTGGACAAACGAAGGTGTAGAATTATCCTCCGTGCCGCGCTGGAAGCCCACGTAGCTAGTTAGTTTGCGCGGCGCCATTATTGTTTTTGTTTGTTCTCCGCTACTGCGCATGTCCAAATGTACGTGGCGGGGAGCAGCGCGGAGGCGGGGGTCAGAGCAGAGGGGGATTTCACACCTATTCCCCTCTCGCGGGTGTGAAAAAGCTCCCTGCTGTGCAGCGTTTCTGAGTTGTCCCACTCTGCAGGCTGGATCTGAACACTTACGTTTTCACCTGAAACACAGTCTTCGTATGAACGGTTGGTAGCAACCGACATCCAACTATACCGTTTTACTGCCACATTGTCTCCGTGTAAACTCAGCCTTAGTTAAGAGAGCATTCTTTCTCTTTCATTCTTGGGAGGCAGCACACCACCTCGTTGTAAATCTGCAAAAGGAGTTAATCCCTTCCACCTGTTAAAGCTGCACTAACTGACTTTGGGATTTTAAAGACACAGACTCGCTGGCCTCGCTCTTTCAGCTCCCCTCCCCGCAACCACGAAGCTATCGCTCCCCACACACACCCACTGTTGTTGACGGAGCTAGCGTCTCCCAATATGGATATTATGGATTAGCTAGGTTAGGTTAGCTCCGCCGCTTGTTGTGCTAACTCAGCTGTCTGTGCTAACGGACCTGTAGATTTCTCACGAAAGTGGGGGCCAGTGGTGCGCTGTGATTGGTCACAATCTGCGACCCAAAACACATTCTCTTCCTTATTTCATCAAAACTCGATCTAAAATATTATGTCACGCCAGCACAAATCTGCACTACTTTTTCTTCAAAAGGACGTATATTCCAATGCACTACATGGACATGGATAGCATTTTCGTAATTAATACAAAAATAAAGTCAGTCAGTGCAGCTTTAAGGGAGCTCAATTGAGAAAATACAGACCCTATAGTAAGAAATGAGTTAGTACAATGGTATGGAAAGACTAGGCTAGAAAGGACTATGTTTTGTCAACAGCTGAACAGTTAGCTTCTGCTGATTTGTTTACCTCGAACTTAGCGTGAGGCTACGTCACGGCTCGAGTGGGGGGAGGCGTGCTCATGGGCAGAAGAGCAGAGATTCAAGCGTTTCTATTGAGGTGACACCTCTAGGCATGAAATGGCTACAATTTGACAAGTTTTGACTGTTGTATGGGGTATCACCCAAATTATTATCACACATGTGCTTACAATGTCCAGTGAAAAATGATGAAAAGCAAAAAATGGGACTTTTAAGTTACATAAGTATCTTGTCTAAACTTCAGGTACCAAATATTTCTAGATCTAAAAGTATACTTAACTGCTTGAAATCATGTTGTGTCACAGTTAGGCACATTGGATCTTTTTCTCAGGATTAGTAAGTATTAGAATGTTCCGTGGTCCTTGATGCTTTGGCTGCTGTGGTGGGAGGTGTTATAATAATAAGTGTGCAATCGAAGGATAAACTTCGATTGGCATTTTAGGAACAGTGCAGTGAATACAGCCAAGGATTTAAACAGTATTAAGTAAAAACTCCAGAAGGAAATTGGGTCAAAGCACTTACTGCTAAGATTAAAATAATCCAAAGTATCTGTAAATCAATAGTGTTTGGGTCTAGAGTGGAAATTCAATATTTAATAGAAGTTTGTTTAATATAGGGTCTTTGAAGATGTCATCGGAGTAGATATGGCTTGGATTTGTATACTAATATTGGAACATCTGCAGTTAATAAAGCATGTAAACCTCTTTTTTCTCACTGTTATCCCACTGTTTTTTGTTTTAATTGTTCCTTATCGATGCAGGAGAGAAATGTCAGTGATGATCCAAGACATTTATGGACATTTATGGACATGGTCATCTACCCCCTATGGACCAATGGCTCGTATTCTCTGATCTGTTGTTAGTGAATCGACAACTTTGTAAAGTCCTTACAGATGACTGCTGTTTTGATTTAGGACAATACAATAACCCTCCACTAACAGAGAACCCTAGTTGGGTTTAGACCGTGGTGAGACAGATTAGGTTGACCCGGCTGATGATGTGTTTTTGCAATAGTAATTCTAGTAGTAGTAGTAGTCACCTATGGAAATACTATTGCTTGTAAAATGTTATGCGTTTTTAAATACTACTCAAAATAAGTCATAAATAGAAATACATTATTTTATTTTTGTCATAATATTACCAATAAAGATCAATTTCATCAATAAAATAAATACAATCCCTCTTATAAACTGCAGTATTTATTTACATATAATTCACAAACTATTCTGAGTTCCGTGCTACTGAATCAAAAATCAAAATCCTCTCTAAAGTGCCATCGAAGGAGTCTTTCTGGAGCCTTCATGTGACTAACTCTTCTATACCAAGAAACTACTGGAAACGGCAAAGAATTGCTACTTCCTGCTGGTCCATTAGCGGCTACAAGTCTTGGTAAAATGCTCTAATTAGATCTTGCCCAATACATACAGTCTTCCAATTCTCACTTTCCACTGGGACTGCTAGAATCCTTGCAAATCAAAGGAAGAACATATTAAGCTGCTTACAAAGGTGGCTTCAACTACACAAGTGTGTCTGTTGAGCGATTTCAAAGTAATTCCCCCGTTATAAAAATGTCTACAGTATATGTGAGCTCCATTTGTGAAAGTGCCTGGTAGCGTGCAAGAACGACTTTTACTAGGATGCTTTGTACTACAGTATAGGCATGTGTATATAATATGGTCTCAGCATGTCTGGATTCAAAAACTCAGAAAAAATAAGCAATCATTCAAAAAAAGTCCATTTAAATTCAACTCGTGAAACTAATGACATACTCATTACAGCCAAGTGACAAATATCAATAATGTATTTGTTTTATGTAAATAATTATGGCTCAAATAAGAAAAAAATTATGTAATTACAGTTATAATATTTAGAAAATGGACGGTAAGACATAATCATTGAAATTATAACAAACAAAACTTGGAATTTGTCACTTTGCTTGTAAGGAGTCTATATCATACTTTGGTTTCATTTGTAAGTTGTATAAAGGAAATAAATTAACGATATTGTAACTTTCTGAGTTCCACCTCCCGTATTTGCTGTCATTAAAAAACTTACAATTAGATCAAAACCTAAAACAATTTCAAATGAAACCGTCGATTCATTTTGTAAACTGTTTTGAACAACTTTTATGTTTTCAACGCATCCCCTAATTGCTTTTTATGTTACAGCTGTAAATCCTCTTTCTGTCGCAGACCACTATGGCTTATTGGATTACTTTCTGCAAACTTGGCCTACATACCAGGCCATAGCATGTAAGGACCAAAACAACATCTCCTCTGGTGACAAAGCAAATCACACAAACAATAATACACTAAACAGGAAAGTGAATGTAGCATTGCTTGCATTTGGTTAGCAGTGGAAAAAATAAATATATTTCCATACAGTTTTGTGTCAGTAAAACCGTTAGTGGCAAGTGCATGTACCATTTCCTTTCTTGTCCTTCCTGAGTTGGGTGACCTCGAGTATTGTATATTGCGAGTAAATGTGCTGAACTCGGCTGAGAAGAGAAGGACAAATAATCAGGTTACGAAAAAGCTCTGGGGGCGGCACGTAATGTCTCTTTGTCACACTTTGCCACAATTGGAATTCCTTTGCGTGGATTTGTATCTGTCATTGGCCATTTTCTTCTCGGGCCTCAACGCTTCCGTCTTATTGTGATGTTTGGTGGGTTAAGCCAGTGGTTCCCAACCTTTTTTGGGCTGTATACCCCATCGACAGCATGGGCATGGCATGTACCCCTTGTTATCGCGCTCATACCCCGGTCAAAATCTCAAAGTCAATTTTGGACTGGGATATATCGTGAATTTGTGGTACGTTTGTTAAAAACTCATATTTGGCATCTAAGTATTAATTTCCAAATGGTCACTTTAATTTAATTTGCATTTAGTATTATTTTTTAACAGATTGAATATAAGTAAGGCTTTTTATTGCTGACTTTTGTAGAGGCCCAGTGGCTGCATGAGTGGTCAGCATGGCACCTTTAAGTCACATCACAGTGGTCTGCAGGATGCTATTGGATCAATTGTACAAAACTATTAATCCTGGATCTCTGTAGACACAACCCCGATCAAAAGGAAAGTCACCATGATGCCCACACTTGCAGGCAGTGGGTCATTACAAATGTCAAATGTGCAAAAATGTCTATATAAAAAGAAGTGGCCTATTGTTATTTAAAAGTTGCAGCTTTAATTATTTTCTCGGTTCAATATTTAGAATAGGATGAAAAAAAAATGGCTCTCTTGAGAAAATGATCCTTAAAATTAAATATACCTATCAATCTTTGCAAATTTGGAAAATCATTTCATGTACCCCCTGTAAAACCCACGCATATCCCCAGGGGTCCACATACCACTGGTTGGGAAACACTGGCATAGATTGAGGTTTTAAGGAGGATATTAGACAAATGTGACCAGTGTGGGGCAGCATATTTCTTATGGGGACCTAGAATTCAAATAAAATTTCAAATAAAACACAGCCACCCACCGAACCACCCACACACACACACATGCGCGCACCCACACACCCACACACACACACACACCCACACACACACACACACACACACACACACACACACACACAGACACACACACACACATAACTAAGTAACAAGCATTCTTTTTTCACATGAGTTCTACTTCTCAGACGCGTCATCACTTGCGTTCTTGGTGAAGTCAAAATGCACTGTC
This sequence comes from Knipowitschia caucasica, assembly GCA_964034765.1. NCBI lineage: Eukaryota > Metazoa > Chordata > Actinopteri > Gobiiformes > Gobiidae > Knipowitschia > Knipowitschia caucasica. The sequence continues at coordinate 6,839,822 of OZ035832.1, forward strand.
CCCTTCCTCACACCCTGTTATTATTAGGCACATATTTACCCAAAACATCTTCTACAGTGTTGTGTCGAAAGTGATGTGCTGGCTACCTTTATCAAGAGTTTAGTTTAGGAATCAAATGGAAAGAGGTTGGGAGAGTCACTCTGGCTCTTCTTGCTTGTCCCCTGATGTCTCTGATTGGTGCAGGATTTCGACTTCCTGTTCAAGGCAGTTTGTCTCCTCTTCCTCCTCCTTGGCCTGCTCCTCCTCTTCCTCGCGGATGGCTGTGATGGTGTCGGTTGCGGCCTGGACTTGCTCCGGTGATTCTGCAGCAATGACGCGCTTCCACATCTCATGGTTTTCCAACAGGTGCTGCGTGATCTGGCAAAACACTTTCCGTTGCTTTCTCGCTTTGGATTCTGTTTGGAGAAAGTATAGAAAAAATACCGTGTTTATTGATCTGTGTTTGCGGAGGAAGAAAAACAAGTAACTGTCAAAATCTAAAGCTTCTATTATATTTTGGGCAAGTAAATCATGTTTTAAGGAGCAAAAGGTCACAGTGACATGGTGACCAATATAAGATATCAGGCACCATTTTGAGTAACTTCTTGAATTCTGAGGTTTTTAGTTTTCATGTAGCAATAAAGAATAAAACTGTAAAGATCTAACTTTATACTTTATACTTCATACTTTTATGAAGTACCGTAATACACAAATATATTACTGATACTTGAAAAGACTCAAAAAAAATTAAGTGAGACATTTATTTTTTCACAGCTTGTTAAAACCTCAAAAACATATAAAAAATGTTTTGAATATTTTGCAAATACACTGTAATGTAAACTATAATAATCCAATGATGATCTTTGCGTAATGACTCGTAAAACATAATTGTTTTCACATCTTCACAAGTTGAATCACAGAAATAAATACACTTTTGAAAAATATTCTAATTTTCTGTGTTTCACATGTTGATGGACAAATTGTTTGCTTTGTTGACAATTAAAGTGCATGCATAATAATATATCACTATAATCGAAGGACATGGCGGTTTCCCCACATTATTTTCAATGAAATGAATCTTGGAATGTCACTTCGAGGTCTTTAAGGCAAGAAAGCTTCAAGAATATGAATGATGTCATCAGGTAGAGTAGAGCAGACAATCTGACAAAGGGAATAAGTAAGGAATCATAATATGTTCGGAACAAAGACAAAAATACTATGATTTTGTGTCAGTAATGAGCTTGGTATCATTGTAAGAGTTTTCAATGCACAGAAGATAAAATCATATTAAAAGGGGACATACGGGTGGTTGCACGGATTGGGGACATGTGATCTTCAGCTGCCTCCTCCTCTGTGTCTCTGTGTTCACTGGCCTCCTGAGCCTCCTCCTCTTCATCCTCCTCCTCCTCTTCCTCCTCCTCCTGGACCCAGTGGCCAGGCATGAGTGCTGCAGAGTTGTAGGAGGAGCACAGAGGGCCCACAATGTGAGTAATGAAGGACTCCTGCAGTTTAGCCAGCTGTGGGGCCGAGCGGTCCATGAACGGGCTGATAGGGAGGCCCAAGGTGGATTCTTCATCGCCCTGACAATCACAGAAGGAAAATACTTAAATGAAGCCAAGTACATAAAACACCAGTCTCTTAGCCCATAGTCCCAGGCCCAAAGGAGCTGCTCAGAGTCCAGCTGTACCACTGTGTCTCCACTCTATCCCTGGTACAAAACTGTTTATGTTCAGTTTTCAATTCATATGAAATGAAAAGGATGATTGACTAAATAAAATTGCTCAAAAGATTGAAAATGGAAGGATTCAAAATAAAACAAATGTCTAGCTTGGTTGGAACAAAATATTATTTGATAACGTATTGATCTAATGCATGCAAAACATTTGTTAAAACATTTATTTTGGAGAATGGACACAAGGACACAACAACGGCTGCTCAGTTTGGACGTCCCTCCTCTGGGGCATGAACAGGGGTGAGCTGGGTGGTCCCTCACAGGAAGCTCTGCTCTCTCCGGGGACAGTGGTGTTACGGCTCTAAATGTTTTTGTTGTCTAACTTAAATTACATACAGGACACAGAGGGCACTATCCCTTAGATAATGGTACCAAAGGTACACATTGTCTTATGTAAAGATGAATGCTGCTTGTCTATAGAGCACATTGATGTGCTGCTCATGACTGGGCTGAGGACAGGGCTTTCACGGCGAGTACACTGTAGATGGACAGTGGGGTAAGAGACCTCATCTCCATGGCAACACTGTACTGCTGCAAGTGACGTGGTTCTGTACATCTATAGGTAACAGTGGCGCGAGATGCGCAATGCATGAGAATTGCATTTCAAAAGCAGCACAGTTACGCTTTGAAAAAAAGCGATACAAGCCGGGCTAACACAGAATGCAGCTGCTCGTACACGTGAACTGTGAGGCTTTATCTCCATCTGTGGACGAGTTATGTAAAAGAGATGACATATTTGGGTCATCTGAAGTGAGCGCAAAAACTCAAGTCCTTGATGTGGGCGTTCTACCATAATTCTCTCAAAGAGAAATGGAAAGATGGTTGATATTAAATAGCTGCTTATGGAGAATCAGAGTTGATCTGCTAAAATGAGGCAAAAGGAAAAGATTTGTGACATACTGTTCCCAAAGTGTGTCTTTTATTACTGTATTGTGTCCTGATATAAAGCTGGCTCACATAAAATAGTGCATACTCTCAATCTTATTTCGTGCCTATTAATCAGTCTTGTGAGGTTCTGATTACTAGGTCCAAAGTCTCCCATTTTCACCTCGACACTTAAAACCTTCTGTTGCGAGGATACTAATCATAGTTGCAGGGCTAATCAGATATTATCTGTCTTGCCATGCACCGGAGTCAACTGACCAATCACAGTCACAGGGGGCTGAAAGCAGGATTTGCTGTCAGGCATCTGCAGTGCCTCATGAACAAATTCAGCAGTCAAGGCTATTATTGTCTATTGTGGCTTGAGAGTGCCTTTTACACTCACCTTTTCTATGCGCTGTAATTACCCAAAGCCACAAATGAGAAAATGCGTTTTAATGTTAGAACATACTTGTTCGTAGAATTCATTCACAATGCCTTCTGTCCATTGCAAATGCAGTTCCTTATTCTTCAGGGGCCCGTTGACATCCGCGATCTTTATGCACATCTGGCAAACCAGCATTCGGTCATTCTCATTGCTCCAATCAATACTGGATATGCCTTCATCTCCCACCTAAAGCAGTAAGATCAATATAAGTATGTATTAGCACCTATTGTACACAACGTTTTCAATGAATGCAATTTTAACCAGGATTACAGTCTAAGAGAAAAAAAAGGTTAAAAAAAATACATATGTGCCTGAATTTAGACCTATTTTGATGCGTGGAGAGGTGTAGGGTCGGAGAGTATTCGGGTCTGTGCCCTTTAGTGTGTTTTGTGTTGAATGAATGAGAGGGATCAGAGCTAATTGTTTCGGTTGTGTCCTTTTCAAACTGCGTAAAACTGCTTATTTTGTATTTGTTTTTTTATTCGATGTATAAAATGAATAAAATAAAAAATAAAAATAAATAAAATAAATAAAATAAATAAAATAAATAAAATAAATAAACTTTTATGTATCAAGTTGTGTCCATTATCTAAAGAAGCTCTTCATTTCTCATCTTTAGCCTTGCAGCCACTCATGTTCAACCACAGTGTTTACCTTTGCGTTAAATTCAGCAAGGAAATCAAAGTGCTTTTTGAGGTCAGTGGCCAAAATGGCTTCAATAACGAGGAAGCGGAAGCGTTTGAACTCCACATGCTCAAGGTTGGCAAGAAAGTTATACTCCGGTTGAGACATGAAGAGGTTCCAGGCGGCAGCTGCGTGGTGGTTTTCCAATACAGAGCGATCATTGTATAAAAGTGCCTGAAACATAGTAAACATACAAAGAAAATCATGGAAGTTTGTTGCCTAATAATTAGGGCTGTCAAAATTATTGCGTTAATTCACGTTATATACCGTTTTCATTAACGCGTAAAAAAAATAATTAACGCATGTCCGAATGACCCGTCCATTTATAATAATATCACTCAGAATGCCGCGGACACGTGCGTGTGTGTGATGGTGACAGCGGTAACGTGGTCATATAATACACACATATATATACACGCACAGGGGCCATTCTCTGATGTTGTGTGACACACGGAGGAGAGGAGGAGACACGCTGAAATGCAACCAAACTCGCAAAATTAAAGCTGGGGTACCTACATTTTCCCTTTCATTAACAGCTCTTGTTGGTTGTACCCAAAAGTAGAAGGTTGTGAGCAAGTCAAACAGTTTAAGTACATTTGGTATGAATAACAATGTGTCATTACATTTGAAAAACTCATTTAACTTCAATTGGAGTGGATTTGAAAAAGAATGTTAAAAATGCGATTAATCGTGTGTTAACTCACCATTACTATTCGATTAATCAACTAAAAAAAATAATCGTTTGACAGCCCTACTAATAATACATTAATTGTGGACATCCTACAAAATTGGGGTACATAACTTTTCTTTTGTCTCATGAATACATTACAATACAAAAGAAATAACATTTTGTGAACAAATCAGACCAAAACACACTGTCTATATCATAATAAACTAATAATCATTATTTCACATGAACAAACAAAACATATAGCTATTGTGCATGTCTTTGCACGTGTTTGTGTGTAGGGGGAACCAGAGCACCTACACAGACAAAGGCAGAACATGCAAACTCCACAAAGAAAGGCCTCTTCTCAAGGTAGAACTCTAAACTCTAAACTCACGCGCTCCCGTGAGTGTCTTTTACATTCTGAGAACTGGTTGAATGAGTGAGGAGTGGTACTCTTTTTTTAACTGAACTAGCTGATTCTCAGAAGTGACAGAGGCTAAAAATAAGTGCATGTGAAATAGGGCTGTGCCAAAAAATCTCTTTCTCTATATCGATTATCGACCTGTGCATTTAAATCAGAGACAAGATCATGCTGAATTTCTCCTGTGTATTTATAACTGTGCCAAGAACAGCCTTCTACGACGTTTGTCTTAAATAATCATAATATAATTCAATGAGAGTTGTCCTGCCACTTGCCTGTGCACAAGTGCATATACAGTATATACCATGTTTTATATATATATATATATATATATATATATATATATATATATATATATATATATATATATATAAAAAAAAATAAAAAATGGAGAGTGATCAATATGAAGAAAAAAATGATTTTTTTCCCAGATCGCCCTAAAGTGAAAACGAGCCATAGAACCTCACCGTTTTGCTCACTAGGATCACATCAACTTTATAACCATGTGTAATTAGTCTTATTTTGTGGTTTAGAAGTTAGGTACTCCAGCTTCACCTTGGCTCGTGGGAAGGTTTCATGTTTACCTGTGGTGCACTGGTGGCCACTAGAAAGGCGTTAGTTCTTCCTGGATGGTCATAGTCGTGCATTGCGGCTGCCACATAAAGAGCCATGAGCTCCAGGCCTGGGACCAGACGAGCTATGGAGCCGTAACCTTCATCAAGCTCCAAGTTCAACTTCAGAAAACCTGTTGCACCACGGCACATGCCATTCTCTGAGTCTGCTGAACAAACACAGCGTAAATATGTTTTAGAACATGCCTTAGGAATCCCACTGAGTACAGGAGGACGAGCATCATTCATAATAAATAGGGTTAGGGTTTCTGACACTATGAAGCAAGAGCAAAACGTGTTGTCAGTGTTTGGACCTGAAACATGATTATTATTAAGTAGTGGAGGCAAGGGCAGCACAATTTTGGCAAAATTGCTGATTGCAACATTTATCAACATTGCAATTCCTATTTTCAAGATTCAGTATGTTTACACAGTCTAAAAATGAAAGGGTTTGTATATGAAGCAATTACCCACAAATGTGAGTAAATGTTTATTCAAATGAGTTTGAACCAATTCAACCATTTATGCCTGTAGAAATAAAAGATCAATAAATGTAAATGAAACTTATAATTAAGTTGATTTGTTTTCTCTGAAAACTTTTATTCAGTCAGACCTGAGTTGTGCAACACATTATGAGAGTTTATAAATGATGAAAGATAATAATCAATTTCCCCACATCTAAGTGCTTGTTTTCTTATCTTTTGTCCTTTTGTGAAACGCTTCAATATTTGCAGACCATGAACAATTCAATTTCGATTTGATTTTGATGAATTCTGCTGCCCTAGTGGAAGTATTATAAATGTGTATGTTTTGTTTATATTAATAAAACAATAACACATATACAATACGATAAAATGCTCAACTGGGTAACTGTATTATTATCCAGTTTTGGCAATTTATCACAATAAGTATAATGTTATAATTTATTACCATTACATACCTGAGTGAATGCCATTATCTGAGAATGGAGAGGGCAGACCAGGCACACACTGCGTGGTCAGGTACCACACTGCATGCAGCACGTCTGTGGCGTGAATCCTGTTGTGATCTGACATAAAAATTACACAGAATACAGTATGTTATAACTGAACATGTAACATTGATCACAGTCATTGTTAAACCAGACTGCCGCCTAGTGGCAGTGAGCAGACATGACGCATAGAGCAGTACTCACAGGGGATATCTCTGTAACCATTTTCTAGAGCGTGGAAATAGTTCATGAACTCTTGAACTGGAATCTTAAACATTTCAAATAGACCTGTATCTTCAAAGAGCTTATATGAAACCTGCAATTAGAAATACAAATACACATAAAACATTACTATCTGTTAATGATGATAAACAAACTTATAACTTAAACATCATAGAAAGTAATGCGCAGATCTAAAGGGAATTGTTACCTGACTCAGAATGCAGCCAGTTTTTCCGTTCGTCTTTTCAACTAGACGGAAAATGGGAAAATTCCAATTGTTGAGCTGACTCATCAAAGGCTCTAGTTCTGGCCTCAGTGGACTCTCCTGGACTGAGACATCTTTGTCCTAACGGGGTGAGAAACATGTTAGATAACAGATTCAAGATCATACTTCATACACACTGAGGCAGGACTATTACAGTAATATCTACAATGTCGGTACCTCTGGGGATGGCAGTAGTGGATGCAATACAATGCCCTCTGGTGGACACTGCCTGCAACTGTCTTTTCCTTCGCGCTGCTTCTTGGGCTCTCCATCCTCTTCATTGGGTGCAAAATCGCTGCTGTCACTGTGGTTGGTCTCATAGGTGCTGTCATAGGTGCTATCATAGTCTGAAGATGCTACTATCCGCTCGTCTGAGGGAAAGGGATTATTTTAATGAGCCTATCCAGGTAATAGAAAAAACAACCACATACATATTTCAACAGGATTACAATTGCAAGAGTTAATTTGAGGTGTATTATCAAGGCTGTGGTTTGTTTGGGGTGGGTTTGTTGAGTTTGCATGTTGATGGGTCAATGTTTTTTAATGAACTGTATAAAGTTGTGTTCCATTTTTGTATGAAAAGCGTTTTATAAATAAAGATTATTTGGTTGATTCATTACAACTGAAGAGCCTTTCCTTTATGAATCCACTGTGTTTGTCCCATTAGAAAGTGTTGTTTACTGTAAGAAATATTGTTTCCTTATCTTGTTAGAAAACGTGGTATATTTTACATACTGTGAGCTGGTAGTGAGGGCTGGTACTCGAGTACAGTGACAGAGGCATAGATAGTAGGTGATAGAACAGAGCAGTTCTGAGAGCAGTGTTGCCAACTCCTCAGTAAGGAAAGTAGCTATTGGCTGTCCCAAAAGTCGCTAGAAGTCGCTAAATGACGTCATCGCCTAATTTGCATAATTTGCCATTTGCAAATAACTGTAACGGACGCTGTAGGAGAGAGGAATAAGGTCGTGGGAGAGACAAAAGTGAGTAAAAACACCCTAAATATGTTTAGAACTACAAATGTACAAAAATAATTTCAACATTAACAACATTTAATGATTTTAATGCTTTGTCTAGATCCACATTACACACATCAGTTTTGTCCTGTATTGTTAAATGTTATAACAGCAAATGTAATCAAAAGATTGTTATGTAGGGTGAAATTGCTAGCTCTACAACCAACCCTCCTCCTTTATCCGGGCTTGGGACCGGCAAAGTGACCCAAAAGACACACTCTGGCAGAGTTACTTAGGTTTATTTTTGTAAGTTTTTTTTTTTTTTTCATAGTTTGGCATAACAAATGATTTAATGTGACCCACTACTGAGAGAAAACAGAGTCACGGACAGAGCTGCCGCGGATGGAGTGTGGGGGGGGTAGTGGGGGGTGGCGGTGGTAGGAGTGGCCGGGGAGCTTTGGATGTGTGGTGGTGGTGGAGCTGAAGTTCAGTCTGCAGCAGCCTGAAAACTTCCTGTGCTTTTGAGTCTCCTCTCTCTCTCTCTGCTCCGCCCATAGACTGTAGCTGGGACTGCTGCGCAAGGCTACTGTGAGACTGGCCGCCTGTAAGTGCTTTGGGACGGGGGAGGGGCTCACGTTGAGGACAGCAGAACAATACGTGCTTCACGAGTCTCCAAAACACCAGATAAGTCGCCAAAACACCAGATAAGTCGCCAATAACACCAGAAAAAGTCGCTAGATTTGTCGCTAGTCGCTTTTTTGAAAAAAAGTCGCTATAGGGGTCTGAAAAGTCGCTAAATCTAGCGACAAAGTCGCTAAGTTGGCAACACTGTCTGAGAGCGAGGAACTAGTGGATTTTTATCACACTGTACATTTTTCGTGGTTTCAAAGTAAGGTACTCAATTTCATGTGTTTTTTTGTATATCCCTAATTCACAACAGAAATTGTAAAATGTGAATAAATTTGAGAATCAAAGAGAAGAGGAAAATGTACTCTTGCCATAATGTTTCTTACTGAAAACACTTTAAATGTTCACCTGGGTTAGGTATGCTGTCTAGTTTATCAGTCGGCTCCACTCCATTGGTAATTCTGTTATACGGTCTGCCACAACTGGAAACACACACAAAATTAAATTGAAAGAGCACTCATGCACAAAAAATCCAAGGTGTGAGCTTATCTTGAGTTTACTTTTGATAATGTACAAAGTGTAACCTGGTGCAGAGGGGCGGGGGTCTCCAGTGGGGGGTGGTGGAGCTGGGCGCGCTCTGGCTGTGGGTTAAGGCTCGGTGATGGCTCCTGGGGGCCGTAGGGAGGTGCTCTGTGGGGGGCCCTTCAGGTTCTGGAAGCTTTACTGAACATGAATTGATGGTGGGACTGGTCAGCGGAGTCCCCTGGGTTGGAGGGGAGGGACAGGGAGTGCCCAGAGGGGAGGTGTTGGAAGAGGAGAGGAACGCTGGTTTTCCCACTGGTTTGCTGTACAGGTGGTTGGTGAAGGACGGGGCACAGGAGGCCGACATGGAGCGACTCTTGGAAATGGTCATCATGACTGAGTTGCTCCACGAGTCACTGTTAAAAGAAACGCCTCGGCTTTTAATACTGACTTATTTTTACTTTTTGTATGTATTTGTATGTATTTTATGCTTTTTGGATGTGCAAGCAGCAGCGTTTCACTCGCAATTAGAGATTAGTGAGATTTTACAGTGTATTTTTGTTAGTTTCGTTTATTGTGTCTGTTGTGTTTGTGCTTGACATTTTTTGTCCTCTACTGAACATTGAATTTCATGCTGCAAATTAGCTTTGGCCATAAGCACCATAATGTATGCATCAGACAACTTTGCGACAGTTTGTCTATGTTTGATAAAGCACATAAAAGATGAAAATATGACATACTGTTCCTTTAAAAGGAATCTATTCCCCACCAGGTACATGCCCAGCGGTGTCAGGCTCAGCATCCCGCTGTGATGCGTGCTGATACCTGTCAGAGGTGTGTTTGATGCTGGCTGAGCGCTCTCTCCTGACCGGGCCGGGCTCAATGGTGGGCAGTCCTGTGGCAGACGTGGTAGTGGTCCAAGTGGACGAGATTCTGCGAAGTAAACCTGGAGGAAGGCTTCTTCTGAGACGCTGCAACAGTGGATCACAAAGAACATAAATAATATGATGACAAAAAACGATAACAGAGTTTATATAATCTTGGATAACGATTCCTAATCTGAGATGTGCACGAGTCATCACTATTCTCATAAACTGTTTTTCATCGAATGTTTTTCTTGTACTTTATTGTTTCTTATGAGCATTCATCAATCAGTAAAGTATAAACAAAACGTTTTTACACCACAGAGGAGGATAGCACCAAGTTAATACCCATGACGTTGCCCGGCATGGCATAGCCGGGGCCCCACCCTGGAGCCAGGCTTGGGGTTGGGGCTTGAAAGCCAGCGCCTGGTGGCCGGGCCTTAGCCCACAGGGACCCGGCCGGGCTCAGCCCGAACGGAAGAAGACGGGGGAACCAGTTGAGGTGGCTCGGGCATCTGTTCCGGATGCCTCCTGGACGCCTCCCTGGGGAGGTGTTCCGGGCATGTCCCACCGGGAGGAGGCCCCGGGGAAGATCCAAGACACGCTTAAGGGACTATGTCTCTCAGCTGGCCTGGGAACGCCTTGAGGAGGAAGTGTTTTTTGGAAAGGGAAGTCTGCGCGTCTGCTTAGACTGCTGCCCCCGCGACCCGGCAACGGATGAAGCGGAAGAAAATGAATGGATGGATGGACCACAGAGCAGCTATTTGAATGCATCCAGCCATAGTTAAAGATGCTAGTTCCATTGCGGTTGGACGATCTTGCATTGCTGTATTTAGTCCTGGCTCTGTGCCTAAAGGGCCTGCATACTGTACATTGTAGAGACTTGCTCTGCTAAGAAGTTAAACAGCGGTGTGGATTCAAAAGCATTCGTTTTTTATGAATTCGATAATTTGTGGTTTATGGCAGTTGAATGTTGTTGGCTTTTATTGACCACAATAATAGTTTTTATCTCCCATTGTTTAAACACCAAACTGTATTCTAAGGGACAATAACCAACATAATAATAACGACTAAGCTGAGGCTGCTCTGTTTTTATGTGATAAGACTTGTCCTTTCTCAAGTTGTCCATGTAAGTAGATAAACTTTGATATTTATCCACCTCAACACTTACTGTATATATAGTCTATCGTGATTCCTTAGTGGACTTTATGGGAGTCGATACCTAATGGAGCCGTCTAATCAGGTCACTTGACTAGTTTCTGTAATCATGATGATTACATTGGCATTGGTCATCTGTTTTTATCATTGCATTTCTTGTGTTTAAACGGTTTGATTATCTGATCAAACTTAAAGGTTTTGAGAAGTCCTCCGAGATAACTATGTTGTAATTTGGGGCTATACAAGAATAAATTGAATTGAATTAGAAATAGAAAAACACATTTTTTGACAATAAATTGTTTCACGCAACAAATTATAATTAGTGAAAAAAAATTACATTACTACCTGGGAATGTGAAACTGTAACTTTGACTGTGAAATGTCAACTATGGGTACAGGAAGTGACTAACTTTTGGAATGGCGAGTCTGTCGAGCTTCTCTGGAGCGTCCTCTGAGTCCGAGCAGGCGTGTGATTGGTCGGTGGGGAGGCGTGGCCGGTGCAGGGGCTGCAGGTTGATCTGTGTGCTCAGGAGGTTACTGACGGCCTTCAGGGAGGAAAAGGTGTTTGGGGGCAGAGAGGGGTCTGCCAGGAGGTCTGAAATCAAGCCATGCGCCTCCCCCATCACCGCGATGTCCACTACCACACTGGTGCCAGACGACTGCGGGACACAACACAGACAGAGGCGTTAGGGCCGTGTCCCACGTGACCCGACACTCATGGGTCATTGTGGTCTTGTTTGCTGAAATTCCCTTATTTCAAAGAGCAGCCCTCCACCTCTGCCTGTCACACATGTTTATGAACGAATAGAGAAATTATTGCGATAAACAGTAATATTGAAATAACTTCATTAAAAACCGGAGAACACAAAAGTCAGCTGAAACAAATAACAGCTGAAATTGTATTGTATTACAACAAAGTCACATTTCTGCTGACTATAGCAAAGAAAATTTACATAGAGCCCCAAAATATCTTGATCCAGATAGTGAACAATACGTCAATATTCATTTTGTTATGTTTACAACCAAAAACATGACATATTACAATGTGTAACTGAAATGTGAATTGACACCAAATTGTATGCATGATTTTTTTAAAGAAAGTATTATTACTAGTATGCATTCATATTATATGAGTTATTACTATGTGGAATACAGGACATTATTAATCAAAATAATGTCTGATTACAGCCCCTTCTTCCACATAGATGTGTGTCCTCTTTTCCTCAACTCGTCCACAAAGGTCAGATTTCTGTATCGGGTAAAACTAGTCGCTGTGGATTTCTCTATTTTTTTAATAATAACAAAATCATAAATAATTTTGCTTTCACGTCACAATTGAATGTTCGTAATACATTGTAAATACAATCTTTATGCTTTCTGGTTGTAAACATGAGTAAACGTTGAAGTTGTATCATAAGGCCCCTCAGAACACTCTCTGTGAGGGCCACTGACATCTGGAACAGTCTTCTTCTAAAAACAAAGCAGTCATGTGACCACTTCACTCTTAACATTTCCTTGTGCTGTCTGTCTTGTATGTTGTAATTCATGTATTTGCCTGCCTTGGGAGGGACTATGGATGAAAACTAGCTTTGTAGCTATAATCCGGAATATTTATGTTTTATATATAATTCCTTAAAGTGCACTGTCCCTATCAAACAAAACAAAAACATAAATATTAGTGCTTTCTTTAGTAGTAGTAATTGTGACAGGCCTACTTAAAAATACAAAACAGCAGGTGCAAATTGAATACTTATATATACGTGCACAGATAGTGAAGTCAGCTCTGCACTTTTCATGCACCCTCGTTGTCTATTCAATGATTCAATGATCTGACATGATGGCCCACTATAAGGCTACGCTTGCCCATCTGCCCGGCCCCGGGGCTGCCTCACTTACTCACTGCCAACAGCCTCAGCCTTTGCCACATCCTATCTCCTGCAAACGTGACGCTTTCTGTTTTGAGAAGCCTTTATCTGTGAGTACATCTGAGGAAAAAAAGAACCTCTATAGAAAAGGGAGGAAAAACACATGATTTAAAGCGGAGTAATCTCTTTGGTTTGGTTTTCTTTCTCCTAACAAATGGCACTGATAAGAGGTACATAAAGTTTAACGACCGTGGATAAAATGACACATGATTCTCATAATTGTCTACCTTAAACAGATCGTATTAGCTCTTCCAACATGTCCGAGCTCGGGGGTGGGAGGTGATAAGTGAAACACATTTAGTTTCCTGGAAAAGTGTGTGTGCGTTAGTGTGTGTGTGTGTGTGTGTGTGTCACCTCAACCTGAACAAAACCCATTAGGGCACTCCAGAGCTTTATGACATCCTGCTATTGTGACATTCAACCATTACCTGGCAGTAATGGACTGTGTTCTCCTCATGTCAGGCACAGACACACATTAAACAGTGTGTTGCTTTATTTCATTAAAGCTGGTTGTGTTTTGTTTGTATCACTTCAATCCATTGACAAAAGTTCTACTGTGATTATATGGAAACAGGAAATCTGAGGAAATCTTACCCTGCGCTCATGAGCATTAAGCTTGAGGAAACTCAGCATGTGTTTGCACAGGTCCCAAAATATATAGAAAGGAAATGTTTTTGCAAACTATAATCCAAATCCAAATCTCAAAACTATAAATGAATGAATGAGTGTGTGAGTGAGAATGTGGGACAACAGATGCAAATTAGACCATGGCTACAATCTGGAGTGATGTGTTCATTAACATGTGCTGTCCCAACCAAATAAACAATAAACAAAAGTAAATGAACGTCTCATGTTCTTCGCCCCATATTCAACACAAAACAACATTTTTCACATCTACTTTTCTTTATAACAAAAAGTAATCTACACTACATTCTTTTAGGATCATTCTGGATTTGTTCATATTCACACAAATTTTGAAAGTTAAAACCGATTTGATAATTTGATACAATTTTGAGACATTTTAAACTATCTAAAAGTATTATTACTGAGTTTAAAAGAAAAGTGTATTGTCCAAATGTACTACATGAAAAACTAAATAATTGAGTATTAGGTTATGTATTATTATTGCATTTATTGTGTTCGAACGGTTTGATTCTCCGATCTGTTTTTGCCGAATAAAAAACTTTGTAAAGTCCTACGAGATAACGACTGTTGTGATTTAGGGCTATACAATAATACATTGAATTGAATGGATTTTGATTTTTACATTTAGTATTGTGACATCACTAACTCCTCCTGTCTATTCTGGCCCATATACATCCGTTATAACCTGATGAGTAAAGCATGTGCAATAAATACATTTAACACAAAACAAATAATATATAAAAAGGTTAAAAGACTAAAAGTAGTCAATGAATGTCTACCAGCCCCGAGTTTCATAAAGCACGGCTTGATTAAGCACGGCTTGTTTGCTACATGCATGATTTGAGATTATGTAATGCTAAAGAGCATTTGCACAGGGGCCAGGGAGAAGGTTATCGATCCCTCGCAGCGCAGAGGCCCACAGGAGACAGCAGGGGGAGCAACGGTCAATGAGCAGATCATCAGTGACCACAAAGGCCTCACATGTGCAGCAGGGGTGGGCTGGAGCTGCACGCAGGCTGCCTCTGCACCTCCTGGGACACGGAGACCACTGCTGATGCACTCACTCCCATAAGTAGCACAGCGCTAACAGCAGGAGGATATGCAGCAGAGGAGAGTCCGGTGTGTGTCACGCTTCTACGGTCCAGCACATTCAAATACTACAATCAATAACAAGATTATTAATAACTACAACTCTTCTAAATTAATGTTGTCAAAAGGATACCATAAAGAGATCGGAAATATTAAGTAGATTATAAGAATAGGATATATTTTTCACATTTTTCTCAACGTTTGAGATTATCTTATCCAAATTGGTGTTGTCAAAAGTATTTGAATCATAAGATAATAATCAATACTAAACCAAGTATTCAAACCATAGAATAATTTAAGTAAAGATACAGTGGTTCCGCTATTGGAAATAAATTGCACATTAACTTTCCTTGAATTCTTCGAGTATATTCTTTGCTTGATGTTGCCAAGTGAACTCAATTGGATGCAATAAAGTTTTACTGTGATTTCAACTTGTGCATATATCTGCTCACACTGGGATTTGAACTCGGAATCTTAACACTGAGGAGCAATGGTGCAACCCACTCAGACAACATGCCGCACTAATCTTGACACGTTTGCAATATTCAACACTCTGCATGTTCAAAATATCGAAAGTGCAGCTTACTTGAACAGAGACAGCTCAATTCAAAGAAAGGCCCTGAGTGGTATAGTCAAGCTTTAAATAAACTAACTAGAGCTGCAACTAACGATTATTTTGTAATCGATTAATCTATCGATTATTTTTACGATTAATCGAGTAATCGCTTGGCTGTGAATTGTGTAGAAAAAAAAATATTTTTTCATCACAAAAAGCTAAAGTGGCAACACTCGAGGACGTATTGATGGCGTAAACTTAAAGTAAATGTTTGTAACAGGCTCTTTGTGCTAATTCTGCTCTGATTGGATGAGACAGACAGATATTCATGAAATTATAAAAACAAAGTCGGTTTTAATCAATAATACTACATTTTCATGTCATTTTTGCTCTGTTTGAGTCCGTGTGAACCAGAAAACGATTAATCGATTACTAAAATAGTTGTCGACTATTTCAATAATCGATTAGTCGTCGATTAATCGATTAGTTGTGTCAGCCCTAAAACTAACAATAAACAAGTAAGATTTACTTACTGGGAAAAATCAATTTAAAACAACTTTGATGTCTGAAGTAAGATTGAAGTTAGGGGTTACAGTGTGGATAACAGGGTTAACCTTTTGTGGCGTCGCTGTTTGACAGATTTATTTTTAGGCAATTTTGCTTGTTTGTGTGTGTGTGAGTATACTCCAACAACATCATATAACCGCTAGTGTAACATGACATTTACCTTAATCTAAAGTTACGGGACGGTCTTCCCATAGCCCTCAGTCCTGTCCTTCAGCAGCTATATTTTTCAGTGTATGCACGGCTTTTGACAGCTGCAGCAGCACCCAGACCTACACCGAACAGGTTTGATATTTCTGCGATTGCACTTCAGCAGTTATGAGTTCAGGGGGTTAGAGAGAAGTGTATTAAGTGTGTGGTGAAGGGTTTTACAGCCTTAAAACGTACAGCTCCTACTTTGCGGATTTTGCTTATGGAGATTTAATTTCGTAACCCCAGCAGGACCACTTTACTAGATGAAAGCACATCAATCAGAAGAACCTCTATATTGAGTTAACAAAAAACATTTATAAATAATCACCGTGGAATTGACAATACTTTTGAAAATATGACAAATACTTGGGATCTTGGGTTGGCCTGGGTTCCTAAAGGTACTGGGTTGTTGCCGTCTTTCTCTCTGGTTGGCAAAACATAAATTATTGGTAAAATATCACTAGTAAAATCTATAAAATGTCAGAGATCATGGACTCCTAAACATCTGGCCCTCTGGGAAATGACACAGCCTGTTACAAAGTGAAATACTGTATTGAAAAGGAGTGGTCCGCTCGAATAAGTGCCAAAGTAGAACGTTTCCATACATTTCTCCAACATTATTTTTTCACATTGAAATTCTAAACTCAAATTTTAAACTGAATCTGTTTCTGTAATTTTTCAAGCAAACATTGTATCATGATTTGTAAGTAGAATTTAAAAAGGTATTAAGTCTGCACTGTAGCCACACGCCCTATGGGAATTCAAAATATTGCAATTGCTGTTATGATGTTAGATGATGTTTAGAAGAAGTCTGTCATGTATAATCAAAACAAACTGAACAACACTCAATCTAAAATACATGCATCCAAAACTTTCTTGAATCCACAGCTCAAGTTCCTGCTGGTTTGCAATCAATCAAAATGAAATCAATAATTCATCCAACTTAAAAACATATCTTCACCTTTTCATTTTCACTATATTACCCAGACAAATCCTTTTGCCATTCATTTTCCTCCACTTTATCCCTTTCCGGGTCGGCAGGGCAGCAGTCTGAGCTCTGACCTCCCTGACTTCCCAATCCACACTCACTTCCTCCACTACATCCGGGGGAGTCCGAAGGCGTTCCCAGGCCAGCTGAGGGACTTACTTTAGACCCTGAACATTTCCTGGGTCTTCCTAGTACTCACTTACTGGTGGCACATGCCCAGAACACCCACAGCATCCGGAACAAATCTCAGAGAACCTAAACTGGCTTTTTTCGACGTGGAGAAGCAGCGGTTCTATTCCGAGTTCCTCCCGTGTGACTGAGCTCATTATCCTATTTACAACGACTCAACCATGAGAAAACTCATTTGGACCACTGGTGTCCGCAAGTTTCTCCTTTCAGCCGTTCCCCAAAGCTCGTGACCATAGGTGAAGGTGCGGGAACCTAGACTGAATGGTTAATCAGGAGCTTTGAGTGCAGACACTGCTCCCTTTTCACTACAATGGTCTGATACAGCGGCCACATCCTTGCACACGCTGCACTGAATCGTCTGTCATTCTTGCGCTCCATCCTTCCCTCACTGTGAACAAGAGCCCTCCGCCTCCACCTCTGCACCACCTGGAGTCACCCGACACCAGACAAACCCTTGCTATTTAGGTAAAATATTTAGTCGACAAATACAAATGTTGGTGGATTAAGACACTGTTGATTAATCAAGTAATTCAGAACAAAGACCGACTGGCCCAATAAGGATATGTACAGAGAATTTGTGTAGATATCACGCACCCCTGTAAATCACCTTTTCTAAACATGTAAATAAGTAAGTCATCTTTATTTATTTAGTGCCTTTTTACAGACCAAGGTCACCCAAAGTGCTTTACAATGTTCAAAGTTCATATATTTTTCCCATTCTCTCCAAACGGTGATGAGAATATCCCATACTTCCTACCACAGTAGAATACCATTGAACTAGAGCCAGAGGAAGAGTTGCTTGAGAAAGGGCCTGGCTCTGTCTCAGGGGAGCCAGTTTGGAGTTATGTAGGGACTTGTGAGATCAGGCATGAAGGCAGATGGTGAGGGCAGAGAGACACAGACATAAAGAGGAAACAAGAGAGAGAACAGGGAGAGAAGGCGGGCTCTGAGTCCAGGGGCCATCTCCACTCAAGTGCAAAGGAACAGTTCAGTGGAGCTGGCCAGCTGAGCTCCGCTACAGTGGAAGCTAACAACTGTAAATACACTTACATTCCTGACAACAGCGCACGAACACAAACACAGCAGCGTGGCATTCACAAGGTGTGCACCTGAATATCTCAGGGAATTCACTTCTACCACTTTACCACCATTGAGCATTCAAATCAGCAAAGACCTGGACTCTCATCAAACCATCCAGTGACCATGAGACAAAGTGATGTATTAACAAATTATATATCAAACTTATAGGGACCACAATGCAGGATTTGATAATTAGGCAAGTTTAGAGCAGTGTAATGCTAATGAAACTCTACTAATGAAACAATAGAGGCTTACATGAAATCCTTAAATCGAAATTGTTGAAAATCTTTGGGAATATTTACATACATTTGCTCAATGAATCTTAAACCACAAACACAAGAATTGCTGTCTCACAAATCTTGCAAACATTCTTCAAAACACAAATAATCTCTGCAAAGAAATACGTGTAACTCCATAAAAAACCTTTTCTTTCCTGCGTAAATGACCCCAAAACTACGGCTTAATTTAGACAGCGCTCGGAGTCGCCCTATTTAAAGACGCGTCATCATTACCCATTCAACTGTAGCTCGCAGGCGCACACGCAACACAACACAACACAGGTGCAACTTGGTTTACACACAGATACGCCACCTGCTTTGGACGATGCACACTGTCCAGATTGCGTCCCATCGTAGTTGCGGAGTGCCTTCTCTGCATTCTTTTGCTTGAATCCTAATCCCAAATCCAAAATAAATATAAAATGGCCTATACTGCTGTTACAAATATTTTCTTCTTGCTCTCTGGAGTATAATTGCAGAGCAAACTTATAGGACCTTCAGCCTCTCTCCGATCCTCCCGTGCTGCACTCTCTCTCTCCCTAGCCTCCCTCCATTCCCTCGCCCGCCCCTCTCATCTGCATCTGCCAATTGCAAATGGTCACTAGGCGCTTCAGGGGTAGGAAACAACCTGCATATATCGCTATAGTATTGGGTTGCTAAGAGACATCCGGGGACAAAGATCAAAGTGAGTCAGAAGTCTCATAAATACTGTAGTAATAGAAGTAATGGCAGTAGTTTCAATTGTACAGTGCGTCCACAACTTGTACTCCAGGGTTTCCGGTGATACCAAATGATGCGTGATGATGAGCAATGGCATATCGGGGCTTTTATCAGGCTGGCACAGGAAACTCAGACTGGTATTGATCTAGAGTCCTGAGCAATACAGGAAGGTAGATGTAACCATTGAGTTTCTATCCAATGTGATAGTGCACCTTTTCCCCTGTGGCAGCACACAGTCATAATCTGTTATACAATGAACCAAACATATCCATTAGAATAGGTCGCAAAAATTGACCAGAAAGTCAAGTTCTTCAAATAAGTTTAACAAAGTTTAGTCTCAATCTTCTCATTCCAAGAAAGAAATTGCTTTTCATGTTCTTATTTTAAACATTTTATGGTTGCCATTTCTGGTTTCAAGTTCATTATTGTCACATATGCTAATGATATACAGTGACATTTGTTTTTCCCTTCTCGCTGATATTTCATGATACACACATTCAATATGATGTAATTAATACACAAAGCATAGGAACATACTACAGGTGAAACTCAGAAAAAAACAAGAAGTCCATCCATCTGAAATTAGACAATCAATTTGACAGACTAATTACAAGCAGAATGAGGTATATCAATCCTTTTTTTTTATAATGTTGATAATTGGCTCATACCTTGTAAAAAACCCAATTAAAACATATACAAAATATGTATAATAATCAAAATATTGAAATATGTCACTTTGAATTAAATGAAATAAATTGGTTTCACATTACTTTTGAGCAATGTTCAATATTTTCGAGTTTCAGGCATATAACAGTCTTACGGCTTTGAAATAAAATCTCCTTCTCATCCTCTCAGTTTTCATACTGATTTATAAATAAAATAAAATCCAAGCCGAGCTAACCGTTCTCAATCAAACTTGCAAATCCACAGCTTCATACATGTGTATTGTGCAAACGGGCTGCAATAAACTCTTTGAAGCATGACGTCATTATAACAGTGCACATCTGGGTCATGTGACAAGGCGTGTTGCGGTGGTCCCGGCGCACTGACCTGAGATCTGCCCAGCACTCTCTTGTAGTCCCACTCGGGCTGGCCCATCATCTGCAGACACAAGCACAGAGGCAGGCTGTCAGACAGGCTGCTGACACTACACAGCTGATCCTATGAGCACTTAACTCCTCCCGCACCTCCTTTCCCTCATTCCTCTCTCCTTCCCCTCCATCATCTCATCTAAAAATAAGAGGAGAGCAGACGCAGCAGATAAGGAACAGCAGAGGAGCACGTCACACACTACAGCTGCAGGCCTGAACCACATACGAGAGCAACCCCCCCACCCCCAACATGCTCCATCTAACATGAGATCTGTGCCATGCTCTCATTGCCCTGGAAAGACTGCAGCCTCAGACCACATAGTCAATCATCTGTGCGTGTTTATTTGTGTGGAGGTGACAATAATTGTATGTATATGTTTGTTTGTTTGTTTGACAGGGACATTGCACAATCATTTCATTGTTCAGACCGGACATAGCTACAAGCTCATTTTCATCCGTGGTCCCTGGGCAAAGGCAAAGTGACCTCAAGTTTACAGTGTGCAAAGAATTAATACATAGAATGGCCTAGTTATAACATTTAGCGTACAGGTAAAATACAACATCTCTAACCAGAAAGAGACACAATATATACAATATATACAGCACACAATTATTTGCATCTGATTAATGACTGCAGACTTGATTATCTTTGAGCCGGTTCTTTAGGCTGAGTTTAAACTGTCCGATGAGCTACATTCCCGCACAGTTTCAGGCCACTGCTGCTTTGACAAAGAAGCAGTTTTGACCAAATGAGGAAGACCTACAGTTCACAACAGTTTCCTCTGGATGTGGCTCTGGTGGATCTGATTCTCACCTCCTCACACGTTTGGATAAATATATTAAGTGGGGGTGCCGGATTTTGGAAAATGTTACACATAAGACAAATATGTATTGGACATATGGAATGGAATATGGATTGGAATCATGTGACCTTAGTGTCATATCAAATATCTTTCGGGTGATAGAGTTTACTAATGTTCTCCTTTGTAGTTTCAAAGGAGAACATTAGTTTTACTTGCATAAGAGATGCACATTGCAGACTTTCGGAGGGCCAACCTCTGCAGGAGCATGGGTAAACTATTCTTTATCCCACCTGTCAGGCGCCACAACTTCAAAGATTAATGAGAAAAAGGAAGCATGCAGGAACAAATTAACAATCATATAGGGACATTTGAGGATGGGCAATATGATAAAAATCCTGATACGAAGAAATTCTGGGTGGATTTCTGTTTATTGCATTTTATTGCTGTTCGTCCCAGTTCTGTCCATGTCACCATTTCGGCCTGAGTTTCCAGGTTAAGGTGCAGTTCTAAACCATTTGGGAGCACACAAAACCTGAGCATCTCCAGCCTTCTTTTCATTCATTCATTTATTTATTATGAATTGCCCCATCAGGTCCTTTGACTGAACGTCTTATCCAAAAGTTTGACACATATAGATACCAATGCCCTTAAGATATGCTGATATTTGTTTTCCTCCTAAAATTATCGCTAATTTACAAAAAGGGTTCTAGTGTTTTTATTTTAGTATATTGCAAGTAAACTAATAGGTAAATGTAAAAAAAGAATTGACATTGTTACAGTCCTATTACATTAATTGCAAGGCCCAATAGAGATATGAGCTTTGCCAATATCAAAGAAAGTAGGCAAGGCAAGTTTATTTGTATATCACAATTCATACACAAGGCAATTCAAAGTGCTGAACAAAACAAGAAAGCATTAAAATCATAAATAATCACAGAACATTAAAAAGAAAGCTAAAGATATAAAATCCCTCAGTTGTATGCACAGCTAAACAGAACTGTCTTTAACCTTGTTTTAAACATTGTCAGAGAGGAGGCCTGTCTCACATCTTCAGGAAGACTGTTCCATATTTTAGCAGCATGATTCTGAAAAGCAGCCTCCCCATGTTTAGTTCTGACTCTGGGCACTAACAGGAGTCCAGTCCCTGTGCTCCTCAGAGTCCGGGCTGGTTCATATGGGACTAACATGTCACTAATATAGTTTGGTGAGAGGCCATGGAGAGACTTGTAACAAGCAGAGCTGTTTTAAAGTCTATTCTCTGAGCCACAGGAAGCCAGTGCAGAGACCTGAGGACTGGACTAATGTGGTCGTACTTCCTGGTTCTAGTCAGGACTCGAGCTGCTGCATTTTGAATGTACTGCAGCTGTTTTACAGCCTGTTTGGACAGACCTGTGAGCAGGCCATTGCAGTAGTCTAACCTACTGGAGACAAATGCATGGATAAGAATCTCCAAATCTCCAAGTCTCCAAGTAAACCTACTGTATAACGACATTCATCCAGACCTCACACCAGAAAGAAGAAATGTAAATAATTTAGCGCCTTTCATACAGAACTGCAACTCAATGAACTTTACAAAGACAGTGCAAAAAAAAAAACAGATAATACTAAAAAATAAAGTGAGTCTTTAGTTTACTCTAAAATGAGCTCAGGGACAGCGCACATTAAATAACATAATGAAAGGTGTTCTATTTACAAAGAGTGTGTGAATATGGGGAAATGCTATAAAGCTTATCAAGACAAAGAACATTCACAATAATATAAGAACAAGCTGAGAGTCAGTGTTCTACTTTGTCATGGCTTGGTTCAGATCAGAGAACTTAAATCACATTTGGTATCTTGTTTTGAAAAAGCTTGTTTGTCTGAAGGATCCAATACTGCACTGTAATAGCAAGCATGATCATTACAACAGAACACAACATAATGGCTAAACTGCTGTGGACCGAGCAATAAACATCTGGATCCCTATTCCTGTGGAAACTCAACAATTGTTCGAAAAGCATTTAAAGTGTCACATCTTGCGAGTACATTGAACAGAAAGAGGCTTAAACATGGACTAGAGATGAATAATGACATTCACGAACACTTTTGGCTTCTTCTCCATTCCTGCATGGACTAAAATGCGCATTCATCTTGTGTAAGTGAGTAAGTAATCTGTATTTATATAGCGTATTTTCACTGACCAAGGTCACCCAAAGCGCTATACAATGTGTGTAAATCAGTAACTTTAGTGTTTGTTTTAATTTAATGGGCCAGGGAGACTAGCTGATTGCTCGGCTTTCAGCTTTCAGCTAATGGGATCCTTATAAATAAACAATAAACAATGAGAAGAAAATGCTACATGACGCTATGATAAGTGCAGTGGCATTACATCTCATGTTAGTGATGATAAGTGGCCCATGCTTCTGTGTGTTGGGAGGTTGCCAGAGCTGCTGAGCAGTCAGTGACTCTGCCGACAGAGCGACTGTCATGGGCTGTGCTGTGATTGACAGGTGAGATAATCTGCCTAATACAGCACGTTCATGTTTTACTGATGTACGAGAGAGGCAGAGGCCCACGAGTCACTGCATCAGGCTGCAGCTGATCTGAAAACTATACACACAAACACATACAAGTAGGAATGTGCAGAGATGAGTGTGAGCGTCTTATAGAAAGTATTGGGAAATACTGTATTTTATTGTTTTGTGTCGTACAATTCAATAGGATACAGTATTTCCTGATACTTTCTATGAGAGCTGCTACTGGTTTCTCTAGTGTCTGCTTGATGACCGGGAGTGTAAGTGACTGCACTGAATATTTTACCCCAAAATAAACGTGTAAAATATAAGTTTTAACAAAATATACAAATATATTTTTTATAGAATTGCAATTTTTAATTGTCTAAATTGATGCACAGAAATCGAAGGATAAAAAATATTGTCTTACCCCAATACAAACACTGGTTGAACCAAAACAGTCCCTTGGCTTTTACTATGTCTTAAATGTATTTTTGTTGTTATTAAGGTTAGTTTATGTGTATGTATTGGTTCTTTAAATGTAATTATAAGCATGTAAAATGGATACAGTCAAAAGACGTTATTTGGAATATATTATGTACAGTATCTTGTATCTGGAAAAAAAAAACACACTATTGTAACCTTTTCAGGACCTGACTTCAAACACTTTTCTACACTTTCATTTTCCTGAAGTAGTTATGACCAATGCCTTTTATAGCCACCCACCACTGGTTCATTATGACGTTTATGTGGCCTGTGAGCTCTGCTGTCCATTACGCCTCAAATAGACTCCTCCTGAGGAAACACAACAGCACTGCAGAGAGCCCTAATATTTGACAGCTCCATCATTCAAGCCTAACAGTGCTTCTGTTCTGATCACAGAGAAGAGACAGGATTGACACAGAACAAGCACCAGGGGGAGCTCTTCTGTGTTTTGCACATGGTTTTGCAGTCTCAAAGGTCAAAAGTGTGAACAGTACAAGCCTTAGCCCTTTTCCTTGTATTGTGTTCAAAACAGTGTTCCAACCTCTTCTCAAACGATATATTTCTGTACATTTTGTATTTTATTTTTTGTTGTTTCAAGGGGCAAGAAATATAAGTTTAAAATGAATTATTGACTTCACTTACTCATCATAATTGTATTGGACATGCAATTAAAATACAGGTGGAGGAACCTCTGATAGCAGGGATCCAAATGCAAACACGGAGGACAGCTACCAGTGGTTCCTAGCCATTTTTGTCCAATGCATCCATGAGTGTACCCCTTCGCCAGTGTAGCCAGGGCACGAGGACCCCTGCTGTTAAAAAGAACAAAAAGTTACACACACACCCAGGGGTAAAACTCATTTTGAGCAAGAGCCACACACCAATAGCTTCTCTTAAGCCTTATGGTTATTCTATATTGCAGATTGATTGACAAAGTATTAATAACAATAGTTGCATTATCGATACAATGGTTTCTTGAGAAAATTGCTTGCTTTATAGGTCACCCATATAAACTTATTATTATAAATGTTTGCCTAATGATAATACTTAAGAATAATTTGAAATAGGTTGGTTCAAAGCAGGATGAAATACTAACCCTCTCCCCCATAACTGTCATTTTATCAAGCAAACATTATTTAGTGATTTGGTTCAGTAAGCAGTCAAAGCGTATCAATGTGTACTGTACATGCTAGTTATATTAGAATGAACTAAACATACCCATACTCATAACATTACCCAATACTCCTCTGTTCTATGTGCATCTTAACATATTGATATATATTAAATAAAGATAGTTTGAGAAGTTAAAATAAATTATGGGTTACCAATTCAATGCCTAATGGACTGCACCCCTGACCCGCCTGGGAGCGGCTGTACAAGAATACATTGAATTTAATTTAATTTCTACTGATGAAAAATAGCATACCTCTGGAAAAGTAGATCTTATAATCAAATTAATAATAAATCTCATAAATAAATGTAAAATAAACATAAATTGGGCCAAATTGCTATTGTGTCAGTGTGGGATTATATCAAAAGGCCTATACAGCAACATTTATTTTTCCTGAACACCAAATCACAAAGAAAAACATGAAAAACTGATTATCGCTTTACACTATTATAGTAAATCCAAAAATAAAACAAGACAATAAAGTTAAATCACAGAACAACTCACTCCACCCATGATCACTGCTGACCATTATAGCAACTGCATTAGAAGCAAATCAACAAGCAAAATGTAAAACCGACAATATTTACATTTAGGAAAACCTTGCCACACAAACCACAGCATGTCCACAAAACAGTTCTGAGAAGCTGGCGGACAAAATGTTTTGTATACGAGCTGCATTCAGTGTGACCCTCAGAATCACCGTTTAGCCACTCCACAGAGCCGGCCTGCCAGATGCATTTGGCAGAGTGGTCTGTGCTCTGAGTGTGAGGGGCAGAGGAGAGGGACGATGACTCACCCACATGCAGGCATCATCATCATCATCGTCAGCCAGGCACAACCATGTTCGCACACTACTATTGATATTTCTGCAAATCTGCCTTCAAGCCTTATGTATGCTTTTTGTCGTATCTGCATCCTATAACTGTGATGAAACGAGATAGAAGGAAAGAAAGAAAGATAGGGAAGAGAACAGAGTGCGTAGGACAATATTACAGTATAGGCTGTAGACGGGTTTTAGATTTCTACTTCAGTTGGAGGGAAAGACAACTCTATGGGAAAGAAGCAAAAGTTGAAAAATAGGATTTCACAGACCATTATTTGATAGTGATTATATTCACAAACATTGGGGATAATATTTTTATGGCTGCATGTCCTTTCTATGGCCATGCATGACGTTTTTAATACTGCACTTCCACACTCTAAGAGAAAATGACAAGGGCATAGTTGGTATGTACTGACAAAGAAGACGTGGAACTTTGTGACAGTTCTGACAAAGGAAAACTAGCTAAAAACAAAGACTAACTGCCAATGACGTTAGTAAGTAAGTAATCTTTATTTATATAGTACCTTTCACAAACCAGAGTCACAAAGCGCTTTACAATTGTTATTTTTTGGGCATTTGTCTCCTACTCCACACAGAGATGGGCGCCGGGTCGCCAGTACAGGAGGCACATGCACAGTCCTATTGTACATGTTTTTAGTGGTAGGGGAAACCTCCGCAAATACGGGGAGAACATGCAAACTGCACTCAGAAAGGCCCTGTTCCGACCAGGATTTGAACCCATCATCTTCTTGCTGATAAGCGAGAGTGCTAGCCACTCAGCCACCTTGCCGATTTTTGTGTCGGGAGAATGTTTCAAACCACCTCTGCCAACTGAGCCACTGGCGCCCAGATCAGTGACAGTCATCTTCAATATGTGTCTGACTATGTTAAAACATCCGTCTGAAATGATAATTTGAACATTATTGTCATTTAGTTATTTAATACAGTATGATTTTAAAGGTTGAAGTCTTGATTTGTAAACCCAGTTGAACTGTGCTGTATCAAATAAACTTGCTTGCCGCTGTGCAGTTTCTGATGCCACCTTGTTTCCTGAGAGTGGGACATGCGTCACAGCTGTAGCTACAAACCCTCCACAAACTGACACAGCATCAGGAGCTATGAGCTCTCATGGGAACAGCGTCTACGCATACTCTGAGTTCCATTTAGGCTTCATAAATAATGTTAACTCCTGCCAAAAAATATGTCAAGTTATCTCTTTGCCATGACGAGAATACTGTTTTAGAGGAGAAATGTACTGAATGAATGTTGTGGAATAGCACCACAGTAATGAGGACTTGCAGTATATATTATTCATGTAGGAAAATTGAGGAGAGGGAGAGGGAATACAGTGTCTTTGGGAAATCCATCCATCCATTTTCTACCCTTTAATCCATTTCTGGGTCAGGGGGGTGGCAATCAGAGATGCCACCCAAGTCTCATAGCACCAGCCCCTCACTGACCCTCTGCAGGTGGTGAGTCCACAGGAGGACGGCTGCTCTCTGACTGTGAGCATAGCCTTGATCTTTCAGTGGGAGCTTTTTGGGCAAAGTGGGGTTAAGTGTCTTGCCCAAGGACACAACGACAGCAGTCATCAGTGGGAGTCGGTGGGAGAAGGTGCAGAGGTGGGAATTGAACCCACGACCTTCTGGGCTTAAGGCCAATGCTCTACCAACTGAGCTACTGTTGGTAAAGCATTTGGTGATTGCATTTCTTTGGGAAATGCAATCACCAAATAATCTTCCACACGGTAGCTCTTTGAAAAGACTGTCAAGAACTCTGTGTCCCCAAAAAGAGCCGGCAGAGAGGACTTGAATGAGAATCTAACCTTAACCACCTTTTATCATATGATTTTTTAAATTCTTATTCCCTCCAGAAACACAGGGCACTGTGAAGAAAATGGTGAAGAATAGGGAAGAGCCAAGTGAAGGCTGAAACTGATTGGCTTTAGAACACTTTGTGAGTGCAAAAATCTGCTCTATGGCAATGACAGTGGCCCAACATTCATGTGAATACTAACGACGTGTAAGTGAGGCACAAAGAGGAACAAGTTACTTGGGTTATATTTATACTAATTAGTGAATGATCAAATCATTATGATTCATGGATCAATCTATCTATCAATCTAACTCGTACATTTTTTCATTTAGAGTTCACTAATGATCCCAAGAATTCATGGTAATTCACACAATAATGCATCAGGACTGATCAAACTGACTCATCATAAATGAAGGTAATACAGGAATTAACTCATGAATCAGTAGCATCAATCATGAGGATCATTAGTGAACTCATCATGAACTCATGTATGAGTTCATGATGATTGAATGCCTGAAGACAAGTTTAGTTAATATGAAGTGTACCTGTGCTTAAATAATCACCAGCTGATTCCCCAGCTTTTAAGTGAAAAGGCCCATAATAACTTGGTTATTTCCATTGTGTATGCAGTAGATACACAACCCAGACTGTAAGTACTCGTCCTATGATCAAATGGTCTTTTATTTTTGGATTTCAGGCATTTGGCCATGAACAAACCACACAGGAAATCACTATTTATGATTGTTTATCTACACTTAATGTTGAACACCCTCCCAACTTGTACATCCTTAAAAAAACACAGACTTCCGCTTTTTAGCTAAATCTCAATGATACATGTTAGTTCATACTTCCTAAACATCTAGAGTGAAAACAACAGCATGAAGACAGAAGCTGTGCAATGTCGGGGCAGTTCTCAGTATAGTCTTGTCTCCAGGCCACAGACCGCACCAAAACAGCTCAATCTAATAAGGGTTTATTCACAGAACCGTAGTCAATGGGATTGGACAGATAGAGCTCAATGGAGGAAAGGAGGCAGAATACAGAATTAGAAGTCTTTGTACATTTTCATTGGTCCAGACTGTATTGGATCAAAACGTTTCAGCAGAATTCACCATATCGTTGTTTACAATTGTATAATGCACCTATGTCAGCCTCAGGGCTCTCTCCTCCATGTGTAGAAGTAGAAACCTCCCTCCTCCTCCAGCGCTCAGAGAAAACACGCTGCCATTTTTAGAGTGAATCCAATTATCACAGAATTCTCAAACATGACCTGAGATAAACTCAGAGCACATGAAGGATGCCCCATAAGACACCTGGCTCAGAAGGTTGACATGAAAATTAAATCAACCTTTTTCATTCCTTCTGTTAATCCATAATTAGCAATTACGTGTAACTGAAATGTTGCTTCGCTATAAATGTCTTGTATTATTTTGGCTAATTATTCTCAAAACAGGTTTTATGATTTTATGGTGAACGTTTAATGTTAAATTATAACAATGGGTATTGTATATAAGTATTACAATGGGGGGTCAGTTAACCAAAGAAGTGTTCACCAAATATCAGATTGAATGTGTGTGCGGCAAAAAAAAAAAAAAAATCAATGCAATATTTCTATGATCAGACCCAAACCACGCACCGGAGGAGGATTGTAATTGAACTCATGAAAAAAGGCACTGGCAGAGATAAATTTGTCTTGTCTTTTGCAGTTTATTTTAGAGAATAAGGTAAATTTGTGTGTATTTACAGATACAGCTAAAACACAGTGGTGGTACAGTATGAGCATTAAAAGTATAAGGTAATGTGGCAGCGTCTGAGTCAAAGACAAATTTCCTTTGGGACAAAAACAAATTAATCTTGAATTGAACTTAGCAGCCTCCATGTGAGATATCCTACATTTATAATTAACTTGATTATATGTTCTCACTGAATTCTTATATGTCAGACCTGAGTTAGTTCTGACACTTTGCATAATTCATGAAAAAGATAAGAGGCCTCATTAGGAATGAGAAAAAAAGTTTCTGCCCGACAACGAGACCAATGTTATGGATTGTTCCATTGATAAATTATCAAAATAAACTCAAAGAGACAAAAAGGTTCATCTTAAGATCTTTTTTTGTTTTCAAATAACCAAAATAAATACAGTCTTTGTGTTCTGCTAATGGACGACAAAGGTTGCCAACTTTAACACATCTATGAATATATTGCTTCTCCCTTGGTTGGTACTGTTAAAAAGTACTAATAGTGTTTGGTCTGGGTGAGTAAATGTGGTGGTGCTGGTTTAGCAGTAATTTTGTTCTGCACTAAACTGGGATAAAAGTGCTACAGAAAGATTGGGCCCAGCGCCTGGAGGCTCAAATAAGTAGTAAAAGTAAAATTGAATAGTCCTGGTCCTAACTGATTATTGAAATAACAGGCCAAGTATAATGTAATCCCCACAATTATATTACATCACTAATAAAAACATGTTGAATGAAGACCACCATCCTATATTCCACAAGTCTGAACTCATTCCAAACTTATAGTATGAATAAGAAGAAATGGAGTAAGATCAAGATTCCTGTCCAGAACCCTGAGTGGCTTCACAAGGGCCTGAGCCTTACATAAGAGTGAGTGATGGCAGCTGAGGACACAATGCGAGCGCCTTTGGCATTTGTCCTCTGAAAGTTGGACAAGGAGGGAACGGGGTGAAGTGCATGAGAACACACCGAGACAGGGAGACAAAAACACCCTGGCTGTAGTGGGCTAAAGACACCAGCAGAAAACTAAGTCAGGATCCTGCTGGAAAGATTTGAGACTGCATTAGATTATGAAGCAATATGCACCAGCTCGATAAAGAGAATATACATTATAAACATATAAAGTGGGTGAATATTGTCTATGAAACATTAAAGTTTGATCTCCTTCTCCAGGGGCCTATAATCTCATGTGCTTGTTTGTTAGCAACATAACTCAAAAATGTATGGGTGGATTGAAAAAAAAAAACATTTGGGATTTTTAATACACAGGGCAAGGAATTGATTAGTTATTGGAGGAAATGTTCAAAGAAATGGAGCTGGTAGAAGTCTGCGCTCTGCAATCATTACTTTGGTGAGTATAAACTGAGGCCACAATTACTGCCGTTCCAAATTCTTATATAGCAAACTCTTGGCTATACATGTGTTAGTATTAGATAGCAATATGGCCTACGTGCAGGACTGTACAAGGACTCCATGTTATGACTATGATTTGACTGTCTCTTTGTGACACGTATGTCTTTCGATGTGTGACGTGACAATGACTATATAAACTGTGTACTGCCTTCATTCTGTCTGAGAGAAAGAAACAGAGGAAACCAGTGGAACTTGAGAGAAACTTAAATAAACTTCCAGAGTTTGGCACACCACGATCCGTCTCTGTCTGCTAAATCCTGACAGATTTGGTGGAGAATGCGCGGCTCGGTTTGTGCCATTCTCTGGATTGTTTTGAGGGAGTTTGCTTTGTTTCTTTTCCTCTGCGTGAGAGACCGGCATGCTGTGTCTGGGAGCGGAGATTCCAGCAGACTGGAAGAGCTGTTCCTGGATGCTTCTTGTTGTTTCTGTCACTTTTGTTTTTTAAATTGAATTTTTCGACGCGGAAAAGATGTTGGTCGACCTCTCGAACAGTCCGGACAAAGAAAATAAGGTAAGCAGACACCTTTTTTAATATGTAAAGTCTGCATAATTGGATACTAGCTAAATTTTGAGCTGTCCCGGAGGTCTGTCCAAATCTCTCTAAATCAAATTTTTTTTGTTATGTCTTTGTCACGTCTTTGTCATGTCTTATGTTGTAGAAAACAGGTTAGCTGTGTGGGTAACCAGTCCCTATAGGAAAAAGGAACCCCTGACGTATCGGGGTCCCTGTCCTTTGAAGTAGTCAGGACAGAGAGAAAAAGGAACCCCTGATGTATCGGGGTCCCTGTCCTTTGAAGTAGTCAGGACAGAGAATAGAGAATAGAAAATAGTTAGTGAAACCATGGTGTAAAATTTAAAGTAATTATAAAAAGGGAAACGTTAAACACTAGTGCCTTTTGTTACAAGTGTTGAAAGTGATCATTTCTAGACTTGGATGACAAAAGTTTAAAGAACAACATCAGTTATATTTGCTTAAAAAAGTAATCTTGAAAGTTCTTCTTCTTTCTGTTTTGGCATTTTTGCTAAAACACTACTTTCTGCCTGTGTGTGCCGCACTATCTTGCTGCCGTTGTCAGGGAAACGGCCCCCTCCTTTGCTGCTCTGGCTCTGAATCAGAGCTACTGCTTTTAGGATTTTGGCTTTTATTAAGTTTTTAAATTTGCTAAATTTGCAATTGAACATTGTGTTAGACACAGTTAAACGTTTTTAAACACCATTAGTGAATAAGTTTTGAATATTATATGTTTTTTGAAACCCAAATATTAGTGCTAAAAGCTGTGCAATTCTTTTTAGACCTGACATATTTCTAGATTCCATTCTTTTAAATCTGCTGCTTATTTTGTGAGTCCATTATTGTATCTCTGATATATTTCATAGCTGTTTGTGAGAATTTTTTTATGTTTTTATTTTAGTTACAAAAGCCGTTTTTCAAACATTTAAATTAGAATCTGTGTTAAAAGTGATTATTGATTATAGACTTCGTCTAAAAAGAAAGAGGGAATTAGCATTAGCTGTAAAAGTATTATATTATTAAGTTAAACTACCCAATTCACCCATTGCAAGCGGTGACGTTTTTGTTTTGACTACACGCGTGACCTTGCTGCTGCTCAGAGACAGGAGGAGGCAGCTCCGACGCACAATTGAGTTTTATTTATTGAACCGAATCCAGTTTAGCTGGAGCTAAATCTTTTGTTTGATTTCAAGTTTTGTTTTAAATGTTTTTACAAATTAATGTTCATTTTTATAGAGATTTTTCATAATTTCATTTCATGGCGTCTTTCAAGAAACCCAAGGACGCATAGATAATTAAACACACAGTACAAAAGTACATAATACATATTTTAAAGTTTAAAGGTTTTTTGAGATTTGAGTCTTGTTTTTTATATTAAGAGTTTCTGGTTTTAAAAGTTTCACATTAGTAAGATAATAAGTAATCTTTATTTACATAGCGCATGTGGGAAAGCCGAGAGCACTCCAAAATGGTTTAGACTTCAGAGAGAAAAACAATCTCATTCACATATCTGTTGTTTTTAAATTGGCCGTCTCAAGGATTGTTTTCCAGACTCTGCCACACTGTACGAGAGGTCACTGCTGGAGTGGACACAGAGGGATCAGAACAGTGGCCCAGAGTAGACACCATCCAACTAGCCGCAGATCGTAAAGGCGACATAGCTACCTTCGTGTGCCCCTCCCCCACTACAGACCGATGGTCGTAGGTGGCAGTGAGACCGGGGCCACAAAGTGAGGTTTTCTGTAGGCAGTGGTGGGTGAGTTGTTTTGCAATCTGGAAGTGTGCCCACTTTGCTTGTTTACATCACCACAGTGTGACCTTTGAGACCTACAGGTGGTTCGAGGAGTCTGGAGACACAACCCCAAAATTTACATACACACACACACACACACATACATCTACACACTCACACATTCACATTTACATATAGATACATGAAAAAGTAGAACATGAGGAAAAAGCATTTTAAAAGTTTACTCCAATGTAAACACATATTTTTTATTGTCTATCACTTGAATCAGTATTTTTTGAGACCAGAAATGTTCATTTGAATTCTATATTGTCATGGACATAATTGACCTCTGTCCTGACACTTTTGATTTGTTGATTTTGTACTGTGTGAAGTAATTACATTGATGAGGATTAGATCTGATAAAAACACAAATTAGAGAAGTAAAATGAATAATTGCGCTTGCTTTTGTCTGAGGGACATTAGCAACAGCATGAATAGAAATTGTGTTAAAGTAGAATCAAAATGACTTAACCATAGAGAGTAACTATTGCATTACAAGCTGTGTACAGGAACTGTGACACTGCACCATTGACCAGAAGTGCATCGCAAATGACCTGATGTGCTTCAAGTGAAAAGACTGTATCTGGAGATCCTGATGTGCATCTGGAGAGACCAAACCATGGCTTGGACCCTACTGATGTCCAAGATGACATCTCGAAATATGACCTGACCTGATGACGACTGAGACCTAACCTCACCCTCAGAGGACCCTGAGGACCTGAGGATCTGAGAGAGAAAAACTGGGGAGTGATGTTTATATTATTGAAATCATACATTGATGAGTGCTAAATGAGAGAGATACTCATGGTTCTTTCTTTTGTTTTTGTTTGTCCCTAGCTTCTGGACATCTGATGATCTATTGGACACAGCCATTTGCAGAACAAGAACCAGCCAATGAAAAACGTCTATTGCCGATGCTATTGCTACAACCAGAAACTGTGACAAATGCAATATACATGTTAAGTATTCAGACATCTGACAGACAAAAACTTTGAAAATGATAAAGTATGAGTATTGTAGCGTTTTAGAGATGTTAAATAGTAGTAAAAAAGTAGAATTGTCCTTCCTTTGTTGTTCATAAACACATTTCCACATAAGAGTTAAAATAGTACTCTACAATGTTATCCTTCTGATAGAGCGGAAAAAATATTAGAATCAGAGTTTTTTTTTTTTACAGCCATTAAAAGTGACAGAAGTCGCAGATTAGAAATATGCCTGGCTCAAGCTTCAGCCGAGCTTTTGAGTTAAAAAATAGAGTAAAAATAGGAATAGATAAATGCATCAACCATAGATGCTTTCAAAAATAGAGATTAGAGAATCAAACACCATTGTGGAATAACTGACCCCAAACCTGCTAAAATAGATTAGCTCTTGTAAGGATAATACCAATTTGATTAATGATGTACATTCATCCCAAAATGCCTGAGAGGAGGAAGTGACAGCACTTCCTGGTTCAACAAATATTTGGAAAACTGACCGCCATAATAATGTTCATATTAACCATTTGTCTTTCTGTGTTCACAGTTTTATTCCTGAGAATGAGAGTAGACATAGAGCAAAATCCCACTGATAATAAGCCACTGATAATTAGAGCATAATACCACAGAGAGATTTATTAGATTAAAATGTATGTTTAAGAATATGGCTCAAAGCAAATATGCAAACATATTTGTAAATAGATTAGAATAGTTTTAAACTATAGTGAATAGTGAAAGTAAAGTACACAGTCTAAGATTGAAAAGTGAAAATAATAAAGTGAAATAAGTGAAGTGTAAACAATTAGCATTAGAATAAAAGTATAGAGTAAGAAAAGTGAAATTAGCTTCTAATTTGAGACTCAGCTCGTTTTTGTCTGTGTTTTGACTGAATCTGCTGAGTTCTACTGTGTCCAATAGTGTTTTTGTTTGTTTTTATTTTTGATTTATTTTTGTTTGTTTATTTTTTCCCAGGATAGAGGATAAAATCCACTGATATTGATTTGATGATTATGAGTTTAATGCATACATTTTCTTTGTTTTTAATAATTTTGTAAAGTTTTTTTTTTTAAGATTTTTTTTTTTTCTTTTCTCACTTTATTGATTGATCAATTTGAGTGATCACATGTGATTATGTGATCAAAGGGGAGGGTGTTAGTATTAGATAGCAATATGGCCTAAGTGCAGGACTGTACAAGGACTCTACAAGGACTCCATGTTATGACTATGATGTGACTGTCTCTTTGTGACACGTATGTCTTTCGATGTGTGACGTGACAATGACTATATAAACTGTGTACTGCCTTTATTCTGTCTGAGAGAAAGAAACAGAGTAAACCAGTGGACTTGAGAGAAACTTAAATAAACTTCCAGAGTTTGGCACACCACGATCCGTCTCTGTCTGCTAAATCCTGACACATGCATGCAAAAGCCAGATCCCATCATAAATCTGAAGCTTTGCAGGACGGGCCCTGGTTAGTAGTGTGTTGTGCAGGTGTGGGGCAGCTGCGGCCGTACAGTGCCAAACTGTTGTTGTTCCTTCACCCACATTCACCCACATTGGCTAGAATGAGTCTGGTGTGTGTGTGAATGGTTGGTGGTGGTTGAAGGGGCCGATGGCACATACTGGTTGCCTCACTTCTGTCAGTGTGCCCAGGGCAGCTGTGGCTACAGTCGTAGTTTATCACCACCGTGTATGGAGTGAAAGAATAATGACATGTGGAGCGTCTTTGAGTGTCCAAAAAAGCACTGTATAAAACCAATGCATTATTTTTATTATTATTATTATTATTATTATTATTATTATTATTATTATTATTATTAGAGATGGGCTGTTATAGCCTGGCTTTAGCCATCCGTACACCCAGGTCAATAATCATTTTAATGTGATTTGTACTATGGTGTGGTACGGCCAGGCTAGAGCTGTTATAGTCCCTCATCATCTCGGACATGGGATTTCTCACCATCATTGCGCCTTCTGAAGATATTGGCCAACTCAAAGCCACGATAGAAAACAGAAGCAAGAGCACAACAATCTAAAAAATGGTTTTGAGTTTTCAGATTAAAGTGATTTACCCAAATGAACATGTCCAAACTGTGTTTCTGATTAATATAAGGTCATTCTAAAACAAGGGTCACAACAAAAGGGCTGTGTCCAAAACGGTAGGCATCGGGCCGCGTAGGGTGGATATGTAGGCATCGTGACGTCACTTCCTCAAGCGACGGCTATTGCAGGGGTGTCCAAAACCACTTGGCGAGCTCGCCAAGCGTAGGCATCATGACTTCGTCTCTATGGAAACGGCCACTTTTGGAGCAGATATGAAGGATGCATCTGATGTATGCTTCGCTGCCTTCTTTTTGCCAAGTCACGGCCGCGCATGCGCAGAACTCCGTTCGGCATTAACATGTAAACAACAGCTCGGATCTGCTGGAGCTAACATTATGGTAAGTACTGCTATAATTTACTGTGAAGTTATGTCTATAGTAAGTACTGCTATACTTTACTGTGAAGTTATGTCTGTAGTAAGTACTGCTATACTTTACTGTTGAGTTATGAACACGACTGTTATGATAAAACACAGACATAAATTAGATCTGCCACAGATGTGTGTATTTAACCTTGTTATCTGCTGTAAATAAGCTCAGTCCCGAAAAGCTAATGCTACGAGGCTAGTTCATTCAGATTCGGTTTTTGAACAAGAAAAATCATGTTGTGTTTTATCTTTTAGGGAGAAACAAACCCACTGATTAAATATTAAAGCTACACTGAGGAAAGTCACGTTTTCATGGAAAATCACTCTGCAGCACAGCAGCTATAGTATGCTAACACATGTTTTCTGTATTCATATAAAATATATTGTGCATATCGTTTTTAATCCCATACTGAGACTGGGAAAACTGTATATATTAGACATATGAAATGATAGAATAGGCCAAGAATAATTATAAAGCCCTTTTCATACAATAGTCTAATAAATAGTAAACACACATTATACAGAGGTTTCGTTTGTCATGAATAAGACATTTGCAGAGGACAAGGTCCCACTTCCACAAACACAGGTTTAAAGTGGTTAGCCATGCTCATAACTTGATTATTTGTGTATATTTCTATCATATCATTCTTCTGTTTCCCCTGCTGTGAAGCTTGTACCTCTAATATTAAATACTGTAAGGATTTCTGTATTTTATTTTTAACCAGTTTTTTGCAAAGCCCCAAATAAATAGTATTGATTGAATATGAAGTGTAAAAAGAATCCTAAATGTGGGCTGTGTTTTAATGCATGATGTTTGTGTTCTTCTTTTTCAGAGACTTGTGGTGAAATTAAGGTCATAATTTCTCCAGCTTCACGTCCTGCTTCACCTCCATCACCTCCTGCTTCACCTCCATCACCTCCTGCTTCACCTCCATCACCTCCTGCTTCACCTCCATCACCTCCTGCTTCACTGCTGAAAACATGAACTACAACAAACTTGTATATAATATTTTCCTTTAATCAGCAGTCATGAATAGTTAGAACAGTGGGCTCTGTATCTCTGAAGACATGTAGCAGAAGGAGCAGCAGCAGAAGGAGCAACAGGAGGAGTAACAGCAGCAGCAGAAGGAGCAACAGGAGGAGTAACAGCAGCAGGAGCAGCAGCAGCAGCAGGAGCAACAGCAGCAGGAGCAACAGCAGCAGGAGCAACAGCAGCAGCAGCAGGAGCAACAGCAGCAGGAGCAACAGCAGCAGGAGCAACAGCAGCAGGAGCAACAGCAGCAGGAGCAACAGCAGCAGGAGCAACAGCAGCAGGAGCAACAGCAGCAGGAGCAACAGCAGCAGGAGCAACAGCAGCAGGAGCAACAGCAGCAGGAGCAACAGCAGCAGCAGCAGCAGCAGCAGGAGCAGCAGCAGCAGCAGCAGCAGCAGCAGCAGCAGGAGCAGCAGCAGCAGGAGCAACAG
This sequence comes from Knipowitschia caucasica, assembly GCA_964034765.1. Lineage (NCBI taxonomy): Eukaryota > Metazoa > Chordata > Actinopteri > Gobiiformes > Gobiidae > Knipowitschia > Knipowitschia caucasica. The sequence goes on from OZ035832.1 coordinate 6,878,078, forward strand.
CAGCAGGAGCAACAGCAGCAGGAGCAGCAGCAGGAGCAGCAGCAGCAGGAGCAACAGCAGCAGGAGCAACAGCAGCAGGAGCAACAGCAGCAGGAGCAGCAGCAGCAGGAGCAACAGCAGCAGGAGCAACAGCAGCAGGAGCAACAGCAGCAGGAGCAACAGCAGCAGGAGCAGCAGCAGCAGGAGCAACAGCAGCAGGAGCAACAGCAGCAGGAGCAACAGCAGCAGGAGCAACAGCAGCAGGAGCAGCAGCAGCAGGAGCAACAGCAGCAGGAGCAACAGCAGCAGGAGCAGCAGCAGCAGGAGCAACAGCAGCAGGAGCAACAGCAGCAGGAGCAACAGCAGCAGGAGCAACAGCAGCAGGAGCAGCAGCAGGAGCAGCAGCAGAGTCCTGGGCGTCTGCCTCTGACACAGGTCTCATCGACAGCACTTCACAGATAACCTGGAAATAAAGAAAACAAAAATTGTTGGTTTTATTATGATTTTGTTGTTTGTGTGAAATGTAAAGAGTCATCAAAGTGAGGTATTATTTACACAACTACATATTTGTCAGCAGTACTTATACTTATACTTATAATTGAATACATTAAACTCAAATGTGATTAGTAACGGTCTGTTAGCTTTTCAAGAGATATAAAAGTGAATAAGAGCAGTGTCAAACATCTGTGTTCAACTCCATTTTACAGATGTCTGTTAATGTTTCCATGGATGTGTCAGTTATTATTAAGAATGTCTCGGACTCTCGGATTATAAATACAGGAGCCCCACAGGGCTGTGTTCTTTCTCCCCTGCTCTTCTCCCTGTACACCAACCACTGCACCTCCAGCCACGACTCCGTGAAGCTGATCAAGTTCGCGGACGACACCACCCTCATTGGACTCATCTCCAACAACGATGAGTCCGCCTACAGGAGGGAGGTGGACCGGCTGGTGTCCTGGTGCAGTGGTAACAACCTGGAGCTAAACGCCCAGAAGACAGTGGAGATGACTGTGGACTTCAGGAAGAGCACTGTCCCCCCACCCCCACCCTCCGTGATGGACTCCCCCATCACCTCTGTGGAATCCTTCCGTTTCCTGGGCACCACCATCACCCAGGACCTCAAGTGGGAGCCGACCATCAGCTCCCTCATCAAGAAGGCCCAGCAGAGGATGTACTTCCTGCGGCAGCTCAGGAAAGCCAAGCTGCAGTTCTACACGGCCATCATCGAGTCCATCATCACCTCCTCCGTCACCGTGTGGTTCGCTGGAGCCACAGTCAGGGACAAACAGAGACTACAGTGCATTGTGCGCTCTGCAGAGGAAGTGATCGGCCGCAGCCTTCCATCGCTGCAGGACCTGTACGTCGCCCGAGCTCGAGGCCGGGCTGGTCGTATACAGCCGACCCCTCTCACCCTGCACATGGACTATTCCAACCACTCCCCTCAGGCAGGAGGCTGCGGTCCATCAGGACTAGAACCTCCCGCCACAAGAACAGTTTCTTCCCCTCTGCTGTTGGACTCTTGAACACTTCTTAACCTGTCCCCCCGCCCTTTATAAAGTCACTTTACTGCCCATCATACGTCACTTTACTTCACTGTACTGCTGTCACCTTACATTGTGTGCACCATGTGCACTTGTATATTGTAAATAGTAACTGTAACTCTATTTTAAATTTAAATTTATTCTTTAGAAGTGTTTTTTATTCTTATTTTTATTATCTCTTTTTGACTGTTGCACTGAGCCAAAGCAATTTCCAAGTCTGTGACCTCCTGTTACTTACGTGGCAATAAAAATGATTCTGATTCTGATTCTGATTATAGATCCATGGATGTGTCAGTTATTATTATAGATCCATGGATGTGTCAGTTATTATTATAGATCCATGGATGTGTCAGTTATTATTATAGATCCATGGATGTGTCAGTTATTATTATAGATCCATGGATGTGTCAGTTATTATTATAGATCCATGGATGTGTCAGTTATTATTATAGATAAATGGATGTTTCTCTCTCATCAGCAAACACACGTTAATACATTTAGGTCTGATAAAATTACTTTTAAGTGATGCACAAACGAAGGCCATAGCAAATATATAATCCATATCTAATAATCATTTATTGCATATATGTGCATTGTTTACATAAAATATAACTTTGTAAAAACTAATGATTACTGCCAATACAATTGTTATAACAGAGAAAGTGTAACAACAAAAGCATCCTCTGTTTTTTCAGAATACGATTGTAAACATCCAGGGGCCTCTCATTACCTGAACCCGTGTTTAGACAGCCTGTTCTGGGCTTCAGCACTGCAGCTAACTGGGCTGTTAGCTTATAGCACCGGAGCTTCAGGCTGGAGGTAAAGTCCGAAAATTTTCGAATTTATCTCCAAACAGACTTCTGATATGACAATAAAGGGGGATATTTCTCGCCTCAAATGATATTAGAATTAACTTTTATGTCCTAATTAAAGCGTATTTAGAACTTTTTACCGTCCATCATGGCCGCCGTGTCCTCCCGCTCCGCTCTGAGTTGTGTAGTCACGTGACGAAGGCAGAAGGCAGCTGCTGTCCAAATCCACCTCACGTCTCGCCTCCTACCTCGCCTGTGGCTACGCGGCCTTCCCTCGATGCCTACATATCCACCCTACGCGGCCCGATGCCTACCGTTTTGGACACAGTCTGAGTCCATGGGCGCATTTTCTAAAAATAGCAATGGTCACAGAAGAGCAGGGGTCTCCAGCGATTCTGCTTGTTCTCCTTTCCTCCTCACAACAACACACAGTGGCTGTGTTTTTGTGACAGAGGTGAGTCTACACTTCGTGCAATTTTTGAGCGTCAATATTCAGGAAACAACCCGCAGTGACTCAATTTCAAGAATGAGGCTTAAAACCTAAAAAGCCTAATTATGTTCACATGTTTCATTTGATGTTTGAAAACAACCAACTAAAGCCTGGTTCACACGGCAGGATATTTAGGCCGATTTACCCCTTACAACAATCTTAAGAAACGCTCAGATTTCCGTAACAAAATCTTACAGATTATCCTGCCGTGTGTGGTGTGTTAAGACTGCACTCGTCGCTCGGAAGGACATCGGGACTGCTCCCGATCTCAAATCGGGGATATCCAACATGTTGGATTGTTTTGGCCCGATTTCTCTTCGTGTGTGGTGTCCCCCGAGGACAGACGTGCGCGTTGCCATGACTGCGGCGTGTAGCCAATCAGAAGACGAGACGAGGCGGTGAGGAAACGCCTCCATATCACGATGTAGCAAGTATAGTCCATGCTCGTGTTGTCTACACTTCTTTGACCATCGCCTTTTCTTTTGATTACGTCTTTTCTCCGATAAAAACAAACTATCGCCAATGCATCCTCTTCGTCCGCCATGTGTGTTTACTCTGAAGTCACGCTTGATCTCGCGAGACCTGAGATATCCGTCTGATCTGTGAATACTCGCGAACCACATTCGGTTCGTGTGTGGTTTGCGTGATTTTTGCCGTGTGGCTGCGCACCACACACTGTACAACCAAAGTGGTTAGACCCGTGATTTTTTATCTCCCTGTGTGGGGTCTCACACAGAGAAAAATCGGCCGACAATTTTAAGATCGTCTCGTGTGAACCAGGCTTAAGATACAGTATGTGTGATTAGGTCTGAACCAGGCCTGAGCCAGGTCTAAGCCAGGTCTGAGCCAGGTCTGAGCGGTCTGTGGTGGCCTAAATGTGGTGGTGCTGGTTTAGCAGTAATTTTGTGCTGCACTAAACTGAGACAAAAGTACAACAACATGATTGGGCCCAGCGCCTGGACGCTCAAAAAAACAGGAAAAATAACATACTCAATCTAATAATATTATTATATCTGTAGTCAAAGTCATACTGACTACAGATTGAATCATTTCAATTCAATTAAATTCCATTCACTTCAATTAGAGCCCTTTTACAACAGCATTCATGGAGGACTTTACAAAACGGTCAATTTGCCAACAACTGATTTGAGAATCAAACAACACAAGAAATGCAATAATAAGAAGCATAGAGGAGCCCCTGGTTCAGAAGGTTACACAGCGGGTTGACAATGTCTGTAAATATTTAACAACGATCACACATGTCCAAATATGTCCATAAATATAATACCAGCTTATGATACTTGCTAATGAAAATCCTCTGCCATGATTAAAAAAATAATTTAGGGGCTAATTCATTACCTTTGCGTGCTTTTTCATTGCAATTCAATCCAGCTCTGGAGCCATATGTTAATACTGGAAGCCCTTATCAAGGTTGGTCTTTTGTATTGTATTTGTATTTACTGTATGTGTTTATTTGGACAGGACAGTGCACTCATGAACAGCAGGAACTTTAAAAACACAGATTGTAACTTTGTAGCTCATTAACGTCTCTCGACCCACAGTCACATATTGTACATGTTTTTACTGGTATAGGGGAAACCAGAGCACCCTGAGCAAACCTACACAGACAAGAGGAGAACATTCAGACTCCACACGAAAAGGTCCTGTAGGTGGAATTAACACCGTAACACCATAACAGTAACTCTTCTAAATTCCTAATATAATAACATTTATAAGCAATCTTTTGAATGTTTGTTTTAATTTATTATGGCCACAAATAACAGCATGTACAAGCTTGTTTTATGAGTCATAAATTAGGTTCAGGTCAGAAATAATTGCTGCTTCGTAAAATGTAAGAACAATTGTATTAATGGTGTTCTTTGCAGACAGATTTAAGTGTTTCTCACTGTACTGCATTTTGTTTCCAAGTGTATCAGGTATTCAAACATATACTGAGGGTCTTGTGAGATGAAGCTATTGCACGACTACAGCGACAGTGTAATTCATAATGATGTTGATCCACACAGACACGGGCTCTGACCTGTCACCAGGGCCTGAGCCTGAATGCCTATGGCCTCAGTGTCGTGGAGGATCATGGCGCAGCAGATGTACAGTATGCGATGCACTTACTGGCCTGTTGATGCTATTGGGTAATCGGCAGCCGGTCAGAGACGTCCAAGAAAAACAGGCCGACTGCAGACTTAGTATAAACCACGAGGAACAACATACACACACACACACACACTCTCACTCACACCTGCACAACAACATGTGATCCAAGTCAACACACCCCACTGGCGTACAAAAAGGACAACGCTATGGACTGCAACTCTTATGAAATGAAGCTAATTCAGATTTACTCATGGAAGCACAAACACAAGTCAATGCACAATGTCATTGAAAGAGGATGAGACAGAGGTTTTTTCCCCAAAGCCTGTTAAACCAGGCCAAAATCTCATTTTGTTTTGAAAAATGTTTAGAACATCTGCTACAAAAGAATTCCACTGCATATAATGCAATGCAAATGGATGGATGGATGGATAATGTGTAAGTGACAATAATAGTTAACTATTATTAACTAAACATTAGAATTAATAACATTTTAAAATTCATCATATTGGTGAATTTTAATCCATTTCTCCAGTTGTGGAGACAGAACATCAGCCAAAAGAGTCAGCAGTTTCCCAAACATGGATGCATGCCACAAATATATAACTACTTCAAAACATAGAAAGTCTCTGTATTTTTCAGAATGGAACACACACAAAATAGTTGCTTACTGTGATTGCTGAAATCCTGTGTCCAGTGTGGCTGTACCTCCTCAAACGGCTCCTATACTCCTTGTATATGCCCCCCTCCCTCCTCCTCCCCTGGTCCCTTCTATATTTTGAAACTAAAACACACCATTGACTTGCGTAACAAGGCATTCCTTGTCCAAAGCCACCAAACCTCACCTGGACAGACGGCAGCGTGTGCATGTGTGAATGTGCCAGGTTAAAATTACTGCAGCTGCAGCCTCTGTGGATGCTTCCCTTAGAGTGCACACTTATTTATGGGCTGGTATGTATTAAACTGGTACTCGAATAATGCATGTGCTACTAAAGGTAAAGCACTCATCACAGAGAATAGAGCAAAAGATCCATTTAACAAAATCTGACCAATGTGTGCTGTGAGCATGTTCATAACAGAGCAATGATTATATGGATTTCTCTTCACTCCGCCACAGCCATAATGGAATCACATGAAACCCTTCAGATGACATTGACCAACATCTTTATTAGCATCATTATTAGTATGCTGGTTTGTTGGGCTTTGAAAAGTGCATGTGCCTCATGCACTGCCGCTGGATCATATTGCACTAGAGGTGTGGTGCACCAGAGGGTCACTTTGCAGAGTGCCCCCCAGAGGCCAGGTTTAGAAAGGCAGCAAAGAAAAGCCAGTACCATCAAAGGTCTAATCAGTCCAGGTGTTTGAAAGAAATGCTAAACATTATATAGAGAAGTAAAAGATGGTGGTTATTGATTTAAAGTAAACCATGTTGCTGGTGTTGGATATCCTTCTCTGCAAGTGCTGCATTGGGTTGTAGTGATAATTCATGGTATCATCATTGGAACTGGCACCCCAAATAAAAAACTCATGTGAAGCTGATTTTGCTTTCTGATTGGAAACTTGAGAAATGTTACATAAACAATATATCAACAATGAAAAAGCTCCCATTTGCTCTCTCTCTTTTCTGTGAACTACAACGTTTCTGCCTCAGTCACTGATGAAGTTTGTACGTGAGCACGACGTGAGCGTACACGACGTGAGCGTACACGACGTGAGCGTACACGGCGTGAGCGTACACGACGTGAGCGTACACGACGTAAGCGTACACGACGTGAGCGTACACGACGTGAGCGTACACGACGTGAGCGTACACGACGTGAGCGTACACGGCGTGAGCGTACACGACGTGAGCGTACACGACGTGAGCGTACACGTACACGACGTGAGCGTACACGACGTGAGCGTACACGCGTGAGCGTACACGACGTGAGCGTACACGACGTGAGCGTACACGACGTGAGCGTACACGACGTGAGCGTACACGACGTGAGCGTACACGGCGTGAGCGTACACGACGTGAGCGTACACGGCGTGAGCGTACACGGCGTGAGCGTACACGAGCGTACACGACGTGAGCGTACACGACGTGAGCGTACACGACGTGAGCGTACACGACGTGAGCGTACACGGCGTGAGCGTACACGGCGTGAGCGTACACGGCGTGAGCGTACACGAGCGTACACGACGTGAGCGTACACGACGTGAGCATCCACGGCGTGAGACATTTTCTGATCAAAATGTCAAAGGGGATTTGTTCTTAATTACAAAAACAATGGACATGATGGCCACCCTAAGTATATTTACATTGTATATGTAGGTTCTCTAGCTGATTATCCAATCAGAAAGCAGAATCAGCATCACCAGTCTCATTTGGGTTGCCAGTCATTGGTGAAATCCAGCTGGTAAGGTCACTTAACACTAATCCAAGCTGGTAGAGTAGCTACTGTACGTGTGTGTATGCCCAACATGCAGGAAAGACATGGCAACGGAAATTTAACTATAGATTTTATTTGTAACGTTAGAATAACAGTACCACCAAAAACTGCTCAGTAAGACAATTATACAGTACAGCCCGACCGGGAAAAACAACTTCTGTAAGATTAATTGCATTGTAATAGATTTTTTGTTATTTTAGCCCAGTTTATGAAATGTACTGAAAATCTAACTTTTCCTCTAGGACTTTTGCCCAGTTTAATCTAACTGTGAAGCTACTCTTTTCACAGTTTCAAAATCAACTATATCAATCACAAAGGACGTAGTTCACAAACGTTATGCTCATTGTTCAATAAACCTTTCAGGACAAAAACAAAGAGGTTTGGTGTCAACAAGAATATAATCCTCATCAGCATTGGTGTAACACTGTCCACAGTCACCTCCAAACCTTGTGATTGTGTTGCTCCCGGGAACCATGTGATGTGGCCCAGGCCGGTGTGTGCGACAGCAGAGCAGATATTGTCCTCTCACCATCAACACTTGTGCAGCACTTGGCAGCGGCCCCGTCCCCCTCTCAGCGCCCTCTTCTCTCCCGCACACACAGGCCTATTGCCTCCGCTTTTGTTTTTGCTCAGTCTCACACCAGTTCTAATGGACATTTGATTGTCTACTGTCCCTGGCCTGTCAAAGCAGGCATATTTTGTAGTTGAGAATGCCCATTAAATGATTTGTAGAAGTTGCTACTGAACTTGTTTTTGGTGACTTTTATATTCTATTCTCATGAGGAAAACACCACATTTTAACACCATTGATTATATGTACAGTATTTAGAATATATGAAGTTAATTGATTTTAACTATTTTTTTAAACTCACATAGGTCTTGTGTCTGCATAGGTTTCCTCTGGGTGCCCCGGTTTACGCTACCACTGAAAACATGTACAATAGGTAAATACTGCAGCTCTGGTCCTGGTCAAGCCGACCATCAACATCTGGAGATGGGTCCCCAGGCGCGGGACTGCAGAGACCAGAGCTCCTGACTGGAGCCCTCGAGGCAGTGAAGGGTCAAATGCAGAGACACTAGGGCTGGGCAATATAAACAGTATAAGCGGTATGCAATAAAAGTTTGGCCAACGATAGAGATTTTTGTTATACCGGTGTTCTGTCGAGTTGGTCTGCCCGTCGAGATGATCTCCCTCAGCTGTTAATGACGTAATGCAAACCTGCGCTGCGCGTCTCACGGCAGCCAAAGCAAACCAAGATGGCGGACATGTAGTCCGCGAATTGCTTTAAAAGTTGAAATACGAACGAATTAAGACATGAATGTCACTTTTAATGCAATTTGAGGCGAGATGTTGATGGTTCCGCGTTGTGAAATGTGGGTTTTAAGAGTAAGAGTTTCGTGTAAAGTTTGTTTTAAGCAGTCCACTGATCCTGTGAAACTACACTGCTAGTGTGCCCAAATCTGACTTGCGCATGCGCAGCAACCCGCCAGAATGGGGAAAAAACTCGATCTAATTAAATATTTAGTTTGAACAAACTATAGTTAATCATATTGAATACAGTATGATACATGCATTACATTTAATTTATTATTTCCATTATCAACCGGATAAGATCAGTCACATGACGCGTCATGGGCCTGACGTATGCAGCAGTCAACTCAGGGACTGCGATCACACAGCAGCAGTGTAGTTTCACAGGAGCAGTGGACTGCTTAAAACCAACTTTACACAAAACTCTTACTCTTAAAACACACATATCACACGCGGAACCATCAACATCTCGCCTCAAATTGCATTAAAAGTGACATTCGTGTCTTAATTCGTTCGTATTTAACTTTTAAAGCAATTCGCGGACTCCATGTCCGCCATCTTGAATTGCTTTGGCTGCCGTGAGACGCGCAGCGCAGGTTTGCATTACATCATTAACAGCTGAGGCAGACCAACTCGACGGGCAGACCAACTCGACAGAACAACGGCATATTGCGATAGGTCATTATGTCATCAAATTGCACGGGGCCCAACGGAGTCCCTCCTCCAAGCTAGGTATTCTGTCCGGCCCTGGTGGGACTTGAGGTTAACCCGGCGCCGATTTGCTAAAGCTAGCGCAGACTCTGACGCCAGGAGAAAGCACCGAAACAACTGGCCTTAGCCTGCAGCATTAGCCTGCAGCATTAGCCTGCAGCATTAGCCTGCAGCATTAGCCCAGCTAGCGTGGGCTGCAGCATCATCACGAAAAAAGATTGGTAAAGATTTGGACTTCCGCGGTCAATAGCATCAAAGTTACTTTGTTAAGTAACTGTGCCAAAATGATCACATTTACATCGATTGTTCAAATCCAATGTGCTGTTTTAATGCAGAGAAATCCATTGCTGCAAGCGCCGAGAAAAGCACTTAGGGAGCGTCAACAAATGTCAAGACCAGCTTTGTAAACGAACAATAGCTTTTATGTGGTGCTATGTACGCACACAAAACTCTCAGACACTATACATTGTGACCAAATCTAACTGCTACAGACTTTGTTTTCAACATTTGTGAGTTTTTTATATTTTAAATGAATACATATGTTTTTATTTTTTTAAATAGCTTTTACAGTGAATGGTATTTACTGTAACATACATAAATAATGTATGTTACAGCATTTTTCTCAAGAGTTCAACCTGTTTATTTAATTTCATTTTTGACTGAGGATTTTTATTTTTTATTTTGTATGTAGTCAATAAATAAAGTTCTAAAAACTGATTATGAAATTCCATGATTCCTGTGTAGATTGAAATTAGGACTAAAAAGTGCTCAACCGGATCCATCCAAATGGTGTCCATTATTTTTCTGTTCTCAAGTTGGCAACCCTACTCACTAACCACATGGTCTTCAGTTCAATCTGCATTTCAAAAGCACGGTGTCTCTTTTATATGGAATAATATTATATGGTAAAAATGTATTAAATACTGGATGAAATACTGGTGATTTTGTTTGTGGAGACTGGACACACCTGATTTTAAAACAAAAAATATGTATATTAAATTCTAATATATAAGTAACAATGTTGACTATTTTATGCAAGAACCTGCTAGACCCATTGATATTCACATTCCAAATTATACCGCAATATATACCGCCTACCGTCTGTGTCCCAAAGTATACCGCAATATGAAGTTTAGGCCATATCTCCCACCCCTAAGAGACACATGTCACCACAGACACCGTAAAGTATGATAAAGAAGGATTTAAATATGATGAAAATCGGTTTTATTGTCATTATACAGAGAACTGTATAGTGACTAACTATGAACTACTACTAACTCTATGAAGTTTACTTGAGCTTTGTTTTGGTCAATTATATGAAAATTCACTGACCAACGACTAATCAATTAATCGAAAGAATAATCGTCCAACTAATCGATTACCAAAATGATGGATAATTACAGGCCTAATATAGTGCCATTCCGTTTCCGTCAAACTGTGATTGCTTCAGTTTGCAGAACACATTTTCTCAACTAAGGATTCCAGGCAGAAACAAAAAAATGTGAAAGGACACTGAAATATTGATTGAATTGAAATTGTATCGAGTTCTGGCATCGCTGTCTCAGTTTGGAAGAAGCCCCAGAGCTGCTTGCACTGACTATGGGCTTGGCTCGGTGAAGAACAGTTATATTATATACAACTTTGTGAAGCGTCTTGTGTTTCCACTGAGCTGTCTGCAGCGGCATCTCTAATGTAAACAGCCTGATCACCCTGTGGGCTACATATTAAACATTATATAAACTATTATCAACCTTGTTTACAGACGTTGACTGTGCCACATAAACGGGCCGAGGTGGAAGAAATGAGTAACCATAACTGTTATTAAAGGAACACTGTAACTCCGTCCACTTCAATCTTTTTTTAGTCATGCTACAGATTCGGTTACATACATTCTACCCACAAAACGAATAGCAAATACATTGCTCTGCTGTCTCAGGCTTTGTGTTTGGGAATTATGAATATGAATTCATAATCATAATTGCACATGACAGTGGTAAGAGCACACAGGGAGCACACAAAGACATAAGTAGCTGCAATGTTTCTTAGCTATAGCAGTAAATGCTTCAATATCAATATATTGATATATATCTATCTATAGTGTAAAGTTGTATACATATAGGTAGATAAAGTGACATTCAGTGGACATTCTTAAATTGCACATTATCCAGAATTGACTATTTACAGATGAAGGACAAGTACAGGCTCAGCAGTTCTCATTGTACAGTCTGACAGCAGCAGGAAGGAAAGACCTATGGAACCTCTCCTTCACACAGCGAGGGTGAATGATACTTGACTGATAATGGCCTAAGTACAGTGTCGCAAACTGTAGCATATATTGAGTGACAAACGTCTTGAAATACATCTTCCTGTCAGAAGGCTCATCTTTGCACCTGTCAGTCCAAGGATTACTGTTTTAAACATCCTAAAGAACCTCATTTTGAAACAACATTGTGCTTACTAAAAAAAACATAGTTCCTCACACTCAAAACATTTGCTACAGTCATTGGTTTTCACATGCATGCATTTTTTGGCCTCTGTCACATCTTTGGGTGAACTTTTAGGGAGAAAAAGTGAAAAACAGAGGAGCACACTTGCTCAGCCAATCAGCTTTCAGCTCAAAGTGTCAAACTCACAGAGCTAAGATTGCAAAAGATATAATATGTTCCAATAAGAAATGTTGACGTCTGAATTCTCAAACAATGTACTTTTGGGACAATACTGGGACAATCAAAATGTACTTTTTTTATATATATATATAAATATAGCCCACATTTTAATTAGCATTAGGGCTTCCAGGTGGAGACACTTTGCAGCGCACATTACAGACCAGATGGAATTTAAAAAAAAACACAAACATTGCAAACAGCTGAGAATATCAGCGAAAAAGTCACAGCTGAAGTATAAAACTGGAGCATAATAAACTTGAGTCCTGACAAGAACCAGGAAGTATGATTGCTTTAGTCCAGTCCTCAGGTCTCTGCACTGGCTTCCTGTGGCTCAAAGAATAGACTTTAAAACAGCTCTGCTTGTCACAAGTCTCTCCATGGCCTTGCACCAAAGTTCAACTGTGACATGTTAGTGCCATGTGAACCAACTCGGACTATTGCTAGAGCACAGGGACTGGCCTCATGCTGGGACTCTGAGGAGCACAGGGACTGGCCTCCTGCTGGGACTCTGAGGAGCACAGGGACTGGCCTCCTACTGGGACTCTGAGGAGCACAGGGACTGGCCTTCTGCTGGGACTCTGAGGAGCACAGGGACTGGACTCCTGCTGGGACTCTGAGGAGCACAGGGACTGGCCTTCTGCTGGGACTCTGAGGAGCACAGGGACTGGCCTTCTGCTGGGACTCTGAGGAGCACAGGGACTGGCCTCTTGCTGGTACCCATATAGTCAGGACTAAAAATGGGGAAGCAGCATGTCAGATTTATGCAGCTAAAGTCTGAACAGTCGTGAGAACAGTCATCATAAATGTAGGACAGGATTCAACTCTGCCAATGTCCAAATGCAGTTTAAAAACAGTTCTGTATAGCTGGGCATACAACTGAAGGATTTTATGTGATTATTTGTGATATCTATACATTTTATTATTTCATGAAGCACTTTGAGTTGCCTTTTGTATGAACTGTGCTACACAAATAACCTTCCCTTGCCTAAAACTATAATTACACTAAGGAAAAAAATGTCAAGAATAAAATGCTTCGTTCCCAACACTGCACCCTCCACTGGCAGTCTGCTAATCATGGCTCAGTCTGTTATCTTTTAGTTCAAATAGCAAACTGTTTTGACAACGCTACATTTTGTCACTCTATAACAGCCGTGGATAGAAGTGTGTGGGCTGCGTGCATTAAACAATCCAGTCACTTATCATTTGAAGGTTATAATAAGCAGTGTGAGATAGCAGGTTGCAAGTGTCTCAATGGAAATGCATGTGCGTCAATGAGAGAATATGGGCCGTCTTCTGTCCCTCAGATAGATCCAAACTTGTCTCTGAGTTGTGCCCTGCTCCATTATATTGACACTACCGGGTCATTTTTTATAAATTAACCAATCATTAATCAGCTTGTTTTCAGTCCACTAATACTTTCTTTGGTCTAATAATAGCCGTAGTGTGACCATGTTAAAATAAATCTCATCAAAACGTCCTCTATTGTACGGGAGGGAGTCTGGGGAACTAAACTACAAGAATGCATGTGTGCAAGTTCAAGCTATGACATACGAACTACTCTCTGAAATATTGTTGCTTTCCTGTGCTATTTATGGCTGTAAAGAATCGTGTTTGACCCAAAACGCAGCAAAGGCCTTTTCTCCTCCTCTCTTATGGGGCTGGGCAGAACAATATTGCCAAACAGCAGAAGGTCGATAGGCCTAAGTAATGATGTATAATATAATCATAATGTAAAACAAACTCAATAGAAAACGTTCACTATGAAAATCTGTCCAATAAAACCAGCAGGCCAATGTCACAGAGCTACAATCAGGTACACTATAACTGCTTGGAGCTCAATGAACATAACTGTGATACAAGATATAAAAAAGCTTTTGACTTTTGAAAGAACAATGAATCTTAATTAAGCTATTTGCAAATCATCCATTCATCAATTCATCACTCTATCTTATTTCATCTTCACAAACTTATTATTGTGTTGAATTTCAATCCCTCAATGGCTCTGAATAGCTGATGCGGTGTGCAGCAAGCTCATTGATGAATGCTGTTGATATAGGCCTATTCTATTTCGTGAGCTCTGTCCCACACTGCCAGTGCTATGACACCAGCACAGCCAGCACCAATAGCAAGTTTATTGCAAAACCCAACACAACATATGAGTATTCTTTTATCACCACAAGATCCATTATGCTGATGACCAAATCAGTATTCTGACGCTTTGAAGTCCAAATGTGACCAACACTAAATAGCATTGGTGTGGCTTGCACCGCTGGCCTACTTAAAATGGTTGAAACCATAATAAAGCTTGTTATGGACCGTAATCCGTGGTGATCCATTGTGACGGGAGAAACGACCTGCTAAATGCCATCACATAAGCAGAAGGAGGCTACTACACAGAGAAGGCACAAGGACAGGCGAGAGCAGCGCGGATGTCCCGCGCAGGATGCGTCTTACCTGGTCCCGCGGAATGCACGGCAGCGAAGTCCTGCGGTGGGACTTGCTGTTGCTCTGACTGTGAGCGATCATCTCCGAGGCCGTTATGGAGCTGGACCTCCGTCTCCGCTTGAAGACAGGGATGTCCTCCTCCTTCGCCTCGGTCACAGAGCCACAGCACCCCGTCCCGCTGGTCCCTGAGGCCGGCAGGAGCCGGTCAGCATACCGTGCAAGCAGAACCCCCAGCAGCCCCAGCAGATAGGCCAGGTAGGGTCTCCAGCTGGCCCGCGCACTGCTCAGTGACACCACGCACACGGTCCGGATCACGCTGATGAACACAAGGACGGACACTCCCTGGTCCAAGCCCACGACCAGCAGAGCCCTGCTGCCCAGGCAGCCGAGGACCACCAGGGTGGCGGGAGGCGCACGGACTGTGCAGCGAGGAGGCGCAGGGCGGTACGGACTAGGACCCCGCAGCGAAGGAGACACCGTCCGAGCCAAAAGAAGGCACATACAAGAGTGAGCAGAGGAGAGAGTCACCAGCCCCTTACTGCACAGCCCGCCGCCAAATGAGCAGGAGAGTTTGAGCCGCTGCTATTTCCGCTGCTGCTGTTGTCTGCATCCCAGTCGACCAATGTGAGCAGCAGAGCGAGAGGAGAGGAGACAGAGGCAACGCAGAGCGCAGACGACACTCCCCAGCAAGTCCATGCCACTGCGAGTCTGAGCGAGGACTGGCCGTGTGCGTCCTGCAGCGCGCTGACCACGTCTGTACGTAACCACTGCGTCCCAACACCGCACACAACTTTCACGTGCGCCTTTGGATGGAACTCTGTCGGCGTCTGACCCAAACACAGCAACTCATAGAAGTCATAATCTTATGCTCATTGGCTAATGCAGGCACGTTTCTTTGTAGAGCACGTTCCCTCACAATCCAACTGTGTTCATCAAGCACACTGCAGCTCGGGTGCACACGGTCACGCGTCAGATGTGTTTCTGAATGTGAGACAGTTTCACATGCATGGGAGCAATATGTTTGAAATATAAATCACAATAAAAACACTATAGTCTACATGTTCCGAGGCCTCCTACAGTGTTCCTGCAGGCATACCCATTATTTCCAGTTAATCTTGTTCCTGATTGACTTTAAATTCCACCATCTTGACATTCAACTCATAGCCCCAGGATATGCCAAAGTGTGGATTTAACACGATTCGTGTAACTTAAGATAGTCACACTATGTTTGTTTTTTTCCATTGTGAGTATTTCCATTGTGGACATGATGTCTCTGATGATGTGCACGTTTGCATCATAAACCAAATCTGTCCAATTTGACAGATCACATTTATGAGCTTCCTCATTTCAGTTGAGGTACTCCACAGAACAAATTGTTTTGTAGTGGAGTTACACAACAGGGCTCAATGCAATCAGAAAATAAATCTGTTTTACTCATCCAATCTCCAAGGACCTCTGGGCCTTTTGGCGTAGGGTGGCAGAGTGGCTTTACAACCTGCATTCAACTTTTAAACCTGCTTCCATGTTGCACCAAGATACACTCATGTTGTAAATCACATGTTGACATTGGTACACTGATAATAACATTCTTTGAAGTCACATTTGCCCCTGGAGCAGTTGTCCAGACACATCCGTCCCACTGTACACAGAGGAAATTTGTGACAATATAATCTATCATTATGGAGTGTGTAAAAAGGCCATGAGTTGTGTTGACCACACGTGTCACTGCTGTGTACACATGCTCATATACTTCATGTAATATATCTATAGTGACACATGGACTTCCTCTTACTGTTCAGTGAGAAGTCCATGTGTCACTACAGATGTAATCATAAATGTTGATGGCTTCTGCAGTATTTGGAATGGCAAGATAAAAATAAGTCTGAGGTATACAGATGTTGTATACCTCTGTAGTTTGAACGTAATCGGTCAACTTGATTAATTCCTTCAGATAGGATTTATGGAGGATTGAAGAGGCTTTACATAAAGAAGGAATTCTATGTTATTATTATTGTACAGTTATATAATTAGTAATAGTAGTACTAGTGGTAGTAGTAGTACTGATAGTAGTAGTGGTAGTCGTGGTAGTAGTAGTAGGAGTCTCAAATGAAGCACACGAGTAGTAGGAGTAGTGGTAATAGTAGTAGTAGTCGTAGGAGTAGGAGAAGGAGTAGTAGTGGTGGTGGTAAGAAGTAGTAATAGTGTGATTAATACATTTCATTGTAGCCATCAAATGATCTTTGATTTTAAACAAACTGTTTTAATTGTTGTAAATCAATAATACATTTGTTTTACTATACACGTAAGGAGCAGAACATATACAATAATCACTATAATCATGTGATCAATAAACAATGTACACACAGAGTACAGAGCAAGGACAGGCGCGTGCAGCTGAACAACACATTTCTGACTTGAGGGGAATGGAGAGATCTCTATTTTGCCAACCCTTGTGAAACGAGTGAATAAAACATTGCTCCACAGTCTGAGTCTGAGTCCTGGTATGCGCCGCAGATAGCTGACTGATACTACCTCCATTATTCCGCTTTATTTGAATTCCCAAATCAGTATGTTCTCTGAATTGGTTCCACTACACGTTCCCTGAACCTATCACGTCCTGTTCTTCTCGCATGCATCCCACCGGACTGACCCTCTCTCTGTGTGTTTAAGGCACAACATCCAGTCTGCGGGATAACGCACGCTTCGAGATCGGTGCACTCCACAAAGCCAAACTAAGCTGGCCAAACAGACGGTATGACCCGTGTTGACTGTGTGAGTGGTACGAGGCGCTGCGGGGCACGAGATGTGAAATGAGCTGTTCTTTTGATAATACCAGAGAGCGATGTAGAGCAAGAGCAATAAAGCTATGAATATTTAACAGTCCACAGCCTTATGTTGTGACAAGATGAGAATACTGATGATATTGGCGTGATATTGTTGTATAGACTGGACTGACATGGGTCTAAGTGAACATGTAAGCTGCTCACATATGGATGGATGGATCATTATGAAGGTGCAGGCTCTAGAACTATATCACATGATCTTTGTTTGTGTGTTTCCATAGTCAAAATGAATTATGCTGCATTAATTGTTGTCATATCTCCAGGGAGCTGGCTGCACATCACGTCGCAAAATGTATCTGGTAGAACAAATGGCCTTGTCTTAAATTGTCCAGTGCAACATAATAGAGCTGCAGGTGAACTTTACAGCCACACCTCTTGCAAACGTCTTTATGGTATGTGGATTATGGTTGTAATCTCAAAAATCGGATACTGTACCAACGCAGTGGTGGCTGGTCCCCATTTCCAGATGGTGATGTTTTGCCTCGGGTCAGGACTACCAGAGTTGGAGGATTTTACTTTTGATGCATGTTTTGAGTGGTGGAGATGGAACCTGTGAGGGGTGGGTCCTGGCTCCAAAAGGTCCATGAGCACGTGCACTGACATACTTGCAATCTCACCGGGCCGGTGGGGCTGGACCCCAAAATAAGAATTACCCAATGTTTTTGTATGGCGTATGTAAAACTTGTTGTAAATGAATGGGACTAGTGCGCCGGCTGACGCACGCATTGCCCATTAGTATCAACAGCGGACATAGGCGTGACTATGTCCGTTAATATTTACAGTCTATGGACGGAATATAAATGTCTTTATATTACACTAAACACTTCCAATATCAAATACTGTGTGTGTTAGTTGAAACTAAAAAACTCTACACTATAGGAACACATACTTCCTGGGGCACAGCACAGGTTTGTAACTTTGTAACACTAGTGGGGAAACTGTCTTAATTTAGGCTGGTGTGCTTGTAAAACACACCTGTGACTGGAGCTGGGCCAGCCTGGTCGCACCACACCGTCGTACAAATCACATACAGGGAAATGATAATTGACCGGGGTTTACGGATGGCTAAGGCCAGGCTAGTGCTGGCCTGAAGCTTCACCCTTTTCACTACAACATTCTAGTATTGTATTATATACTCATACTGGTATTGAAGTCAAGTGTTATTTTGTGTCATGCATTTTGATGTGAAGGGACAGACTGTGCACTGTGTATTTCCGGGTAGAGCTCTGACCTCACATGTACACTGTGCGCCTGAATGCGACACAAGCAAAAGTGTCCCTGTATGAACCCTCAGAGAAGATCTGCAGTGAAAACCAAAACCACTGACCCCCACACTCTCCTCTGCCACCACTCACTCCCTCATCCTCCCTCATCCTCCCTCAGCCTCCCTCAGCCTCCCTCAGCCTCCCTCATCCTCCCTCATCCTCCCTCAGCCTCCCTCAGCCTCCCTCAGCCTCCCTCAGCCTCCCTCATCCTCCCTCAGCCTCCCTCAGCCTCCCTCAGCCTCCCTCAGCCTCACTCAGCCTCCCTCAGCCTGCCTCATCCTCCCTCAGCCTCCCTCAGCCTCCCTCATCCTCCCTCATCCTCCCTCAGCCTCCCTCAGCCTCCCTCAGCCTCCCTCAGCCTCCCTCAGCCTCCCTCATCCTCCCTCAGCCTCCCTCAGCCTCCCTCAGCCTCCCTCAGCCTCCCTCAGCCTCCCTCATCCTCCCTCATCCTCCCTCATCCTCCCTCAGCCTCCCTCAGCCTCCCTCAGCCTCCCTCAGCCTCACTCAGCCTCCCTCAGCCTCCCTCATCCTCCCTCAGCCTCCCTCAGCCTCCCTCATCCTCCCTCAGCCTCCCTCAGCCTCCCTCATCCTCCCTCATCCTCCCTCAGCCTCCCTCAGCCTCCCTCAGCCTCCCTCAGCCTCCCTCAGCCTCACTCAGCCTCTCTGCTCTGCTCCCACATCCCTGCCACAGACAGATCATCAGACTGCACTAAACAACCAAACTCAGTTCATCTTTTCCCTGTACAAGAGTCACATGTGTATCTCAGTCTGAAGCAGGTGCATGATCAAACATTGAACTTTGATCATTAAAGTGGATCTTATAAGAGAATGATGTGTTTTCCGAAGATGTGGTTTGGGTGAAGTTTGCAGTGGGGGATAATTGGCCATTTTACTCTGTGCTCTTGTAAATGTACAGAATGACGAGATACCCCATACATATCAGACATTTTACAAACTATGAAGTGACTGCTACAGCTGACAAGACAATGGAATCGTACCAAAATACTTCAAGAGAGTAAAATGTATCAAAAATGTAATAATTGTTGATTTGTTAAACTGCTGATAACAAACAGGGCCCTTGATATGATTGATATGGTTTAATACAGCCCACATATAAAGCGCAAACACTATGTGAACTGGGTGCAGCTCTGACTGCAACTCCCCCGACCCAGAAATGGATTAAGGGGAAGAAAATGGATGGATGGATGGACGTGTAATATTGAACAGAGCCAAGCAGGTTAATTGTGAACTAAAAGATATAAGTCTGTTCTCTCTCATTCGCCTCATTCATATCCATTTGCAGACAGTGTTCCCAAACAGAAATAGAATCTATTCCCAGGAGACTGTTGTGGTTCGGATTCTGCAGTCTGTTCTGTATTCACTTCATTTCAACCTTACATTGTACTGCTGTCTCTGATGCAGTCCCTGATGCTGTTCTGTTGACCAGCATTCTCATTGGGGAGCAGTCTCCATCCTCAGCATATTTATCTTCTGTATATTGAATTTAAGTGTCACCAGGCCTCATGTTTCCCATCATAAAACACTTTGAAATGCTTATCTGTGCAGAGCTGAGTTCCATCATAGACTTCTTTATTGCAGTCATTTGTCACAGCCTGACAACCTGCTAAGAAAAGAAACTCGCAGAAGAATTCACAGTCAGTTTGGGCGAACACGAACCTAACATCAAAGTATTTTAGAAATGCACACAGCACAGATGAGCAGCCTTGTTTTTGTCAGTCTACCCCAAGGCAGCTGTGACTATTGCCAGGTATGGGGATCCTACTACTAAGAACTATCATTAAGTGATAATACTGTATTTTACGTGACATTTATTTTCTCAAAACGTGAAGCTGTATTATCCAAATCATGTGTATTATAATTATTTGTTGATATGTGTTACTGTACACAAACAAAGCAAGAACTGTGTGAGAAATTGTCTGATCAAGAAAAAAAGATTTATGAAGTAATTGAAGGAGAAAACCTTGCATTGCATCTCCAAAACATAGAAAAACAAAATAGGTTTGAATCAAGACATGCACAAAGAATGCTCGGATCATTAAATATTGTTAAAATAAGTCCTTTGTCCAATAAGCTGGAAAGATAAAGTTATTAGTAAGATTGTGATGAGTGTGCACTTAAATGGCTCTTTCATATCTCCAAAAAATTGTAATTTCTGCTTATTTGTAACCACGATTGATAACTCGGGACTGAAGTGTTAAGGTCCAGGTTAATGCACACGTTATTGATGCCTGTAGGGCAATTTGTCCTCTGTCCGTGATCGTGTTGTAGGGTAGGCTCCATTATCTGTGCCGTTAATCGTTTAGAACTACCAAAGAAAAATTATGGAAAACTTTGAATAGAAAACCGAACAGGGAATCAGTCAAGTGAACGGGAATCAATAATCGGCGAGAACCATATCTTGTGACCATGATCTCTTATCCATGAAATGCAAACAGTTGAATTTACTTCAATTTATTTTATATATAAATCACAACAGTAGTTATCTCAAAGGACTTTACAAAGTTGTTGATTCCCAAACACAGTTCAGAGAATCAAACCATTCAAATACAGGAAATGCAATGATAATAAAACACAGCCATTGGTCCATAGGGCAGATGACCAATGTCTGTTAATAATATTCAATGTCCATAAATGTTTTTAAATGTCCTAGATCCTCACCACTGTCCTTAGACCCTCCT
The DNA here is from genome assembly GCA_964034765.1 of Knipowitschia caucasica. Taxonomy (NCBI): domain Eukaryota; kingdom Metazoa; phylum Chordata; class Actinopteri; order Gobiiformes; family Gobiidae; genus Knipowitschia; species Knipowitschia caucasica. The sequence goes on from OZ035832.1 coordinate 6,899,385, forward strand.
GCTTCAGCAAGGACCAACTCAAAAACGCAGAAAGAAACCTTGGGAAGGCCCACATCGAGGGAGGGATTCCCTCCCACGGACGAAGGAGCAGTAGATCCAGTGTTCAGGCTGAAGAACGAGGACCGAGGCCACGCAGTGCAGGAGGTGGGGAGGGGGGTCCACATTCCACAGGTGCAGATGAAAGATTCCGGATTCAGGTGTCCCATCATCACTCCATGAAACTCCCAGGGTCCATTTAGTCAATACTTTTATAGATAATGGGACAGCGGGTGAACAGCAATGAACTGACTATAGTTATAGTTGATTGACAATATTTGTTTTTAGCCTTAAAGTTGTACTTCTCAGTCTTAACCATGGATCTAGTACAATATCTTAACTGAGTCTTACCGACCTAACCATATGCTAGAGGACTGTTTTGACTTTTTGCTGTTTGCATATTTACAGAATCTGCTGAAGGGTTAGTGTAATCCTTCGAGGCTACATTTGCTTCATCTCATAACCAAAGAGTAGTACCACAGAGAGGCCGAATATAAGAATTGAATGCTGTTAAAACATTCGCCCGATGTGAAAGCATGGAGAGCAGAGCGGAGGAAAGTCCCTGTCCATTTAGTCATTATCCTCATGGCCTATTGCGCAGCAGGGTATAGCCATTACTGGACCATTGTACTGGTGTCATGCTGGTTCACAAGGCACAGCCCTATCTCAAACACACATAATTGGGCTTGTTTGCACAGAAAATACATATATATTGCTATGTCTATGATAATCTAGGTGTGAAATGCAGCTTTTTTTATAAACCTGCCCTTTTTGTCTATTTTTTTGCTTCTGCAGGTGTAAATGGTATGTAAACAGTGTGGAGAGGTCCCATTCTATGTTATTGCAACCTGTGTGTTCCATTATTCATGATTTTTTTTGTTGAGATACTGAAATATTGCATCTTGGGAGCTCTATATTTACGTAGCACAATAGTTTCTTGAAAATTCTGATAAAACACTCAAAAAAGTGACACTCTGAACTTGCCGGACTAATAAGCTCATCAGTATATAAATCACACCATCTTAATTTCAAAACAATATATCAAAACATTTTGTCCACCTATTGGACAAAGTTTTTATGTTTTAATCTGGCACTTTCAGACTCACAATTTGACCAGAATTGTGAGGATGACGTAGTTGGGCTAAAGAAAAACAAGCTCTTTTAACGCAATATTGATAATAAAAGCATGTAAATCCAGACAATTTTCAGGTCAAGTCAAAATAATAAGTAGTCCATAAACTCTACTTTGATACAGCCCTAATCTACTGTTCACATAAACACACTGAAGCAGGAATGTGTGATACGTTATCCGCTCTGGAGATCAACAGCTGTTAAAAGTGTGTACAAATGTGTCCCTACACTCCAGGGGGCGCTCTAACAAAATTAAAATACATACATTTGCTGCAGTTCTATATACTGTAGGCCGCCAAGTTCACAGCACAAACTTGAAAGTAGCAGCTTATCCTCCAGAAAGTACTGTAGTATTTGTGTACACCATAAAGTCAACCCACCTTTGTATTAATGTCAAATGAGCAAGTCTATGAAGGTAGTGTTTCTCGCACAATCAAAAAAAAGTCAGTATACAAACAAAGTTCACGACTGGACTTCAAAGCTTCTGAACTTCACAACAAATTATAGCATGACTTTATTGGTGGAGCTGAAGTTGGCTGGATCTAAAAGACTACTTTATGTTAGCAAGGCACAGGGCCACATAGAAAATGACAGGCAGGCCACATTTCGCCCTTGGGCCTTTGTTTGGACACCCCTGTTCTGGCAGCAACAGACACTTCTGTGTTATGGATCTATTCAATGGAACAATAGGAAATGACAACCATGCATTTTTCTGTTTACGAATGGAAACTAAAACAGTAACATTTCTAAATTAAGAAGTGAAGTGAATCAGGATGTCATAAATATGTTGGCAAATCAGAATTTTCCCATAAAGCAGTGTGATTAGCAACATCCTGAAGCAACTCTGCAACATCTCACAAAAGCAAGCCTTGGTTTGTGATGACGGCATTTCCCACAATCCCCAGAGGCAGCTTTAAAACACAGCAACAGTACATCACATAAAAGGCTCATAGTTTTGTGCAATGTTAGTTTATTATTTGTAGGATAACATGTCTATTGTGTGTTTGGTGCTAAAACAATAGAATAATTTGTCATTAAAACAATCTCTCCAGGACAGCTAAAGTCTAACTATGTTTATATTGTATCCTCTTTTTGTGGCTAGAAAGAAACATGGGATCTTGATACTAAATACCAATATTGATCCCAGATTATTGGAAATTACTATTTTGTGTCTGTGATTTAATCCACTAAATAATAAACATTTGACCACAATCACATTTCAGACAAAGTATCAGTTTTGTCCTCTAGATATTTATGTATTAATTTTGAACTGGCATTATCAAAGCTAGTTCTAATGAGAATCCAGTTTTGATTCTAGAAAATGAATGAATAAATGATTTGGCGGCACCTATTGGTTGGTTTGAAAACTCTCCCAGTGAATGCAAGAGTAGAGTGATGGAGTAGTATGAGAAAAACAGTTGTTCACTTTCTCCGATCCCCTCAATTTCCCAAAGACTTATTTAACGCATTTCCTGTAATAGAGACATAAGGACACATTACATTCTGACTTTCTTTTTTGGCTATAACATTTGCAATTCGTACATTTTTCTTCAGGGCACTTTATATGAAAACACCTCATGATTTCTTCTTTAATTATATGAGAGGATTCAAATTAACAATACAAAAATATGCAAGAATTTATTTGCCATTTGCAGTAAAACCACATTGGAAAAACTGTGCAAGACTACCTTAGCATGCACCAGGAAAGTACACACCAGAGCTTTTGCCACTCTCTGTAATGGAAAGTGTTATTTTTTTCTATTCACCTGCAGTTGTAGCATGAAACACATATTGCAGAATAAATGTACATTTTGCATACTTATAGTCCAATCCACATTATTCATAGAGCACATAATAAACAAGCAGTTTCTAAAGTGCTGCACAGATAAATGAACTATAGTAGTACAACTGAACAATCAAGCTATATCGAGTCAAAATATACCAAAAAGATTATAAACATAATAATAAAAATAAATAAATCAACAAGCAAAGACATTACAATTGTAGGATGAATTAAAAGAATAACATAATATTATATGCAATTAAATAAAAACACAAATAATAGAAAATAAATAAATGTGTATTTCACTAAGTCTATCCGGGGCATATCTGCAGGTGGCCTGTGTATTTGGGGCCGTGCGACTGCTCTAAAAATGGCCAATAGTGACGTGCACGCTCCGTATGTGTTACGCTGCATGCTCTCAATATGCTAATAGAGTGTGGGCTGCTCTTTTGTATTGCCTTTGACTGGAGTATCTTAGGCACTCCATCTGGCTACTCACTGGAAAGCTCTCTCATGCAGGCCACAGTCTCATCCCAGGCCAGCGCTGTGATGTCATAAGTGGCCTCATTTCTCCGCCTCCCATTGGTGGGTCGGGCCGTGACTCTGCTCCCCTGTTTGGTGATACAATTAGCAAATTTGCACTCCCCTGTTCTGGATGTGACTGTTCTGGGCGGCTCCCTCTCGTGCAGTGACTGAGGCTGGTTCTGCTCCTCTAACTTCAATACAAGGAAACGCCACGGTGAGCTGGTTTCTGATTGGTCCACAGCGGAGCACGAGGATGAGAGATGGAGGAGGTTGCGTGTTGCATTTGGGCCAGAACAAGTTCATCTGGCAACGATGCTTAACAAGACAAAATCGATGCTGCACTGGTTTGTTTCAGTACTTCTTCAAAAGAGGATTTTAGACACAAATGCAGACATATTAGAAAAACAAAAATATACACACAATCTAATTTACATTTCATGAATTGTGTGTACAAATTTGTACACATTTTGCAGCCACAGTTTCAGCTATCTATTGCATAATAGGATCAGTGTCAGCATCAGAATCACAGTATCAGTGGTAGAAGTGGTAGTGGTAGTAGTAGTAGTGGTAGTAGTAGTGGTAGTAGTAGTGGTAGTAGTAGTAGTGGTAGTAGTAGTGGTAGTAGTAGTGGTAGTAGTAGTAGTAAGCTTCAGGTTCTGCCTATAGTCTTTATGTGATTTTGTATCAAGTAGCCACAACAGTAAATGACTGAATGGTCTGGGGAAAAAAACACAACAATAAAATAAAACATAGAAATAAAAAATGTAGCAGCAGTTGTTAGAAATAGTAGAATTAGTCATAGTATTGAAGAAGATGACAAAGCCTGGGATCGCGTCTTTAATTCAAACAGAAGACATGTTTTATTGTCAATGGTAGAGACAGCACGAGCACGAACAACAGATACAATAGAATGCAAGTGTATTATACAGAGCGGAGGCATGGAGACCTCCAATCAGCAGCTTCCACGGTGTGCTTGTAGCTTGGCCTTCAGATAGACAAAACAAGGGAAGAGTACTGGCTTCTGCACATTGATAGATTGATGAGTTTAACTTTAACAAAAGTTGCTTCAAAGTGTTATGAAATCTCACATTCCCCCCTCTGGGCACACATTCACGTGTGACCATCAGGATCGATAAACAGCAACATAACATCATAACTCAATACTTAAACTCGGTACTTCACTCGGTACTTCAAAAAACTCAGAACTCGGAATACTTCAAAAACTCATAAAACTCATAAAACATGTTCAGATCTTTCATAAAACTTGTCAACAATCTTCAGTAAAATACCAAACTTCATCAGTCGATGGTGGTTCCAGATATTGCTTTGAAAACAGTCTCTCCCACTTCTTTGTTTTGATTCTTCAGGCTGCATTTGTGTCGAGCCATGATTCTTCTGTGACGTGTCTTTCAATCACACGTTTCAGCTTTAGTGTCCAGATTCAGCAATTCAATTCAGTCCAAATTATGTCCAAATTGTGTAATCCAATGGTTCCAAATGGTGTCCATCCAAAAGAGGACGATGGTGTTGTCCATGTCTCAGCAGCTCACAGCCTGAGTGGAATCAGGGGCTGTGCAGATTGTCCATGTGCTGATCCAGATGCATTCTCTTGAGGTTTCTCAGTTTTGGCTTAAAAAAAAAACACATTTTTGTGTAAAAAAAAAAGTCTTCTGTTCTCTAGATGTTACAGACAAGGCCCGCATCCTTCCACCACCTGAAGAAGATGACATAGTCTGGGATCGCGTCTTAAATTCAGACAGAAGACATGTTTTATTGTCGATGGTAGAGACAGCACGATCAAAGCACACGATCCCAGATACAAGAGAATGCAAGTGTATTATACAGAGCGGAGGCATGGAGACCTCCAATCAGCAGCTTCCACGGTGTGCTTGTAGCTTGGCCTTCAGATAGACAAAACAAGGGAAATGTACTGGCTTCTGCACATTGATAGATTGATGAGTTTAACTTTAACAAAAGTTGCTTCAAAGTGTTATGAAATCTCACAGTATCATTAGTGGTAGTCAACGTTATCAAAGACGTCATGAGCACTGTTACAACTGTATGTGACTTTCAACAATAAAGGCAAATATAAAATGGAATAAAACATTATCACACTCATTGCTTTTAATTAAAATTCATACATTATTTCTCAAAGTGAAAATCTTGAAGTTCTACAAGATATAAAGTCAAATAATATGTTTCTAATATAATCCATTTCAGTTCAAATATATTGGTATGGTAGTTCGATTTGTACATTGCACTGTAATTATGCAAACAAACACATCAAATCATTAATCATTTTAACCGTCGATTACAATACATATCTAATGACGCTCTAATCTTTAAAATGATAAACATAAGCGTCTGCAGCACTTCTGGTCTATACAGCCCAAACCCAATCAACCATGTTTTCTATAGTCTTGTGATACACGCTTGGCTGCAGAACATCACCAATAGAGTCAATCCATGCAAGAGGATGTCGTCCCATGTTAATACCAAGACAACTGACTGTATATTCAGATCTCCCTTATGGTCTAATTTGGTGTCCTAGTTCTCGTGTCGTGCCTGGGTGCTCTGGGATGGGTGCAGTAGCGTGTTCACATCTTACATGAGAGCGTCTTGCATTTGCAGTGATGCATGTGAGAGGGAACGCTCTCAGGATGACAACATGCGAGTCCCAGACAGACATCCAAATGCTTTTTATGCAAATGGAACACAAGTGCTTTCACCAACGTGCTGAGATTTCTAGAGAACAGAATCCAAATCCCTTTTCCCAGAGGAAGTGGTGACAATGACATTATCAGAAAAAATGCATATGATTATTATGTGCATCACGTGACGGCCTTAGATTATAAATTCAACAATAGTGTGTCCACAGCTCGGAAATTTATCCTGTGTACATTCAGATTCAAAGATACCCTTCAGATGCCAGGCAGAAAATAAATTAAACATACAGAAGATAATGAATTAATACACCTACTATATACATTTTCACCACAGCACATTTTTTTTACTATTTACTGTTGAAGTGGATTTCGAGTGATTATATTATTCCAGAACAATAACAATAAAATACTGTGTTGAAATGACAAGGTATGACCACTAGAGGCTACTAGAGGACAACTGGAATCCAAGCCATTCAGAAAACACATGGTGGTTCTGCAACAGTTTTCTCAATGAAAATTGAACCTAATAAAAATAAAAATAAAAAATTGTTTAAGAAAATAAGCATTATGTAACATAATTCTTTGACCATTGGTAAAAAACAGCAATAAACAACACACACAGAAAAAAACAAATTCAACAAGCGAAAGGGTTTAAGCTGAAGTTTAGTACTTATCTTGCTTTATCCACCTCATGTAGATTGGCACCAAACTATGAAAAGTTTATACATCATATGCAAATATACATTGGTTAACATAACATATTGTATTTTACTGTAATAGTAATGTGCTAATTTATCAACTGTATTAAATAAAATATAAAATATTTTAGATATTTATTTTAAATTTTACTATTTTAAAATGAAATTTGCAATTGCTTGGACTGGTCTCTGATGGTCATATGATGGCACAAAGAGGGGCCATGAGCAGGTTTGCAGGTGTGAGGTGCAAACACACTTGTGCACACACACACACAAACACACACTAACATGCACACACAAATGCACACAGATAGACTGTGTAAGCACCCACACAGGGGACACTAATGAAGTCCCAGCCCTGATCCAGGCTCTTAAAAGCTCCAGCAGGCGGCTGATGGCAGGACAAAGTGCTCCCGTGCTTCTCCGTGCCTAAGTAAACAACAATGAACACATGTGTGCACCAAGGTGGCTGTTAAGTCCCACTCTCTTTCTCCATTGCATTAACTACATTAACAATATGTTTACAAGCTTCGATACTGGTTTTAATACATACAAAGAATATGAGAAGCATCAAATGGACAATTCTCCCCTAGAAAAATAGTTACATCTCTGGCAGATCCTTTCCAACACAGTAATGTTTTACTTCATAATTTAAGTTATGTTGCAATATTGGTATAAGATTTTATTTGGCACTAACATTTAGGGAGTAAGAAAGAATATGTAGTGATCAGTTTCTAAACCTGGGTGTTTCCTGTATACGCCTGGTCCTCTTAACGCAGTGGGCCAGAGGAAGTCTGGGACATTGCCTCCAGTCAACACTGCTCTTAGCGTTCTGTTTATTTGATACGATATGACATGAAACGGAAGATCAGGAAAGCATAGAATATTGGCTCTGCCTTGCAAAAGGACTAAAGAAAGTGAAATGTGTGACATTGAGGATAAGTCCTGGCTACAATGTGTAACATGTGCGGGTCAGTCTGCCCCTGGGCAGTGGTGGCTACAGCAGTCGTTCATCACCTCTATGTGTGAATGAATAATGCCATATGAACACTCTTGTGCAGAAAAGATTAAGCAGATGCATTATATTCATTATTATGAAACATGCTGCATGTAAGTTTTCTCCATTGTGAGATCAATAAAGTTCATCTTATCTTATGTTTTTATTTCCCAATAAAGAAAAAAGCAAAACATTAAAATAATCATGATTATCATTATTCACTCACTGCAACAGTGAAACAGTGAGGCATCATCATTCACTCACTGAACACATTCATACATCGTGTTAGGAAGAGAGAGAGAAACCAGAGCACCAGCAGGAAACCCACCCAGACACAGGGAGAACATGCAAACTCCACACAGAAAGGCCCAGGTTCAAATCTACAATCTTCTTGCTGTGTCACCCAAAACCTAAAAAACTTGTTGTTTTGAAGTGAAGACGTTCATGTGTTGTTGAGGTCTGTGTTTTAGCTGCAGCTTTCAGTGCATCATTCATTTGTATCCGGTGACATCTTGAATATTCAATCAGCTTTCATGACAGTAAAAAAGATCAAATCGTGTTTTTCAGGAGTCGAGGTCGTATCCCATGTAAATGATGCATAAACAACAGAACACTGAAAAAGTCAAAGGACAGTGATCTCATGAAATGTGAGTGCGTGATGTACATGAACATTTGTAGAAGTCAGATCAAAACATAAAACAGGAACTCTACAAAAAACTAAATGAAGGATGCATATTTGCATTTAAGATTAAGAGATCCTTTATTTGTTCTTCTGTAACAGGACGTAATGTCAGTGTTGCATCACCAGTTACAGAACAGTAGGAATGAGGAGCACACAGCACAAGATAAGTGAACAATAACTCAAATAAAATAAAATCTCCAATTTAAGAGGCAAGTTTAAAATCTCTAATTTGGAGTGTCCCTCAATCTCGAAACTATTCAAAAAAGTTAATTTTGTCTTGATTTGTTGATTAGAAATAAATGTTGTTTTCAGATGCAGAGCTAGTGCCATCGTGTAACCTGCCTCGGTGACGTGTCATTTTTCAGCTGATGTTACTTCCTGAGTAGGCGTGGTCAGCCTGATTAACATGGCATTCTCACTTAATCTCACTAATAATTGTGTGAAAGTAATATATACAGTCTATGGTGAAAGCGCACAATTGCTGATATAAAGTATTTTTACCAAAATCAAACCTGAAACCATACTGTGGTCTCTGCATTGTGCACAATTCCATGACCCACTTTTCTTTCAAATCCATTATTTTCAATGTCAGAGATTTTCAAACTCTCTAAAGAGTTCAAGGCAAAAGAATATGTATAGATTTATATTTATGTGCACATATGAGACGGACAGAGCTAATCTCATCCATGTTGGCGTGTGTGTATTTTCCGTTTACATGGGAGGCCAGTAGTTTAGGACATTCATATCTATGCTTTACCAGAAGACACATTATATCTAGGTACTCGTTTATACATGCTTTCTATTTTACAGAAACAAGCACTAACTTCCCATGTTTATCATTCCATTCTGTTATGAAATGCTACTGTTTATGCGGTGGCTGAAGGTTTTATAGATGTTAATGATTGCACAGCTGGTAACTGTAGAAAAGAGGCTCGTGTCAAGGTAAAAAAAAAAAAATAATTAGACGTAGCTGTATGTATATGTATTTTATCTGTTAGGGTTTATGTTATGTTTAGGGGCTGGTGCTATGAGACTTGGGTGGCAGCTCTGATTGCCACCCCCCTGACCCAGAAATGGATTAAAGGGAAGAAAATGGATGGATGGATGGATGGGTTTATGTTATGTTCCCCTCCTCTTTGTGTTTTTTTTTCTCTGTGCAGAGCTGGTGGTTGACGGGGGCGTGGCTGGCACTGGCAGCAATTAGGCACACCTGGACTTGACGAGGAGCCAGTCTACTAAGTCTCTGCTCGGTCCTCTCCACACTGTCAGATTATTCCGTCTCATCCGGTAGACGTCAGACCTGTGTTTTGGTTCCTGCTATCAGTTTTGAGATACTTACCTTTTCTCCTCCTGTGCCCAAGGTTGCCACCGCTGTGCTCTGGATTCTTTCTACTCCGTCCTGCTGCCAGCCTGCCCCCGTCGCCTCAGCCTCTTGAGTTTTTGTTTATATTAAACTGTTTAACCTTCCCTGCTTCCGTCTCCGCTTTGGGGTTCCTACTCTGCAATCGTAACATTATCGATGTTTATTTTGATCGATGTGTACTTGTGTTTGTCTGTAGGCAGACAAATTGTTGGCAAAGAAATTTGCCAAAAACGACCTTGCTCCGTATTCTAACGTCCACACAAAGACGTAGTTCTAGTGCCCAGCCAGTAGGGGGCAGTGGAACTTTACGATATGCGCATCCCCCACCGTCATAATCACTTCCTCAACAACATCCTCCTCAGGCCACGGCAAAGGCATGAAAAAATGCAGACTTGGAGAGACTGGAGAGACTCGAACAAACAAAACATGGGTAATAGAATTGTATGTCGATTGGCAATTAATCTGACACTACATAAATTGCACATATGACTCTGAGGAAATATTCACAACATTACATTTATTGCTGCTGTTAGGATTTGGTGCTTAGACCCCGGCAGAGCCACTATGGAGCACACTATGGAGCACACTATGGAGCACACTATGGAGCACTATGGAGTTTCACAGCACCAGCGTTTTCACCTTCCTGAAACACCGAACCAACGGCCAACAAAAGGCCAATCTGATACCCAACTCTATCTGTCGCAGCGTCCTCGTGAGAACAGCAGTGTTTGCTCCGTGGTTCCTGTCTTCATCTTTTGTTCCTGTGTTTTTTATATTCAGTTGTTTTGTTTTTGGATTGTTGTTTATTAAATTATATTACTTTTTGCAGTATTGAATTCAGGCTTTTTGAAACGTGTCACGTACAGAAAATCATTCGTTGGGTTACAATAGACAAATGGCTTTTACACATTGATGTGGTTTCAAAGTTACTCCAGCTTTAAGGATAATTTCATTCTATAGCGATTCATCTTGTTTTTGAGCATGTCCTATGTTTTTTCACTCCTTCCATATTTTTGTTGTTTGTGTCAAATTTCTACATCAACCTTTTAACCACTTTATTCCAAATGAAGGTTTTAATGCTTTAACCAGTCTCCGTTTTGGGCTTCTCTCTGCTGAGCCCCTTACTAGTGTTACATGGAGTGATACAGCATCAATGCAGTGATGAATTTGGTTGAAGTGGTTCTATTATTGTCTGCAGCTCTTAAAAACTAGTCTTTGTACAAGTTCCTTCCTGACTTTCACAAAGCCCATGCAATAGCTTCTATTTCAAGGCTCACGCAAATTATCATCATTGTTCAAACTCAGACCAATGAAACAAAAGCCTCGTACAGAAAAGGTCACACTCTAATGTATCAGGTGAAGCGACTTTCTGCTTATCTTTAATAGTATTCTGGAAACTACGTCCCTTTTTCTAATGAGAGGTAAATGTCATGGGTCTGAGCTGAGGGAACATACAAGCGCACTTCATAAGGTGTTGTCTCACTTAAGGCACAAAGTAATGAGGCGTTCACGGCCATGTACTACACCATCCCTGGGCACAAGATGCTCACATTAAGCTAATGCGCTAACATGAGCCAGTGTTTACGGCCTATACTTCATTAACTAACCTGTTTTTCCTGTGGCTGAGGTTTTTGAGTTTGCCAGCTCAAAACTCTGATGATGATGATTATGTATCGTTTACATAAATAAAGAAATATTTTGAAATGCTTTATTGTAGTGTAGTAGTTGCTTTAGTAGTAGTAGTAGTGGTAGTAATTGACACTGTTGAAAAACAGGTTCTCAAGCTCACTAAATGTATGGGTTAAATAAAATAAAATAAGTATTTTTCTCATACACAACACAAAACACACACAAAAGCGCGCACAAACACACACACACTCAGACAGGAAACAAGTCCAAACATTCTCTGACCCTACACCACTTCACGTAGTTCTTTAGTACTTGTTTTTTAATATTATCATTTATTTTTTATATATTTTATACTGGCTTTAATTTGCACTCTCTTTTCTTTATTTTTCATTTGTAAATACTCACAAGCTTTCTATCTATCCGTCAAAAAACTGTTCGGTAATTGGACTTTAGTGCTTGCACACAAAGCTGAAAGCACCTTCCGTCTCTTTGGCAGACATCAAAAGGCTGAGGTATGGGATGGTTTTGACCGAGAGTACTGGGAGTGCACCGCTTTGTTCTTGACCTTGGCAAATGCAAAGGGTAATTAGCATTTAGTGATTGGCCTAGACGTCTACACTCAAGGGAACTCTTACAACACACACTTACGACAGGCAAGTACATTCTGCCACCATTAACCAAATAACATCAATGCAGCAGTGGAACCAAATGGAGATGTACTTCAGGAGAAAAGGACGACCACAGTTTTAGTTCATAAACGTGTGGTCCTCTCTGCTGCTGAGGGGAGCAGAGTGCAGAACTGACAGACACAGACTCCAGCTCTTTGAAGACTGCAGCCCACCACTAACAAAGGAGCACTTTCATTTTATAATGCACATTAAAAAAATCAAAGCAGTAACTCAAACACGCACTCAGAGAGCACATTCCCCGCCAACACCACGGACCGTCATCATGTTTATGTCATCTTTCTACCTTCGCCTGTAATCTAAACACCAAACTTCAGATGAGTCCATACAGATAGTTTTCAGAATACCTGCTGTCGGACAAACTCTCACACACTCACACACACACACACACACACACACACACACACACACACACACACACACACACACACACTCTCTTATGCGCACACAAAAAGATGAATAAAAGACTATAATATTATGTGGAAATGTACACACAAAACTTGAGGTATGAAAGCACAGATTTGAAGATTTTTAAGGGTTAAAATAAATTAGTTTTACGTTTTAGTGAGTGTATAGTTCGTATTGGTCACAATTAAAACAAGTATCTAAATACACCATAAAAATATATAAAACACTTGAACATTAGCTGACTCATACAGCCAGCTTAATGTGACATAATGTACACTAAACAAACCTTGTACATTAAACCTATAAATATTCCCTATTTTTTGTGGTCAATGCACTAAATAACACAGCATAGCACAGTTATGTACACATTGTCAGAAAAGAGGCCTGTCTCACACTTTCAGGAAGATTGTTCCAGATTTTAGCAGCATGAATCTGAAATGCAGCCTCCCCATGTTTAGTCCTAACTCTGGGAGTCTGAAAACATTCACCAAAAATAATCACAAGGGCGCCAACTGCCTATGACTGCCCAGTGAGCATGGAACACACGAACATTGATTTGTGTGTAAAATGCTGATACTCAAAAGCAAAAATGACAGTACAATATCCAGTCCACAGTATCATCGATTGGTCTTAAATCCCATTTGTTCTCTGGGATGTAAACCAGGTGGTCCTTTAGCCGCATGCAGTCAATACAGGTTCAATGCCAGCGGGCTCTGACGTCTACAAACACACAATCTTTCACGTCACTCACACGCCGTTACCAGAATCCTCTGTTATTCCGTCTCTTGTATCATTGCAAACATATGGGCTGTGTTTATAGGCTGGCACCGACTGAACCTCAATGACGTCCTGCTTACGGCCTCGGCGATGACGGTGATACTGCAGCACAGATGTTGCAGCTGCTGAGTGACTAAACTAATGTGAATAAACATGAAACATAAGTTCATACAGTTTATACAGTTGTGACTATAATCTGGCATGTTTACATTTATGCTTCACATGTCTGTTCATTGACATGCTCTGTCCCAGTCACGTACAAAAAATTAAACAATTGTAGTGTTAGGCGTGCTACATATAGGTGAAACTTACTGAGAATTACTCATTTCTACTACTTACTAATTCAACAAGACAATGACACTAAAGTGAGATGTATCAAGCTTTTATTTGTTATAACGTACATAATTGTTTCAGAATCAGAATACATTTTTGCCATTTGCAGAATACAATACATAATCAACAACTCATTTGATATGTTTCAGTCCGGCTTTAGACCCCACCACAGCACTGAGACTGCTCTCGTTAAGGTTACAAACGATATCCGGCTGAACACTGACGCAGGCAAAGTCTCAATCTTAATCTTGTTAGATCTAAGTGCTGCCTTTGACACCGTCGACCATGAGATCCTCTTACAGAGACTAGAGGACTGGGTTGGCGTCACTGGCACCGCCCTAAGTTGGTTTAGGTCTTACCTTGAAGACAGGAAGTACTTTGTGGAGATTGGAAACTGTGTCTCAGATCATATGGCCCTGACCTGTGGAGTCCCACAGGGGTCGATCCTGGGACCTCTTCTGTTCAATCTCTACATGCTGCCGTTAGGTCAGTTAATACGCAGAAACAAAGTTTCCTATCATAACTATGCAGACGACACTCAGATCTATGTCTCACTGACTGCAGGAGAACATGGACCAGTGGACTCACTCCTTCACTGTATCCAACAGATCAGTGAGTGGATGCAAAACAACTTCCTTCAGCTAAACGCAGACAAAACTGAAATGATTGTCTTTGGTCCCCAGAAACAAAGAGAGAGCGTCATCTGTCACCTACAGTCTCTCTCCCTAAAACCTTCAAACAAGGTCAGAAATCTAGGGGTAATACTGGACTCAGACTTAAATTTTAAAAGCCACATCAAATCAGTAACATCAGCAGCTTTTTACCATCTAAAAAACATTGCCAGGATCAAAAACATAGTGTCTAAAGCAGACTTGGAGATTCTTATCCATGCATTTGTCTCCAGTAGGTTAGACTACTGCAATGGCCTGCTCACAGGTCTGTCCAAACAGGCTGTAAAACAGCTGCAGTACATTCAAAATGCAGCAGCTCGAGTCCTGACAAGAACCAGGAAGTACGACCACATTAGTCCAGTCCTCAGGTCTCTGCACTGGCTTCCTGTGGCTCAGAGAATAGACTTTAAAACAGCTCTGCTTGTGTACAAGTCTCTCCATAGCCTCGCACCAAAATATATTAGTGACATGTTAGTCCCATATGAACCAGCCCGGACTCTGAGGAGCACAGGGACTGGACTCCTGTTAGTGCCCAGAGTCAGAACTAAACATGGGGAGGCTGCTTTTCAGATTAATGCTGCTAAAATCTGGAACAGTCTTCCTGAAGATGTGAGACAGGCCTCCTCTCTGACAATGTTTAAAACCAGGTTAAAGACGGTTCTGTTTAACTGTGCATACAACTGAGGGATTTTATATTTTTATCTTTCTTTTTAATGTTCTGTGATAATTTATGATTTTAATGCTTTCTTGTTTTGTTCAGCACTTTGAATTGCCTTGTGTATGAATTGTGCTATATAAATAAACTTGCCTTGCCTTGCCTTGCCTTGCCTTACATTGGAAAACGACCACCAACACCACAAAGCACATACACACAAAAATGAATAACAATAGGGAGGCGAGACACAGTGAGGCACACATAAAACTCTTTAAAAAAAGTTTTTCACAGCTTGCAAAAACCCAACTCAGTAAATTAAAAAATGTGTTATTACAAACAAGGGCTTGACATATTTCACTTTGCATATATTGGTTTCACATGTTACATTAACCGACATACATTTTAGAGGGATCTTCTTGTTTTCTGAGCATATATATACTGTACACACTGTTATGAACTTAGCTGAGCAATACAGCTATCATTATGGCATGCCCTATACTAACCACATTATCCATTAGCATTAGGCAAAGAAGAAAGATAAAATGCAGCACCATCAGCAGTTTCCATGATCTGTAAACCAATGCATGACCACATCCTATAATGTTCTACTTCCCCATCCTGTCAGGTGACACAATACTCAAGTGAAACTAAACCCATACGGCAACATTAGAGACTATTAAAAACTGTATAAACGTAAAATGTAGTTTCATCCTTATGGTACTTTTTCAGACCAGCACTGCTGAGAGTCGATATAACACAAAAACAGACAAATAAATACTGACAAAAAAACAAACAAACAGGCAATGTATACATAATTTGTAAAGACAGTTTCCCCAATACCTCCAGAGTTCAGAAGTGCAAGTACAGACTATCTCCTTCTAGAGAGTCCTCACAGCGTTTCATGAACTAAAATATAATTTCTGATCACAGCATTCAGTGTGGGGACATATTGTACAAACAAACAGAGACTTGGCACTAGTCCAGCGAGGGACTTACAGTAAAAGTCTAGTGCATCATTGCATGCAATCAGCAGCTATATGTATATTCTATTGATTTGTCTGGCATTATTTGAATTGAATCTTTAAGCGACATGTTATTTTAATTATAATAAATAAAAAAATGGATCTATTCAAGGCATCCTCTGTGTGTCACAAATGTCATTAACTCAGAAAATGCATTTTTTAGCCTTGATCGGTCAGAATGGACAGAGAGAAGCATGGAAGAATAGCCTGACATAACCCAGTGCAATTATACAAGTATATAACATAATGCGATATGTGTAATATGGTTTAAACTCTTATCTACGCAGTGGTAAATGTCACATGTCCATTTTGCGGAGCTTTTTGGATACCTGATATGATCGTGATTGCTCTGGGGACTGGGATACAATAGAGAATAGAGAACATTGTGATCTCATTCGTTATACTGACCACAGCCGTCCTGAACTGACATGAACCAGCAGGCAAATCAATAATTACCAAGAATTACAAATAGGCGTTTGACAAAATTGTGTAGTCATTAGCAGAAGTGAGAAAGCTGATGGCGTATAGTGTATAAACTGCATAAATATGTCAAAGGGTAGAAAATAATCAAAAGAATTGCATAGCTGTAGTGTGTTTTGTTACTAATCAAAAACATTGACGTCATGCTGCAAGATTTGATTTAAATTTGGCCATGTTGACAATTGAAAACCATTACGCACTATGTCGGGAACTAAATCCTTGTGCCATGTTTTGGGAGCGTTCTAAGTTAATGAACGATGTGTCCAGTTATATTGTGAATCTCTGCAACCTTCACCTTATCTCCAACCCTGCTCTTATCTGCAGTCTTCGTCACAGCTTTGACCTTTTCCATTCGGACCAGAGAATAGTATATTGAGTGGTGATTGTCTTGGCCTTTTCATAAAATAACATACCAGCGCAGTTTGTATTTTGTATCATTTATGACCAAACTATGTGCATTGGAAACATCATATTTATAGCTATATTGTTCTCTGTCATTGACATACTGTATATAGGTGATTAAAATACGTGATGACCAATATATTTTCCATTTTTTTGAAGTACACATCATGATGAAATGGCAAAATTTGTTTTCCTTTTCCACTCTGTAACCTAATGGCAACAAACACTTTTGCATCCCTGCCAACATGAACCAATGTACTAGCTGCGAGAATTGAAGCTTTCTGGGAGCCACTTTTAAACCACATTCAATATTCACAAAATACATTATGAAAGCAAATTATATAAAAGCTGGAACTTCACAAAGGGATATGCAACTCCATTTTCCTCTCAGTGGCCTTAATTAATCACTAAAAGCTTGTGCTTGTTGGGAGCTGTTTACTTGACCCATTTGCCAAATTTCATCCTCTTTGGTTCATTCATAGTTCACCAACATGCACACTGGCTACTTTTTTGTAAATGTCCAGGCTTTCTTCTATTGCTCTGACAGTATATGTCAAAGTGGGCGACATCTAATCATCTATGCACCTGATGGAGCGGGTTGTACGTGCGCGCCTCACTACCTGTTTTGGACAGGGTTGGAGATACGGGAGGCGTGGTGTGCGCTCGTCTGCTCACTCTGTGATCACAAAGCTGGGGGCAAAGTGGCGCGTCTGTTTCGAGGCTTGGAGTAGAAAGGCGGGCTGTGTGTGTGTGTATTTATTTTTTATTTTTTTAAGGTGGCATCTGAAGATTTGGGACGACTTGGGAAGAGTCAGAAAAAGCACGGGCTGATGAATACGCATGAAGTTTGGAAGTGAATGAGATGCCTGGACTATACCTCGGGGCCAGAACTGACTGAGTTGGCTGCGCGTCCCTTGTCATCCTGTGCCAATGCTGGAATGCCTTGTATTTGTTTCTATTGTGGTCCTGGTGGTTGTTTTTTGGCCATGTGCCACGTACTTTTGCACGGGAGTACAGACGGGCGCGCGTTTGTGGGGACAGGGAGTAACACGCGCGCTGGAAAATGACTCCAAAAACGATGACTTTACGCACGGGAATCCTGACGTTAAAGCGGACTCAGTTGCATTCGTGTGCAAACCGTCCGCTCTGGCCAACTACTTGGTGAAACATTGCAGAAGTTTTTGCCACTATAGCCCCTGCGAGGGCTGGACGTGGAGGGCAAGCGCCGTGCTGCAGAGCGTGTTCGAAGCGTGTTGGCCGTACCACAGTGAGGTCCAGTTCGTGCGGGATAACCTCCAGCTCAGCGACGAGGGCTTGGTGGCACTGGACTGGGCAGTGCCATCATACCAGAGGCGGCGCAGGACGTCCAGCCACTCTTCCAGCCCAGTGCTGCTCATCGTGCCAAATTCGTTCGGGAAGATCACGAGAAATGTGCAAAAGGTGAGTGAAGTGCACTACTGTAAATATGCACAGGGCAACAGCAACAAGATGGAAGTGTGTTTTTACTTCAAAGACCGCTATTATCGTTACGGTACCGTGAGTTGATGTTTTATTTAAACTTTGCAATACATATTCACTTTAGCATAGGGTTAGGGTTATTTGCAATCTTTAATTTAAAAGTCTAAGTCTTGTTTAGTTTTTTGTTTTTCATAACGCAGCTAACCTCACATGACACTTACAAAACCTCTAATTACTCCTGGAGACTTTTGCCAGTAAATGTGTCAAATGCCAGACGTTATTTTAATCCAACACATGTTGCCATGCAGTACATATTAACAGTATTACAGGTTTCACGTGCAAGTCAACAGTGCCTGTTTTAGTGTAAAAAAAAAGACACTGAAAAAGCTATGTGTGTTGTAACAGAGAAAAGTTTTAAATAAACTTCAGTGTGGAGTTACTGTAATCCTTCATTCATGAATATTTCTTGAAATTCTGTTGTTTCATCTGTTCTGTGCAATGCTCCACACATACAGTACTGTTGCAATAAACATTAGTTTTAGTTTTATTAAAACTAGGAAGAAACATCACTAGTTTTATTAAATATTTTAAATAGCTTATAAATACTTTTTTACGGTAAGTAAGCAGGTTCTACCCTCCACAGATCTGACTTGGCCTGCAGCAACCCCTAATTGTCTCCATTATGAAGATGATCCTTGCCAACATTCTAATGTAGGAATAACACATCCACCGACACAGCAGAACAGCTTTTTACTGCACCTTTTGTACACAATCTTAATTACCCATCACAAATGAAGGACCTATTTTGGCGAGGCGCCACTGGGATCTAAAGACAGAAACAATCTTAGGATGATTATCCACCAATTATGACACTGAGATTCATGCAAGAGAAAAACCTCCAGGCCTTTGGTGCAGAGGAAGGAGAAAAGGAACAAGCTTCAGTCCGTGGGCACAGAGCAAAACAGAGAGATATTCTGTGGATGCTGTTAGTGCAGGTTTTGTACACTGCAGCACTTTTCAGAATCTCATAAATATATAAATGAGATGCTAGAGTGAGTCTGATATTTAGTTTCACATTTTCTGCACAGACTTAATGTTCAATAGAAGGAAAATAAAAGATGAGAATGAGTCAGAATAAAGGAAATGAATTGGAGATTTATGATGTGTATATGGTCAACGTAAAGATCAAATGCAGACCTTTTCTGTTCTGCCAATAACATTCTAAAACTCTAATGTTGCAAGGTTGAAGTTACAGCATGTAATAATCCAGCGTCTTCATGTTTAAACTCTTTCCAGTAAAGTCAGGCTCGCAATAACAAAGTGGCAGGTGATGAAGCACATGGAGGAACAGATTTATGATATGTGTCCAGAGACCTGTGATTACTGCCTTTTGAAACAGTTTATGTAAAGGAACTGCCATGCTTCACGTGGACAACACCTGCCAGGCTCACAAAGGACCACGCAGGCAATTTATCCCTCAATTTACTGCCATGATGTGACCTAGTTTTACTCACGCTGTGCCTCTCGCGTATGTCAAATATGTAGCAACACTTCTGCTTGGTCACTTGGTTGATTATGTTTGTACAGATTTTACAGGCAGGTACAGTAGGTCACAGCAAGTATTTAAAACATACTGTATATCTGTAAGTAAGTAAGTAATCTTTATTTATATAGCGCCTTTCACAGACCAGAGCCACAAAGCGGTTTACAATGGCGGGCATTTGTCACTCACTCCACACAAAGATGGCAGTCACTTACACACAGAATCACAACGGAACAGGTGAACAAGGATGAGCACCAATCGTGTTAGCATATACTTTTAACAACAGTAGACAAACCATTCAAAAGTATTGCACATATACTGTATTTCACCTCATATTGGCAATAGCAAACACATACAGTAGGAGCCATTGGTCCATCGGGAGCTGGATGAACAATCTCTGGTGTGTGCTGTCCTCTCTGTCCGGTGAACACTAGGGTGATCTTGCACAGTTTTTCCAATGGGGTTTTACTACAAATGGCAAAGAAATTCTTTAATCTTGAAAATACATTATCTTTATTCTGGACTCAAGCTCCATACAAGAGACAACACAAGGACACCACAAGACACAGAAACATAAAAAATAAAATATCAAAGTCTAATGACTCATTTACAAAGACACTTGTACCAGTGTTCCCAGAAGTGAGAAATACATCGTGTTGTACTGAACTTGACATTCACCAAAACAACAACAACTAGGTTCACAGACCCGTTCAATCGGCGAATAAAATTAAACATTGCATTTCTTAAGACAGACTTCAGTGTGTTCACTCTGTTGCTCACAAACAACTCACTCGCATGAGTCGATCTGGGCTTCTTTAACAGCATCCTCAGAGCGTCATTGAAAGCTACCTGCAGTTTCGGAAGAGTAGCTTTTTTGTAGTTCAGCCACAGATGTGCAGAGTATAAAGGAGAGCAGTAGGCTTTGAATAAGGTCAACTTCACATCAACAGTGCAGCCACCAATGTCTTTAAATGTCCAAAGAATGTCCTTAAATGTCCAAAGAATGTCCAAAAATGTCCATAAAAGTCCTGGATCATATCGCCGTCCTCAGACCCTCCTGCTTCGGCAAAGAACTCTGCCAGAAGGAATCAATTTATAGCCAAACCAAGGCTCTTCCCCAGGACAAGTTAAGAGGTAGAGTGTGGCGCTATCAGGCAGGTTGTCAGGATGTATTAGCTGATTTGCGGAATCAGCACCGGGATAAAAACGTGTACACAGCCGCTGCACAACACGCCGTTCAGCAGACGAAAACCTAGTGTCGCACATTATTAGAGAGATAACATTTCAAGACTGCATAATGAATCAGCTTCAGTGTGAATAACTTATGATCTGAGCCATAAATGATATTTAAGCAAGCCATTACTTGCACTTGGCCGCTCCTCTTTTCATTTGAAAATTTTCCTGGAGTGTCTATGCAAATCATCTCCAGGAACGTATCAATCGTCTCCTCTGTTTATTATCTTGTCTGGGTAATTAGCAGCGCGGGTCTGAAACGGTGCTTGGCTTCAGGCTTGTACATAGTAAAACTTTAACCTTGTCTTGCATGTAGCCAGCCTTGCGCGTCCTAGACCTTGTCCATAGATCTTTTTTTTTTAAATTTTGCATGCGCTGTGCAAGAGTTAATTTACAAGCTCACCAGATGTATTCATGCAATAATTACGCACTATTTTTTAAAGGCACACAAATTAGCAGCATAATTAAACATGATCCGAGAATAAAACTCTGCCACTTTGGATAAGCAATTAAAACTGTTACCGCAGTGGTAACAAAACAAATCAGTCTGATAAGCTGCGCTCTCTAATTGCACAAAGCAGGATACAAATAAAAACGGCGCTCAACAAAAGTAATCTAGAAAAGACTTCATGCATAAAAAGATGTGTGCTGTTGTGCATTCAAATCCAAGACTATGTTGAAAAAAATGTTTTTGCCGACGCCTGGGAGTGGTGAGCGAAGGCGGCTAACTCTCACAGCCGGTCGCCTCATTTTACACTTTGATTTGATTTGATTTTCTATTGTCAAGCATGTTTACTTTATTTCAGCCTCTGTGGTAAGCTGATGTCAAAAAATAAGTTGTATTGGCACTTGTCAGAACAGTGAAAATACTAAAGCTACTGCACGAATGCGATCTCTCAACACGAAAAAGTGTTTTAGTCATACAGTAAGCTTACAATCGACTAAAAGGAAGTCGTAGGGAAAATAGACAGACATGAATTGGTACATAGGAGGATTTTCCCAAGTTTTATGAAAGAACCGCCTCCTTAGATTAATTAAAACGTGTCTCGCGTAGAACCAAAATGATTGACAGTAGTTTCTAATTTTGGACCAAGAAGACCAATAGTTTAGATGATCCACTCGGAAAAAGAAAATCCTCCCATATACCTTTAAGAATCAGTACATTTTGCCTGTATCCTCACAAATGACGCAAGTTTTTTGTATAATAGCTAAGTGAAAACCTTTGGGGAACCGTTGGAAAAATAAGAACATCTCAGATTGCACGGTGAAAGCTACTTCGGGGCGGCACGGTGGCTGAGTGGATAGCACTCTCGCCTCTCAGCAAGAAGGTCCTGGGTTCGAATCCCGGTCGGACCAGGGCCTTTCTGAGTGGAGTTTGCATGTTCTCCACGTGTCTGCGTAGGTTTCCCCCGGGTACTCCAGTTTCCCCTACCACTAAAAATATGTCCAATAGTTCTGGCATGCGCCTCCTGTACTGGCGACCCCGCTCCCATCTCTGTGTGGAGTGAGAGGACAAATGCCCAAAATTAACAATTGTAAACCGCTTTGAGACTCAGATCTGCAGTGAAAAGGCGGTATATAAATAAAAAACTTACTAACTTACATTTTATAACTGAAGTAAGTAAGTAACAAAACAAACCTTATTCCGTGAACAAAAATAGACAAAAATTGAATGTGAAATTGTCCTCAAAATGATTCCTTCACAGCTCGGAGTCCAAATTCCCCAAATGGTTTTATATTTTCTGTAAAAAAGACATGACATGTGCGATTGATTCAGCAAATATAGGTGCTATATACACTAAAACGCTAATCGTTATTTAGGCTATTTTGGAGGTTATCAGGAAGTAAGTAATGTTTATTTATATAGAGTATTTTACAGACCAAGGTTCAGATATTGTTTCAATCATTCCACACACGGTGATGACAGAAGCGAGTCACCGAACACACTGGACCATCAGCTCCAACCATCAGCTGTGCATGTTTTTAGTGGTAGGGGAAACCGGAGAACCCAGAGGAAACCTACGCAGACACAAGAAGAACATGCAAACTCCACTCAGAAAGCCCCTGTTCCTACCGGGATACGAACCCAGGACTTTCTTGCTGAGAATTGAGAGTGCTATCTACTCGCCACAATAACCTTGATGGACGTTGATGGGAATAGGCTCACGTTGAAGAAGAGGAGAGGAAAACCTTTTCTCTCTGCTCTGGGTCCAGGGATAATAGCGATGATGAAGCTGAAGCGGCGATTTAGACTGGAAGACAGAAAGAACCCCCATATACAGTAATGCGCCGGGGCAAGGACTACGGATAGAAAGTGGTCTGACGCTAAATCTGGTCTAGCACCTTTTAAATGTAACCTACACGCTGTCCCTTAAATAAACAAATTCATTTATTCATGAGTTTGTCACGCTGAAGTTTGGTCCTTAGTTCTGTCCCCTGCAAGTCAGGTTCAATCCGAGTAATGTAGAAAGTGGAAGAGCCTCCTCAGAAGTGGTTCTATATTTTATTCTACATGGGTTTGGATAATAATTTTTGCTAGGTTATTCTGAACAAAATGAGTACAGCTTTTCTTGGATTGAATTATTACTAATCACGTTTTGGGTTCTTTGGTCTGACTAAAATGACTTGTTTTCTTGGGAACATAAGCTTTCTGGATTTGGACTTGGTCTGGGTCTTGTTTTTCAATTTAAATCTTTTTATATTGTTTTTTTTTCTTTCTGCACATACAGATTTTAAGGACAGTAAATACAGTAAAGTCAGTATGTTTCTAGAATTGGTCTCCTAAACCCATTATGTCTAAAGACGTTAAATGGAAAACAGCTAACTCAATCATTTGGTAAAGGCCTTTCATTAAAAAAAACATAACAACAAATTGTGTTATTCGTATCCTACAGTACATGAGCGACAGTAGCTCAGTTGGTAGAGCATTGGCCTTTGAGCCAGAAGTTCAAGGGTTCGAGCCCACCTCAAGACTTTCACCATCAACTCCCACTGTCTGCTGTCGTTGTGTCCTTAGGCAAGACACTTCACCCCCATTGCCTAGAATGAGTCTGGTGTGTGTGTGAATGGTTGGTGGTGGTCGGAGGGGCCGATGGCAGTGTGCCCCAGGGCAGCTGTGGCTACAGTAGTATTTTATCACCAGCGTGTATGGAGTGAATGAATAATGACATGTAAAGCGTCTTTGAGTGTCAAAAAAAAAAAAAAAAAAATCATTGCTTTTTTTTTTTTTTTTTACATCTTAGAAAATCAATCAAAGACAAAATGACATTGCTTTCTTCAAGGAGTGAACATTAAAGGGTTAAGGGTTGGTTTGTTGTTTGTTGATCATTTCTTTTGGTTAGGTCTGTTTGTATAAATATTCTCTTAGTGCTCATGAAGTTGTGGTGTGTTGTAAATAATCAACAAACAAAACAAACCGATAAATGTCCTATTGGAATTCTACAACAAGAGCATCCCCTACCTTCCAAAATCCTTTCATAGACTAATACCAAACCTTGATAGATATTGACTTACTTACTTTTATGTGAAATACTTGGAAAATAGATTAGTTGCTATGACCCCGACAGTGCAAATAGCTCACTCAACACTACAGAATTGGCATGCAATGTTTTCCATTAGCTGCACACACACACACACACACGTCCTTGTGTGAGTGTCTTTGTGTGAACCCATGTGTGTGTGTTTTGTATTCTACCGGCGATACATTTTACTCATAGCTTGAATTCCACAGCATTACGATATCTACGGAGCGTATCACCTCATTCAACCCGCAGCAGCAGAAGGCAAACTAAGCCCATAACAACTGCTAAGAGCTCCAACCAGCGTGAAGAAGCAAGGCAACGCGAGATAGTCTGTTTATTAACTATTTATGGACGCATACATCCTGTACTAAGTGTCCGTGGCCGCAGCCTGCGATGGATACATGGTCATTACACCACAACGGTCCGTGGCTACAGCCTGCTCCAGCTTTGCATGCTTACCCACTGTGTTAACTTTGTCCTCATTATTGTGCGTGGCAGCATATGCACCGAAAAACAAGCCAAGAATACCACTGTGTCTTTTCTCCCTGTGCGCTACAGTCGCTCGCTCGTTCATTTTATTCACGCGTCGTAACAAGATGGGCCCCGGCTGAGTGCGCCGCGGAGCCTTTCCTCCCCTGTGACGCTTTGCCACATTGTTGAGTGCAAAACAATGAAAAAAAAAACATGTCAGCTAATGTCTCGTTTTGTGACATGGTCCTCCGGTTGGAAACGTCTTCCGTTTGGCACTAACAACAGCAGACGAAGCGTAATGGAGACGTGAGAAATAATAAGAAGCATGATTTTCAAGCACAGACCATGTGGGTGTTGAGGTATTTATTCAATCAATCAATCTTTAGGTAAATTTCTCCTGTGTGAAATCAATAAAGTCTTATCTTATCTTGTTTGTACATTTAAAACAGCCCAGGGTTGCCAAAGGGCTGTACAGAAAGATGAAAAACAGCCGCAATAAATACACATACAACTTATACTGTAAATCTCTTAAAAACTGTTAAATACATTGAAAGAAAGAAAAAAAAAACACATACAAAATATATGAATAAAAACAAAAACCTGTCTCTCGCTCGCTGTTGTTGAAAGTGAAAGAGAAAAGGTTTTCTACTTCCAGGTGGATCATCAAGACTATTGGTCCTCCCAATTGTCAATCATTCTGGTGATACGTGCTCGTCAAATAAGACCAGAGAGTTTTGTTCAAAAAGTGGAGAGAAGTGGTCTTTCCTAAAATGTGGGGAAATCCTCTTATATACCTTTTAAGTAGGGCTTTAAAGTGCTCGAGTGATTGTGTACTTCTAGTATTCAAAGGTAAAGATTTCTACAGCTGTGGTCTATTCATAGAAAAATATCTAACTATGATATTAAATATTATATATATTAGGGCTGTAACAAGTTAGTCCACAAACGGTTTCTACATTTGCCGTCCAGGATCCAAATGCAAGTTCATTTTTAAAGGGAAAAAATAGGCACAACTGACTTATTGTTTGTAAGTAGTAGTATGTAAGTAATGTTTATTTATATAGCGCATTGTACAGACCAAGGTCACCCAAAGCACTTTACAATGTTCAGAGTTCAGATATTGTTGCAATCATTCCACACACGGTGATGACAGAAGCGAGTCGCCGAACACACTGGACCATCAGCTCCAATCAACACCATCCATTCACTCTCTCATTTACATTCATACCTGTTGTGAAACCGGAGCCCCCGGAGGAAACCTACGCAGACACGGGGAGAACATGCAAACTCCATTCAGAAAGGTTCCTGTTCCGACCGGGATTTGTCCTGTGATAATAAAGGATTTTTACTATATAATCAGTCGAGCCTCGGATCTTCTGTTTTTTGCCTTTTTTTTGCATTTGGATCGTGAAGAGAACCTGACTCAACCCACAGCAGCGCTCCCTCTCACCTTAACAGTTACTATGGACGTTGTTGAAAGTCTCTGCTTACTTTAACATGATTATGGTTGTACATTGTCGTCATCAATCATGCATTTGTCGTACATTGGTTTACTCGGTGGTGGTTTTGTTGCCATTTCAGTAGCATTCTTGTGTGTTGCGGCCGGTGCACAGGACAGGAGCGGTCCAGCGGGGAGAAAAGACACTACGTTTGCATTTTGCCTAGAGAAAATGAGGAACATTGAGTTTTGCTGGCTCTTAAAGATAATGTAATGAATTATGTCTCCTGCAAAATGTCTGAAAATGCATGTCTATGGAAAAATAAATATAAAGAACCAGTTTTGTGTCTGCAATTCTAAAACAAAAAGAAAAAAACAATGAATTATGATGTAAAAGTTACTGCGGAGAGAGTGTTCTTTGAGTGGGAGGCTCGGGAGGTGCTTGTTCAGGCTTTGGCGCCGCTGATAGCTGCTGACTGCTAATTGTATCGTGACCGCAGGGAATAGCACTGTCTTTCACTAAAGCACAAGGGATAAGGGCCAGTGCATGTGTATGAAAAACCTCTCTCTCAATGTCAAGTCTGTTTATAGCCGCGTTTAAGCTGTTCTGAAACAATCTCCCGACACAAAAATAAATTCAAGCTGGCACATTGTAATTGTACATATTTTAGCATCTGTGCTTGGATTATAGGAGTGCATTGTGAAACTTTTTCTGACTGGGCCACCTGTCTATTGCAGTGGAAATGTGATAGCTCTGCTTGAAATGTACCTCACTATGATTTAAAATGTGTACTTTTTTTCCCAGATGTTTTGGAGTTGAGATAAGCTTGACATAAACTGTAAATGGCACATGAGCGTGAAATGTTTGTACTGGAAGTAATCTAAAATCAAACCAAAAGTCACATCAGCCTTTGTCTCTATAACATTATTCTGTGAGGTACAACCATGGATCTATTATAATAACTGGATAGGGTATTACTAGCTTGGAGCTGAAGAACCCACGTGCTCGGGGGATTGTCGCGGTACTGCAGACTGAACAAGACTAAAGTCATGTGGGCTAGCCAGAAATGCTCCCCATAGAACTCAATGTAAACTAAAACAGCTCGACCTCAGCTGACAGAGAACCTACAGCTTTTATAAAGGTTCGGATTTTGTGGGGATTTTAGTGTCCCTTGTCATCCTGAACTTTTTTCTTCTTAAATCCTTCAGTTTTCTTTAAATCCACACTTTGCTGCCACAAACTCTGCTGCTGCTCTGATCAGCAGCTCTGATTGGTCAGAGCGCGGCCGAGCCCCTCTGTGCATGTGCATGAGAGCCACACACGCGTATTTCGCGCAACGCATCATGGAGCTCAGATTCAGATTCAGTTTTATTGCCATTTGCAGTAAAAAAAAACACATTGGAATACATTAGCAAAAGTCTCCAGTGTGCACAGACAAATACAGACATAAAACAACATTAAAAGACAAAAATAAAACAGTAAACAAATGTCACTGTGAAATCGATCGACTAAAACAGTTTCAAAACAAGTGCAAATCATTAAAGTGCTCCGTTCAGACTGATAACAGCCTGTGGATAAAAACTGTTAGCGTAACGAGATGTCCTGCATCTCAGAGAGCGATATCTTCTGCCAGAGGGAAGAAGCTGGAACATGGCTTTCCCAGGGTGGCCAGAAGAGTCATTGACAATCCTAAGAGCTTTGTTTAAAAGTCTGGATTCATAAAGAACCTCCAGAACAGGAAGCTCACAGCCCACGGTCCTCTTTGCAGAGCGGAGCACCTTGTTTAAAGCTCTCTTTTCTTTATCTGTGATGTTTCCAAACCACACAGACACAGAACCAACAAGTAAACTCTCAATGGTGCAGCGCTAAAAGTTAAGCAGAAAATTAGAGTTAGTGGTAAATTCTCTAAGTTTACGCAGAAAGTAGAGACGCTGACGAGCTTTCTTAACGACTCGGTCAGTGTTTTTAACCCATTTCAGGTTAGACAGAGTTAAACCCAGAAACTTGTACTCCTCTACGATCTGTTGTCGATTACGACAGGCAAATGAGAACTATTGCGACTGAAGTCGTAGACCAGTTCACATGTTTTGGATGCGTTCAACTGGAGGTTGTTAGTTTGACTCCACTGAACCACATTTTGTATCTCTGCTCTATAAGAGGATTCATCATTGTCACTGATGAGACCGATGATGGTGGTGTCATCAGCATATTTGATGATCAAGTTTGAGTCAGAGGAGGACACACAATCGTGAGTGTACAAAGTAAAAAGCAAAGGACTCAAAATACATCCCTGAGGAGAACCAGTGCTCACAGAAACATCAGAAAAACAGTCGTTGATTTTTACTCTCTGAGATCTGTCAGTTAAAAAGCTAAAAATCCATTTACACCAGGGACGTGCAGTCAGGGGAGGCAGGGGAGGCAGAGCCTCACCTGCCATTATTGGAAACTAATAATTATTTTAGTTTAAATATATAATTTATATCCACTGTCCTATGCTTTTAATGTATATTCGGCACGGTTCCCATCAGTTTTGATCATTTCTGAAGTCAAAATCGCCGAAATCCCGTTATTCCTATTCAAAGAGACGAGGTGAGGCAGCGCTCCTGCGTGCCTCACCCCAGACTGCTCCCTCACAGTGTGTGTGTGTGTGTGTCTGAGTGCACTCAGCTCGTGCAGTTGATATATCACCGTTTGTTTCAAATATCCTGCTTTAAAAACATTTTTTAAACTCCTCTTAGTGTTTAGTAGTGTATTGCACGTATGTGTGTACAATTTATATTTAGTTTAAGTCTTTTGATCGTAGATGAACACACAAGGAAAAAGCTTGGCGTGAGGCAGGCGGTATCTGTGCCTCACCGCTAGGGGTGATAGTGAGCATAAAGTTCATACCAGAGTTGCTAACAAACAATCAGCCCAAAATGCTATTTCTTTTGCTGGAAAATGGATGATTTGAATGAAGATTTTTTTTCTCAATTGGACTTTCAAACAAAGAAAGAATTAATATAGACTGGGAGACCACCACTGGACTTACGAGGTTAGTCCGGCTGCGGGGGAGGAGTTTGTTAATCTGTGTTTTATGTTGAACATTGACAGATACCGGCAAAGTAGTGCTTTTCCGAAAAACACTGATTCAAACACTGCTCAAGAGTTCTGCAACTTGTTTAAATTATTGTTTATGTTCCTCGCGTCTCTCTCTCCTCGCGTCTCCGTCTCTCTCTGCTCCTCGCGTCTCCGTCTCTCTGCTCCTCTCTGTCTCTCTCTGCTCCTCTCTCCTCGCGTCTCTCTCTCCTCGCGTCTCCGTCTCTCTCTGCTCCTCGCGTCTCCGTCTCTCTGCTCCTCTCTGTCTCTCTCTGCTCCTCTCTCCTCGCGTCTCTCTCTCCTCGCGTCTCTCGCACCTGCGCTTCTTAAAGATGTTGTTTGATGCGGAGCAGAGTCAGCAGCTAGATTTGTTGTGAGATTATTAAAAGAAGCTGGTTCTCTTATCTTTACAGTATATAAAGTTTGTGGATGTCATTGCATTGGTGATTAAATGCTATTTTATTTGAATAATGATTGTAAATCTGACTTTTAAAGTCAGTGCCTCCCCAATCACAAACCTCACCGCACGTCCCTGATTTACACATGGCAACACTTAAACCGAGAGACATGAGCTTTTCAATCAGTTTACCTGGGACAAGGCAGTTAAAAGCAGAGCTATAATCGATGAAAAGCATTCTGGCCACAGATTTACTGGTGTCCAGGTGACTGTAGACAGAGTTCAGAGCAAAGGAGATGGCATCCTCCACACTCCTGTTCTGTCTGTAGCAAACTGGAGCGGGTCAACACTCACAGGGATCTGGCTCTTAATGAAGTCCAGCACAAGCCGCTCAAAAGTTTTCATATGAACAGACGTGAGGGCCACAGGACAATAGTCATTCAGGCATGTCACAGGAGTTTTCTTAGGAACTGGAATGATGGTCGACTCTTTAAAGCAGTTCGGCACAGTACAGTTCCTTAGCGACAGGTTGAAAATGTCTGTTAGCACAGGGGCAAGTTGCTCAGAGCACAGTTTCAGGACACGAGGAGGGATGCCGACCGGGCCTGGGGCTTTCCGGACTGTGGTCCTGGACAAGACACGCCTGACTTCCTCCTGAGTCACGGTGAAGGTACCTTGATTGAAACACTCAGGGAATACAGTAGGACAGGCATCAGCGGATTCAAAGCGACAGTAGAACGTGTTCAGCTCGTTTGGCAGAGCTTGGCCGACAGATGCAATTTTCCCAGCGCTAGGTTTCCACGATGTGATGGCTTTAATACCGTTCCACATGCGCCGAGGGTCATCTTCCTCAAAATAACTCTTTAACCTGTCCCCGTAACTGCGCTTTGCAGATTTAATAGAACGTTTTAATGAGTAACAGGATAGCTTATAAGCAACTGTATCATTTGATTGAAACGCCAACGCACGCTCATGAAGTTTCAGTTTCACTTCCACGTTCATCCAAGGGTTTTGACTAAAATGTTCTTTAATGACCTTCTGTGGGACACAGCCGTCAATACAGAAGCGTATGTATCCAGACACAGTGTAACCCACATAAAATTCCGTGGTTAAATCATTTTAAATAATGAGAGGATAAATAACATTTTGTGAGGTCACGTGATTTTTACCTGTGTGCCGGTTCCGGATTCTCTCAGCCAATCGCGCTGCGGTATTGCCGATACATGCTTCCTGCTCTCTCTCTCCGGCAGAGAGGTGGGAGAGAGACAGCAGGACGGTCACAACAGGTTGGTCTCGCAAACTAAACTTTTTAAAGCTGGTTCATTAAGCCTAGCGCTAAACTTTGTCCACCTCAGGAAGCTCTAACCGCCGCACGCTTCGAGCATTGACGGGTTCTCGCTGCGCTGTGTTATTGAGTGGAAATTGGTGAGTGAATGTTTATTTTTTGTGTGTTGTTCATGTAGCACTGTTGTTTTAGCAATTGCTTGTTATTGTGATGAAATCTAGCTAGTAGGAATGTGATGACATGTGTATTTATTTGGTCCTGTTTATTTAAACAGGCCAGGTTTGCCCTGTCGGGTACAAACGCGATGGCGAGCTAAGCCCAGAGCCGAAAGCACCACGAACTGACAGCGAGCTGGCTACGTTACTTCTGCGGTCTGGTAGGAGAGCCGTTGTGGCCGTCTGCTCCCACCTTTTTCAGTCTTTGGTGAATGACGAGATGGACTATTAACGAACGCTGTGAACTATTGAACCTTGAATGAACTTTAGGAACTTTATAATGTGTTGGATCGTGCATTAACACAATTCATATGGACATTAACTTGTTTGAAATGGACTTTTATCTTGGCCGACTGTGAACAACTGTCTGAATATACAAGTGTTTTTGTTACTGTATTTTTCCTGTTGCGAATCCATGTGCACTTAGAGTCTGCAGACTGTACATATTGTAAATACATATCTCACTGTACATAATATATTTCCACT
Organism: Knipowitschia caucasica; assembly: GCA_964034765.1. NCBI lineage: Eukaryota > Metazoa > Chordata > Actinopteri > Gobiiformes > Gobiidae > Knipowitschia > Knipowitschia caucasica. The sequence continues at coordinate 6,931,455 of OZ035832.1, forward strand.
TAATAATAAGGCTTATTGCCGCTAAACTGCAAACCGTGCGTCGTGCCTTTTACTGTCCCTGCACCTCCGAGCCGTACTTAGCTTCTGATCTAGCCCAACGTGATCCAATCTCTGTATATGCTACACACAGCGTCACAGAATTCATTGACGTCGTCCTCTGACTGAAACACAGACCAGTCCGTAGCATCAAAACAACCTTGTAGCTTCATGCTAGCCTCCTCAGACCAACGCTGCACAGTGCGAGAGGTTGGTTTATGTTCCCTGCTCCTCCGAGTATACGAAGGAAGAAGGAGAACAGAGGAGTGGTCAGACTTTCCAAAAGGAGGTCTGAGACTGGACCTGTAAGCTCCCTTCACGTTACTGTAGCAGTGATCCAGAACATGTGCTCCTCTTGTAGCTTGAGTCACATGTTGCTCGTCCACTGCGCAGAACCGGGAGGACCAGACGGTGAGTTTCCCATAGATCTTTGCGAGTTCCAGGCGACTTCCGCTAATCTTTCAGCCCCCATGCCGTCACAAAGCGCCACTGAGAACAAACCATTCATTTGAATACGGCGCCATTTTGGATCGCCAGAGCTTGGGTACAACAAACTTGACTTCCTCATAAAGCTGGGGTTCATAACTTTCCCCATAAATAATACATTTAGTTTGTGTTTGTGATCATTTATGATTTTAATGCTTTCTTATTTTGTTCAGCACCCTAACCCGTTGCCTTGTGTATGAATTGTGCTATACAAGTAAACTTGCCTTGCCTTTAGTTTGTCCCACATCATGAGGTTTTTATCAGACCCCTCTCATCATTTGTATTGGACATTTTGTATATATACATGGCAAGCTTATTTGTATAGTACAGTTCATACACAAATCAAGAAAAAAGAAAATTACACAAGGAATTAGAATAATGAACAATCACAGAACATTCAAAATATGATTTGTTTTATTGTGTAATATTGTTTGCCCTGTGCACTTTGAGTTTCTTTACCTGTTCCTGTTTCGATTGCCTGCCCCATAATGCCCTAGTGTATTTCAAAAGTATCTCTGCTTGTGTATTCATACCCCACGCCCTTCTCCTCTTATTGTCAGTCCATTGTCTTTCCCCTCGTCTCGTTCCTGTTTTTAGTTTAGATATTTATCCTGGATGTGGATTTTTATTCCAATAAATTGCTTTTATTATCCTGAATTTGGCTCCTTCTTTAACTGTTCACCTCGTAACAGATTTATCTTAGAAATGAACCGGCAGACCCAGAGGATATCTTGAAACGGCAATTTTTGAAATCTAATCTAATACCAGTATCTCTCCACTCTGCAGATCTGACTTTTAACTTAGCTAGTGGTAAGTTTTAGGCCAATTTGAATTTAAAACAAGGAGCTTTATGTGTGATGATGTATTGAATAACTTTTGCCAGCTGTCAGTACAAGCCTCAAGGGAAAAGTGAATCACATGGTTAGTATGAAAGCTATTTCAGTTGATTTTTTTGTGATATCTCTCTCATGACCTTTCTGTCTCGTCCACACCACAGGCCACAGGGAGCTCTATCATGCACATCTACGAGGAAATACCCACATAATTCACTCCATTAACGGGATTCACTGACCTTTTAAAGTAAGCCTGTAATTGCATAAACTTATTGAAACCACTTTTTACCGTTTGGAGTTGTCAGCGGTCCTGGGTTTTTAATTAACTCTGCCAGCACTGTGTTGGAAATATATTACTTATTCAATTGCTGTAACTGCGGCTGTAATCACATTTCTTGTTTGTCTTTGCGTTTTTAAGTGTATTTGGGAACGCGCATTTGTGTTTATTTCTTAGTCAATCACATTTGAGCCTAGTTTGAGATTCACAAATGATGTTAAACCCCAATAAGAAGGGTACTGAGATAGCCTGGCCTAAACTCTGATCAATTATCATTTCCCTGCTTGTACTGTCTGGGTCTAGTCCCAGTGTCTGCAATTATATTGGTTGAATCCCCTCCGACCAATCAGCGAGCGCGGGAGGCAGGTGTTGTATGTATATGTTGATTTTATCTATGCAGCATTTTGGAAACTCGTTTTATAAAAATGTGCTATATAAATAAAATGGATTGGATTGATATGTGGGTGAAGTGAAGAGTTTGCACCGAATTGGCAGGTTGTATAGTTTGGCAATGGCGAAGAATGCGATAGGAAAGTAATCCGTTCTGGTTCTATCAAGAAAATGAAGCCGGAGCAAGAGGAATGCTTTGCAGGCTAGGCAAAGGAGATGGCTAATGCTAGGCTAAATTCTAAATTCTATTGACTCACTCGGGCACATTATATACGTCATGGTAAATAAAATCCAATCGCTTAAATCTGCAATAGGAGTTATCCCTCCCACCTTTTAACGGAGCTCAATGGAGCAAATCCAGACCTTAGTATAACGTGTAATTTGTACTATGGTGTGGTACGACCAGGCTAGAATTGACATGCTCCTTTGAGAAACCATTTTGACACTCTAAACCCCTGCGCTATCATTTGTGTACAGCTAAATATGTTTAACTCTAGGCTCTAATTGAATAATGCGACGTCACATAAACACAACCTCTTTTGTTACACAGTGCATTATCTGTACTTGTCAATAAGCACAAATAATGCCCTCCTGACTTTTCCCTTGGTCCGACGCAGAAATCGAAACCTTGTTGCTGGAAGCTCGGTCGCTGTGGGCTCTTTGAAAGACGGGTTCTGCTGCTGTCACAACATCTGTGGCTGATGTGAACGGGAACGCCAAGAGCTGTGTTACTTTAGCATCAGAGGGAACAGCTGACATCAAAGATCAATAAAACCATTATGGCATCTCACTCCAAATGTTGAACAATGACTCCGGGGAAGCCAGGGAATGTGGAGACGGTTGAGTGAAGCATCCACACGAGATGCGGTGGAAATGAATATGTGACTTGATGTTATTGCTTGTAGTGTAACATTAATACATTTACATTTCTGCCTTGTAAATGTTGTATGCCGTGTTGATTCATGGAACTGCTGCTAACATGTACAGATGTAAACATACTGCTGCTAACATGTACAGATGTAAACATACTGCTGCTAACATGTACAGATGTAAACATACAGCTGCTAACATGTACAGATGTGAACATACTGCTGCTAACATGTACAGATGTAAACATACTGCTGCTAACATGTACAGATGTAAACATACAGCTGCTAACATGTACAGATGTGAACATACTGCTGCTAACATGTACAGATGTAAACATACTGCTGCTAACATGTACAGATGTGAACATACTGCGGCTAACATGTACAGATGTAAACATACTGCTGCTAACATGTACAGATGTAAACATACTGCTGCTAACATGTACAGATGTAAATATACTGCTGCTAACATGTACAGATGTAAACATACTGCTGCTAACATGTACAGATGTAAACATACTGCTGCTAACATGTACAGATGTAAACATACTGCTGCTAACATGTACAGATGTAAACATACTGCTGCTAACATGTACAGATGTAAACATACTGCTGCTAATGTACAGATGCAAACATACTGCTGCTAACATGTACAGATGTGAACATACTGCGGCTAACATGTACAGATGTAAACATACTGCTGCTAACATGTACAGATGTAAACATACTGCTGCTAATGTACAGATGTAAACATACTGCTGCTAACATGTACAGATGTAAACATACTGCTGCTAACATGTACAGATGTAAACATACTGCTGCTAACATGTACAGATGTAAACATACTGCTGCTAACATGTACAGATGTAAACATACTGCTGCTAACATGTACAGATGTAAACATACTGCTGCTAATGTGCAGATGTAAACATACTGCTGCTAACATGTACAGATGTAAACATACTGCTGCTAACATGTACAGATGTAAACATACTGCTGCTAACATGTACAGATGTAAACATACTGCTGCTAACATGTACAGATGTAAACATACTGCTGCTAACATGTACAGATGTAAACATACTGCTGCTAATGTGCAGATGTAAACATACTGCTGCTAACATGTACAGATGTAAACATACTGCTGCTAACATGTACAGATGTAAACATACTGCGGCTAACATGTACAGATGTAAACATACTGCTGCTAACATGTACAGATGTAAACATACTGCTGCTAACATGTACAGATGTAAACATACTGCTGCTAACATGTACAGATGTAAACATACTGCTGCTAACATGTATAGATGTAAACATACTGCTGCTAACATGTACAGATGTAAACATTCTGCTGCTAACATGTACAGATGTAAACATACTGCTGCTAACATGTACAAATGTAAACATATTGCTGCTAACATGTACAGATGTAAACATACTGCTGCTAACATGTACAGATGTAAACATACTGCTGCTATCATGTACAGATGTAAACATACTGCTGCTAACATGTACAGATGTAAACATACTGCTGCTAACATGTACAGATGTAAACATACTGCTGCTAACATGTACAGATGTAAACATACTGCTGCTAACATGTACAGATGTAAACATACTGCTGCTAACATGTACAGATGTAAACATACTGCTGCTAACATGTACAGATGTAAACATACTGCTGCTAACATGTACAGATGTAAACATACTGCTGCTAATGTGCAGATGTAAACATACTGCTGCTAACATGTACAGATGTAAACATACTGCTGCTAACATGTACAGATGTAAACATACTGCGGCTAACATGTACAGATGTAAACATACTGCTGCTAACATGTACAGATGTAAACATACTGCTGCTAACATGTACAGATGTAAACATACTGCTGCTAACATGTACAGATGTAAACATACTGCTGCTAACATGTATAGATGTAAACATACTGCTGCTAACATGTATAGATGTAAACATACCGCTGCTAACATGTACAGATGTAAACATTCTGCTGCTAACATGTACAGATGTAAACATACTGCTGCTAACATGTACAGATGTAAACATACTGCTGCTAACATGTACAGATGTAAACATACTGCTGCTAACATGTACAGATGTAAAAATACTGCTGCTAACATGTACAGATGTAAACATACTGCTGCTAACATGTATAGATGTAAACATACTGCTGCTAACATGTACAGATGTAAACATTCTGCTGCTAACATGTACAGATGTAAACATACTGCTGCTAACATGTACAAATGTAAACATATTGCTGCTAACATGTACAGATGTAAACATACTGCTGCTAACATGTACAGATGTAAACATACTGCTGCTATCATGTACAGATGTAAATATACTGCTGCTAACATGTACAGATGTAAACATACTGCTGCTAACATGTACAGATGTAAATATACTGCTGCTAATGTACAGATGTAAACATACTGCTGCTAACATGTACAGATGTAAACATACTGCTGCTAACATGTACAGATGTAAACATACTGCTGCTAACATGTACAGATGTAAACATACTGCTGCTAACATGTACAGATGTAAACATACTGCTGCTAATGTGCAGATGTAAACATACTGCTGCTAACATGTACAGATGTAAACATACTGCTGCTAACATGTACAGATGTAAACATACTGCGGCTAACATGTACAGATGTAAACATACTGCTGCTAACATGTACAGATGTAAACATACTGCTGCTAACATGTACAGATGTAAACATACTGCTGCTAACATGTACAGATGTAAACATACTGCTGCTAACATGTATAGATGTAAACATACTGCTGCTAACATGTACAGATGTAAACATTCTGCTGCTAACATGTACAGATGTAAACATACTGCTGCTAACATGTACAAATGTAAACATATTGCTGCTAACATGTACAGATGTAAACATACTGCTGCTAACATGTACAGATGTAAACATACTGCTGCTATCATGTACAGATGTAAATATACTGCTGCTAACATGTACAGATGTAAACATACTGCTGCTAACATGTACAGATGTAAATATACTGCTGCTAACATGTACAGATGTAAACATACTGCTGCTAACATGTACAGATGTAAACATACTGCTGCTAACATGTACAGATGTAAACATACTGCTGCTAACATGTACAGATGTAAACATACTGCTTCTAACATGTACAGATGTAAACATACTGCTGCTAACATGTACAGATGTAAACATACTGCTGCTAACATGTACAGATGTAAACATACTGCTGCTATCATGTACAGATGTAAATATACTGCTGCTAACATGTACAGATGTAAACATACTGCTTCTAACATGTACAGATGTAAATATACTGCTGCTAATGTACAGATGTAAACATACTGCTGCTAACATGTACAGATGTAAACATACTGCTGCTAACATGTACAGATGTAAACATACTGCTGCTAACATGTACAGATGTAAACATACTGCTGCTAACATGTACAGATGTAAACATACTGCTGCTAATGTGCAGATGTAAACATACTGCTGCTAACATGTACAGATGTAAACATACTGCTGCTAATGTACAGATGTAAACATACTGCTGCTAACATGTACAGATGTAAACATACTGCTGCTAACATGTACAGATGTAAACATACTGCTGCTAACATGTACAGATGTAAACATACTGCTGCTAACATGTACAGATGTAAACATACTGCTGCTAATGTACAGATGTAAATATACTGCTGCTAACATGTACAGATGTAAACATACTGCTTCTAACATGTACAGATGTAAACATACTTCTGCTAACATGTACAGATGTAAACATACTGCTTCTAACATGTACAGATGTAAACATACTGCTGCTAACATGTACAGATGTAAACATACTGCTGCTAACATGTACAGATGTAAACATACTGCTGCTAACATGTACAGATGTAAACATACTGCTGCTAACATGTACAGATGTAAATATACTGCTGCTAACATGTACAGATGTAAACATACTGCTGCTAACATGTACAGATGTAAACATACTGCTGCTAACATGTACAGATGTAAACATACTGCTGCTAACATGTACAGATGTAAACATTCTGCTGCTAACATGTACAGATGTAAACATACTGCTGCTAACATGTACAAATGTAAACATATTGCTGCTAACATGTACAGATGTAAACATACTGCTGCTAACATGTACAGATGTAAACATACTGCTGCTATCATGTACAGATGTAAATATACTGCTGCTAACATGTACAGATGTAAACATACTGCTGCTAACATGTACAGATGTAAACATACTGCTGCTAACATGTACAGATGTAAACATACTGCTGCTAACATGTACAGATGTAAACATACTGCTGCTAACATGTACAGATGTAAACATACTGCTGCTAACATGTACAGATGTAAACATACTGCTTCTAACATGTACATTACAGATGTAAACATACTGCTGCTAACATGTACAGATGTAAACATACTGCTGCTAACATGTACAGATGTAAACATACTGCTGCTATCATGTACAGATGTAAATATACTGCTGCTAACATGTACAGATGTAAACATACTGCTTCTAACATGTACAGATGTAAATATACTGCTGCTAATGTACAGATGTAAACATACTGCTGCTAACATGTACAGATGTAAACATACTGCTGCTAACATGTACAGATGTAAACATACTGCTGCTAACATGTACAGATGTAAACATACTGCTGCTAACATGTACAGATGTAAACATACTGCTGCTAATGTGCAGATGTAAACATACTGCTGCTAACATGTACAGATGTAAACATACTGCTGCTAATGTACAGATGTAAACATACTGCTGCTAACATGTACAGATGTAAACATACTGCTGCTAACATGTACAGATGTAAACATACTGCTGCTAACATGTACAGATGTAAACATACTGCTGCTAACATGTACAGATGTAAACATACTGCTGCTAATGTACAGATGTAAATATACTGCTGCTAACATGTACAGATGTAAACATACTGCTTCTAACATGTACAGATGTAAACATACTTCTGCTAACATGTACAGATGTAAACATACTGCTTCTAACATGTACAGATGTAAACATACTGCTGCTAACATGTACAGATGTAAACATACTGCTGCTAACATGTACAGATGTAAACATACTGCTGCTAACATGTACAGATGTAAACATACTGCTGCTAACATGTACAGATGTAAATATACTGCTGCTAACATGTACAGATGTAAACATACTGCTGCTAACATATAACTACACTTTGCTTGCACTAGAAAACACAGGACTTTATACTTGCCTCTTATTTAGCCAAATGTTTATTCTTGTTTATTATTTTTATTTTCAAGATAGAGATTTTTTACTTGTTCTTTGATGCTAGAGTTAGAGATTTTGTTTTATTATAATTAGTATAGCTATTGTTCACTTATCTTGTGCTGTGTGCTCCTTATTCCTATAAGCTGTGGGACGAATAAAGGATCTCTTAATCTGATAAATGTAGCGAGCCACACAAAGTGAAAGTTGTATTTATAGTGTATATATGGATTGAAATGACCTCGCACAAGTTACACCAAACAGACACTATATGAACAGCCTGGAGCCCATATAAACAAACGCATTGTGAAGTTGTTTGAAGTCTGATATGATGTAAACTGTAACCTTTAGCTTTGAACAAAAACATTGTATTATTTCTTTCCAATAACAGCTACGATTACCTCCTCAGCGACACCGGCTTTAATTGGCTGAACTATTCAGCAGGTCTGACGATGCCGCCGTTACAGGAATGTGTCTTTTAATCTCCACGTAGTATTCATTCCTTTTCCATTTAATTAAAGGTATTAACAAACGTTTTTCCACGGTATTACGCTCTGCCGACAGAAATGTGATGGAAAGTGGCTGCTTTAAAAAGAACTCATTGTTCAGTGCGGTTTTATGGTTGCAGAAGTCACAAATGTCCTGTTTTACATCATGAACAGATGACAGTTTTAGTGTATTCAAACCTGGATAGAGGACAGGTCTGTGGAACTTAAAGCTGGGGTACCTTACTTGTAAATGGATAAATTATGCATGTTGTGTCCTCAAAGAGACCGAGCCAATTAAAGGTAAAAAACGTGAACCACAACATGCTGGTTTATCTTACTAGAAAACAAGTTACTTTTGCATACTGAGAGTTGATTGGATGAGTGACGGTGCCTGAAAATGATCTTGGATGATGTGACTGAGGCCAAAAATACATGAATGAGAAAACAATAGTACCAAACGGCTTTGAGAGTGAGGATCTATAATTACATGGATTTTGTTTCATAGTTGTTGTCTCTTTATTTTGATCATTTTTTTGTGGTAATGCAACAAAATAGCACAACAATCCAGCGAGTACAACAGTAATACAATCAATGAAAAAGAACAGGAGTAGTACGAAGAAATAATAATCTTCTAAACTCATACTTATACCACAGCTTTAAACGAAGGAGCTGTGATAAAGAGAACGACCAAAAACCTGCCCTGAGCTTAAATGGACAGATCGTGGAGCAGGTGGAAGCGTCCTGCTGGACAGACACATGACAGTCAGCCGTGTACAGAAAGATTCTGAGGGAACGGAGGAGCTTTCAGGTTAGCGCTGACATCAGACCCAGTGTCTACAAAACCCTCATTGAGTCACACTCGCCTCCATAAAAGAGAAAAACAATCTCTCGTAAATCATCAAACAATAAGAAAAGATAACGGAAAACTCAAGCCAATATGACACAACTTCACAGTGAAGCAGCCAAACAGATTTGTAGGATGATCACAGCCCCTGCACCAGCCCTTAGAGCCTCTCCCTACGATGTTACAGAGGCCACGATTTCAGAAAAACACATAATAATAATAATAATAATAAAGCATCTGTTTTATACAGCGCTTTTCTGGACACTCAAAGACGCTTCACATGTCATTATTCATTCACTCCATACACGGTGGTGATAAACTACTACTGTAGCCACAGCTGCCCTGGGGCACTCTGACATGTACCCATCTGCTCACACTGTCTTTGCACTTCTGAATGAGAGTTCATTTTATATAATGTATCAACTTGAATGTAAGAACTGTATGAATATCTGAAACACACCAAGGACAAATTTATCTTTTCACCAATGAAAGAGTTGCACCAATGAAGCAGCAGATTGTGAGGAAAAGTTACCATTGACGTTTGCAAGAACGAGCAGAGCAGAGGATGAGAAAATCTATAAAGCTGTACAGATTTATGCAATAAACACATCCCATTGACCTTGTAACTAATAATATCCACTGTGAATTCATTTTGAACATCTGTGGCAAAGTCTTATACTTATGTAATAATTTTTAACAGTATTTTAGTTCAGTTTTCTGTAAGAGGCGGTTATTTTAAAACAGTTGGAAAGTACAGTTGGGGCGACAGTTGGTAGAGCCTGAAGGTTCGATCCCACCACAACCTTCTCCAATGAATCTCACTGATGTCTGCAGTCGTTGTGTCCTTGGGCAAGACACTTAAACCCACTTTGCCTGAAGCCCCTGCTTACAGATCAAGGCTATAATGTCACTGACATATCAGCTTTCCTCCAGTGGACTCACCACCTGCAGGGGGATCAGTGAGGGGACCCAGGGGGAGAAAATGGATGTATGGAAAGCACTGGTATAACATTTATTTGACCACTCCTCTAAGCACTTATTCCATAATATGTTTTCTTGTTTTTCTTCTCTTTGCTCCAGTTATGTGAAACAGCCCTGTTCCATGGATACCTTCCCGTAGTTTTTAATCGGCGTGGCCACAATGGGACCCCCCTCACCTCGGTCAAGCTGCAGCAGTTCGGGGACCCCTCAGACCTCCGGGAGGCAGTGCGCTACATCCGCCACCGGCAGCCTGCGGGACGCCTGTATGCAGTGAGCGAGAGCACCGGAGCGGGGCTGCTGCTGTCCTACCTGGGGGAGTGTGGCTCTTCCAGCTATGTGACTGCGGCCGTGTGCCTGTCCCCGGTGTTCCGTTGCCAGAGCTGGTTTGAGAGAGGGCTGTGGTGGCCCCTGCAGTGGGGCGTCGCACTGTACCAGAAGATGGGCCTCTGCAGGTAAATACTACCATGAGAACATGTAGAAAAATGTGCCGAGAGTGAAAGACATCACAAACAAGACAGACTAGTTACTTGAGATAATTATGCACAATTAGGGACATAACTATTAAACAAATACTCGTAACCAGTGTTGGGTAAGTCATAGTTACATACAGTATTTCAAGTATATGTTACAGCATATATTAATGTGATGTGTTTTACACCCGTTATTTATGAAGTGATCTGATTACAGAAACTTGTTATTAGTATTTGTAATTGAGTTACACCAGTTAAAAGTTTTCTGATTTATTAACACAGACAATAGAACATGTATGTGCTGAGATAGATTTTCAGACAAACAAGAAAGAGATAAACAAGAAATATCTTATTATTAAAGATAAAACAGCTTTGTTTAGAATTGTAACAAATTAGAATGTGTCTTCATCATTCAATCCCATATGTGTGTTTTTAAAACTAATGGCTAATCAAAAGAAAATCACTCAATGAAACAATAATTGAAACAATCGTCAGTTACAGGTCTATGTGCAAATCTTTCCGGCCCCGTTTATGCTTTTTTAAATATAGTTTTAAGTGTATATTGTTTCCAATCTTCCCATATTGAATTAACAGCAGATAGTTTCTGCTCTCACTGATAATGAATAATTGAAAGACAAGCATTGGGCAAGCACAAACAATTATGAAACGAATCAAGTTACTGTAGCAACAGATGAGGTCCCTTTGTCCCCTTATTGATTTCCTCGAGACATCGTGATCCACGTGGAGTGCATCAAATCAGCGTTGAATTGATTGGCTCCTTTCAGTCCTTTCTTTTGATGGGTTTCTTCTTGTGGTTGCAGGTACCGGAGCGCATTGGCCCAAGTCCTCCAAGCAGAAGGCCTGTTTTCCATGTCCTCCATAAGAGGCATAGAAGAAGCTCTATTTTGCCAAAGCTCAACAATAGCACCACCTACAGGAAGCGACCTTTCATGGGACAGCTACTGGGAACACAATGAACCTTTGAGAGACGTAGACGAGGTGGCAATCCCAGTGTTGAGCGTATGTGCAAAGGACGACCCAATTCGAGGCGATGCCAGGTCCACCATTCCGCTCGAACTTTTTGAGACAAATCCGCATTTTTTCCTACTTTTGACCAATTGTGGCGGCCATTGCAGCTTCTCTAGCACATTTCCGAACACATACGGGGATGTGACGGGGACTAATTGCGACAAAGGCAAGCAAGACATGAACTGGAGTCACAAAACCATGCTAGAATTCTTCAGGGCTACCACAGACTTCTTTGCCACTGAGGAGAGATCTAAGCAGCTCGCAGCGAGGAGGAGAGGGTTAGGTGGGGTCACAGGAGGCAGGGCATTCCGCAACCGGAGTATTAGCACTTGTAAGCGCGTGCCGGCCTGCTCCCACAACATTCATGCTATTTACAACTGGCAACGATCCTATACGCGGTGATGAAGACTGACAAGAAGTTAACATTTTTGGTTATCTTAAATATTTATTCAGATAATGATTTTTTTTGCAAATTATTGGAGTGGGAAGAAAATATTATGATTGTTGTTTGGGTTTAATGTTTAGCTAATTATCACATTGTAAGCCTCAATGTTTATTAAAAATAACTTTGACGTCATCATGGCTATTCACTGAAGCAAGCAGCAGTTTTTCATTGTGTGTGTTTTTACAGAATTCTTATGTATTTATTTGAGACAGTGCAGGTTAAAGAACAGATTTTTTTTTTTATTAATGTAAAACATTCCAGATTTCATCCACCTTTTATATCTTCCATCAGTAGTCCCACCGTGAATTACAATACAAGATAACTTAATAACAAAATAATCAATATGCAAAAATCAATCATGAGTAAGCAAATAATGAGGGGCTATTGGAACAAGTTAGTAAAAGGTCGTAATGGTCAACTTTACCGTCTCCTTGCCAGTAACAACATACAATTCCTAAATGTTCCCAATATGGATGACATTATGAAGGCACATGACTCATTAACCACATCTTTTCTTCATTTGATGTTGCCTCACTTCAGTATTGTGAAATGTTACTAAGTGAGAAAAGAGGACGCTAAAATGATTTAGTTGATTATAATTAATTTACAAGGATTCTTGATAATGAGGTTAAAATGACGTTCAGATGTTGTGTCAGTCTTGGCAGTGAAGTCTGTGATGTAACTTTGTGATTTCTTTATGTCTACATGTCACGTATGGTTGTCACATTAAAAACATGCACATGTTGAAGTATCCACTGGTATTCAGAAAGTTATATGTAACTGAGCTTTGCAAAGAATGTTAAGAAGTGTGTTTTGTCATTTTAAATAAAGGGCATTTTCAATCTTAATCAAAAAAAGCTTATCACGGTTCCTTTTTATAGCCTGGCGCCCGTTGGCTGTCCTTCTCTGCCCAGTGTTGTCCCAGACCTGAGCTTTATCTTGTGTGACAGTCGGATCACACGGAGCTGAGCCTGCAGCCACTTACTCCGACTCCTCCTCAAACAGACAGGATAGCTTTAGCTGAGTGGATAGCACTCTCGCCTCTCAGCAAGAAGGTCCTGGGTTCGAATCCCGGTCGGACCAGGGCCTTTCTGAGTGGAGTTTGCATGTTCTCCCCGTGTCTGCGTAGGTTTCCTCCGGGTACTCCGGTTTCCCCTACCACTAAAAATATGTCCAATAGTTCTAGCATGCGCCTCCTGTACTGGCGACCGCGCTCCCATCTCTGTGTGGAGTGAGAGACAAATGCCCAAAAATTAACAATTGTAAACCGCTTTGAGACTCAGATCTGCAGTGAAAAGGCGGTATATAAATAAATACTTACTTACTTACTACTACTTACTTACTTTAAGTTTATGGGGATGCAACAGGAAGTCCATCGGGTCATGTCCAGAACCAACATCCAGAAAGCCCCTGGATATGTCTGCATCATCTCTGTACTGAAATCAAGCTCTGAGCATCTCGCCCTGTTAAAACGGTTACGGAACTGTACTGTGCCAGACAGCTTAATGAGATCTACCAACATAACTCCTGTGTGTTACCATAACGATTATCGTCCTGTGGCCTCTGTCTGTTCTGATACAGACTTTAGAGAAGCTCGTGTTGGACTTGCCAAATTCCAGCGTCTGTTCACTCACTCCAGTTTGTGTACGGACAAGATAGAAGCTTTGAAGAGTCTCAAGCAAGAAATCTTTTTAAAAATTCTAAATTTGATCTCTTTCAAGTTTGATCACTCTTAAGTTTGAACTACCGTGTGTCTCTTTGCCTTCGTCTGACTTTACCGTCCAGAGAGTTTAAATCAAGACTTAATCTCCTCAGGGGTGTATTTTGAGTCCTGTGCTTTTTACATTGGTGATCATCTAATTTAATACACTTACCTTATAGAGCAGACATTCAGACACTTGTTCAGTGGAGCAAAAAAAAAACAGCCTTTCATTGTGGACTTTTTTGTGTTTTTTGTTTTTTCATTTGTAACTCACACATGTCTGTGGTTATTGACAACTGCCAAGTAAAAATTGTGATGGTGTGCAAGGTTCTGGGTTTAATCTTGTCAAAGGACTTGAGGTGAGACAACACAAATCAAAGAAAGTGGAGTTCTAAACAAGGGGTCCGCTCTGCAAAAAGGAAAAGACTGACGCGAGCTGCCTGTTCTGATGGCTCCTTATACAAGCTCATTTTCATTCATATTCATTTTTTCTGAGAGGATTTGTTAGCATGTCTTGTGCAGGTTTTGAAATTTAATACGTAAAATTAGGTGACATTTTGGATAAATTGTAATGGTAAAAGAGTGAAACTTTTTCAAGACAAATAAAGATGTTGCGCCTGTAATTAATGATAATAATAATATGCATAGAAGTTTGTGGTATTTATCAGCAATGGGTATAGGTTCCTCCAAAATGACCATCTTTGGCCAATGGCATAGACCATGTCCTGTCACTGTGCAGCCACTGCAAACAATGTCTTACTCTCAGCATCCATCACAACATAGATTTGAACTGAAGTGAACATTGGGGGTGTCTGTTTCTGTGAGCTCAATATGTAATGTATAGACCCCCACCTGCTCTGCATCTCTGTTGACATTAATATAATTGATATCCAATAGTTACAGATGATTCTTGCAATAAATGCTGCCTTCAATATGGGCTAATTAAGTTGTTAGAGTGGAACTGCCCTTTCCCATTTTGCTTATTCAATTCTGACCTATCCACTCCCTGACCGGCTCCGGCCCAGATGTAATTTGTCTGATTGATATTTAATTAAGTGAGCGTCACACACAATTGCACAAGGCTTCAAAGGCTGTTCAGTCGACGAGCGCACAACACTGCATCTGCATGTGTTGGTAAAAAATCAGCTCATAATTTCTGTCACCAAACCCATGATGAAAAAGTGCTGTTTCAGGGATCAGCTTGAATCCCTCTCTGTGCACTCTCTGTGCACTCTCTGTGCACTCTCTGTGCACTCTCTGTGCACTCTCTGTGCACAAAATGCATGTATTAGTTGTTGTTTTTTATTGTTTTATTTTTAAGTAATCATCACACTCTGTTTGATTATATTTATATAAGTAAATTATATTGACACTGATGCTCTGCACATACATGGCCACACCTGGATGAGCTCTGTCTCAGTTTTCCAGACCACGTGCGCCCTCATGTGGTCAAAATGAGCTAAGCAGTGAAAACTCAAAAATATAGGCAAAATTAATATCTTCAAACTAGATTTGCTATTCACTAAAAAATGTCCAGGTGCTGAATAGAATGTTTTATGATCAATGATCATTATTTATATTATTAAGATGGATTTTTAAAAAACTGTCGTCTCGGGATACAATACAATCAGTGGAAGGTTTAAAGATTTTGAAAAAAAGACGTCATCTTCAAATGTCTGAGCATCGTAGGCTATTATTTATTGTCATTAGCTCAATAGCGTGTCACCTTCTCAGTTATGCTCCGAATCGCTCATTTATTACAATGGAGAATCTTGTAGTTCGTATGACCCATTACGTTACATTACCCATTACATTCACACAAGTGACTTCATGTTCAGATATACAGCCTATGGTTCAGACAGAGAATGCTAAAAAAGTTGAGCTAAAAGGAAAGCACAGAAGGGATGCCCAAAGAACCACTACTTCAACAACATCAGGATCCAAACAAAGAAGCCAAGGAAAATTCTGAGAGAATAGAAAAGAAGCCAAATAGTGTTCACTACTCTAACTACTTAAATACGTCATTAAGTAATCACCATTTATATAACGAACAAAGGTCTTTACAGTTTTGGTGTACCGGCAATTTCCATTCACTCCACAAGTCTCCAACCATCACCGTCCGTTCACCTATTGTACATGTTTTTATTAGAGGAAACCAGAGCAGACACTAGGAGAACATGCAACGCCACAGAGAAAGTCCAGGTTCCGGCTACAGTGAGAAGCCTATGCCAAACTGTTGTTGTGTCCCTAGGCAAGACACTTCACCCACATTGCCCAGTATGAGTCTAGTATGTGCGTGGATAACTGGTGAATGATGTCTGGAAACACAGATAAAGAACCGACAGCGTTTGCATAGTTATGTTGAGACAAAGGCACCACTTTCTAAAGCGTTTGTGTTCAGATAATTTCTTTTAATTTTTTTATTCTATTTTCATCAGAAACATTAAATACATATAACTAGTAACTTAAGATCTAAATACGATCAACAAATCTACATTTTGACAATACCTCCACTTCAAAATATTAGGGGTCTCGAATGTTGTCACTTCAATCAATTTCAACAAAACTAACTGAAATGACATAATTTTCAACTAATGCATCAATCAGACAAGTCTAAATATGATGTGTTTAAACAGAGAAAGATCAGCTTTTATGACAGAGTAGACGCATTGAAGAAAATTTAATAGATTGTGACAAAAGAAGTACTTTTTAATGTAAATATCAGAGTATTTTGAGATGTACGAATCAACTCTTTTACTTCGGAAGGCTTTTTCATCTAGAAATATTGTCCTGTGGCCAGTAGAGGGCAGCAGTAGAAAATATTGCATATAATGACACAGCTCCTTCTCTTTTTGGCCTGGAAACTACATGTGTATATTTAGTAGCACATAACAGTTTATGTGACAGGTTCATATCTGCCCAGTCACTGCCCCCAGTCATTACACGAGTCACTCTGAGAGTATCACTAACACAACATGTATTTATGGTACATTTTAGGTTTATAAAGTGTACATTTTCACTGGGGTCATTGTCCTTCTGCACTCAGTTAAGTGTTACAAAGGTTAGCCTTCTCCAGCTCACATGACAGAGACTGAACACACTGTACGGAGTGTTTTATGTTCTGTACAAATACATGGCAATTTGTATTTATTTGTCTATATTTTTAAGAAAGCCTTCAGAGTGTTTATGCTTTACAGGGTTTAAATACAGGGGGACTTATGGATACAGTACACTAAATAACTGCTATTATAGTATTATTTGATATGTAACAAAGAACATATCAAACACAGTTGAAGTTGCCTTACAAGCAGCAGAGTAAATATAGAATGTTATTATTTGGCTTTTTTTAGTTCAATAAAGTTTGAGTCTATATCTTGAGTTACTTATGACGTTTTGTGTCCAGAGGTTATGAGTGAACACATTCAGGTCAGATACATATAACAAATGGTTCTTCAGAACTAAACAAGGGGAGGCTGCATTTCAGATTCATGCAGCTTAAACCTGGAACAGTCTTCCTAAAAATGTGCCACAAGCCTCTTCTTTGACAATATTTGAATCCAGGTTAAAAACGGTTCAATCTGGAAAAACTTAACAAAGATTGCATTAGAAAGTTTGTTGTCAAGAGGCATGAATAAACACCAGCACACTTAGATTGAGAACTGTTATATTTATTGATAAGCTTTGGCAAATAGACCTCGGCAGGAATACTGCATGACGTATGCAGAAGGGACTTTAATTGAAATTATGAGCTTGCAACACCCCGGGGCCTAGATTCTGGTGGCAAAGAAGCTGAGCTGAAGACATGACATGATACTCCACTGAAGAGGCGTGATTGGGAGGAGGTGGGTTGCTGTTCTAACAGCAGCTTGAGCTACAGTGAACTGAGAGGCACTGACTGAAGGGTGAGCGCAGGTGAGTGACTGAGCAGCTGAGGCTGAATGCTGTTGAGCTCAGAGCGGGTGTGTAGAGGGACGAGCCGGTGAGGCAGCATGACGTCCCTTTGGTCTTCCAGTCTGAAGCTTCATTTCTCTTTAGCTGTGCATACAACTGAGGGATTTTACCTTGACTCTTTTTGATGTACTGAGATTATTTATGATTTTAATGCCTCGTGTGACTGTCTCTATCTTGTTTTGTTCAGCACTTTGAGTTCCCTTGTGTACGAATTGCGTTATACAAATACCCTTGCCTTGCCTTGCCTATCATTAAATACATTGTTTCATATGTT
The DNA here is from genome assembly GCA_964034765.1 of Knipowitschia caucasica. Classification (NCBI taxonomy): domain Eukaryota; kingdom Metazoa; phylum Chordata; class Actinopteri; order Gobiiformes; family Gobiidae; genus Knipowitschia; species Knipowitschia caucasica. Next base: position 6,949,868 of record OZ035832.1, read on the forward strand.
TTCTTGCTCCACAAAACAAACATGTCCTCACAGTAGCCGGCTGGCTCTTGTTCTCGTCAGCCCCCCTGACCCTTCCAGACCCTGCTACTTTGTGACATACATGTTCAAATGCTGATCATTTATACCATTATTGTAAAATCCTGTGGTTTTGGCCGATCTGGCATCACTGATAATGAGCCATTGCATTCTTGATGATCACACTCTTTAGACTTGGCTGACGCGATAGTCGTGAAATGATTCAGCATTATCCGTGACAGTTAAACACTAAATCTTCCTTGTTTTTAATGTATTATGATGATTATTTATGGTTTGAATGCCTTGTGTGACTGTCTCTATCTCTTTTTGTTCAGCACTTTGATACACATTACCTTGCGTATGTGCTATACAAATAAACTTGTCTTGCCTTGCCTAAATAACCATTTTAGCTAATTGGTTTAAGAATGTTAATGAGGCTACAAACCCGAACCATAACTCGACAATAGACTATGCAAATGAGTGTGTTTAAAAGCACTTTTCAACCAGGCTGCCTCTTTCTACATATTTTTGTGTCATTCTTTTCAAAATGTGATGTTCAAATATTTTGAGTCAAGCTTGAAGTATTTGTGGCAAGCCGGGAGCACATTCCTCCACTGTCAAATTGCATGGGTTCTGCAGGGTGTGGTCAATGGCTCTGAAGAACACAGCGGAGCTCGTGGGTCGATGAAGACAAATACAAAGAAAGAAAAGCGTGCAATTGATCGAAGTTAATATAATGGTCATGCATGCGAGTGTTTCCATGCAGCACACGGTAGTATGTTCCTCTGTGTGAGCGGGACTTGGGTAACCACCCCCCCCTCAGGCTGAATCACATCAGCGAGCGTGAGTAGATCTAATGCAGTGTGGCAGTTTGCCTTGTCTGCTATGAACTGCTCTGGTTGCTAACACTAAAAGGGCAGAGATTATAAAGCACAGGCCGAGCGTGTGTGCATCAGTTTCATTACAGCATGAACCAGAGAGAACAGTAAAGTACAGCAGCAGCATGATGAACATGTGATAGTGTTGTCACAGCACTTAATGATTGATTAACAAGCTTTTAAAAAGAGGGCAAGTTTGATGCTTGTTTGGCCTGTAAGTGATCATAAAAAATATGCTTGGGCTAAATACTGTACATGCTCTGTTGTTCCAGTTAACGTGGAGTTGTTTCTGACATAGGTTTCCTTCACACTTTAGCATTTATGGAAATAAATAATAATAATAACAATAATGATAATATTATTATTATTATTATTATTAATATCACTATTATTATTATTACTATATTAAATAATAATAATAATTGTATTAATAATATAGGTTTTGTATAGCGCTTTTCATGACACTCAAAGACGCTTTCACGCCCTACACAGTGGAATCAAACAACTATTGTAGCCACAGCTGCCCTGGGGCACACTAACAGATGCAAGGCAACCCTTCCGACCACCCCCAATCATTCAAGCACACACACAAGGCTCATTCTAGGCAATGTGGGTAAAGTGTCTTGAACACAATGACAGTTTGGCACAGCCGCCCCACTGTGTTCCCAGAGGTCTCCCATCACAGTACTAACCAGGCCCGCCCTGCAAAGCTCCCATGTGAACGTACCAAAGAAGTGGCCGCTGGTCCACTGGGCACCTCAGTCAGTTCGTCTAATTAGAAGTTGCCTTTGAACCAGTTGAAAGTGATATGTTGCTGTTTTCCCAGATTAATTATTTCCATTTACAGTGGCTTGATTGAACTTCTGTACATTTGTAATTTTTTCTTATGACCACACAGACTATTCGAGGATAGTCTTTTGACTCTACAAGCTTTGCACATCTAGAGACTGAAAGCTTTCCCCATTGGTCCGTACAGAAGTCAAGCTCTGTCAGGTTTGACGGAGAGCGTTTGTGAACATCAGTTTTGACATGTTTTCATTTGGATTTAGGTCTGAACATTGACAGAATAGTCCAAATGTGCCTTGTATTTTTGCTCTATCCACTTACCCATCAACTCTGACACTCTTTGCTGTCCCTGCTGAAGAAAAGCAGCCCCACAAATTAAAATAACACATATTTTGGTCTGTGGTTGTGAATATGACAATATGTGCAAAGGTTCAAGTTGTAGTAGATCAAGTACTTTTGGAAGCTCCTGCCTTCTTTAAACTATATAGTGCATGACCGTCTATTTATAGAATCAGGAAACATGCTTCTGATGAGTCACTGCTACTTCTTTAAATATCTACATGCACAATCTACACACTGTAACTACTTAATAGGTACGACACTAGGAATTTAAACAGCGTTCAAAAATGTATTTCTGTAGTTTAACAAAAAATGTGAAACCAATACTGATTCATTACATGCCGAGTAATAAGCCAAGTCTTTTCTTTTTTTTTAATGGTGATGATTATGGATGATAGTTGAATTTTAAAATATTAAAATGTGCTGAGTTTTATTTGTGTTTTTTACAAGCTGTAAGTCAACATCATTTTGTCACTTTACACTTCTGTCTCTCAATAATCTCATACCTTTGGACATTTTATTGATAATCCTCAACCGATGTACACATACAGGTAAATATTTCTTGCACTAAAGTATAAAGTATCTTATTCTTTGTTTATTTATTAAGCTAAAGAACGAGATTTTACTTTATTATTTTTTTAAGCATAGTGTTAGTATTAGATAGCAATATGGCCTACGTGCAGGACTGTACAAGGACTCTACAAGGACTCCATGTTATGACTATGATGTGACTGTCTCTTTGTGACACGTATGTCTTTCGATGTGTGACGTGACAATGACTATATAAACTGTGTACTGCCTTTATTCTGTCTGGGAGAAAGAAACAGAGTAAACCAGTGGAACTTGAGAGAAACTTAAATAAACTTCCAGAGTTTGGCACACCACGATCCGTCTCTGTCTGCTAAATCCTAACAGATTTGGTGGAGAATGCGCGGCTCGGTTTGTGCCATTCTCTGGATTGTTTTGAGGGAGTTTGCTTTGTTTCTTTTTCTCGGCGTGGGAGAGCTGAGAGTGTCTGGGGCCTGGGAGCGGTCCAGCAGGCTGGAGAGGTGACCGGCTCCGGGACTCTTTTTCGCTGTCTCACTATATTTTTTTGTGTCCTGTTTTTTGGACTGAGCGTTTAAAATTGTTTTCCCATGTCCACATTCCGGGGATTTTTGACGTGCGATTGGTCTCTGCCGATGGAAACTAGTTCCCGGTACTAGTGAGCGCTGGTTCATGATCTGGAGACCTGGTTGGACGTGGAAAAGCTGATATTTGGTGGACTTCTGACGGTGCCTGGGCCCTGTTCAACAAAAGGTAAGAGCGGACACCTGTTTATTCAAAGTCTGCTAATTGAGTGAACTAAATTATGGTCCTTTTTTGAGGTCCACCAAATGTCTAATATCTATAGATAAGATTAGAGAGAGAAAGGAACCCCTGACGTATCGGGGTCCCTGTCCTTTGAAGTAGTCAGGACAGAGAGAAAAAGGAACCCCTGACGTATCGGGGTCCCTGTCCTTTGAAGTAGTCAGGACAGAGAGAAAGGAACCCCTGACGTATCGGGGTCCCTGTCCTTTGAAGTAGTCAGGGCAGAGAGAAAAAGGAACCCCTGACGTATCGGGGTCCCTGTCCTTTGAAGTAGTCAGGGCAGAGAGAAAAAGGAACCCCTGACGTATCGGGGTCCCTGCCTTTGGAGTAGCCGGGGCAGAGAGAAAAAGGAACCCCTGATGTATCGGGGTCCCTGCCTTTGGAGTAGCCGGGGCAGAGAATAGAGAATAGAAAATAGTTAGTGAATCCATGGTGTAAACATAAAAGCAATAAAAAGGGAAACGTGTTAAGGAGGCCTTTGTTACAAAAGCTTTGAAATTGACGAATTTCAGGCTGATAAATGACAAAAGTAAAGAAGCAACAATATTTCAGTGATCACGGTTTAAATTACATACAGAAAAAGGGAGTTTTTTTGTTTTTTAGTTTGTTTTTGGCGTGAACAGAGTTCACCGGAGAATGCAGAGTTTTATCTAAAGTTGAGCTATGAGAGCTTTCGTGAGTTATTTACATGTTTTTACCGAGTTTTATCTACAGTTAAGCTATGAGAGGGCTGTATCCAACAGTTGTTTTTGTTTTTTAGAAAGAGATTTTGAGTTTAAATTAGTTTGCTACCTCGATAAAATAGAAGCGTACGTTAAAGACAAGAGTGCCTTTTGTTACTAGTGTGGAAAGTGATCACTTCTAGATTTGGATGACAAAAGTATAAAGAACAACATCAGTTATATTCGCTTAACAAAGTAATCTTGAAAGTTATTCTTCTGTATCTTTTTGCCTGTGTGTGTGCGTCGCTCTATCTGCTGCCGTTGTCAGGGAAACGGCCCCCTCCTTCGCTGCTCTGGCTGTGAATCTGAAGCAAAGCTACTGCTTTAGGAATTTGGCTTTTCATAGTTTTTATTCCGTTAAATTTGCGAAATTTGCCATTGAACATTGTGTTATGACACAGTTAAACGTTTTTAAACACCATTAGGGAATAGAAGTTTTGAATTAGTATGTTTTTGAAACCCAAAGATTAGTACAAAAAGCTTTGCTTTTCTTTTTAAATCTGCTGCTTATTTTGTGAGTCCATTATTGTATATCTGATATTTCATAGCTGTTAGTGAGAATTTTTTTATGTTTTTATTTTAGTTACAAAAGCCGTTTTTCAAACATTTAAATTAGAATCTGTTAAAAGTGATTAATGATTGTAGACTTCGTCTAAAAAAGAAAGAGGGAATTAGGCTGTAAAAGTATTATATTATTAAGTTAAACTACCCAATTCACATTCAAGTGGTGACTTTTGTTTTTGTTTTGACTACACGCGTGACCTTGCTGCTGCTCAGAGACATGAGGAGGCAGCTCCGACGCACAATTGAGTTTTATTTATTGAACCGAATCCAGTTTAGCTGGAGCTAAATCTTTTGTTTGATTTCAAGTTTTGTTTTAAATGTTTTTACAAATTAATGTTCATTTTTATAGAGATTTTTCATAATTTCATTTCATGGCGTCTTTCAAGAAACCCAAGGACGCATAGATAATTAATCACACAGTACAAAAGTATATAATACATGTTTTAAAGTCTAAAAGGTTGTTTGTTTTGAGTATAATTGTTGTTTTGATAACTTCTTTAGTTTCTGGTTTTAAATGTCATCATTAGTAAGATAATAAGTAATCTTTTATTTACATAGCGCTTGGGAAAGCCAAGAGCGCTCAAATTGTTTTGACTTCAGAGAGAAAAACAATCTCATTCACAATCTCTGTTGTTTTTCATTTGACTATAAGGTTGTTTTCCAGAACCAAGAGCACACACTGTACAGGGTCACTGGACTGCTGGACACTGGACAGCGCAAAGCCCACCCAGCCACAGGTCACAGATCAAAGAGCAAAGGGAAATGCCACCTCCTTGCCCCTCCCCACGCCACTGCAGAACTGAGTGGGTGTGAGAGAGACCGGGGCCATGAAAGAGAGGTATCTGGAGACGTGATGGGTGGAGCATCAGGGAGAGACCTGAAGGAGAGTTGAGAGTGTGTCCAGTTGGTTTGCATCACCACAGTGTGACCTTTGACACCTACAGGTGGTTCGAGGAGTCTTGAGAAACAACCCCAAAATTCATACACACACACATACACACATACACTCACACATTCACATTTACATATAGATACATGAAAAAGCAGAACATGAGGAAAAAGCATTTTAAAAGTTTACTCCAATGTAAACACATATTTTTAATTGTCTATCACTTGAATCTTTAGTTGAATCAGTATTTTTTGAGACCAGAAATGTTCATTTGAATTCTATATTGTCATGGACATAATTGACGTCTGTCCTGACACTTTTGATTTGTTGATTTTGTACTGTGTGAAGTAATTACATTGATTAGAATTAGATCTGATAAAAACACAAATTAGAGAAGTAAACTGAATCATTGCGCTTGCTTTTGTCTGAGAGACATTAGCAACAGCATGAATAGAAATTGTGTTAAAGTAGAATCAAAGTGACTTAACCATAGAGAGTAACTATTGCATAACAAGCTGTGTACAGGAACTGAGACACTGCACCATTGACCAGAAGTGCATCGCAAATGACCTGATGTGCTTCAACTGAAAAGACTGTATCTGGAGATCCGATGTCCATCTGGAGAGACCAAACCATGGCTTGGACCCTACTGATGTCCAAGATGACCTGACCTGATGACGACTGAGACTCACCCTCAGGGGACCTGAGGACCTGAGGACCTGAGGATCTGAGAGAAAACTGGGGAGTGATGTTTATATTTTTGAAATCATACATTGATGAGTGCTAAATGAGAGAGATACTCATGATTCTTTCTTTTGTTTTTGTTTGTCCCTAGCTTCTGGACATCTGATGATCTATTGGACACAGCCATTTGCAGAACAAGAACCAGCCAATGAAAACGTCTATTGCTGATGCTATTGCTACAACCAGAACCTGTGACCAAATGCAATATACATGTTAAGTATTCAGACATCTGACAGACAAAAACTTTGACTTTTTTAGTCTGGGAGACTGAGCAACTGTTAAAATGTTTGAAAATGATAAAGTATGAGTATTGTAGCGTTTTAGTAGATGTTAAATAGTAGTAAAAGAGTAGAATTGTCCTTCCTTTGTTGTTCATAAACACATTTCCACATAAGAGTTAAAATAGTGCCATACAATGTTATCCTTTTGATAGATCAGCTATAATATTAGAATCAGAGTATTTTAGAGATATTAAAAGTGACAGAAGTCACAAATTAGAAATATGCCTTTGCTCAAGCTGCAGCCGAGCTTTGGAGTTAAAAAATAGAGGAAATATAGAATTAGATAAATGCATCAACCATAGATGCTTTCAAAAATAGAGATTATTTGTAGCCAGTGCTAATATCAAATGGTAAAGGGACCATTTCACAAACATTTACTTCAAAAGTAGATAAAGTTACTTACAGTTTATGTACAGTTTTATTAGATACTTGCCAAATTCACTTGTGTTCACACATGAGTGAATGTTGACTATGCAAAAAGTCCATATGAGTGTAGCCTAGATTAATGCCTAGATCAATGAGATAGATTAGCACCAAGAGAGATTCAAAAGCATTTTGATGTATTTGTGTATAGCACAAAAACAGTATAGTAGATATTTAGATATTGAGAAGTTTCCAGCACAAACACCATTGTAGAATAACTGACCCCAACCCCAAACCTGCTCAAATAGATTAGAATAGTTTAAACTATAGTGAATAGTAAAAGTAAAGTACACAGTCTAAGATTGAAAAGTGAAAATAATACAGTGAAATAAGTGAAGTGTAAACAATTAGCATTAGAATAAAAGTATAGAGTAATGAAAGTGAAATTAGCTTCAAATTTGAGACTCAGCTCGTTTTTGTCTGTGTTTTGACTGAATCTGCTGAGTTCTTGTGTGTCCAATAGTTTTTGTTTGTTTTTATTTTTGATTTGTTTTTTGTTTGTTTATTTACTTTATTTTTGTTTGTTTATTTTTTCCCAGGATAGAGGATAAAATCCACTGATATTGATTTGATGATTATGAGTTTAATGCATACATTTTCTTTGTTTTTAATAATTTTTTTAAGTTTTTTTTTTTTTTTCTTTTTCCACTTTATTGATTGATCAAATTGAGTGATCACATGTGATTATGTGATCAAAGGGGAGAGTGTTAGTATTAGATAGCAATATGGCCTACGTGCAGGACTGTACAAGGACTCTACAAGGACTCCATGTTATGACTATGATGTGACTGTCTCTTTGTGACACGTATGTCTTTCGATGTGTGACGTGACAATGACTATATAAACTGTGTACTGCCTTTATTCTGTCTGGGAGAAAGAAACAGAGTAAACCAGTGGAACTTGAGAGAAACTTAAATAAACTTCCAGAGTTTGGCACACCACGATCCGTCTCTCTCTGCCTAAATCCTAACAATAGAATTGTGCTATACTTGAAATTCACTTATCTTGTGTTGCGTTCTCCTCATTCCTTCTGTTCTGTAACTTGTGATGCAACACTGAAACCTTAATCTTTACTTTTTCATAACTTATTTGCACCACAGACAAAGGCAAATTCCTAGCATGTAACTTCCTGTGACTTACAATGACAATAAAAGGAATTCTGATAATAACAAATGAATGCTCGATACATCTCACCTTTAGTGTGATCAGCCACGAGGAAACTTACTTTAATGAAGAGTCATGCTATTTATCGACGTCAAAACAAGTCATAAGCCTTCTATGACTGGACGATTTGCACGTCGTCAAAGAAGTCCTATTATCTGTGCTTGATGTGAAGTGGTTTACGGATCAAGACCTACAAAAGGACACGCAGAGACTAATCAGCTTACAGTAAAGGAACAACGGACACTTGAACTGTGTAGATGTACATTATGCATTCTGAGACGGCTACAGTAAGGGCTGCACCATGCTCTGTTTATGCGGCAGAACAACGTCGCATTCAGTTTCACACCGGGTCATGCTGTTTTAGAAATGGCACTTGAACATAGGACGAGGCCAACATGGACCCGACAGGCATCTAGTTTACCAATTATTTAACACAGAAGATGATGATTTTTGTGAAATTTGCACAAAATGACTAGAAAACCCTTCTTTCAAGTCATTTTTACACAAAATCTGGGGGGCCCTGACCGAAAGGTTTGGAAGGCCCCCCAACTCAGAATTTGACTTAAACAGGATGAAATTGAATTATGATTAGTTTAGATTTAGTTTTTCCCTTTTATTAATCTATTATGACCACATTATGCCGCTGTGGCCTGAAGGGCTGTTGCTGATTATTACTATTATTATGTTTTTAGAATGATCAATTTTATTTTTATTTTTGCTGCTACTGGACACCGTAATTTCTCCTACGGGGATCAATAAAGTATCTACTGTATCTATCTATCATTATTGTATTGGTTATGCTCAAACTTCCTTGAGTCCAGGTCTACAGTACACCTCTGAGGAGGGTGTGAAGGGCTTGAGAGGGGCTGGGACTAAAACTAGGACCGGGGAGAAACAAGACCAGGGCTGAGGGAGGGACAGGTCTCGAGAGAAAAGGAAAATGTGGGTCAATGCTCTCCAAGTCTTGCCACATGTTCCAGTCAGCTGCAATCTGGCCTCCAGTCCAAAGCAGAGTTATGTAAGAGTCTATTGATCCATATGAGCACGTCACACCAGCAGAGTGCCAGTCATGGAGCCAGCTGCACTGGGGCATCACACGCTGTCACGCCTTATGTCTCAACTTGATATAAAATTCTTTATAAATATACATATAAAAATACTGAATTGGTTCATTACTTATTCACTTACACTTGTGCCTGAAAGACACATAGAGAGAGGCTTTGTTTTGGTCCTTAGAGGCGTCTTAATATTTAACCTGTCCAAACAAGAAAAACTGTCCTGTCACCTTAAATATCTCCCTCTGATCATCAACACGTTTCCCTCTCGGTTCAGCTGTGATGTGACGTTACCCTTTCTGCAGCTACAGCCACAGCCTATCACCAGCAATTAGTTTAACAGATCTGCCGCTTTTAAAAGAAGAAAGCAACAAGTATTTGGGCTTCCATGATCATTAGTTGTTCCAATAATCTGGAGTGGAAAGAATGGGATCTGGATCAGGCTGTCTAGGAATAATATGTAATTTTTCCTTCATTGAGACAAATTACACATGAGCCTTGACCGTGTGCATTAAAAGAAAGATCTATTTAACCCTATTTAACCATTGCCTTTTCCTCACAAGATCAGCAAGTACCAACAATGATATAATTCATGCTGTTAACATTAGAGCAACCAGGTAAACTATATTCTTGAATTAAACTTCCCTTACCATGAAAGATGTTGATTTTTTTGAATAATTACATCTTAATAATGTCCCCAATCTAACTTTTTTAGTAGTGATAAAGTAAGTTAAGAAAGTTTTCAAAGTCCAAAGATTGCGTGAAAACCAATTTGTAGAAGTATAGAACTGACTAGCAGGGGTTTGATTTATAGTTTTTTCACCGACGGTAGATGCAACAATTTAACTTAAAATGTGGATGTTGCCTGTTATCAAAAACTGTGTCGGCCCAACAAGACTTTGAGTTCAAATTATTCACATTTCTTATTAAGCTTCTCACACACCTTGATTTTTTTCAATTATCAAAAGTTTTATTGTTGGGAAAAACGTAAGTAAGTAATCTTTATTTATTCAGTGGGGCAAAAAAGTAATTAGTCAGCCACAAATTGTGCGAGTTCTCCCACTTAAAAAGATGAGGGAGGCTTGTAATTTTCATCATAGGTATACCTCAACTATGAGAGACAGAATGAGAAAAGATCCAGTAATCGCATTGCCTGATTTGTTAAGGATTTATTTGCAAAAGATGGTGGAAAATATTTGGTCAATAACAAACGTTCACCTCAATACTTATATACCCTTTGTTAGCAATGACAGAGCTCACACGTTTTCAGTAAGCTTTCACAAGATTTTCATCCACTGTTGCTGGTATTTTGGCCCATTCCTCCGTGCAGAGCTCCTCTAGAGCAGTGATGTTTTGGGGATGATTGTAGAATTAAGCCCCAAAGCATGATGTTTCCACCCCCATGCTTCACAGTATGTATGGTGTTCTTTGGGTGCAACTCAGGGTTCTTCTTCCTCCAAACACAACGAGTTGAGTTTATACAAAACAGTTGTACTTTGGTTTCATCTGACCACATGACATTCTCCCAATCCTCTGCTGTATCATCCATGTGCTCTCTGGCAAACTTCAGACGGACCTGGACATGCACTGGCTTCAGCAGGGGACACGTCTGGCACTGCAGGATTTGATTCCCTGTCGTCGTAGTGTGTTACTGATGGTAACCTTTGTTACTTTGGTCCCAGCTCTCTGCAGGTCATTCACCAGGTCCCCCGTGTGGTTCTGGGATTTTTGATCACCGTTCTCATGATCTTTTTGACCCCACGGGATGAGATCTTGCATGGAGCCCCAGATTGGGGGATATTATCAGTGGTCTTGTATGTCTTCCATTTTCTAATAAAGTTGATTTCTTCTCTTTCTCTTCTTGGTCTTGGCCATAGTCGAGGTTGGAGTGTAAGGTGGCTCACTAAATACTTTTTGCCCCACTTTGCAAAGCACTTTACAATTGTTGTGGGCATTTGTCTCTCACTCCACAGAGAGATGGGAGTAATGCTTTTGGGAGTTTTTTGACTGGTAGGGGAAACTTGAGCATCCGCAGGAAACCTACGCAGACACGGAGAGAACATGCAAACTCCACACAGAAAGGCCTGGAGGTGGAATCAAACCCAAACCACTGCACCACCCTCGGAAGTTACATGTTATACACTACTTTCCTCAATATGGGCCTCCCCAAGGTTTCTCTTTTTTTTTTTTTCTCCACTCAAAATATTTTTTTTTAAATTAAATTAAATTTAAGTTGAAGGACAAGAGCCAAAACAATAAGCATTTTTGAGAAGCAAAATGTCCAAATCCGAACATTATTAAATAGTAATATTGATTCACACCATGATATTCACGATGGTATTCTTACGTTTGACGATCCTTTCTGCTGGCAACCATCATGCATGTGTGTTTTGAATATTAGAAAAAAATTTGACAATAGTTGACCCGTTCTTCTGACGAAGAAGATGTGGAAGTTGGTGACTTTGTTTCATGTGGATTGGCCCAGGAATTACAGAGAAATTTGCTCTAAACTAAGACTCAAAATCTAAGTTTTAACACTGCTCTCTACCACACTTTGGAACTGGGCTCTTTGGAATGTTTTCATGTCACAAGAACGCAACTTACACTGGAAATTCCAACGCATGGGCTATTTCTAAACAGAGACAGAGAGCTCGTAGATAACGCGTTTGTGCAGAGAAAACGGTCAGCGCAGACTTCAGTGACAACACTTCCAAACAACATGAGCTACATTCTTTCACCATTAGACCAAGAGGGGAGGGAGAGAACAGTCGGACAGATTTAAAGTGCATTTTTCAGCTTCCTCCATCGGCACACTGGCCCTTTAAATCGCTGTAAAGTGTCATCTCTCACGCATCCAAGTTTGCTGAGTCACTGGGTTCAGCTGCTTTTGTAACCTCCACCCAGCAGGCCTCCTCGTTGGCCAGGCTCTCCTCACTGCTTCAAACACCGACTGCCAGCACTACTAATCAGTTTCTTTTTAACCAAAGCCACGTCTTAAAGTAGCAGAGGGATCTCCTAAGTTCCCACTGACTTATGTCTATAGAGGCCTTACGTAGAGCACAAAGACTTTCAGTGGTCAGAGTTGGAATCCAAATGTGGCAGAATGAGAAAGAAAACATAACAATTTGTACCAGTGATTTAGAGTGCATTCAAACACATTTAGTGCAAGTAATTACGGAGGTAATCTGCAACGGGACAAGCGCAGAATACTAACATTAACTTTGACAAACTGCATGGTGGACTTTTGTTTTGAAGCAGTTATAAACATAGTATTATAGTACTATATATAGTATTAGACTAAGTATAAAAAACATGAAGGATTGAAGCCTATACAGTACATTTTATATTAAAATCAGGGAATATATATACATTTGCCAATGTTGTGAACACTGGAGGCTTGATGAGTGAGGGATACTCCAAGAGACTGTTTTATTATTATGATTATTATTATTAGCACAAAACAGAGACACACAAGCACACACACAGGTCAGAAACCAAAACAAAATTAAAAAAATCGGTTAAAAAACAAAAAGTAAGTGAATTTATTTTCTTTTTGATTGTCTTAACAGTGAGTTTTTCATAGTGCAAATAATGTATTGTATTTACAATATTACATTGTAAATGGCATTTCACAATATTTATATTCATATTTTTATGTTAGCTTTGTTTTAAGGCTCATTACAGAGAAAACTTGCTCACAAAGGTAAAGTAGTTAGATAGAAAAAAGCACTTTAACACAGCACCTCAGCTTAACCATCTTCAGTGTGGTAAGGTCCACGGTTATGTTATTATCAGAAAGCATCAAACTGACCATGATTCAGTTGAAATGAACAAAACAACTTCCATAACGTGATCCTTAACGACTGCAGCAGTGTCTCTGTGTAAAATACAGTCAAATGTCCAAATATCATCACCTCCATTTGCGGCTTTCTCACAACACCTGCCTTTACCGTCGGTACCAGGCTGAGAGCGCAGGACCAGTCCTCACTGTTCAACGCACCAGCAACAGCACCAGCAGCACCAGCAGCAGCGCTCAAATCTCTTCTGTGATAGTCAAAGTTTCAGTAACACCACAAATGAATATGCGACATCAGTAACATCAGTCTCTCATCAATGGCAACATGATGTTGGTGACAGCGTGTGGTTTCTCAGGACACAGTCTGCAGCCTGTATTAGAGTTTTAACTCACTGCGTGGCTGCGATGCTAATGCCATGTTGTTAGCACTCAGACTCAGGTAGCTTCCCTTTACAGTGGCGTCACTAACCTCTCGTTCTGGGCACAAACAGACAGCTGTTTCTTCAGGGCCAGACACCTTTATCTTCTGTCTTCCGACACTCAGTGTCCATTTTTGGACTTTTTGACATTTTGCTGAGGGTGTCACTGTCAGTCACAGAACACGCTCTGGTGGAGCCACTACATATGCACTCGACTCGCTGCTGAGCTCAGCGTGGCATCCAAGTGCTGCACAGATGTTTTTATTTTTTTTATTATTATTATTATTACCATTTTACATAAATAGAGCCGCGGGCCGTGTCAGATCTCTTGGCGGGCCGTATGAATGACACCCCTGCCCTACGCTCTCATTCCACGGAGCCATCTAGTTTTATTTGCGATCTGATACGTATGCTTACGTTAGCGTTCGCTAGTTCCGCGTCCGAATGTAGTCCGAGCATACAGTAGATAGTTCGAGGCAGTCCCGCAGGTCTCTCCCATAGACAAGTCTCTCCAGAGGATACGATGTAAGCTAGCTCTGTTCACCCGGTCTTGATTTCTTCTTTGATCATTTTTTGGCTTTAGTTCCCTCTTCTCTTCCTCACTGTTGTGTTGTTTGGGCTGTTTTTGTGTGTACGCAATTACAGCCGGAGGAGTTGGAGCCAATTCTGCTAACATGCTACTGTGTTTAGCAGCGCTGTAGAGGCTAGAGGACGCAGCCTCGTTGAGCACTTTGAATGGCCTAAACTCATGCTTATGCTGAATCTATGAGCCCCAGTTTTCAATTAAATTACAGTTTTTAATACAACTTGTATGTAGTTATACGGATTTGTATTAACTCAATAGAAAAAAAATCGGGTATAGCTTCTTTATGGTGCTCCAGCCGATGGCGCATACTGGTTGCCTCGCTTCTGTCAGTGTGCCCCAGGGCAGCTGTGGCTACAGTAGTAGTTTATCACCACCGTGTATGGAGTGAAAGAATAATGACATGTGAAGCTTCTTTGAGTGTCCAGAAAAGCGCTATATAAAACCGATGCATTATTATTATTATTATTATTATGTATGTATGTAGACAAAGTAGACAGAACTAAAATATATCATTGCATTGCTAAATTTGTGCAGGCTTTCATTCGGGAGTGCCTCTAAATTGGAAATACGTGGTGTTAAAACACATTTCAAGTATTTTGTCCTGGTGTGGATTTTATTTTTGTATTTTTGCTTTATTTTGAAATTGGTTATCTGTGCCAATCTAGCCAAAAGTGGTTCTGCAACATCTCCCACTCTGCCTGACTCAGGTTGCCAGATATGCAGACAAATTCAGCGGGTGTTGTAAAATCTGTAACACCATTTTCACAAGGGTCCCGATAGAAATCCTCGTTTTATTCCTTGTTGTGTTTTTAATGATTTGAGAATTATAATGAGCCCTTTTTTGGTTCTGCGGCCACAAGTTACTTTAGTGAGATTAACTCGTGAGTTCTGGCAACCTGGATCACAGACTTTCTGATTGATAAAACGGTGGAGGGTGGGACATCGGAATGAAAACAATTACAAGATTTAGGGGCTGTAAAATTAATTTTGAAATTCTAATATCTCGGCCGAACTACTGTTATGAATTAAAGAAGTACTGGAAAAGAGCATGGTTTATTAATGCCTTTTGACAAATTAGGGCCATTTAATGATGACTTGACATGAAAATATTACATATTGTTATTTTATTATTAAAAAAAAGTTTAAAATTGTATCAACACTATACTTTATGCAAACCAACGAACAACATTTATACACATTGTGTCCTTGACCCAGAGCAGGAAGAACCAGCCCTGCGTGCGTGTAATTCCTATGTTAGACACGCTTCAGATGTTACGCCATAGATTCGTTAGACACATTGTTAACATAGTGTGTTTGTATGTGTGCCGCTGGTACTTTGTGCTTGGAGACAACGTGAACCATGGAACTCACTGCTGATGCGGCACTGTGTTCCTGCTTGTTCAAAATGCAACAGTGAATGGCTTGGCACCGAATCTACCTTTGATCTGTTGCTTGTCTGAGTGTGATGCAGCCACGAGACGCCCGCTACACACACTTTAATACAGGTTGAGTGGGATTGGAGAGAGATATAGTGTCAATGAATGAAATGTAAAAAGTTCATTTCGCCGTCTTATGTTTAATAAGACAAAACATGTGAAGAAGCTAGTACTGCTGAATTACCTGATGTGTTTCAGTGTATGACCTCTGCCTCTGACGTGTCTCTGACCAGCTGATGTTTCCAGATGCGGCCAGTCAGACGGATCTGCCTAACCACGCCCCCCACCGCGTTGTGGTCTCTAGACAAGTGAATCCCAAGTGTGAGCCAAGGTGAAGGCCCCCTCGTCTCTGTTGATGGTCCTTGTGCCCCGCTTTTTGATTTCAATTGACTCTCGAATCCATCTTTTGTATTTGTGCTCTTCCGTTACTACTATTTTTTCTCTTATTAAAAGAACCCTCTAAGCCGTGTTCATGAATTGTTGAAAGTGTTCAGTTGAATTTCATATTTTTGATATTCCACAAGTTTATATCACTTAAGATGGGGAGGTATAGGCAAGATTATTGTTGCTATGTTATACTTTCTTACATTATAAGTTAAATATAATCAATCAAAGAGTGTAATTAAAGGGTATGGCAGTTACTATTCAAATTGTGAGGAGATAATTTTCAAACGCAACCACCAGTTACACTGCTCACCCTTGCTTGTTCCCGAATGCATGAAATAAATATCTTGGATTGACAGGTGAGCTCTCTCTCCAGTGGTCTAACTATTCTCCTCCATCAGCTTCTGCTGCTGATGTTTATGCAGGGAAGGGAATATTTGAAATGTATTATTAAGAAAAATACAAGGATGTGAAGTCAAAAGTCCTTCTTTTATAGACTAAATACATTTGAAATTACTGATATCTTTAATATGATAAAAACGGCCAACCTCTTTAAAACCATGTACAAATATATATGTGTGTGTCTGTTGATTTGCACTGCAAAAAAAACAATTTACCTAATAGTCTGTGAGATGAGGTTTGAAGCAAGTCATTTCACTTATAAAGCCCTGGAGTAAGGGTTTAACCAGAAAAAGACAGGATATTGTGCTTTATGCTATATGCTAATTGTAGCTTGTTTAATTGTGATTTTAATTTGATTTTTGCGTAGAAATAATTTTTTAGATTTTTGCAAAAAAAGACTGGTCACTCTCATCCAATAGCATTTAAGCTTTATCACTGTAGTGTCCAGTCCTGTTCACAGCATGTATATAAACGTGAGGCTTCTGTAACTTCCAAATAGTACTGTGACTGGGACCTCGACAGGCAGGCCAAGCCTCCAATTGAAGGTTTTCCATCCACAAGATACTTAGTCGTCACATATTTGGTAGTGGAAGATTCCAACTCAACTTTCAACCGAAGGAATGCTTCTTTGCTTTTATAAAAACAGAAAAGTAATTCCGTGATACAATCCTAGTTATGAGTGAGGTCATTCAATCTGTGATAGCGAACTTACTGAACGTAAAACACTCTCATCATCATTCAATCTCAATCCTTTTCTTCTGCTTTAACCAGTGCTGGGTCCTGAGGGCAGCAGCCTGAGCAGAGGCCCAAACTTCCCTTTCAACAGACTTCCCCTGGGGAAGTCTTTCAGCTGGCTTGTTCCCAGGCCAGCTCCCTCTTCACTGCATCAGTCCAATACTGTGACCTCCTCACTGCAGATTCTGTCAATCTCATGCTCCATCCTTCCCTCAGTTATGAACAAGACCCCAGGATACTTCAACTCAAGTCCAACAATCCAATACAATAATTGAGCAAACAAAAGTGCTTACATAACATCATTGCCTAACATTACTGTTTGTATAGATCGCTAAGAAAACCCAACGTTCCCACTTACGTCATATTTTTATTGACCTACTCAAAACTCAAGGAAGTAGGAGACAAAAAATGAATTGCATGTTTAAAACATTGTTAAAAATAGGTTTAGAAAAGTGGCTAAGAAAGCAAAGGGAGGAAGGGATCGTCAGACGCTGACATTTGGTGACAGTGTGACCACACACACGGGCACAACAAACCTGTTGAACAAACTCTGAATGAGGTGACTGTGCAGTTTCGATCAGTTTGATTCCAGTTTGTTGGAAGAATGCACACACAGATTGTATTAAAGGTTTATGTATGCATGGCTCAAGGTGTGAAAAGTTCCCAGCAGCACTCCACACATGCTCTTCCCTGCTGCTCATTGGCTCGTGAGGAAACGCCCTCCAAGGGCGGCCGCTCTGAGACTGGTCCACATGTCTGCACACTTACAGTGTTCTCAGCTGTGATTAGCTGACAGAGCTGGGCGTAGGCTATAACTTTTCCGCTCTGTGTCTGATTGGTGGGCCGTGCGTAATGACGCACAGCTCTGCCAGCTGATCGCAGTGTGAAGCCGGTTTGAAGCAGGAGTGGAGCAGGAGTGGAGCAGCAAAGAGAACAGGGAGCTTTCCCCGACGGACAGGGAGCAGCGTGGGGTGGTCCTGCACGGACTCTCGCTCTGGATCACTTCTTGTCTTTTATATGGGTTAAACGCGAACAGAGGACATCAGTGTGCGACAGATGTCACGGAGAACTTGGAGCTCGCATCTCGTCGAATCCTCTGCAAGTGTCAGAAAATGATTGAGAGTTTAGGTGTGGCTTTGGTCTTAGAAGGTCTTCTAGTCTACTGAACTAACACAGGCGGGTGATCTATGTGATTTCTGCCTTTCAGAGTATGCAATGTCATTTCTGTAGGGCAGACATTACATAACAAATGTATATTTCCATTTTGGTCTCCGCGAGGTTCCTTTGACCCCTAATCACTCATACCACTACATTTGACAGTTAAAAGTACGTGGAGTTTGCTCGGTGTCTTATCACTTATTGAGTTGGTACCCAAATGGACGTGTAACTTTACAGTAGACCGCTGCTATGCTGAATGCTACAGGCGAACAGGGCGTGGGGAACAGTCCGATCAGAGCCCTCGAGTCTTTTATCTGCGCACATTAGAAGCCCCACACACTTCTCAAAGCTCTCCATGGACGTACTGGATTCGCAGCACCCAAAGTAAGTGCGACGCAAGCCTTTTACAAACTTTAGCGTTAATGACGTCAAACATTTGTGTGATGATATTTCTCCTATATTTCAGATATCCTTGACAGCACATGCATATTTACACCATAATAACGCGAAAGCTTTGTTTTAGAGTAAAAATGGATGCACAATTTCTGCTGTAGACCAGGCGGGCGTGTCTTCTCCCAGCCCTAACGTATGGATCTTTCTATAGTTGTACATTGGAGCCACGAGGGCACGCTCAGCTACAGTTGGTTGAGAAGTGCTGAGAAATCCTCTGGCCTAATAACTCCGTCATATTAATTGGGTGCACGCGCGCGCTGACCCCTGCATATTCTAATTAAGATAAGCATTAAGTCAAAAGGGAAGCACAGTGAATTCCTGCAGGCCCCACCCTTTGCAGCGCAACATGGATGTGAAGAATTGCCCCCCCTCCCCCCTTCGCGTCATTTACCCCCCCCCCCCCCCCCGCAATATATGATCTTCTGTCCTTCTTCATCTCCAGGTGCTCTCAGCAGATGCATGGTCACGGAATGTCCTGTATAACGACCATTTTAGCCTCGCACACAAGGATCTACTGCGAACCAGAGGTAAGACGCGAGGCTGTGGGACATCTGAGTCAACCTGTGGAATGCAGTTAAATTACACAAAGTCATAGTTACTACGTGGGTACAGTGTTTTTTTTGCTCATTTTGTATAATAAGTGTGTATATGAAATGATTGCATATACTGTGACTAGCGCTAACCGTGTCTAACCTGTTTTGAATTAACCCTATTTGTATGACACTTATGTAATGTTACACCACATTTTAGGCCTCTGCCAGTACCCGAGATGATTTGTGTTGGAAGACTTAAAGTTAGTCAAGGCATTTTTATGACCACTATGAAGTCCTATACATAGTAACTTTTTTATTATGAATGTCCTCACTTTTATTTTATGTATTACACACACACACACACGCACGCCCGCACACACAACAAATATCTATTAGATCCAAATAAGTCTAGTTCCTCATCTGAAGCATCCACATAGACATTTTTGGACCAAATTATTCACAAGCCGAATCCCTTCATTGGACTTAATCAATGACCATTCTTTCTCGCACGACTCGCTGTACTGACTTCGTCTCTGCTAATGAATTGTGAATTATACATGGTCCTGCAGGACACTGGACATGCCCAGATTATTAGTAGGCCATTAACTCAATAATTCAGTTTTTATTTCTAACTACCAGAGCTGAATTATTGAGTTAAATATGTCCAAACGTGAGGATGTGTCTAGAATGATGGAATCTGAAATCTTTTTTGTTGTTGTACATGTTCACTGCGGCCATCATTGTGCCACTCCCACATATGCAGCATTAAAAAGATTACTAAATAAGACCGTTCCAACATACTTATCAAGCTATCATTTGCTTTCACTGCACATTTCCTTATCTCTGACCCCTCATCACAATCACATTGATCTGTTCTGATTTGAATTATGGGCTTGCTTCCTTCTTGTGACTGAGCAGGGCTTTATATTGACTGTTATTGATGGTCAATTGGAGAAGGGAGGATCTGCGGTGGAACTGCGGTAGCTGCAGTGAGTTTGCACATTTGCTGGCCACACCCCAATGGCCCCTTTTGACGCTCCACGCTGCTAACCTTGACCTCCTTATCACGCGTTCTCGCCGTGACCTCAGCAATGTTTGTTCGGTATTGTGGAGTTCTTAATGTGGAAGCTGCGTGTGCGTAAATGCAATGGCCGTATTACGCACTTTGAAGGGTGTGTGTTTGAGAATGGTTAAGTAGACTCAGTAGGTGTGGTTGGATACTGTAGGTACATATCACGCAGTTGTCGCCCATAGTGACTTCTTCCAATAGTATAGTCTTTATTCAATATTCCTGTAACTTATATACACTTGCTAGAGAACAGAGGTTCACCAGTCATATGTACGACACATGTTGCACTGTATACTTTCCGTGCCTGCCCACTTATAGAGGCAGACCGACAGGAAAAAGTTATCTTGAGGCATTGCACATGTAGGAGCTGAAATACCAAGGTGTAAAGTTATGGAACCACTTTTTTGTTTGCTGATTGAGGTCTGGCTCCGTTGCATAGTAAGTCTATTATTGGCCGCAAAGTTTTTAAACAGATTGGCCTCTAACCATTTTCTCATGTATTTGATTGTTTTCATACCACAGCCATCCAAGGTACAAACAATAGCATTTTGTTTTTTCCAGGACACTGTCAGTAACCAGTGATTCACGCTTGCAAAGTACCACATGATTTTGGTTTGGATATTTCATATTCCATCGTTCCTCTGGAGCGGGAGGTGCAGCAGTGGGCCTCTTTGCAGACCAGCTGGAATGTAGACCATATGTAGCAGGCATCTCCGGAATGTGAGTCGGCCCCGTTGAACTGACCAACCTAAAGACACAGAGCGGAGACAGGATGAGCCGAGCGGAAGAGGAAGGGAGAGAGACTTTATATTACAAAAATATTACAAAAAAAGTGAATGAGGGATCTGCATTACATTTGGGGATGTATAGAAATATAGCGGCCATAAAACATACTGCTCTGGTTTTAAGTAACACTGACACAACTATTTTTCCCGAGAGGATGGAATGAGTTGGGACCACATTGTTGAAACAGACATCTGCAACAAAATGTATTTCTTCACCCAAATAAATTACTTTGTTACTTTTATTCAGGACACTATTTTACCAACTAGTTTTGCAAGAAAAAAAAAAGTGATGACAGACTATGTTTTTGCCTCCAGCTCGTCATGTGGGAGCCTGTTATTACCCAGGGGAGAATTTCAGTTGCTGTGCTGCAATCTCATGTACAGGATGTTTAGTTGAGTTTGTAACAGAATGTGTGTATAGCTTAGCACGCACACTTAGCACACTTAGCACAGCTGGAGTCAGAATGGCAGAAATCGCATGAGCACGCCAGCATTTACAAAGTGTTTGTGTCCTACATAAACACTCGTTGTAAAGTGTCTGTTAAACTACAGCGATTGGGTTCAAACTATGATTAAGAAGCTAAACTGACATTCTGGGATCTCTCGCTTGTGTGAGTTATAACCATGAGTGGAATGGCTCTGGTTTACATCTCAACTTTAAATCCCAGATGGCAAAAACATATAAGTTGCTTTGTCTTCCCCACCTTCTTAAATGTCACAGCTCTGGATGTAACGGATATTAGGTTAATCAACGGTGGCTGAGTAGGTCCTGGGTTCAATTCCCCCTCCAGATAGGGCCTTTTATTGGTGCAGTTTGCATGTTCTCCCCGTGTCTGAGTAGGCCTCCCCCAGGTGATCATGGTCATTTCAGAAGAGAAAAACTAAAATTTCATCTATTGATCGCAGGTATTATTTTCCATCCTATTTGCAGATTGAACCAGTATGTTTTATTCCAAGCGCAGAAGCACTTTTTTTAAACTTTTAATAAGTTGTTCCATATGCAATGATAATTTTAGATCTTTATCCTCAAATCAACATAACTATACAATCTCCAAGAACTTCTAAACTTGAAAGGGAAATTGTCACGCCCATTATAACTTTCTTTGGTCAATAGTTGTGAATATTTTCTTAATGCTAAATTGTCACATTCATAGTGCGAGCTTTTTGGCAGCTTATAAGTAAAAAAAAGTCTATGCCAAATAAAAAAATCTTGAATTCAGTGTTAACTTCAATGTGGGATATTTTAGTCCAGAATCTTTAAGTTTTGGCTCTCCTCGCAGCTGAGATGTCTTGCAGTGGAGTTGGGGTGTCTCTGTTTGTGGTGCAGGGATGATACACAGGAGGAGAATGTTCGTATTCCTACCACGCATGGGCAGCTGCCAGTTCTTATTCATTTAGCCTACGGGCATTTCCCGTCTTTCGCCATGCTAGGCTAAACTGCTGCTCCAAGAGGGGGAGGTGACAGAGGAAACGTATAGATGCTCAGTGGACATTAAAGGGACATTAAAGGGACATTTATCTGGCTGCGCGCTCACAGTGACATGGAGACAGACGCCTCTTTCACACGCACAGTCACACATGACAGACGGATCAGCCAAGTCCAGTTTAATTTACTCCGCTGCGAATTTGAGAAAATATTCTTAAACTTTGACAGAATGGGGGTTTTGTTTTTGTTCATTATAGTGGTGTAAAAACTCTGCCAATTAATATCAAGAGGAAAACTGTCAATGTCAACTGTATTTGTATGGTGCATTTAAGAATTTTAGCTGTACAAAGTGCTTCACATGCACAACAGAAAAACTACACCAATACTGATTTAGTTAAGGCTGTGCCAAAAGATAATAATAAAATTGAGGGATTCCAATTATGGGACTGAAGAGGAATTTTTGTTCTTTAACTCCCTGTTTTGGAGAAACCAGGCCCAGACAGTGCTCTCTTCATGCAATCTATTACACTTTGACTTATGTGTTCCCCCCCCCTCCCTGTGCACAATGTCAATATCAATGAAGATTTATCACCCACCCCCAATATTAATTCATTTACATATGGCAGTTATTTAGTACCAATATTCTTTCCAATTTGCCCCAGTCTCATTGAGAAATATGTGTCAGTCAAGAACAAACACATATAATTTAGACCCTTTATTTTAAAAAGGAATTGTATTTTCACATGTTACATCATTTAGCCTACTGAATATTTGTATATGTTTCTGCTGGGTGCACTTCCTACCTTATTGTGTCTACATATATATGCGTATACCCCTGTCTCGACGTGACATCACAGCCTCCTAACACCTACTTCGGACACAAGCACTTGCCTCTGCATATTGTTCCCATGCATTCCTGTCTCCTGATGCTAAGTATGAGAATCCTTTTGATGACGCTACTCACTTGGAAACATCCTCTTCCTTGTTCCCCTGCTGCGGACGTCCTGCCTCTCTTCCTGCTTTAATTAGCTTAAGCCTTTTTTTGTGACTAGATTGATACAGTATTATTTAGATACGACTGTCTTCTACAAGATTACTTGTAGAAGACATGATGATGATCTGCTTTCATAGCAATTTTAAAGGCTTGTATATACATGTGCTAATATAGACTCATGTTTAAGAAAAAAAGTTGTGATTTACAAGAGTGCAACAAGAAACTATACTATGATATCAAAGCTGGGGCACCTAACTTTTAAATTGCTTAAATAATGCATTCTGTGTGTCTATAGAAAGAATAACATTTTGAATAGTTGTAAGAAAGAGCCCTGTGTGTCACTATTTCACACTTTGGGCAGAGCTAAATGAGTGTGGTCCCCTCTTCTTCACTTTTATGTCTGAAAAAGCTGATTTAAAAATGTGACAGAGGCCAAAAATACGCGCACATGATCTGAAAGCTGGTAACGGAACCAAATACCTGGATTTTATTATAGTTCCATTTGTTGTGGTAGATTCCCCAGCTTTAAGTTTTATGGATGCTGACTCAGGAAGTAGACTTTGGAAATGTTGTTTTTTTTTCTATCTTCACGTTAACTTGATTTGTTTATCTTCAGTGCAATCATGTATATTGTAGAATGCACACAAACGGTCAGCGTGGGATTGTTGTCATTGCAAGACACTCGGACTGATGAACTGGGCCTGACAGAGTGCTAGCCTTAGCAGATTTATGTTTCTCATGTGCGTCAGTGAGCTCGTAGTCCTATTGTGTGCGTCTTTTTGAAATGCATCCCTTTTCGTTTTTCACTAATATATTCAGGGATGAAGAAGAATGCCTCACTGGTGCATTGTCGACTATATGGGAGAGGAGGATTATAATTGTAGCACATACCGTGAACTTAATCTTTGCTGGACTCAACCCCATGCTATTCCCCATAGGCCTGTGTAACTGCATTATAATGTCATTACTTTTACAGCGGAGAGTCCAATGTAATTCTGCAATGTTTATTTCCACTGTATTTTACATTGTTCCTCCCTTAAATCGGGGCCTTAAAGTGGAACTGTACCAAATTGATTTTCGGACCAGAATTTATATCACTTAAATGAGACGCTGTTGAAATGGGTAGTTTGCCTTAATCCCTTCTCCATCCTCTGTGAATTTTCAGTCATACTTTAGATTACTTTGACTCCGAATACCAGAACTACTATTCCTATTACTCAATGCAATATTTGGGACTTGAGCTCATACCATATGTGCCATCAGCTGTTGGTTAGTAGAGTAAAGGCTGCAGGGTGACTATGCATTTTTAGGCTGTAGCCAATCAAAACCCTCCATCTCCGTTCTCTGCAGCTTTCAGATTTGCGTGGTCACTGTCGTCACTTTGGTCAGTTGTGTGTCAATTTTTTCTGTGCGTTTTAAATTGTGATTTTTTCCTTGCATGGCATGTTCACTTCAGATATAATTCGATATCCTTTTATACTTCTGAATAACATCCTTCCTCAGTTTAACGTAAAATGTAATATTTAGATGATTAGTATGTTATAGTTGGTCTTTAGGACACATTTGCTGATTTATTGGTCACTGGTCTGCTCTTACAGCTTGTTATATTTATCAATAAACCATTATCTATAGTTTATTTAAATGTTTATGGTTGTGGTGATGCTGGTAGTTCAAATGAATGCAGGGAGTGTGCTTGCAAAATAACAGCATATTTCAATGACCCAATATAATTAAAGTTGTATGTCTAGAATATTCCAATGCATGTATGGTGCTCTTTTGCCTGAATCATGTCATCTGGATTTTCCTCTTAAGACTGATTTAAGTAACACACATACACATACACATACACATACACATCTTGATTGTGTTGTGCCAAATAGTTATTATTCAAAGAAAGGCCAGTAGCTGTTGTTTGGCATCAGCTGAGCCGTACTTCAGGTTTATTTCTGTATCTAGTTGCAAATGCTTGTTATTGGTGAGTTTCCGTTGGCACTTGTAGCCTGTTGCTTGTTGCATAGTCTGTAATTGTCCTGGGAATCGACAGCTCTGTGTAATAAATCACTCTTGGTACACAGTGTTCTCTCCGGGATAGGCTCAGTGTGGTGCATGCAGCCTGTGCCGAACGTGACGTCAGCGCCAGAAACAACCAAGACACAATCAAGGTTAAAATGACATTTCTTACTGTCTGCCAGTAATTATGTTACTTACACTGCTCTCTATGTATTTATTATATATAAAAAAAAACGGATATGAAATTTCTGACGTCAAAATGGTGCCCGCTTTAGAATAGTATGTGTTTGCTATAGTGGTGTGACGTGTTGCACATGTGCGGTAGTTTTGGACCTTGACCAATTGATTGGATGTCTTTATCCATTTTTATGCAGCAGCTTTCTGATCCAGACAATCTTTAAAATATTAAATTAATTACATCCGTGCAAGTGGGCTGTAAAAGGTAACAAAAAAAGTGAAAAAACCTAAAGGACAGTATGTCTCTTAGTGGTCCCTGTAACACGTGTAGCTCCTAAGCATTGATTACTGATGCAGACTAACTGCAAATGATACAAACTCTGTATTTCTTATGACGATTTATTTTTGTGTCTGCTTCCATTTAAACGGATGCTTGATGCAATTTTAGTTGTGAATGTTGTTTAAGAAAATGTGATGAAGACTGAGCCAAAACTGGCTAATAGCTGTACTTCAAAACATTATAAAGCGCTATGGGTGACCTTGGTCTGTGAAATGCGTTATACAAATGAGCACTTGCTTACTTAAATTTCACCGAACAAACTGGCAACCCAAATCTGCTTTAAAACCGTAAACCTAAAAATTATCGACATTTTACACTTACACACATAATACCATTTTGATTGTGTGACTATTATCTGGGGACACGTACACATGTAAAATATGTAGATGCAATTTAAAATGAAACTGTCCTTTAACCAAACTTTGGTTCCTAAGCATTTCTAATCTGGTCTTTTGTAATTTATGGAAAGACATTTTATTAATAGTAATGTCTGTAATTAATGTTTGAAGTATTTTTGAAAACACTCAAATACTTAAATACAATTTCACTATTTTTTTACCATTTGATATATTTGTGTGTGTCTTTATGAGATGGCTGTCATTTTGCACTCGCACAGACCCTCATGTGGAAGACTGTTAACCAGCATCTATGAAAGTTGTTCTTGACCTTTGGCCTCCCCCGTGTCAGCTCGTCCTTCTCTCTGATGCATACGTATTCAGTGTGCATGTGCGTGTGAGAGCGAGGTTAACAGTTTTCTCTCCCCTCTTTAAGTCCTTCTTTTGTGCAGCAGCACTAAAATATGTCTCTGCTTACTGCAAACAAAGACCTGCATGGCTATCAGGTACCCTATACAAATGTAGTCAATGAGTTTGTACAATAGATTCCTCTTGGCCTGGATTTTAGCAACAATATCACACCCGCACAATGGACTTCTGTGGATAGCCTGGAGTTTTGATGTCAGCTGTTGCTCCGAGCAGTGAAAGGGTTCATGTTGGTTCCAGGGGGTTGTTGGGTTCACTGCACCCCTGAAATCACAGCGAGTACATGCCCAGAGTCCTGTCCTTGAACTGAAGGAATATGTTGCTCGGAAAATGTTTTTTGTTTTTTATGAGATGGACTGCAGTAGTTGAAGTGAAGCCAGCTGAAAAAGAGCCAGGCAAGACCAAATTCAAGAGCTAAATACTCATCAAAGAGGATGGAGCTTGGTTTTAACTGGTACAGTACAAGTTTGAGCCAGCCGACATTTCCGGGGCAATGCAACAATGCAAGTTTCTATGTTTGGGCTCAAGTATATCGTAGTTATCTGAAGGATTCCAAGGAGTAGATCTTGGATTTCTTACATGAATTCAGAGCTGTTTTCTATCAAGAGTTCCGGCCTTGTATCATACTTGTAAATAATTTCTGCGTTCAATTATAGCTGAAAAGGAAAGAAGGCAGAAAGAGTTCAGTAGGTTTATGTAAGATGGAATAACTCAAGTCTGAATCACAAGACTATTGCCTTGATTGTATCCTTCATCTCTTCACTTGAGCTCCACTTGTGCTAAAGCCACTATCAATGTGATAGTATAATTTCACACATCAGCAACAATCAACCCATTCTCTAACCATTCTTTTTGGTTAGCAAAATGTTTATTGGCTGGCTATGGCTGTGGTCAATCAAAAAATGCTTTAACTGTAGGCCTCCACATTTAGTTTGTACATACAGTATTCATTGTACGGTATAAACCCCAAAGGAACATTATCTTGTAAAACCAAGTCCTGGGTCTCCAAGATGTCTGCTCTTTTAAATCAGTGGCCTGTGCTCATTGGTGCGAAGTAACACATTTTGTCCATGAGGAGACAGATTTAAGCTAGCAATACACTATTCAGGTTATATAATAGGGTATATAGTAGGAACACTGCGTCTTGGAGTTAACGGACAGTGGTGATCCAGGACACAACATTCAACAACATCTATGAACATTGGTCATCTGCCCCTTATGGACCAATGGCTCTGTATTTTTTTATTATTGCAATTCTTGTGCTTGAACTGTTGGATTCTCTGATCTGAGTTGGCAAATGCAATAGTTTTGTTAAGTTTGAGATAACTGCTGTTGTGATTTTGGGCTATGCAAGAATACATTGAATTGAATTGATGTCCATGATAAGAATGTTGTAACTTGTTTGCTTTTTGTTGTTGCTAATAATTTGTCTTCTTGCTTGACAGGATCTGATGCCTTCATAGGCTACTCATGAACATGGGCCTCCTGTTATGCTTTTTATGTACTGGCCGACCCACAGTAGTTCTTCACTGGCAAGCTTTATGTCTTCCTGCTACAACTAAAGCTGCCAGCTGAAGAACTGTTGTGGTCAGCTCGATTCTTCTCCAGTGTCCCCCTGGGCCGTACGATTTGTCGACTCCTGACCTCCGCGCACAGAGACCTAGTTACGTGTGCAGCTTGATCATGTGCTTGCCTTCTCATTCCATGACACCTGCTGCATTATGTAACGAAAAATCATTGCATCATAGAACTTCAACTCATCACCTCAATTCACACTTGGATGAGGCCGGTGTCAGCACCCAGCGCATGTATTTGGAAGAATAAGATGAGTGCTTAAGACTTTCATCCAGGTGTCATCACAAATGCAGTACATTTGCAAGTTAAGTATATTCTATTTTGAGGAATGAATGCTTGAAAGATATATTAAAACATATGAAAAGGAGTGGAGTTTATTCTTTGCACTTTTCTAACATGAAAAAATACTTACCAGTCACTAATGTGTATGGATGCACAAATAGGATTTTTGTATGAAATGTAAGCCACCAAGATTTATTGATCTCACAATGGAGACATTTACAATCAGTGGCTTCCATCCTGTAGCTCGGAAGGTACCAGTAGCTTGCGACCTCATGCCAGGTTGATTTGTTTTCTGAATGTATGATTCACATGCTACAACTATTGTAACTGCAAACATTGTAATAAATATTAGTAATAAAATGTGATGATGAGTGATTGTTGTTAGTGACAGTATCCCATAAGGCTAGCGCTCACCGTTCAAAGGTGTGTACCTGTTATTATTGTCCAGAGAGACTTTCCGGGTGACAATTGGGTCCAATGCTCTATTAAGCCATTATTCTGCATGGGGTTTTCATTTGATGTGATTACTAGCTAACCCAGAATGTCATTGTACTGTGAAGTGACGTCAGCACTCCTTTAGTCCACTCCTTGTATATGTATAAATATATATATATATAAATTACAAATTACACACACAATTATATATATATACACACACAATCAATGAAAAAACAATTGTCAGTCCAAAATAACAGCTGCACAATCTCTTCATTTGCTTGTATACTCAACCAAATGTGACCAAGTCTGCATCAGTTACCCCTGCCCTTTGGCTCACTTATGACATTCCCCGGCTATGTACTGGCAGCCTACCCGGGGTTTAGACTATATACTGGAAGCCTTATATCCGGATTGGAAAAGTGGGAGTGTCTTTGTACAAACATTATCACTTCAGAGTTTAGATTTTCTGGATAGACATGCATGTTTGTAAAGGGCTATACAGGATATCTAAAAAAAAAAATTAATTGTATGATGAAAAATGGTATTGGTTTATTATCGGGTATCAACAGATCTTGAAAGCGAAAGTATTGAGATGACTTGGAAAAGGAAAAGCAGGAAGGTTGCATCCCTGTGTACTGAGCCAAGTCTACAATGTTTAAGTTTTGTGCT
Organism: Knipowitschia caucasica; assembly: GCA_964034765.1. Taxonomy (NCBI): domain Eukaryota; kingdom Metazoa; phylum Chordata; class Actinopteri; order Gobiiformes; family Gobiidae; genus Knipowitschia; species Knipowitschia caucasica. Next base: position 6,979,506 of record OZ035832.1, read on the forward strand.
GACTGACTTGCACCATAAACAGACATGTGGCATGTGACCTGACTGCTCATAAAGTAGACTTCAAGTGTCCAGAGCAGGATACAGGCTGGAAGGTGTCTCTTTAAAAAGCTGCCCGTCTGAGCATGACACAGCAAAGGAATGTTCCACGCCTGAACTAAACCAGATGCCTATGCTCCACTATGGACAACTCATGTGCTCCAGTGTGGCGGCACTGTAGACCTACGTATCACCTTGTCTGTCTGATCCTCAATCTGATTATGTTCCCTGTTCTTTGCTGTCCAGCAGACTTGGCCCTCTGTCTTTCTAGTAAGTAGCACTGTCAGTCCTCTGCATTATCAAGCTTTGCATAAGGGTCATGTCATGTATAGTCTGTTACATGTGCTCCAAGGCATTTGACCTCTAAGAGTATTTAGAGGCACTTTAAAAGAAGTTATTTCTGTTTGTGGCATCTGCACGTGTGTCCACTCTGACTTCATTACATCCAGACTCTGATGTGTGTAAAGAAGGCCTTAGCTCTTCCAGCTGTGAAGACACATGTTTAAAACAAGTGCAGGAAAGTAGTCGGTGACTGCGGCTGTAAAGGCAAGTTGTAACAACAAACTGTTAGTGTTAACCATCACACGTAATATTATGCTTAATAGTAAAGAGAATGTACAGTAGAAAGCAGAGGTTTACATATTAAAGACATGTTCTCACATATTGAGGGGAATTATCACCATTAGCTCAATGCCACAATATTGAGATAGGTAGTTCTTTCTCTTTTTTTAACACTGAAATCACAATCTTTTTTTTAAACGGTGTATGTGTTTCACTTAGATTATCACTTTGCATCCTTTTTACGTTTGAGCCAAACTGCGTGAGTTCAGGCATTTTGAACTAACGTGTGTACAATTTGTGCTGTGCTATAAACTAGTTGTTTCTCTGCTAGTGACAGTCTGTCAGATCAATGGCTCTTGAATAAGGGAATACAGAGTATTGGAATAAGATTCTAGGATAAATAATGATAACATGGTTAAACAGTTATACATTTGATCGAATGTGTACTTTATTTTGCATAATGTATGTTTCCTCAGAGGAAAAGGCCACGGTAGAGTAGCCTGTGCCCTTTGGAACGTGTAACAGTAGTCACCACTGCACAGCATGGGAATGCATTAGGCTGCTGACTTTGACCCAGGCTGTTAGTAGATTATCTTTTACTGTTCAGGTCCATCCAGCTCCTGCAGAAGGTCACACTGCATATTCCCACACTGTTTAAGTCAATCACGCTTTGTAGCTCAAAATCCAGACTGATCAGACAACTATACATAATCTATGATTCTTCTTCGCTGTTGAATGTCTGCTCATATAGAATGTCTGCAGTTAAATTAAACACAAATTCAAAAGCCAAATGCTCACAAATGCTCTGCTGACAATGCAAAATGTGTTATTATTTTATTTTTCAAACAGATTATAAAATTATTAATTACTGTAAGGCAGGTCTTATTCAACTAGAACAGTTTTGATTCGCCATGTAGGGCTACTATTCCTGGCTTTTTTTTGTTTTTTGTTTTTTTTTTCAATCTTCCCACTTTATCTCAATAAAGTTCATATTGCCCATGTCTCTTAGATCTGAGCAGGGACAGTGTCCCAGGCCAAGACTTCTGAAGAGGTTTACCAGCGCCTCCTAAATTCTTCCCTGTGGGTGAAATCATGTGAAAGCAGCTTAGGGAGATTATCCCAGCCTCGACAGCAGCTGGCACTCCCTCCTTCACAGTGCACCTGACTCAATGGTGTGTGGTGTGGTGGACGCATGCAGCGCCTTAGCACACTGCTCCAGTCTGAGCAGGACCTCTGGCCTGGAGTACATCCAGACCTTGGGCCGGCTGTCTCTCCCATAGACTTGGCACTCTGCGTTTCTGTGATGAGGTGTTAGAATAAACTAACCATGGTTACATCAAGTTCTGACAGACATGTTATATCTATGTATTACAGATGCAAACCACCTACTTGGGTTTATCGAGAGACTGTACAACCTCTGTGTATTATGTATGATTTAATTGTTTCTGTACTTGCTTGTATTTAAATAAATGTGTTGAGCCAATTATTATTGTTTGTTCCCCAGACACACATTCTGCTTCCTGATTGGGTAATCAGGAAGCAGAATATGTGCAGTGCACTGTATCAAATCCCTGGTACTACCCTCAGATAGTTTTACACTTTGGTACATGGCCAGCGCCATCTCCTGAAATAGTCTGTGCCATAGGTGGGCTGAAATGTGCTGGTGAGAGTAGAGATGTTAAGACAATGGATACTTAGACTTCAAAATTAAAGCGCTGTTTGGAGAGCAGAGGAAACGTATGAAAATGGAAGAATCAAAACGTTTGAGAATAGTGCATTAACCACAGCATTCTGTATTTATTCTACCTGATTATTCTGCCTGATTATTTAACTTGTTTATTGATGACTTCTGTGAAGTTTCTAGCAGTTCTGTTTAGAACAATACTAACCTTCTGTTATCGATTGATAATATACAGCATCTTTTGGCTCCAATCAAATTGGAAATGGCTAAAACTAAGCAGTGATCATGGACACTTTTTTTTGTGGAGACAAAAACAAACCTCTTTTAAACTGCTTTAAGGCACACAACATGCTTTATTTCTGCGCTCATTACTGACTTTCTTGTGACATTTAAAACTGCACAAACGACAAAATGTTTAAAGCTAATAATTATTACCTAAACAATTACAGTCCTTGTTTAATGTAAGGAAGGTCATTCAGAACTTAAGTGGACAACGTGCTCAAATGAAGACATGTCGCACAGCAAGAGAGGTTTTGCATTTCAATTTTAAAGAAATACACGGAAGACATTTCTAAGATATATTTGAAAGAGTGAATTGTGTTGCATTTGTGGTTGAGTGGCTGACTTATTTACACTGACCATGTTGTGTATACGTTACTTTACATTTATGAAAAGTTATATTTCATATTGAAACTTTAGAATTACTATAGTGTTGAAAATGACTGATTGTGATGAAAGTTACGATATATTGTAAAACTTCCCACTCCTTTTGAGCATCATGTTCTTAGTGTATCAAACCATATGACTGACACTGTGAATTGAATGCCGTGCATGTGTTTTAACAAAAGCCCTTCTTGTCCATTCTCTGTACTTTTTCATTGCGTCTAAGGAGTTCCAACAGCTTCTAAACATTCACACGAGCGTACGTGGACACTTGTGAACGTATGCAGTTAGCTGAAAAGAGAGGCCCATACATGTCGAGGAGCCTCAGAGGGAGAACGCTTACCAAACACAGATATAAATAACCATACGGCTTTCACCTTAAGACGGTTTTGTCTGGCTGGAGGGCGCTCGGAGTTCAATGTAACCTGACAACTTAAGCTCTTGTAAGAGTGAGACCAAGTGAGCTGGTGAACATCCAGGATTTCCAAAGTTAGTGTTGCTCATTACCATTAAATAGAAATGCAAACAGAGCAAAAAATGCAGCGTATGTCATCATCTGCTATTTGAATTATGTTACACTTCCATATCATGTCAGACTACAAGCAGCTGTTTTTTGTACTTCTTTGAACCCTGCAGTTTATTTGGCGGTGCGTCCGATGTGTACATTTTTATTGTATAGAGTTGGGCTGTTTATTGAGTCAAAATAAAAAGTCCATAAAGTTTTAGAAGCTGGAGGAGACTTGTTTATTGTTCAGAATAGACAATAGTTGAACCTAACAGTGAAGCTGCAAACACCTCGTCATTAAATCGTGTTGTGACCAGGTAAAATAGTTCATCTTTGTCTTACAACTTCTCTTAAGTACTACAGAGCGACATACAAACCTGTGGCTTATATTCAAGTGTGGCCTATGTATGGAAAAAATGTACTTTCCTGTCAAATGTTGTTTCAAATGGTGCGCCTCATATTCAGGAGCGCTTGATACCTGTTTGTTAAGTACTGTATATTAAAAGACCTTAATTTGCTCCAAATTCAGGCTTGAAATTATTTGAACTGACTAAATTGTTTAAACACGTTCATATATGATAGAATATTATGTATTATAGAAGATAGAAGAGATTTAATTCATTTCAATGTGTTATTGTCTCGCTCAAACTCACAACAACAGTCCGCCGACAGCCTGTGCCAGGTCCAGGGCTTCAAGTCCCATGAGTAAGTTCATGAAACAGGCACAGGGACTCGCCTGGCTCAGGTTATATATATAAAAAGGGGGGAAAAATTAGTTGTATGGCACTAAAATAGAACTGGCTTTTCACAAAACTACAGGGTAAAGAGAAATGTTTTTGCCAATGAACTATTCATATTTACCAAAATAGACTGGTTTACGACACCGCCATTGTACCTGCGTAGTATTCACTTCGACAAGATGTACCTGTCTATTAGGGCGCCACATGGATGACATCAACCTGTACATGTACAAAAACATTTTGCTATTGTTTATTGAAAATGTTTGAAATCCTTGAAATATTTTTTTTTTAAAGAACGTTGACCAGTTTGAACAAATTAAGTCAAACAATAAAGGGTTAGGAAGTGTGCATGATTCCACCTGGAGCTTGTTGCTATATTACAGGTCCCCAAACCCCTCCTCAGTCAAATTTATCCAGTCCCCAGACAAAGACTATACCCTCTTTAGTATTTACCATGCATGCGTGTATGATCTTTCTCTGTGCAGAGATTGTTCCTAAAACCTTGTCCACTGTCGAAACGGGCACAAAATATACTTTTTTGTCCCCGTTGAAAAATCTGTCCTCTGCATTTGAGCCACCCTTCAGGGCTCGTCAGGAGCAGAGGAGGCGCTGCATGTCCTGTGCACATGGTCCACATTAGAGCACGGTCCGTCCACTCAAACGCCCCACTGTTCTTGCCCTCTTCCTTGCTCAGGAGAGACCGTCTCAAGTACAGTATTTTTTTGTGAGTGGCTGTTTCCCTTGAGACTGTTTGCGGGATATGGAAGTTCAGTGAGTTTGTGTTCAGCCATGCGCAGTGTGCCAGTGGACTGTGATACTGTAAAGCTGGGATCAATGCATTATTCACATAGTGTGGTTAGAGACTGGAGCAGCAGCACGCTCTCCTTTTAAAGACTTATACTGTGACCGCAGCATTGCTCTGGTATTTCACATTTTTGCATACTTGACAACGAGGTCCAAACTATGTTGAACATTTATGTCTGTTGGGCAATTTACTTTTAATATTTTAATAAATTATATATTACCAGTGACAATATACATATTTTTTCACAGTAAGAAAACTAACGCTACTTTGAGTTACTTTTGAGTTGTGTTTTAAATAATTGACTTTCATGACACAGGGAGATCTTTCTTGTCCTACACAGGACATATTTAATAATCAGGTTTATTAAATTGTAACCAGTTACAATTCCTTTTTGAAGTGAACAAAAAATGTGTTATATACAATATACAGTAGTTTCGATTAAAGTGACTCCAGCAGACTTAAGTCTACACCTGTTTTCTAATAGAAACATGATATTTATGTGTTTTTATTTATGAATTCCAGGGTTAGGGTTAGATTAACGTTGTCACTGAAAGTAGTAGATTGTGTAACACAGTTAAAGTTTAAAATAGTTCAGCACCATGAGTTACCTTGTGTGAATTGTGCTATACAAATACACTTGCCCTGCCCTGCCTGAAATCAGTATTATTACAATGCATTATTATTATGAGAAAATCATGCAAATGAGCATTTAAATGAAGTCATGTAACTTTGGTAACTCACGGCTTGCAAGTAAAAGCCTCCTGTGGACTAGAGTTGAAAATGAGCACCTGTGCTGTAACACTTATAGCAATGCATCTGGTTTGTCCACTGTTATTGTTAGGTCCAAATTAAATGAATAAAATAAATAAAGTATTTTAGTTTAAAGGAACAGTGTATAGTTTATTCTCTTACTGATTTTATAACATTACTACAAATACAGTCTACAAGGATCTCCAAACCAAGGCCCTGATGAGGCCCGCTGTGTCACTGTATGTGGAGTGACATTATCAGACAAAAACTTGTCATTGAGGCACTTTCACACTGTCATCCAGCCAACTTCAGCTCCACCAATATTGTCATGCGTATAGCATGCGTTTTAATGTCCAGAACCTTAAAATCCAGTCATTAACTGTAATTGTACATCCTTCTTGTTTTTGATTGTGTCATAGAGATCTTTAAAGCCCAGAACAGCTTGAGTCCAGTAAAGCAGTTTTATTCATGTTGTCGGCCCCTGGTCCCATGTGGCACTCATCCTGTATAATGTATTGAGAACCTGTTATAATAAATAAAAAATACATACATGATGTTGCCATGTTAATTGTATTTGTGGTTTTGTGAAGAATAGAAAATTAGAAAATCACGAATATTAATACATTTCTCCATTGTGAGATCAATAAAGTGTATCTTTCTTATCTTATCTTAAAACAACCTTATGTTGTTTCAAATAGCAAATTAAAGGGAGAGCATGTAAGAATTTAATTTGAAATTATTATTTTTGTTTCAGTGCAAACATTCCAAAACCACAGCCCCTGACCCCAGTTGGCCCCAGGTATAATTTTAATTACTGCGCCCAAACAGGTAGGCAAATAGCCTTAAGAGCATGCCAGGGTGCATTGAGGTCAGACAGGATGGCCGCTGAATAGCACCCGTTTAATCCCTGGACTTGGACCATCCAGTCGCAGATTACAGCGACAGTCCCATGGGGAGAGCAGGCGCTCCCATAGCCCGGCTCTACGTTGGCTGCACTTCAATCACATTCAATATCCCACTTCCTCTGTTCATTTCCTCACTAGCCCTGAATGATGGAAAAGGTCAATACGCCATAGTCACATGTCTGATCAAAACTGGCGTATGTGCCTTTCAGCCTATTTGTAATGCATGTAAGGCAAAGAAAGAAACATTTATTAATAAAGCCCATTTATGCTGACGCAGTCCAGGGTAAAAACACAGAAAGAACATTGGAAAACAATAAATCAAGATAAGCGGGAGAAGGAATTCCACATTCCTTGTAAATAGTAAATAACAATGCCATTTTCATGGCTAACAGCCTTCTTCAGGCAAATGTACAAAATGTTGTCACATTTGAAAGCATCTCTCTCCAGTGGATGTCTTGAAGGCTTTTGGCAGGCTGCAGTGGCACTACCTGTGGTCTTGATTCAAATATTTTGGCATCTGAACAAATTTTATTAAAATGATCCAGGTGCTTGATAATAATCCATCAGCGATGGTACTCACCAGTAAGAAGTGTTCTTCACTCCTTTCCATTGTCAAGGGCTCATGTTTGTGCTGCCTGGAAAAAAAAATTCTGATAATGTCACTCGAATTGAAATGAATGAACCAAACATCACAGCTCCTTTAATGCAGATGATGTCCCACTGTACATGGGGGAAGTTCAGTCTATCCCTAATTCATTCTTTATATTTCATAATTGAAGTGGCATCTCTGATTACAAGATCGAATGGGATTAATCTGGTTTATTTCACCATTAAATAGGAATCTGAGTGGGATGCCAAACATTTTTTAACTCAAAATCTCTTAAAAGGTTAAACTGTTACCTCACACACATTTTTTTCATCCTGCCTCCGGAAAGAAGACATGTCCTGGATTTGTGATTATTGCCTTTGAACTTCCTCGGGAGTGAGCTGTTTTGAAAGTAAATAGGATTATGTTTATTCGGGGCTGATTAGCTCCATTAGCTCCGTTAGCGCCATTAGCTCCATTAGCTCCATTAGCTCCATTAGCTCCATTAGCTCCATTAGCTCCATTAGCTCCATTAGCTCTTGATGTTAGTGCTGCAGGGTTTGACAACCGCAGCTTTGTAAATGGTTCATTGACATTTCTGACAATTGGAGGCATATATATTTCAGATTTTCAACATTATTATATGATATTATTTTACTTACTTTCTCAAAATCATGTATTGGTTATTGGCCTTATTTCACTTATGATCACCTGCACAGCAGTCTTTCATTTCTGGCCACTTGTGATAACCATGCAGGCCTCTGCACTTTGTCCCAGCTGCTATGTGTGCTGGTACAGTATGTTGCTAAAGGTCGAGGCCAGGCACAGATGACTGTCCTGAGGGCAGTGCTCAGGCCTCAGTAGGTAACTGGAGTTAAGAAAAATGATTGGAATCCTTACCTGTGACTTATCTATCATTATTTCTTATTGTTGGAGAAAGCACTGAGCTGTTTGTTTCACCTGGAACAGTTCCAAACAGTGAGACTGTGTCTTTAGGCAAAATGTTTCACCTTCATTGATCTAAAACAGTGTTTACCTCATTTCTATTGCACGTTCTGCAGTACTACAAACACCAAATGTGATGTGAGTGAACAGTAGGACATTAGAGCGTGTCTATCTGCTCAGAAAGTCAAAGGTTCACTTTCAGTTTCTAACATGTACTCAGATCTACCACACTTTTTAAGAAATATTTGATGGTATTATCTTCCTGTTTACCTGGTTGGCAGTTTTATTCGAGCTCTTACAGATGGATGCTGCTGAGTTGAGTTCTTGTAAAGTTGTGGCGGTTACATCAATGAGTGCTGAGATTCAGATGAATGATGCATTACAAAATGTGCCTTATTAACCGTTTAGGGTTTTCAGACATTTTATGTGAAACAGACAAAAGGTTTTACAATACAGGTAGAAATATGTTAATATATAGCAATACGTTTGTGGGAATCCAGGGTGCTGTACAGAAAGTGGATTCATATGCTCATCTTGGAGTGATTCTTATACTTTGGTGCAGATGGGTTGATAAATTGCATTGTGTTTTATAAGCAAAGGTACGGAGCCCCTAAAGATAATTTTTTCATCCTGTGCGCACAAGATCTAAATGTGTAGTGCCTGTGGTTAAAGGATACTTTATTGTCTCCTTAGGCACATTTGTGCTGGATTGGCCAGGGCTTCTTGTTGTTCCTGTGGGGTTGAAGGAAACCCACTCAGATGATTACTTACTAAGTAAGTAATCATATTTATATATGTCACGCCTTTCACAGAGTCACAAAGCACTTTACCACTTTGTTGTGGGAATTTGTCTCTCACTCCACACGAGCGAACAGAAGGCGCATGCCAGACCGATTCTACGTCATGGTGCTACGTCCCTTAGGACTTCGCTAGTGGGATATCACTCGTGACCCCCAGGTCAAACGCCAGAGAGATCAAAATAATTTGCTCCAATCACCAGCCACCTTCCTCTATAAATGCCCCTGCACAAGGCCGCACCCCCCCTTTCACTCTGGCGCCGTTCGAGATCTACCACAGTACTTTCTTCATTCTGAGATGTCTTCCTTGTTCGTCCGAGTTCCCTTCGCCCTCCGGCGTCGGACGTCGTCACTGGATCCAGACGGTGGAGGACTTCACCTCTGTGGGTGCCACCACTCGAGGGAGGAGGAGGATAAAACCCACGTTGTGCCCGCGGATGGACCCGTTCGTCCATTACGCGGCACGTGAGTGGCCTAAGCCCCTAGCAGCCAAGAGGCCTGCTCTGGGGTACGACATATACTGCAGCGGGCAGGACTGGTCCTGGACCGGTGATCGAGGATTCAGTCCGCATGGCCCTGCAGCCCTCATCCGTGTGGCCCGACATCAGACCTCTCCTTCTCCCCGAGTGGGACAGGATGTCTTGCCGAGGCTGGATAGATATTATGCCAATGCGGCACAGGTCGTCACATTGGCTAACAACATGACTTTCATCACGGGGGCCCTGGATAGGGCGCTCTCCTCTGGCCAGGCGCTCAGTGGAGACCTCCTGTCACAGGCAAGGACCACCTCGGCGGCGTTCCTGCGCATGTGCCAGACGCTAGCCGTGGATGGTGGCCAGGACACCGAGGATTCAGTCCGCATGGCCCTGCAGCCCTCCGCATTCGTGTGGCCCGGCACCAGACCTCTCCTTCCCTCCGAGCGAGACAGGATGTCTTGGCGATGCCGGATAGATGTTATGCCATTGCAGCACAGGTCCTCGCATTGACTAACTACATGGCATTCATCACGGGGGCCCTGGATATGTTGCTCTCTTCTGACCAGGCGCTCAGTGGAGACCTCCTGTCACAGGCGAGGACCACCTCGGCCGCGACTCTGCGCATGTGCCAGACGCTAGCTGTGGATGGTGGCCGCTCCATGGCAGCAGCCCAAGTCGGGCCAGGCACCTTTGGCTTGGGCTGGCTAATATCAGGGAGGCGGAGAGGAGGCAGCTGCTGGACCTGCCCACCTCTCAGATGTCCCTCTTCGGCCCGGACATGCAGGCCTGGGTGGCGAGACTGGAGTCTGCAGCTAAAGACTCGGCTAGGCTAGCCCCGCACCTAGCACCGAGGCGCGAGGCCCACCAGCCATTACGGAGCCGGGACAGAGGCAGAGAGCGTTGGCCCGGGAGGCATCCTGACCCGTATCCGCGCTCTGTTATCCATCGTCCCCCCTTGACGAGGCCCCCGGGTCCAGACAGACCCATGGGTGGCTCGCGGGAGCAACGCACCCACCACCGACCTCCCTATGGCAGAGGAGGCCGGGGTGGAAAAATGTTTCCTTCAATAAAGGCCGACCGGCATTTCCATTACTTTTCTGAGTCTCATTTGGGGGTATGTAACATGTCAAATATTGTGAATTCTGATTGTGTTACTTCCCGGGCACATAACGTTGCTTCGCTAGGCCTGCAGCCCCAGAGAGGGGCGTGCAGTGCACTACGAGCTCCGGTTTCTCTGATCCATACTATGCCCTCCCAGAGAGAGGTCAGGCGGAGGGATCTGGTGAGTGATATGTGTGTGCTTCGGCCGAACGCGTGTTAGCATTTCTGAGCTACAGGGCTAACACGGGGTTTCCCACTCCAGGGGCTCGCCCCCCCCCCCCTCCATGAGGCAAGAGCCAGGGGGGGGCACAGCAGCCGAGTCACGTGTGGTGAGCAGTCCCGTACTTATGACGTCGGGCCTGCAGGACACGTGACCGCCCCCGGCGCTCACGGTGTGACGCAGGGGGCCCCCCGGCCCTTTCGTCCACCCCCCCTCCCTGCTAGGAACACCAGGAGGGGGCGGGGCCGTGACGTCTCGTGTTCCATCTCCCGTTCCGCCCCTCACAGATTTATACAACATCTGGAGGGAGCAGGGCCTACTGACAGATATTTGGCTGGAGAAAACTCTGCGCAGAGGTTACGCGCTGCAATTTTTCCGAAAGCCACCACCATTCCGAGGCGTACGGGCAGTACGCTCTCAGGTACGGGGATCGACAGAGGCACTACAAGCGGAGGTCTCCTCTCTGCTGAGTCGAGGCGCAGCAGTGGAGGTAGACCCGCAGGACGCCACCAGGGGGCTGTACTCCCCTTACTTCTTAGTGCCAAAGAAATCAGGCGGGGTGCGTCCCATTCTGGATCTGCGCGTGTTAAACGAGTGCAGTTCCAAACGGCAGTTTCGGATGCTGTCCACAAGGCAGCTCCTCGAGTGTGTCAGGGAAGGAGACTGGATGTGCTCCATAGACCTGACAGATGCGTACTTCCACGTGCCGATAGTACCGGAACACAGGAGGTTCTGCGCTTCGCAGTGGGAGAGAGGAATTACGAGTACTGTCGTTTTCCCCTTGGGCTACGCACTCGCGCCGTGGGAGCAGGGGTAAGAATTAATCTACATAGACGTCGGGTTAATTCTGGCCTCATCCAGGGAAGTGGCCGTGAGTCATACGCACTGGGTCCTGTCCCACATACAGCGCCTGGGCTTTGTGGTTAACAGGGAGAAAATTAACAGTTACCTTTGTAACTTAAGTTCTACGAATAGGTGCACGTGATATCCCACTAGCGAAGTCCGCTAGGGGACGTAGCACCATGACGTAGAAGCAGGCTGCAACCGGCTCAGCGCATGATCTATCTCGGTCTGCAGCTAGACTCTGTGACATTCCGTGCTGCATGGTCAGTGGACAGACGGATGAACACTACCCGTCTGTCCGGGGAGGTTCTGGCGGGCCCCAGAGTCCCCGCTCGGCGCCTCAGGTCCCTGCTGGGAATGATGGCGGCGGCTCATGCTGTGGTGCGGCTAGGCCTTCTCCACACGAGGAATTTTCAGAGGTGGTTCTCACGCCTCAGGCTTCACCCCTCCCGGGACGGGGGGAGGCTGATCTGGGTTCCCCAAGTGGCAGCATCGAACATCAGGTTCTGGCTCACTCCGGGTCTTCTACGGGACGGAGTGACTCTGGCCGGCGCCGTGTCTCACGTGGAGATGTTCACGGACGCGTCGCTCGAAGGATGGGGCGGGGTCCTCGGCCAGAGTTCTGTAGGAGGCTGCTGGTCGGCCCGTCACATCAACCTGCTGGAGATGGAGGCAGTGCACAGGGTACTGCTGCACTTTGCTCCTCAGCTGCAGGGGAGGCACGTGATGGTGCGCTCAGACAACACCACAGTGGTCTCCTATCTGAACAGGCAGGGGGGCACCAGGTCCCCCGCTCTCCATCGCATGGCGAAGGTGACGCTGCTGTGGGCGGCGCTTCACCTCCTGTCTCTCAGGGCGCGCCACGTCCCGGGGGTCCGGAACGTGGGGGCCGACAGGATGTCCAGGGGGGGGGCCCACTCCAGGACGAGTGGGGCCTGGCCCCAGGGGTGGCTGCGGAGAGCTGGCGGAGGTTCGGCCGTCCAGTGGTCGACCTTTTTTTCGCCAGTGCAGGAAACGCACAGTGCCCGTCCTGGTTCGCCTCAAGGGCCGCGGACCAGCCGCCTTTAGACGTGGACGCTCTGGCTCATTACCCCTGGCCAGGGGGCCTGCTGTACGCGTTCCCCACCAGTGCGTCTCCTGCCGGTCCTGCTGCGGAGGATCGAACAGGAGAGGAGGTCGGTGATCCTGGTGGCGCCGGACAGTCCGCATGCCCGGTGGTTCCCCTTCCTGAGGGGCATGGCGGTGATGGAGCCCTGGGCCCTCCCGGACGAGACGGGGGCTCTAGTCCAGGGGGGGAGGAGCCCTGTTTTCACGCCCGATAATCGGCCTCAGGCTCTGGGTTGGAGGCTGAGAGGCGGAACCTCGTAGACCTGGGTCTTCCCCCTGCGGTGGTGGAGACCACTCAGGGGGCGAGGGCGCCGTCCACTGTGAGGGCCTACGCCACGAGGTGGAGGCTCTCTAGCGACTGGTGCGGTTTTCGTTCCTGGGATCCCAGGCGTTGCCCGCTGGAGGGGGTCCTGGGATTCCTACAGGAGCTCTTTGACAAGGGGAGGGCTGTCGCCACCTTGGCGGTGTTCGCGGCAGCCATTACTTCGGGTCACGACGGATTCGGGGGGTTCACAGCCCGCTCTCATCCGTTGGTTAAACGTTTTCTGCGGGGGGCACGCAGGAGGAGGCCCCCGCTCCAGAGAACGCCCCGGTTTGGGACCTCAGGGTGGTCCTTAGGGGGCTGTCGGGTCCGCCTTTTGAACCGGCGGCGGAGGCGAGTCCCGAGTGTGTCGCTTTAAGACGGCCCTCTTGTTGGCGTTGGCGTTGGCGTCTGCTAAGAGGGCGGGCGACTTGTGTGCGCTTGTGCAACGGCATGGTGGTATTGTGGCCTAATCCGGCTTTTCTCCCCAAGGTCATCACGTCGGCCTTTAGGTCGAGAGTCATCAGGATTAGGGCTTTCTATCCGCCACCGCATGCCTCCCCCGAGGAGGAGCGGCGGCACCTTCTGTGTCCTGTCAGAATGCTGAGGCATTACCTGGCCATGACGTCGTCATTCAGGTTGGGTGGCCAGCTGTTTGTGTGTCTGGGCCCCAAGAACAGGGGCGCCCCGCTGTCGGCTCAGCGGCTGGCGCACTGGGTTGCCACGGCTGTGCGGCGGGCGTATCAGACGCAGGGTCTGGCCCTCCCGGTGGGCTTCAGGTCGCATTCCACGCGTGGGATGGCGGCCTCTACGGCCCTTCTCAGGGGGGTGTCGGTCGAGGACGTATGCCGTGCGGCTTCTTGGGCTTCGTCCTCCTCTTTCGTCCGGTCTTATCTTTTGGATGTGTCGGACCGGTCGGTGGCCCATTCCGTGCTGAGTGCAGCGGACTGAGTTAGACCGTTAGGTCCCTCCTCTGAGGGGGCCTTCGGTTTACTTTTCCCTGGTTCAGGAGCTCTTGGGAGAGGCATCCTACAGGTGCGGTACTTATTTGTGTGTTTTGGTCGGTCTGGTAGTCCACGTCAGGAGCCCTTGGGAGAGGCGTCCTGTGACTACGGATGACCTATATCTGTGTTACGTGGGGGTATCCTTGGTAGGAGTGGCCCTGTAACACGCATTGTTTCTTCTGTCCTGAGTCCTCTCACTTTGTGAGGGTCTTGCTCGGGCGGAGCTCCAATCACCCTTCGCTGGCCTGCTGGGAGTACATTTTCCTACGGCCTCCGCGTTGTGTCCCACTAGCGAAGTCCTAAGGGACGTAGCACCATGACGTAGAATTAATAGTTACTTAATGTAACTTAAGTTCTACGAATAGGTGTGTAGTCCCTTAGCTACGAGCCCATCAGGCCAGCCCGGCTTGGCAGAGTTCAAGAGGGGGTGCGGCCTTGTGCAGGGGCATTTATAGAGGAAGGTGGCTGGTGATTGGAGCAAATTATTTTGATCTCTCTGGCGTTTGACCTGGGGGTCACGAGTGATATCCCACTAGCGAAGTCCTAAGGGACTACGCACCTATTCGTAGAACTTAAGTTACATTAAGTAACTATTAATTATACATTTTTAGTGGTAGGGGAAAGCGGAGCATCCGGAGGAAACTTGCCTTTTTAAACGCAATACAATCCCAGATCAACATTATTATTATTCCGTCCAGTCATCCAACAAAGTCTTCCAAATTGTATCGGGTGTTTAACCATGCCTTTCCACTCTTGGTTTTAGCTGTTTAACAAATTGTTAAAGCAGGTACAACTCTTCTCATCTTTGTGAATGACATGTGTTTATTTTACATCTGTCTTTCCCTTCACTTCTTTCAGTCCGTACAGTTTAGGCAAGGCAAGTTTATTTATATAGCACAATTCATACACAAGGCAATTCAAAGTGCTGAAAGTTCACTGTAAGAGCTTCTTCCATCCACACCCCAGAAATATTTTTAATTCGGGCGTTCTGCTCTCCCAAAATTCCATCCGATGGGCGGGGGAGCGACTGAATTTTGCGTTGCATTATGGGTAACACTTGCCTTCGCAACTTCCGGTTCTCTCTGCCCGGCGCATTTTCTCTAAATGGTTGAGTGTTTTCGTCATTTTACATTATGCAAATACATTCCCGTCTCTAACTAGTGGCATATTGCGCAAATCATCCGTCCAATTCACATTCTTCCCTCTTAGCTGAACTTCATTCTCATTGTTACCATCTGTCACTCGCACACACAGCCGTTTTCGTTCACTCTGCTCGCTGTCATCTTCTTCTAAATCTTCATAAACACCATCCGCTCGTTGAACTAGCAACAACAATTCCTCCTTTCGTTTTCCCACACTGCAAATACCCTTTCGCTTCAACCTTTCACGCAATTCAGGCACTGTCAATCGTTTGTTGTTTTCGTGAGCCATATTCGCCATTGTATGAAATCAACCGGAAGTGAACTGGGCAACAAACGGTGTCATTTTTTGATCACAGCGCCGCTCAGTGGATGAAATTTTGGGAGAGCAGAACGCCCAAATTCCAGACAGTTCTGAGGCTGTCTTAACACACGTGACATCACTGACTGCAGCCGGTTCCTGTCAGGTTTGCAAGTCAATCCCACCAAAACAATAAAATCGAAAGAATTACCAACATATTCATATTATTTGGAAAACAACACATACATAGAAGCAAATACAATAAAACCAAGCCATGCTTCCAAGCAGTCAATTCCGAAATCAACAACTACATTAAATCTATAACCCTTATTAACAACAAAAAAACCAACTCCAGCCAAATTATTTGAAACCTTGATACATCAAACATAAAAACTCATGTCTCCCTTTAACGCCCCCCTATATTCTTAGTCTCAATAATTATTCACCTTCTCTCTAATACTAGTCATGAAAATCTCAAATTCATATATAAAACCTAATTTATTTATACCCATTATGAATGTCATTTGTTTCTGTATATAATGTATATATTTTTGTTTGTCTTCGTTATTGTATGTATCGTTTGTATATTTGTGCTTTTTGTAATAAAAATAAAAAAAAGTTTGCAAGTCAAAGCAGCCGCAGCTCCGCACGTACAGGGAGCCCCCATGTGGTCCTCTAGTGGTCAGAGGCGGAACTGCAGAGCCAGCACGAATGTCAGCGGCTGCTTTGGTCTTTCGGCCAACTGTTTGCTAGTTTTGTTACTCTTTAAAAACTCAGTTACTCCCTCAAATTAGGTACTTTACTTGAGTATTATGTTATTTGGAATATGGATATGAATTAATATGTTGTGTTTCATTGGACATTTTAAAGAGGCTTTAAGTGGATGTATTTGCACTGCTACTGCTGCTAAAATCTGTCTTTGTGAGGTTTTCACTTCTACAAAAGTGTGTTTATCATTATAAAATAAACAGGTCATGCAACCAAGATTTTTGGTTGCATGACCTTTCACATTCCATTTGGTGTTCTCAGTGTTGCAAGTAAGAACCTTTTTATATGTAAATGTGAAAAAGTCGTCTAATTACAGTTATTATAAGTCATAAGCCTTTTGATTTGTAATTTATCATATGTTTTAATATGTAAGGACAGGTTCAAACCTATAGTCCTCATGTCTGTGAGTAATCTTTGTGTCCTAGGTAGGATTTGCATGTACTGTGTCCTTTAAATAAACAGATGGACACGTAGCTTATTTACAAAAACAAGAAGAATATAGATATTTATAGCACATTTTCAACAGAACTGCAGCCCATCTTCTCAGACTTTTCTATATCCTGTATCAAAAAGGTGCTATTGGCCAGTTTACCTGCTTCTCTGTCCACCTTTGTTTGCGTTCCAATTCTAAGCAAACACCCAGACACAGATGCACACTTCCTCCAGCTCATTTGGGGGAATCCCAAGGTGTTCCTAAGACCAGCTGAGAGACAAAGTGTCTCTAGAATGTCCTGTGTCCTGCCTAGGTCTCCTACTTCTGGGACATGACAGATCACCTTCCACCTCTCAACATGGAGCAGCAGTGGCTCTACTCGGAGCTACTTCCACTCTGTGGAGGGAACTCACTTCAATCTTGTCAATAATAAATGTACACTTTCCAAACCTTTGAAGGAATATTCTGAGGATATTATCTTATTATTTAATGAAGCACTTTGAGGACCAATCAAAAGATATGATTATTTATGGGATCTGTCCTCATACTTCACCTGAAGCGCATAGATTGTTGACCCTCAGACATTAAGTGTTTTGTACAACGTACACTCTAAAGTGCAGTATAAGCACAATCAAGTATCTGTGAGTGACAAGGTAAGAATCTCCTTTGAATTTGTGTCAAAATTAGACAGACACAGAGGTGGTGTGTATTCTTCAAACAATATTCAACCTAGAATGAATAAACAGTACATTATGAAACAGACGTGACAGATACATTTTGACATTTGTCATGGTGACCACGCTTAAAGGTTTAACCTTAGGAGATACAGTAGCTGACCATCAGTTAAGGCTTTGATGTTTTTGTTGTTGTTTTTGCCCAGTATGCTGTCTCAAGCTTCTAAATGAAGGGCTATCATTGCCTTTACTGAACAATTTGGTGTGAGATATTTTGAAGAACAGTCCAATGACCATCTGCACATGCTGTCCACTCTGCACACTCTACATCAGCTCTGTACTTTCAGTCCTTCTTCCTCCCTATAATCTCATGTCCATTCCCACAGCAGCAGCATCATTAGCCCACAAAAGGTTTACACATTCATAAATATTATGCTATGTGCGTGTATTCTGTGCGTCATGGAAGAAAACTTCCCCCCATGTGTTATGCATATGAATGAATGGCCTTTTACACAGGGAGTAGTTCCTCCCTAGAAAATCCATGACTGTACATTCCCAAAATAGACCATGACTTGCTCAAAGTGGAACTAATGCATCAGCTCCGGGTGTCCGCAGATGGGTGAAGAGGGGGTGTTCTCAAAGATGTGTGAATGAATGGATCACAGTCGGCTGGTTTGTCATATACTATATCTCTGGCTGTTGTTACACATGCAGTCTGCAGAATGGACTGTTGGAGCTTATGAGTCACCACAGAAGGAGAGGTACAGTCCACAGTGACCACAGCTAATGACACAACAATACTCCAGTAATGCATCGTTGTTCAATAAGGGCCACATTTAATGACATTTGGATGATGATGTAAAAGTCTGTCACTATGGCAACATAATCTGTCCAGTGCCACAACACAAGCTCCATTTCAACCCCAGCAAAACTGTAAAAGATAAAATTAACAATATCATTTTACAACTAACGCTCACTTATTGATAATGACTTGACTTGTTGATATTTTTGTTCATTCAAATTGTTGTATTGGTAAAGAAATGTCATGAGCTACATAAAATGCAACATAAATATCAATCCTTTTACGTCCTGATTTCACAAAATTAATAATGGCAATTATTACATTGCTTATGGATAACTGTAGTGTATTGTATCTTTATGCTATTGCGTATTTATATATGCTTAGCTTATTATTCACGTGCAAGTAAATTATTGTAAATTATGTATCTTCTTTCCTTACTGTACCACTAGAGGGTGCAAAAACATTGTCCAACCTTTATCATTTGGATACTTTTCTCTCTTAATTAAAACATATCATTTCAAGAGCCTGCCCTGTTCCACAGAGTTCTACTGTCAAGTCAGAATGATTGAGTTTTCTATTGTGTAATTAGTGTGGAAATATGCATTAACACTGCATGGGTAATTTTGAGAGTAATAGCCCCTCAAAGTGCTTACAGACTCAACAGGAGTCTGCATTCTCACACACAGTGCCCTGCAGATGGGAGACAGATGTTTAATGGGCCAGGTCATGGAGTCCATACAGTAACTGTCTGCTACACCGTTTCTCTGTATCGAGCACATTGTTCAGATTACCACATCCATATAAATCCAGGAAATTTCCTGTGGAATGGAAACAATGTCCGTTGCATATGGGACTATTTGTATTGCTTTGTGTCTCACAGCACACAACTGATTCTTGTTTCCTTGTTTTATTATTTCACTGAAAATTATGTTTAAAACATGCATCCATTCCATACAGTGCAGGAGCTTGCATCACCACAGACCTGACTCATAAGCATGGGCTGTCTCTTTGCATTTCTACCACAAGGTTTTAACTTTTTTTCTATAGGAATTAGAGTTAAAGGTTCCATATAACGCTTTTCTTCATGCTTCACAGTCCATCCTATGCACATGTATGATAGGAGTGATACACTACACAACGCTCAAAACTTGTGCGATTATAGCCATTTCTTGCATAGAGGTGACATTACCTCGACTCAAACGAGCTGATCCAGAGAGAAGTCTGCTCCTCTGTCCGGGAGCCCGCCTCCTCCCGCCCGCACGATGACGCGGCCTCGTACTGCGAGTTGTTTATCCTCCAGTACATAGTTATTTCAGAAATGTGAATAAACTTTTTCAAACAATGACAATCCGTCACATCGAGCCCTATGTCCTCGATCCACAATCAGACCCTGATTATTTAGTTTACAGAAGTATACGGCAAGTTAGCATCACTGAACTCACAGATGGGGGGTCCGTGTAAGCATCTTTTATTGTAGGAATAACACATGTTTCCAGATCAGTTTTTGAGTAAGTCCAGTTCCATTGTCCCTGTAGTTCTGGAACAGTCTCAGTGAAGTGTCGCAGATGAACACATTCATTCAAACAGAGGCAGGTCCCCGGGGGTCGAGCCACATTCTTCCTCTTCGGGCCAAATAGATTCAGATTCAGATTCAGATTCATTTATTTGCCATTTGCAGTAAAACCACATTGGAAAAACTGTGCAAGACTACCCCGGTGTGCACCAGACAGAGAAGACGACACACACCAGAGCTCTTGCCACGGCGCCATCTTTACGGCGCCATGCGACAAACAGTAGAATAAACAGCAGAGAGCAATAACATACAGTTTCACAGACAGTTGGATAGACACATTGTGCTTTGTATAAACCACGGATTTTTTTCTCGGGATGAGCACCTCCGACAGCCGGCCAATGTAGCTGTCAGAGGGGGGCGGGGTCAGGGAGGGGGGTGAGTCGGAAACACAATGAGGAGTGGAGGGGAGGGAGGGAGCAAGATGAATAGGTAGAGGGAGGCGGGGGTGAGGGATCCTTGCTGGAGACTGAAATAGTGTGAGTTGTTGTAGATTGGGACCTTGTTATTATGGCCTTGGCCGAGGAATGTGAGATAAGAGTGGGGAGAAGACACAGCAGGAGAAACACAAATCGCCTGAGAGGGACAATATTAAATGCAATGTAGCAGTCAAAAGCAGGCAGATATTCTATTAAATCCAATTAATCCGAATTACGGCGCCCTCAGACCTCCGTACACAGGGGCAAATCCAAGCCGGGTCAGAGAGTTCAAGCCTGGCAAACAATGTCATTCAATCTCAACTCCAAAGTTTTATTCCCTTCGAGTGAACAAGCTGCGAGGTCTTTTATCAACTGTTCCACCAAAACCACTCTCCTTTGTCCAGACACGGCACTCTCAACCACGACTCGGCTAAGCTCCTTTTACATCCCATCAATTTTGTCGGCCAGCAGGTCGTGAATCTTGCGAACTGCCATGCCGCCGAATTTGTGGTAGAAGAGAACCGCTCCAAACCCAAACAGGAGGATTCCCACCACCAAAATGCCAAAGATATATACGTCTTCCGAATCTTCAATGGACAGGGTCGACAGACAGAGGGGCTGAAACTTGTTCCAGCTGTCAAGAGTATACCCCGCAGGTGAAGTCCCGTCCGGGCACACGGGCTCTCCAGACCCACGCTTACGTGTTGAAAATAAATATATAGTGCATCACATATTTACACCCAAAAACATATTTTATCCAAGCTGACATGTTCCTAACACTTTTAGCCAATGACAAAAGCAGAAAACCAGTAGCTCCATGTGGTGTCCGCGGGACCAAACCACAAAGACTGGACTCGGAAGCTGTGATTCGCTGTTTCGATTTGTCAGTCACCTATTTTCATTATTTTTGACAGCAAACAGCATACTTATTGTGTATTGTTTACCCTGTTTTGACGATAGTATTTAAGAACCATTTTAAATAAGAAGGAAAACACATCAATGTGGAAATCGTCACGGATGTGGAAGGTGAAAGAGAAAGATTGCTCTCTAACTCGATTCACAGAATCAATGAAAAACTACCCTGGGCTTGTGTGTGAAGGCCGAATAGCACTGAAATCATGTTTAAAGCAGAGAAAAGTCAAAAAGCGTAACATGGGACCTTTAAAGCTGGGGAACCTAACTTCAACCAATGCAAATGTAACTTTGTAATGACCCATGTCACTAGTTGCTGGCTCTGAAACAATTTTCTTCTATCAATAGTTTTCATAGGTATTGTATTTTCACCCCAAAGTGTGAAATAGTGACCCAACAAACAAAATTGGTGAAAAGGACCAGCCCTGTCGTATCCCCTCATTGGATCCACACTAAAATGTATTTATGTAACAAAATATAACTTTTTCCTAGCTCTAAGCACAATTTGTTCATAGTGAGTACCAGAGCTCTCTTATAAGTATGTAAAACACAACATATCTTAAAATCAAAATGAAGACAGCAGGATGCGGTCTAATTATGTTACCAAAACAAGATTTTTTTCTTGTTTAGGTAACAAAATGTTAGCCTGGTCTTACCAAACCATCTCACACATTTCATTCATACATGTAGGGAAATTATAATGGACTGTAGTTTACAGATGGCTAAAGCCAGACCAGGAAAATATGAAATGTTATTATTTCTTAACCATTGTGTTAAGCTGTGTGTCCTTCATGATTTTAAGCACTGGCATATACACACCCTTTTGAGTTTATCTCCTCCACAAATGCATTCAAGTTTATGAATGTTGGTGGACACCTGCACTGGTATTGACACAATCCAAACTGAGACATGCAGAAGTGTAATCTGATTAAGCATGAGATAATCCCAAAGTGAAAACATGCTCGTGTCATCTGTCTTCTGGAGATGCCTGGTGCCCCATACAAGAGCAGACATATGTGTTCAATGTTTTAGTCTCATCCTCAAGAGCTACAATGTCAGACCTGCAAGATGCACTGCTGGTGAGCACGGAGGGCATCAAGAAAACTATCCTTCATGGAGGAACCGGAGACATCCCCAAATTCTCCACAGGGACCAAGGTAAAGCCTAGCGGGGCATGCTCACTCTGATTTCTGTGCATTCATTTGATAATATATCCATACATGCTGTCAGGTCCATACATAATGGACAACATTCTCATATTCTCACACCACAATACATATGGAATTAACAAGAGTGCCAGTTTACATTGCGGGTGGTAATTGCCAAATTGGGTGAACAGTGTGGGAATTACAATTTTCTGCCATTTGAGAGTATCCAAAACGAATAGATCCATCATCCAGTATTACTAGGACCGTAATAAAGTGCAAATTCTAGTATGATCGCCATAGACATCACCAGATTTTTACCCCTGGTGATGCTCTTCCAGGCCTCTATTATAATGATCTTGAGTTCCTACTTGTTCATGGAGCATTGTTCCCTTCAGTTATGTCTTCAGTAAGCGAAATTCTGCTCAATCGTGTCCAGTCTTTTGTTCTAATATTGATATTTAAGACATTTTATCAGCTTTTACCTTGGAACAGCGGATCCTTTTGATTTGCCAATTGCCTGGGTTTAATTGCGGCACTAGTCACAAGAGTTAAATATGAATAACTTCACATAAAATCTGACAGTTAAAGCACTTCTTGCTTCAAATTGAAATCCATTGTTGTGGTGAATGAAAATTGTGGTAAGGTCCAATTCATGGTCTGACAGGGTGTAGTAATAAAATATGACCAGAAGATGGCAGCAGCAGCCAGACATTATGTAACATTAAAAAGAAAATATTGTGGATTAATATTTTTTAAGATTGTGGAAGATTTTTTTTTTTAGGTCCATGGTAAATTTATATCAGATGAATTAAAGACCTGCTCAAACCTGATCACATTTAAAAGAATGTTTAAAAAAGATATATTGAACAAATATATGGAAGAGTGATGCCTTGAGCACAGAGCAAGTAGTGGAAGAGAGGAGTAGGGTCGGAGAGTGTTTGGGCCTGTGTGTTGTCAGAGTGTGTGTGTGTGTGTGTGTGTGTGTGTGTGTGTGTGTGTTTAGTGTTGTCTGTCTTATACCATCGGTGGTAGTATTGTATAACTGTTTATAATGTACTGTTGTATGTTAAAGAATTCTACTGCATGATATTGTTAGAACACGGATTATTTGTCTGTTATATTGATATATGTAAAAATATGTATTGTGCAGGTTCGAAAGAAAGAAAGAAATAAAAATAAATAATAAAATGTGTATCTATACTGTACGACACTGTAAGAATGGGACACATGCATTTGACAACTTTTTATGAAATACTAAATGTTGTTGCAAACTTTGTGTATACCACAGCATGGAAATGTGTAAAATACAAGATTAAGATGAAGAGATCCTTTATTTGTCCCACAGTGGGGAATTTTCAGTGTTGCATCACAAGTTACAGAACAGTAGCAAAGAGGAGCACACCGCACAAGATAAATGAGCAATAGCTGTACTAAATAAAATAAAATAAAATCTCTGACTCGAGCATACATCACCAGTAACAGTGATCATTGTGATGACTGTTCTTCTTGTCCTCAGGTGACGTTCCATTTCCGGACGCAGTTGTGTGACGAGGAGCGGACAGTGATCGATGACAGTAAAGTGGTGGGGACGCCCATGGAGATCGTGGTGGGAAACATGTTTAAGATGGACATCTGGGAGACACTGCTGGCTTCTATGAGGCTGGAGGAGGTGGCCGAGTTCTGGTGTGACACAGTTGTAAGTGAGAAACTATTGTTATACTCTGTCTATATATTATTATTACTTTTATACACAATAGAAATGTTTTAGAACGTTTTTTGTTTTGCAGCTGGAGAGGAAAGTAGCTATAACAAACATGAAATATTTTGTCATAGCTATGGATGACAACCAATCAATCAATAATTGTATTTATTTCAAACCTGCACAAACATTTTTAAGACACTTTCTCTTGTAAACATATGCATGGTTTGAAAAGGGGCTCGGCAGAAGCAAAAGCGTTTTTATATCGAACCCCCAACAACACCCACAACAACAATGATAATACTAAAAATAACAATAATATTGATAAGACAAAAATATAACTAAATTCAATAACCATCATGGCAATAATAATTCATTCATTCATTTTCAACCCTTTTATTAGTCCATTTCTGGGTTGGCGGGGGGGGGCTTGGCAATGAGAGCTGCCACCCAATGCTCATAGCACCAGTCTCTCGCTGATCCTAATAATGATGATAATAAAATATTATATATTTAGAGCACATAGTCCGAGAGTTTTTATTTTATTATCTAATTACTGCATGATTTTATCAAAATAATAATAGATCCTGTTTAATGTGTGCATAACCTGAGTGCTATTTTCTCCTCTTATTTATTCATACGTCGTTGAAATTCCTCCACTGAGGGACGAATAAAGGTTTATCTAACAATAACAATGAATGTATAAACATGAATAATTAATGATGACAAAATGATGATGTACAAAGTGAATGAATAAAGTCATGTGGTGCATCTCAGAGTGTCCAAAACCGTGCTATAAAAACCATTGCATTATTTTTATCACCATGTCTGACCAAAGCCTCCTTGACTCTAATTCTTCCGTTTAATTCTGCTGCAGTGTGACCTACATTAACCTCCCCAAACTCCACACGTCTTAAACAGTGTTGCGTTTGTTGACTGTGGCAGATGGTGCAGGTACAGTCATTAATCTGCAGCCGTCGCACTTCACTGTAATCGCCTCAGAAAGTGCTGACTCTGTACTCTTCACTTTCTCCTCCTCTGCTCCTTGATTAGATGCGATGGAGCTAAGGGCTTTTATTTAATTCTGTCTTTTACATTACTGACGTATTCACTCAGAAATGTGTCGAATATTGCCATTTAGATCAACGATTATATCACTCTAAAACCTCTGTGACAATACATGAGATTGCAAGTGAAGCTAGTCCCAACTTTTTTTGATAAATACAATTTGTTTGTTCCAACAGAAGTTTTACATGGGTTAAGTCATAATCTTATTAGGAAACAATGAATCGTTTACATGGTGAGAGCTGACGTGAGGGCTGGTCCTCTTATTGACTGAAAAAGTTGAGAAAAGATGTGACAGAGGCCAAAAACCCATGAATGTAAAAACTAGAGATAGTTAGTTAGTTTAAGAGCTATTACATATGTGGTTCAAAGGCTTCAAAGGATGGTACTCCAGCTTTAAATGGTAGAACGACGATGTTGTGAAAAGAAAAACTTAAAAGCAAAATAAAGTAAGTAAGTAAGTAAGTAAGTAATCTTTATTTATATACCGCCTTTCACAGACCAGAGTCACAAAGCGGTTTACAATTGTTATTTTTTTTTTTTTTTTTTTTTTAATAAAAAAGAAAATGAAAAAAGAATGTAATATTAACAATAACATTATTTATTTTATTTTGGTTATTTTGATTCAATTTTTTTTTTTTTTACTGTAAACTTTTCCTATGCATTATGATTGTTGCCTTGTGATGTTTTTGATCCAAGATATTCTGGGCCATGGAATTCTAAAGGCAGAAAAAATAAATAAAAAATATAAAAACAAAGACAATGTTATGATGTATGCAAAATAGTGACACAATAACGTCTATTTACAGCAGAAAGTTATTTTATATAAACAACATTCCAGGAATAACAGTCCAGGCTCTCGTTGCAGAACACCATGACATCATCTCCCAAAGGGAAGTGTGTTGCTCATCTGTCATTCAATCTCATCTCTCGAGATCAATTTCATACGATTTCTCAGATTTGTATCATTCTGTGATCATTTGCCTCTGAGTCACCTCTCCTAAGGGTCAGTTAGGAGCAAGAAAGAAGTTCAAAATACACAAGACGATGTGAGAAAACCATATGAGCAATACTTGAAAAGTGGGTTCAACTCAAGCACATATATTTAATTCTATTTTTCAGAGACAAAGGGAAAAAAAGTGAAATTAAAATGCAGATTGGATCTCAATTCACTTAAATGTACTTTTGCATAGCCCTAAATCACAACAGTAGTTATTCCGAAGGACTTTCCAAAACCATTGAATTCACCAACACAGATAAAAGAATAAAAATGTTCAAACACAAGAAATGCAAAGTTGAAAAACACGTATACAGACATCGATCCATAAGGAACAGATGATAAATGTCCATAAATGTAGATGAAGTCCATAAATGTCCTCGAACCTCATCATCGTATGCCCCTGATCTACAGTACGTCTCGGTTGTTTTGAATCTGACCTCTGGCTATAATTTTTCAGCCACAATAATCTCTTTGTATATTTTTCTAGCACACTGGCGTTTATCCACTCGTGGCCAAAAGCATGAGACGGATCGCGGAGGGCAAAGACCCGGTGGAGTGGCAGGTGCACACATGTGGGATGGCCAACATGTTTGCGTACCACAGCCTTGGATACTCCGACCTGGATGAGCTCATGAAGGAACCCAAGCCCCTGTACTTTGTGTTTGAGTTGATCAGGGTAAGTCTATCTAAACGTCACTATTATTGTGTTTTGAGAGCCAGATCCTGTCAGACCTCTGATGCTAAGCAGGGCAGGGCCTGGTTAGTACTGTGATGGGAGACCTCTAAGAACACCAGGAGCCGCAGTGGGGCGGCTGCGGCTGTAAAGTGCCAAACTCTTGTTGTGTCCTGAGGCAAGACACTTCACCCACATTGCCTGGAATGAGTACGGTATGTGTGTGAATGGTTGGTGGTGGTCTGAGGGGCCGATGGCACTGGTTGCCTCGCTTCTGTCAGTGTGCCCCAGGGCAGTTTGGAGAATAATGACATGTGAAGTCTATGAGTGTCCTGAAAAACACAATAAAACAATGCACTATTATTATTATTATTATTATTATTATCATCATTATTATCATTATTATGTCTCACAGGTCCAGCAGCCAAACGAGTACAACAGGGAGTCATGGGCGCTGAACGACGAGGAGAGGTTGAAGATGGTGCCAGTTCTGCATGGCCAGGGCAATAAGCTCTACAAGCAGGGCCACTATCCAGAGGCAGGGCAAAAGTACAAAGAAGCTATTATCTGCCTGAAAAACATACAGACCAAGGTGTGTTCAACCTCTCAGACATGTAGCAATTGGCCTGGTGATACTAATGTAATTGTTGTGCAGGAGAAAGCATGGGAGGTTCCATGGCTGAAGCTGGAGAAGATGTCCAACACGTTAACGCTGAACTACTGCCAGTGTCTGCTGTGCATGGAGGAGTACTATGAGGTCATCGAGCACACCAGTGACATCATCAACCAGCACCCGGGTACACAATGCAAAACACTCTCTCTGTGGGGAGAAGGGAGAAACATTTGCAATCAAAAATAAAAGAGAGAAGGTTTTTGCTTGTGTGTTGTAGTAGGGTAAGTGTTGAAAAGGTAAGGTGAGGTTGAAAAGTACTGGGTTAATATTTGCTAATCACTGGCTGTTTTTAATGTTTCATTTTATAATGTTGGAAAGTCATGCGAAAAGACTGTAGTTGGGATTGTGTGTTCTGATTTTAAACAGCAAGCATCTGTGCCTTTTCTTCATTCATGCATGTACCATACTGCATGTTGTATTTAGCTGGACCAAACGGCCCATGATTGTAGATGGCTCCCTGGGCACTGTGGCCTTTTATAGTTTCAAATGCCAGACAGCGCACATAGAGTACATTACACATTATACTTTCAAGGCACACTTGAGCTCGATGACCTGATTATATCTTGGATAATTATAACGTGTTACATTTTACCTCTTTGGTAGCTTTATTTATCTATATTTTAAATAACCTCAACACATGTTTTAGTTTAAGTATGTTGCTGATTTGGCTGATTTGGATGACGTTTCCAGCTGAGATTGTTCTGTTGCCCCTTCCCCAGGAGTGGCCAAGGCGTATTACCTGAGAGGAAAAGCCCATAAGGAGGTGTGGAATGAGGCAGAGGCCCGACAGGACTTCAACAGAGTGTTGGAGTTTGATCCTGGTATGAAGAAGGCTGTGAAGAAGGAGCTGGCCGTTCTGAATATGCGCATGGAGGAGAAGAACCAGGAGGACAGGCAGAAGTATAAGGGCATGTTTTAAGAGTTTCAATAAACGTCTTTTACACAATTGCAACTGTGATCATTGTCAATAGAGAAACATAGTATCTCATGTTGTCCTTATTCTTATTCACAACACAGAGCTGTATGGTGAGAAACACAGAACAGAGCCAATCATCCAACTGAACAATAAAAACCATGAATCAGTTATTATTCCCTATGGCCCTCCTACATCCACGGGGTGGTGCTGTGCACACTGTGCCCAGTTTTATGAAGGACCTTAAAATCTGCCCTTTAGAAAAAATGCTTACTCAGCATTATATAACTCGAAGAGTGAATATGTAATTATCTGAGGACTAATAAAAATAATAAACGATCCCAGTTATGTCTTCCGCAACTCTTCTTCCGTTCGAATTGCAAATGAGAGCCTAAAGTTTTAGGGTACAGGCCTTATAACTTTAGATTAAGGATAATGTTCTGGGATTGAAAGATAAACCTGTGCTTGATCTTTATATACTCTGATCTTATTTACTCTGTGTGTCAATGGCAGACTATTACATCACATAAAGAGTTCACGGGAATCCCCACACCTCTCTCTCCCATCAATATGCGCTGGGCGCGGAGCGTGCAGTCATGCTGGGGCTGACGCTAATGCACCAGTCTAATGATGAACTAAATCAATGAGAGAAGCTCCTGGTAAAGACACATCCACTGATGGTCTGATGGCAGACCAGAGTGCCCTCAGAGCCTAAACTCAGCTCACTCACTCAGGAGGCACTCACTACAATTCAGCACGTGTAATACATTCTCTACACAGCCATCATTCCAACGACTCTTTGCTGAGAAAGCCCTGCATAGCACCATCGCCACGTGTTTTTTTCTCTATACACCAGTGGTGCAAATAAGAGCGACTCGAGGATGGAAGACGGAGAGGGGGATGAGGAGGAGAGGATAGCGGGCTGTGTGCCAGACTGTCCCGCAGGAGCGCATCAAGTCAGCAAGGGCCGCGTCACACATACCCACACACTCTTTCACAATAAAAGTGGCCGCGAGAAAGTTTTTTGTCGTGACAAGCTAAAGTGGAACTGCCTGAAACATGCACACATCTATTTATAAGTGCATTAATGTGATTTTAAAAAATGGTATGGAGTGGGACAGTGTACAATAAGCAAGGAGAGACGCGCAGGTTGTGGCAGGAATTCTATTTTACACCTGTAGTTTTTGAGCAGGTTGATGTAAAACAGCAAAACAAAAGTAGATAGATACGTGAACAAACATTACACACATGATCAGACAGAGGTTACTATTTCAATCAACATAACAACGTATATCTCTTTTGCCAACCTGCCTATAATATGTTGCATATGTTGGAACAGGGTATGAGAAAATCAATGCTAGAAAATGACTGCGTGATAAAATATACTTTGTGACGCATTGCTTTTGAGAACATCAAACCAAAGTGCACGGACTCGTTTTACTTGTGCGCGAGTCGAACGGAAGCGCGCTTCGGTGACTGCGCGGTTGACGCTGGTCCCAAGTTGAGTCCAGTCGTGTGTTGCTGCAGTGGATGAGAGACGAGGGGAGAAAGTCTGTTTC
The DNA here is from genome assembly GCA_964034765.1 of Knipowitschia caucasica. Taxonomy (NCBI): domain Eukaryota; kingdom Metazoa; phylum Chordata; class Actinopteri; order Gobiiformes; family Gobiidae; genus Knipowitschia; species Knipowitschia caucasica. Next base: position 7,009,280 of record OZ035832.1, read on the forward strand.
ACCTTCATCCATCTTTACTCCGTCAAGACCTCTTGTTTTAGACACCAGAGCACGCTCGGTCACAGGAGGAGTCTGAGGTCATCTGGAATCATCTGAACAAGAATGTGAAGAAAGTAATCGCAAGTATGATGTACGTCTGTATGCTCGATTCAAGCAATTTATTTCTTCGCTTCCTAGGATCTTAGAAGATAAATGCCATAGACTTCTTTTGTGAATTGCAGAAATTTGAATAGATCAACCAGAGCATCCACAGTGTAATTTATTCGGTGATACAACTTCAATTGATAAGTATGGCCATCAACACAGACACAGAATACCAGAAGACCAACTTGGGAGAAGGTGGAGGGAGCACCCAGCCGACAGCAGACTCCCATGAGACAGAGAAGCTGCTGGCTGTGACCACTGAACCAGGAGGCAACGGGATGAAGACCTCCGCCTCTTTCAGTGCGAGTAGGGACAAGGGTTTGGACACAGATCAGAATGGACACAACATTCCCATGCGGTCTGGTTCTGCCGGACACCTGGCTGCGGCTGCCCCCCTGTCTCCATCTCGGGCCAGTTTGAGTCGTTCCTCCATTGGAAATGCCACGGTCCAAGAAGCCCCCTTACCCAAGGACTACCTCATCCTGGTCATCTGCTCCTGCTTCTGCCCTGTGTGGCCCATCAGCATTGTGGCATTGGTCTACTCTATTATGGTAAGCACAACAGGTCTTTCACAAATACATTTGTATGATGCTGTGTAGAAATGTGCATACACTCACTTCAAGCTTTAAAGATAAATCAGGCTTAGTGTGCATTAAATGTGCTGTGCATTCAGAGAAGACATACAACTTAATGTTAATGACAAAACTCAAAAACCAGCCACAGAACTGTCTTTCCAGTTATATGTGGCATTCAAATATGCTTTTAGTGAACTGTTTCTATTGAACAAAGCTGTTGATTATTGAACAAGACATCATTATTGCTTCACGCAGGACCACAGGTTTGAAACCACCTCCTGGTTCTGAGTCTGACCACACGACAGTCTGCCGTAGCAGCAGGTCACTGCTCCTGTCAGGGTTCCCATGGAGCACAGCAGGTGGTATGAATTTCTCTCAAGAGGAATAAATAGTTTAACCTTACTTTAACCTTAGGGAAACCAGCCGACAAAAATACAAAGGTGTGTTTACATCACTTATGTAACATGACACACTGAGTTATATAGAGTTACATCTGAGAAGCTTTTTAGCTCCTTATTACCATAAGTGCCAAGATACTTGCTGTCGTCCTCTCTCTTCAAGTGGGTACTCCGCAGTACATTTCATTATTGCAATGTACCATATTTCAACGAAATGTCAATTTCCCATTTTACTTAAACTGCTAAACGACATTGCATGTGTTCTGATTTACAGTCAATAAACATGATTTACACACAGCTACATTATTCTTTTACATACACCTGTATATTTCTGATCTATATACAGACTCTAAAACATGTATGCAGTGAAATTTCATAAACATATTATTATAACAATGAAACTATTTTACTATTTTGTCTGGAGAAATAACCAGACACATTTTCTAAAAAATAATTAGATTGTCATAAAGTGGCTCCATTTTGTTTTTCTTCATAAATGTTTAGAAACCAGCTTATCTGTATTCTAAAGCGACATCTACAAATACATCGTTACAGCCCTACTTTGCTTCACAGTTTGACCTGGAATAACACTGACCATAAAGCTGCCAAATCCTGAGATCTGTCTAAGGCAATGCAGCAGAACCAGTGGTTGTGACATCACACTGGTGGACTTCACACCAAAGGGACTATAGTGAACCCACTGACATTCAAAGGTCTCCTCTCACTCACTAACGGTGCAGAGAGAAGAGGCATTTGGACAGAGGGCAGAAACCAGAAGACTGAAGAAGGGAGAAACTAGAGCTGCCTACTAACTCGATAGAAATCCAGGGGAGTCAATTCAGTTTGTGAGCAGAGGGCAGATTGGACCTGTTAGCTGCCTCTAGGTGGGTCCCCATTCACACTCTCAGCTTTTCCCTGAGGTTACAGACCGGGCTAGATCAAAGCCCATTGACTACCAGGCCCGATGGGTGTGAGAGAGACAGCACATACGTAGCTATAGAGACGCTCGGACCAGGGAATAGAAAAGAATTACAACTGAAGTAATGATGCTGCACTTTGAGGGCTTTCTAAGTGCTTATGTCCGGCAGCTTAAAGGAAATAGATACTAGAGGAAAGCTATAGGAAAATGAGGAGTTCGAAAAAGGAGCCAGTTTCCCACCCTGGTCGTTTCAGAGTGACATCACAATAAATATTGTAGGTATGTGGAATAGTGATGAGGGAGAAGGGCATAGGCTGATCCTGTTTCGTGATGTTTGGAACAGGTCAAGTTAGAGGCAATTTTATTATCTAAATAAGAAATGGATCTTTTGTGTGAATTCAAAGACAGATTTTTACTGGACAATAGTTTTTTGTAATCTTGTTCAATTCAGGCAGCCAGGGTTTGTTGTAGACGTTTTATTTTGTTACAAGTTTGGAGTCTGTAGTCCAGATAATGAGTCAAGGACTTTTTATAGAAACAGTTTTTATGAAGAATGACAATCAAAGTTCTGATGAACTGTAGCTTGGGTTGACATTTGCAGTATGCAGTCCTGTGCAGTAACCTGCATATTTTATATTCAAGTATATTCAGAAAGAGCAGAAAGAGAAACTTTCTGAAAAGTTTAAATCTTTAGATTCACATTTAAAGTGAGTGAAATATCACTTCAAATAGTTTGTATAAATAGTGCAATGAGTAAATATCTAACAAAGGAGAAGACACAGCCTTTGCTGTGCTTGGATTCCCGTTTTTACTGCTGTATGAAATTACAGCTTTCATATCGGCTTTTTAAATACACCAGATACAGTTACACTCTCTATGTTGGAAGTGCACAAATACATCGTTGAAAATGTTTGTCATTTCTGCTGTTTTTGTCTTTCTATATTGTAATTTACTTATTATACAACTTGTTACATGGTTCAAACCATTTTGAAGAGAAGATGTGTTGAGGAACTTACTTTCTTATATAACTGGTGTTATCTTGGTCAAATTATTACTTTGATTCAAGGAACATCTTCTTGCAAAAAGTTAGAAATGTTTTCAAACCAGTTAAGTCACAAAATCCATCAACCAACCACTTCCAATCTCGCAGATTGTAATGGAGTTACACTGATTGCTCTTTGCTTTTAGGATTGATTTACAATTATATTTTATGAGTTGCTTTAAAAGCCATCCAAAGTTTTGTTCCAGAGTACTTCACTCCTGCCTCCTTATGAGCCGGAGCACTGCCAGAGGTTTATTCCCAGCTCCAGGCTTCAGAGCAGAGGGACTTCTCCCTGTACGGGCCCCTGTGGAGCCCCAGGAGCTCAGGCAAATGATGCATTCACTTTAAATAATCATCTTTTATATACCACTTTTCATAACCCAAAGATTCTGCACACGTCATTATTAGTTCACCCCGTACGTGGTGAGGTAAGCTGCAGTAGCCACAGTTGACATGCCACCCCACCACCACCATTCACCAAAACACTCTATTACACTGGGTAACAAAACAATATTTTTTGAAAATAGTCCAGAGTTTTTCAGCTGAATTAGACTAATGTTGATGCTCTGAGTCCGAAAATGACCTTGGTTTTGCTCAAACAGGTCAGGATTTTTTGCTACAGAAATATTTTTTTAAATAGATTTTGCGTAAAAAACAAATTTCTGCGGATCATCAGCTGAGAAACCCTTGACGGTTTTTCCGTTTTCCTCAAGAAATAAAAGTCAACGTATCCAAAGTCATTCAGTTTTTATTTACTCCATCAAATTTGAAAAGCAGAATTCATAATAACGTAGACGTACATGATCCGTAACACTGTGGCTGTATCTCAAACAGTTGTCCTGATAGAGCAAAATGCATGTGATATTCGGACTCAGAACACCAACATTAGTCTAGATCAGTTGAGAAACCCCTGACCATTTTTTGGCTGTCAACTTGTGTTATATGTGAAGGAGGCGCTGCTTCCTAAATGGATCACTTATCCCAAAACTCTCCTCATGGACTCTATAGTATCGGACATGTTTCTTATTGTGTGATGGATTCCTTGGTGTCTTGTGATTGGCCAATAGTCCAGGTAGAAGGAGGCGCTTTAGTGAGGAGAGAGTTGTACCCAATGAGGGGGCTTTTTTATTATGTGTAATGATACTTTTATAGTTATATTAATGTTTTAATACATGTGTTCTTACATTGTTTTTACACACGTTATATATATCTTGATATTTTATTCTGGTCTGGGATTGTGTGAAGCACTTTGTTTATCTGTTTTGAAAGGTAAATGTATCGTGATAAACATAACCATAATTAATTTTAAGCCTGCTATAGTGAAAATCAATGTTAGAGCCTGAACATTTTGCTTGCACTCGACTTTCAGAACTGCAGTCTTGGATATTTGGTAATCACATTTGGTTTGCACAGCCAATATGTTGCAGCCCCACTGTTTAACCCTGTTACAAAGACCCCGCCTGTTGAGACACCATCCACAATCCTAACCAGAATCATCCATCACTTTCACCTCAGTCCACAACAGCCCTCTCCAGCGGTTCCACGGACCTACAGACAGAGCCTTGTGGTGAGGAAGGCTGCGGCTGCAAACACAGTCAATTACGGGGATTGGAGAGGCAGAGCTATTAGGTTTTTTACAGCCCAGACTGGACTATCGCAGTAATGGCAGTGGCCAAACTACAAGCACGTTATTGCTCGCGCTGCAGATTTGCTTGTGAAATATGGACCCTGCACTGGGCGTGTGCCTGGGAATGAGTCTGTATCAGGATTTGAATACGGTGAAGATACACAGAGAGGAAAGGCTTAAGTTATGGAATAGACAATATATCGAGGAGAACTAAAACATTTACGGAGAAATGAATGATGGCACGGTTATGTTTAATTGTCAAGTGATCTGGGAGTGCATCCAAATGAAACCACCACCTCTCGCGTGACCTTTAGGACGGTTGAAAAGCACTGACACTGTTGAGCTGTACGAACCTATTGCACTGACTGAACGTAAAAAATGTTGTTGTCTTTAGAGTGAATGCCAACCATTTTTGGAAATTTGAAGAGAGTGAGATTTTTTTCCAAAGCAAGCACCAGTTAGACCCGCCCCTAGTCACCCCCACTGCTTCTCATCAAGATTCTCAACATAATCAGATTTCTGACATCCACAATCCGCAGTTTAATGAGCCGATGTCATTTTTGATTGAAAGGAGTCTACACAGAACATCAATTTGTATTACAACACCTACAATGTTTTGAATTATCCTAGACAAAATATCCCCAAAATATCCCAAAATTGAAGTGAATTTCTTTCAAATTATTTCTATTGAATAAACAATGTGAATTCAACTTTCCTGTCTGGTGATACAGTAGGTGGTCAAATATCTTTCATTCAAGCCAAAATGGATATTTATCGGTTATTATTCTATCTTCATCCATATTACCTACCCTTAAAACAAAAAGCAAAAGATTTCTGGCAATATTAGTTCTATTCTACAAATTGAAAAGTTTCCCGTAATGAGAAAATCCCACTGGAACCCCAAACGACGCCCCTTTCAAACGGCCTCCAAGCAAATCAAATTGGCGGTGGTTATGCCAAGGAGAGGGACTGTGTTACATATATACATGTATTTAATATACAATAATAATAGTATATGTATTTACTTTGAAAAATACAGACTTGATGCATACGTGATACTACATGGGCATTTGGTAAAACAAATTTGCATTCTTCAAAAAATGAAAAAACCATTAAATTAATATTATTGTATTTTTACCATGATTTATCCATAAAGCTGACACATGTGCTGAACCCTGCAGGCTCTAGTTCAGAAATAAAACGATCGTGTCTTTGTTGAGAACAGCACTTGATGATCCGTGACAGTGTTGTGTCCGAATTAGATCTGGGAAGTTATAGGTGCACTATTCAGAAGTCATTAGCAGATTTCTGTGATGTTTGCTCCGAGTAGAATTATTTCAACGGCATTTGCAGCTCGCAAGCTAACAACACAAGACTCAAATACAATTATAATTCATGAGCTGTGGCTGGCTTGCATTTTACTGTGCGGAGAACAAGGGCAAATACATCATTGCTCTGACAGACCTGCTCATAAGACTGCATTTAAGCGTTTGAATATTTTATGGACACACTTGCAACACGGCAGGGCTTAAAACCAAAGCAGGGTTTTCACAGCCCTATTTTTAAAGGGACTGGTCTGAAATACCCAGAGATAGATGAATAGAAAAGTGTTATCCCTTTTCTGTCTCGTCGTCCAGCGTTTCAAAGTCATCTGACCATTTTTGGGCATTCATTTTTGTCTTTCAACTTTTATTTACAAGTAATTCTCAAATGTGCCATCTTTAGGAGTCTATTGAAACAGTCTTTACAAAGAAGTTTGGCTGTAGACCTCAGAGGGGCCAGTGTGTGTTTCCTGAAAGAGGAACTGTGAGCATCGATTCAAGGTGCTGAGGAGGCCTTTTCTCTGCCATGTGAGTCCAGATCAATAGCACTTCTTCCCCTGGGACTCGGTTTGTCCCACTACTTCACATCACAGTCCTTCAAGTGAGAAGTGTGTCCTCTCCGAAATTCTCCCATTTACTGTCGCTAATGGATAGATGCTCATTTAGAGTTTGTGTCTTACTTTTTGATATAGGAGCAAATTTGTACTAATTCATTCTGCTTAGGTCATTTTAATTTTAATTTTAACTCAGACTTTCAGGATAACGTCCATAATATTATATCTCGAGAGAATTGTCACAAAACTGTAGAAATGCATTTCTCATGATGCCTGATGTGTGTGAGTCCGTTCAGATTCTAAAGTTGGTTCATCACCAGACAAAGACAGATTGTGGTGGTGGTGAAATAGCTTCTTTTTTAGTCAGCATGGTATATTAGCTAATTTATAGAAACATAGATTACATGGTCTGAGTCAGTGTCTCCCAAAGTGGGGTCCGCGAGGGTATTGCAGGGGGTCATAAAAAATAAAAAATAAATTATGTAATTGTTGTATGTTAAATTAATAATATTTTGCTTGTAAAGTTTAAATAATTGTGTTCATTATTTTATTTGAATAATCAAATTGTAATCATTTTTGTATTAGAAAATGGGGTGCGTCATTAATATGTTTGTAGCAGAGGCTATTTCCCCCAAATAAAATGACGTGAAGAGCCTATTTTTAACGTTCTTCTTGGTTAGTATTTCGGGGGGGCCACACAGACCCGTCAGATTTTTAAGGGGGCCGCAGCGTTACTGACTTTGGGAATGGCTGGTCTAGGTAATGCATTTGGAAACTACTTTTGGTTGCTGTTGTTATTTATTGGATGTGGGGTTTTGTTACTCATGTGCCACTTAAATTCTCGTATAATGCAATATTACTTCCCCCCTTCAGCACCATGGACAGCTCTTGGCCCCATCAAATATTGCTGTCAGTTTAACTATCGCTTTAACTGCTGTTGAAACCAGATCAGATGTTTTGAAAGCCACATAATCTGGTGCTTCCTTCCACGATTGTGAACACGCCCACCTTAGTTTAAAGCAGGTCCCGGCTTCACAAAGGGAGGGCACTGGGTATTAAAGCTGTGATTATGCCTCTCTTTGTGCAGGCTGTTATTTTGAACTAAAATTTAATTCAAATGTGGAAAGATTTTCTTATATTTCCCTTTCGGAGATCCCCTCTCTTTATTGTTCACATTCTGGGGGTGACCAGACTTCCTTCCACACCCAACACTACAATATGAAAGACCTTAGAAAAGATACTCTATAGCCAAAAGGAGTGTTTATTCAGTCGATTGAGAAGTGTCTTAATAGTATTTTGTCATTTCCACGCTAAACAATGATTCATTCGCTTCCAACAACATAGAGAATTGAATTTAGTTGAAACAGCAGCGTTTTTGATTTGTGGGTTGAAGAGCAGTGCACGGAATATAACCATCCATCAGATTAAAATATCTATCTCCACAGCATGGGTGCATTCAGCAATAAAAAGATGTGAAGTTCTATCACATGGCTCCAACAGGACACAGTTTCACGTCTCACTCTCACAGAAAGATGGGATGAATGATTGTGCTGTTTTTAGTTGACGAGGCAAGTCTGCATTCATGTACAGTGAGCTTTGGATAACACACGTGTCAGTATCAGTGTTTTTTTTAATTTTTATTATTGAATAATGTTCTGCACTTTACAGGTATATTTCTCACTTTTCACTGAGGAATACCTACATTGAAACATACTTGTTTAGATTTAAAAATAATTAAACAATAAAATAGAAAAATACCTTCTACTGTATGAGAGACTGGTGCCATTTGCCTCAAACATAGTTCTGTGGAATATTCATAGAGACATAGTTGAAGCAGTTCACACCACGTTCTAATGTGTGTGTGTATGTGTGTGTGTGTGTGTGTGTGTGTGTGTGTGTGTGTGTGTGTGTGTGTGTGTGTGTGTGTGTGTGTGTGTGTGTGTGTGTGTGTGTGTGTGTGTGTGTGTGTGTGTGTGTGTGTGTGTGTGTGTGTGTGTGCAGTCCAGGAACAGTCTGCAGAATGGGGACATGGACGGCGCTCGGAGACTGGGACGACTGGCTCGCCTCCTCAGCATCGTCTCCATCAGTCTGGGCCTCCTGGGCATCATTGTCTTTGTCTCAGGTAACAACAGATATGAGAATACAGCAACAATATAATGTCAGGAGGGAATTATAACAACTTATTTGTCCATTCAGAGCGTTAAAAATATTGTTTTTGCTATAATTCTACCCTATATTCTATTACCCCATATGTTGTTAACTCTCTCCTTTTATAACAATAGAAAAAACATATTTTTTAGAACATTACAATTCTTCATCACATCACAAAATCATCACTATTTTGGTTTATTTCTGTTACGCCTAAAATGACAACAGCAGTCGATCATCTTGGGGAAAACACAATGCCAACCATAATAACTACACATTCTTTCACACCATCCACTTAAACAAGCCAGCTCCACTCGGAGGCCCTACTGCATTACCATTACAGTGTGATATATGATCGCAGCCCACGAGCGTGAGGGAGTGTGTCCAGGCTCAGCACAATTCATCAATGTGTGTGTGCGCGTGCGTGTGTGTGTGTGTAGGTGTGTGCGTACGTGTGTGCGTGTGCGGATTGATTTAGGAGTGCGGAGCGGACTGCTGCACTCTGATTTAACCTGTCACTGTCTCGATCTGACCTTAACATGTGCCTCTGTCTTCTCTGCTCTTTTCTAGTCAAATGGAGAAAGTAACAGAGCTGCAAGACCGGTGAAACATTTGAAACTTTTTTTATATAATTTTTAATAACCATTGCAAAAAAAACTTTTATCTTATTTTTTGTAATCCTTTTTCTATCTAATCAAAGGTATTTTTTGTATGATTTATTATCACTATGCTTTTATGCTTTGGATTCATGCCTTTCTCTGTGACTTCTGTTGATCGCTGCTTGTATTGAATTATTTATGAATTTAGTCTCTGTTAGTGCAGCACATACAAACAAGCAAAACGACATTCAGAAAATGAGTGAAAATGAATGCATGTGTTAAATACAACAATATAAGCTTGACAAAACAAAGAGGCTACAACAGGGGAACAGAAACAGACGTAAAAGGACAATGACTTATGTTGAAACATTTACAAGCGTATGCATTTACCATACTGTACAACAATACAAACTATAACACACTTGTTTTTATATGGATTCCAAGTGGGACGAGGATGTTAGTGAGGAGGTCATGGGATGTGTGTTTATGAGAGTTTAGAAGCTATTCAATTGCATGTTTGAGTGCTATGTTCTTTGGACACTTTTGTCATTTTAAAAAGTCCAAAAGGCCAATGGTTTGCACAGGGACACAGGATAATTTGTGTAAATATTGCCAAGCTCCAATGAATGACTTCTTAATGAGGATGCATGATGAAGACCTCCTTTACTCCATGGATGGACGAGTGCCTATTCATTGTTCTTTTGATACCATACTTTGTAAAATGATTCATCATGCCACGTATGCTCTGCCTTTCTGCATACATTATTGTAATAATCCAAGAAAAGATTGTCAATCATTGAACGATTGGCTATATAATCTCACATGTACTTATTTTGGAAATATATGCAATATGGATGCATGCTGGGTCAAACTTTGTCAGTGACATTTACAGTGTAACAATAATGAATTTAGATGTAACAATAATCCAAGCATTATAACACAGTAATACATTTCTCTGTGGACAGTGCCAGGCTTCTGTTCTCAGCACATGTTTATCCCTTAATTGTAAATTAAGCCTCTATAGTACTCGCTCTTTTCCATGACCAAAGTATAGTCTAAATTAAATGTACATTAATCATGTCTTCAAGGGCTTACAGGCACACATAACGTGTATTTGAAAACATCTAGCCTACTTTTGAAAACATCAATGTTTTTTTGTATGCATTACTATGTACAACATTTGAAACATTAAACACCCGCTCAACACCTTTGTCACTACGTAACTATGCACCATGTGAAAACTGCATTTCCCAAGATATCCCTGTGTATGACATCATTAAACAGCAACACCCAAAGACTCTGCAATAGTATGTAATCTCAAAGGATTCAAGACAAATCTGTGTTCAAAATCATTCTTCTAAAACACCATTTCCCTGATCTCATCTGTGCTGTACATTTGTGCATGTCTGGAATAAACATTGCCATGCAAAGCTTTCATGTTTTGTCTGATTTTAAATAAAACCCAAAAACTGACAGCAAAGCATTATACAAGAGTCACATGTGTTTTCAATAGTAAGGAAGAAACTGTACGAGTCTGAAGCATAGACAAGATTTCCACGTCCCTTTCTTCTGTGAACCAATACAGAAAGTAAACATGTTCTGGTAACAATTTTAATGTAATTCTTGATAACAAAAACAGATGGTTATCTGGTCAGAATAAGCTTTGAGTTTCCAGTTTGAATGCTGAAAAACAGTTGTATTAAAGACAATAGGAACACAAGATAGTTATATACTCTTTGTAAAACCAGTAAGAGTGCAAACAAGAATGCTTCCAACACTACTGTTGCATGAGACTGCTCCCATTAAAGCTTTCCACTGAACAGGCTGTCACTGTCAGCTCCAGAGCTCTCCCAGTGAGCCATCATGAATGGGATTCAGAGCAGTAGTTTCAGTCTTCTGTGCAAATTAGCCTCAAAAAGGAACAGAGAATTTATAGTTTCCAAACAGTAGTGGGCATTATAAATATTATTTAGTAAAGTAAGTTTTTGGCGTCCCTAAAACAGGTTATGCTTGTAATCGAGAGAAAAAAAAAAGTGTCAGCTTTTAAAGAGTAAGAACAATGAAAGAATGAAAAGAACAAATCAAGCACTATACAAAAATATGGTTGAGAATGTATTTTGAAAAATAAACAATATTTAATAATCGTGTCACACAGTTATGAATAATTTATTATTTTACACGCGCACAATACCTCATTTACCCAATTAAAATGGATAGCCAACTAAAAATCCTTCCATCTAATCCTTTTCACAGTCCCAGTGTTTATAATCTCATCCCAGCTGTACAAGTTCTGGTCTCATGTCTCATTATGGCAGAGTAAGTCAGACCAAATGTCCACACGTTCAGTCTCCAGGATTCTTCACCGTCTGAAAGTCCCTCTCGCGGTGCACAGTGAAACAGTCTCTGGTCTCCAGGGCTTCTGTCACTACGATGGTTTCAGTGGAAAGCATAGAGCAGCAGGATGATGGTGCACACCCCAATGACCGCGCCCAGGATCAGAGAGTCCCGCCTCTTGCGTAGGTTGACCCGCTGGATGAGATTGTTGATGGTTGGGAATCGGTCTAAGTTTTAAGAGTTAAGCAGTAACAGTCAGGTGTATTATAGTCTATAAAAAATTCAATTTTTGCGGCTCTAAATCAGCACAAAAAGAGTGTACAGTACAAAAGGATACTAGCCAGAGTGTTGACCTTGCTCTGTATGGACTTTAGCACACCCCTCTGCGATGTCATGTTCTCCTTAGTTGCCATGGCAATACTGAAAAATGATCAATTAGCGACAAAACACAAATCCAACATATAGCATAAAACATGACAATTGTGACCAAAGTCACAATCCAACACTGACCAAACTTTACCGCGTATAAATGTATAATGGCGTTTATGGCGTTTATTAGTAACAACTTATGGAACCATTACCAGCAGGAAATGTGAGACTTGACTTTGTGAGAGTGCTTCACTGACATTGAATAAATTGAAGAGTAAAAACACAAGTGAGACTATGATGATGAAGTACATAAGAATCGATGATGACAACAGCCAAGTTAAATGTGGGTAGCAGCTTCTACAGATGCTGCGGAGCGAGGCGTATCATGTTCTCTTCAGTCAGGAAGACTGCAGCACCGTCAGCACGACCAATACTTTATTTCTCAAGAGCCACGTTGAGTTTAATTCCCAAACGGAGCAGCCTCATAATCATATCATTCATTTGGACCACGCACCAGCCTATTGAAACCAGGGGCTGCTGCTAAAGAGCAGAACACAGGAGATGTGTGAGGGCTTTACCTTATCGTGTCGTCTACTAGACGCTCGGAACTAGAGAGGAGAGAGCAGAAGACTCAGGAAAATGATTTCACATGGGATGCATTATTTATAGCATTTTATATCAAGATGACACAATTCATTTTAGAACACTTATTAAAAGAAAGTCAGCGCAGAGGGCATGTCCTCAAAGGCAATGTCCCTGAAACATTATAATGAAATAAGAGATTTTTTACAGCGGTAAAATGATGCAGAAGAGTTACATCTCAAAATTGTAAACTAGACTCACACATGTTACATAAACTTCTAGTTTCCACTTTCTTGTTCTAGAAGATTACTTTTGGTTTGGAATACTAGTGGATAGTGATATTTTAAAAAAGGGTTAAAACATAAGATCTTTACCTAAATCTTATATTTAGCCGTGTTGATTGTGGAATCCAAGCATGTATACTTTATATATCTGGGTTAAGTTTGTCATATGAATAATTCAAAATGTGTATCTGTTGCTGTTGGTGCACGTTACTCTTGGGGTCGTATTGACCGATTACCTCCCCAGGGGATAGAACCTTCCAGGGCAAGAGCATTCATCTCCATGTGTGTCATTTGTGTTGGTAATGTCTCTAAACAGCCGTTTAAATTGTTACTAATGGAGGAGAATCTGAACTTGTTTGGAGCTTCATGTGAAATTGGAGAACTGACCTAAGTAAATTTGTATACTGCGGGGGACAACAAGTGAAGACTGGAGAGAATCGAACAAAGATTGGTTTACTGATTAAGAAGGAAATGAAACAAATGGTAAACAATATTCTAAATACAAATCATGCTCATGTAATTACAGCATCGTTTTAGTTTTATTGTGGTGGTCACTAATACTTTGGACCGAAATTCTAACCACATCCATGGACATGAAAACAAACAACAGTCTCTTGTAATGTTATACTGTTGTTGTGTATGATGTGTTGTCTCAACACAAGAACTACACTATGGCTCATTATGAAGGCTCTGAGGAGAAGGTGGAGCAGAGATGAGAGCCATCCTCTGGACTCAGAGCTGCTCCACCTACAGTCGCACCATCATATAATGCTGCTATCTCAGGAACAGAAAAATCCTTTAATCCTTGTTTTATTGTTACTTTTACAACCTTTTAAATTATGTCTCTTTATGCAAATATGTATGTAAGCAAATGGACAATGCCATTTCCCTCAAGATCAAAAAACTACTGACCATCTACCTACTATGGCGTTACTTTTTCAGACTTTATGGGCATTTTGTATCAATTGGGCCTGTTGGCAATTGCCCAAATGTCTGAAACTAAAAAGAAATGTGAAAATTACACAATTTTTTTTAACCCTAACCCCACTTTTCCAATTGTTTGCATGATATATAATAAAGGCAGGACATTTAGAATACTGTAAGAGTGACTCTGATAATGAGCAGAGCCGCAGAGAACAGGCTGTTCTAATGTGACTTTCAGTCTATAGTTTATTCATAACACTCGGCCGGAGAGGCTGCCAGCAAAGGCTAAAATGAGCAGAAATATATTCGCTTTTTACATGTGTTAAAAAAAAATAAAAAATAAAAAAACATAGAAAGCCATATTGTTTTCTCTCTTTAGACAAATTATATTCATTAGATTCAGAATATCAGGAGAGATTAAGAATTATGCATACTTTTAGTGACTAATGTGAGCTAATAACCGTTTTGTATGACGTGCCAGCCAGGAATAAAGTAATAGGAAAATTAATAGATATATAAATGTAATAAAAAGGTTAAAAGTAAACATGATCCAAGTAAGGCCCATTTACAAATAATGATGGATGTCATTACATCAGCCCAATATAACATTGTAAATACTTGAGAAAAGGCTCCATAACGCTCCAAAGTACAAAAGATATTCAGCATTCTTCAAAAGGCTGTGCTGTACATAAAGATGAGTTATTGTAGCATTGACTTCTGAAGCAGAAGCAGTTTTTTTGCTAGAACAAGATGAGCAACCCCAAAAACTGGCAGCTATAAAGCATTTGGAACTGCTGAGAGGGGATGTAGCCGCCAAGAGCATCTTGCCAAAGCTGTAAAAACCCCTTTAAGAATAAGACGAGATACTTACTTTCTGAGGTGCTCGTGTTCTTTTAGAAACAACTCTGTTCGTCTGTTGTTGACTCCTGACCCACTTTTGTATGTTCTGAAAAAGAAACACAAATGTACAGTTAAGTGAAACTATACTTTAAATTCTTACATATTCTATCGAACATATTGTTTGGAAGTTGCCAATGACAACAAGTAAATACAGAAAACATGTAGATTGTATGTTTTATTTTGTCCACGTTTAACTGAACCAATGTGTGGAAATATGTGTGAAATCCTAAATGACCCATCGACTACAGGTTTAGAGAGTAAAGAGAAGGAAAAGGCTGCAGTTTAAATGAAGGGTTAAGGCAGAGTACTAGTCATTTACTAATGGAAACAGCACTGAAGCCAAAGGCAACAAGGATGAAATATTCATAAATAACTATTTCAAATAAATGCCCATTAATGATATTAATAAAGTATCATGACATTGTAATCATTGGCAGGAGCGTATGAACCACTGAAACAGAAGATACTGTAATAGTATCTACACTGCCCTCTAGTTGCAAACTGACTGATGCTAAACACAGAATACAAGCTTTAATTTAGTGATGCAGAGTTGAAGAACGTCTTGAAGAAACACTTTGCACCCCTGTCTCAAACGGAAACCCTAAAAACTATAGAAAAGCCGCCACCTGTTGGTTGGTTTTGAGAACTGCATAAGACAGAAATAAGGCAAAAGTGAAACGAGCTCAAATCCTTCTGGTCTAAACTAGATCCAAGATTGATACTTGTTTCAGGTAAAAAGTTTGAGCCTATAATCTCTATTTTCACTACACACAGATAATAACAAAATAATAGCTGAGAAATCCATGTTAGATAATTACATTGAATTCCAAAGTGTGAAGCCTAAATATTACAATTTTTGTTATTAAAACCGTAACTTACTCTATATCTTTCCGGACAGAACCTAGTAGATCTTCCCTTTCTCTGATTGCGAGGAAGTTGCCTTTGGTTTTGTGAAACTCTTGTGTGTAATCCTGAAACATACACAGTCAAGTAAAGATAGTCTACAGATGATGCTTAAATTACTATCAAAGCCAACATAGTGAAGAACATGAGGAAGGACAAACCTGCAGGATGTCTCTATGTCTCTGTAGAGTGTGCATAAGGGCAGCACTAAGAGACGCAGAACCAGGTGTGTTTGTGTACTCTGCCATTTTATCATTCACTGCAGTTAGCTGAAAAATAAAGCAAACATATGGTTAAGCACACATCAATTATCACAACTGGTACACAGATGTAGAATTCATAGACAGTACTTTAGACAGTAGCTGCTCCAACTCCACGGACATTGTGTCAAACATCCGGTCCTGGGTAGAGTTGTTGAGCAGTGGAGTAGTGTCAGACCTATAATGAGAATAGTTACTGAATATACAATATTTCACTAGTGCTGCAGTTGCCACAATTGAAAACCGACAGAATAATGAATACAAAAAAATAGAAGAAACAAAGCTTAAGATTAAGCCATAATCATGAAAATGCAGTCTAATGGTTCAATGCTCTGATCTGTTCTTGGTGAATTGACTATTTTGTAAAGCTACCAGCTAATTTTCTAGTACAATTTTCTATAGTAAAAAATATACAAATAAAAACAATAGAAGATCAATTTATTAGAATATGAACGAGCAAGAAATGTGCTGCTAAATGGTAGTGATATTGTATTTTGTAAAAAGTTACTTGTAACAAGCTACCTTGGTAACTTTTTATTGAACAGGATTTTATTTTGCATGTATTGTCAAGGACGACAGATGGAAAGTAGCATGGTGCTAAATAAGATAAGATAGACCTAATCTGGTAAATCTGGTGCAGCCATCATTTGAATGTAACTGCACATTGTCAATAATAAACTAAATGGAGCCATAAGGGACTCAAACAGAGCAAAAGAGAGGGAAAATATTAAAACGCGACAATGTTAAAAAAGACAATCCCTGTTCTACAAAACTGAAAAGGTTCTGCGTTAACCAATGTTGCTGTACCGTGAAAGCCTTACGTTTCTGAACGCCGTCCATCTCTGCAGCTGCTGTAGCTGGTACACAGTTTGCTGAATGAGACCAGTTTCAGGTCGAGTTCATTCTCGAGCTGTCTGGCTTGTTTTCGGAGATCTGGGTGAGATAAACAACAAAAACTAACAATCAACCTTTTCATTGGTGTTGCCATCCAACTGATCAGATGTAAAAAAAAAATAATAATAATAATCAAAAAAAAACATTTGAAAGTGAAAAAAGAGGAAAATAATACAGACAGCTGTAGCACTCATAATTTCACAATAATGATGTCACAGTAATTACTTGTTTTAATATAATTTGTGATACCATGGCAACACAAATGCGCAGCACAATGGGAACTTCACTTCTAAGTTTTACATACATTGATCATGTTTTTGACATCAGAGTAAATAGTGTGCCACACTTAAAGCCACGAAGCCCTGTCATTTGTGTACACTTAAAACATACAGCTTCAGGCGTTGTAGGAAAATGGAGCCGAGACATTTCTTGGATCTTTCTATTGATCTGCGAATGACGCAAGTATGGCACGTAGTTATGGATTAGACTGGAGTGGTGATTATACTGAATATTGCTTGTTCAGTCTCTACGCGTTAAGGGAGTGATGTTGATTTAAGTGTTCTAACAAGAACTTGGACCGTGTTTCGTTTGTTAGCCTCTGACGAGCGCACAAATATAATGTTGCATGTATAAAACCCGCAGAACTGCTCCTGTCGCAAACCCCAAACGATGTGAAGACAAACTAACCTCTGTCAAGTCAAACTAAACTGTGTGAATCGTATAAACGCACATTACTCTTACCTTCCCAGTAGCCGCTGCCCCCGAGCCCCGCCATCTTTGTTTGCGTGCGACGTCACCAACTTCCGGGTTGTGTCACGTGAGTATTGAAATCTCTCGGATATTTGATTTGAATAGACATATAGTGTTAATAATAAACTATAACAATGCAACTGTTAAAACACGTGACTCAACTCTTTATTGAGTCTTTAAATAACATGCCGTGATGACCACAAGAAGCTTACAAAAAGTGTCTGACATGATTACCTGCATCAAAGACTTTACACATCAGTTTCCAGTAGTTCAAATATTGAAGAAAAAAAAATATTCACAAGGCTATTTAAATATTATTTAGTTCATCCAGTTCTTGTGTATCCTATAGGCTTGAGTTAAATTAATCAACTTAATTTGCTTATTTATACAACCTAGAGATATGCTGGCATTCAAAAATATCTTAAGTGTAATGATCGCATGTGAATGGGACCGTATTCAAAAAGAAACATTCACATTTTTTCCCATTCACAAATATTGCAGCCATCATTTATACGCCATTAACGTTATCACTTTCTCTACCACCTGAGGATATCAATTTCTCCACAATGAAGAACTTTGATTTACACATCAGCCTTATGTAGGCCAACATTTTTAAAAAGCCAAGGCACAGTACGGATCTTAAAAAATTAACAGTGGTATAGCTGCTTGTGTCTCAGGTTCATTTCTGAAAGTAACATATGTTGAGCAATTTATTGTAATGCGACAACATCCAGTCCTGTCAGTTTGAAGAGGAAACAAGCAGACATTCTGCCAATTTCATTCGCATCACAACTCTAAATACTCATGAAGTAAACCAATTTATGAAGAAATTCTCCAGTGGATTCAGTATAAACAATTATTACTAGTCAGTTTGTGCCGATGCTAAACCAGCATTAGGACAATCAGTTCATCGACATGTATAAGGGTTTTCCTTTGCTTTCATAACATCAGATTTTGTTGGCATACAATGTTTCCTCTTCGCTTTCACTCTCATCTTGAAATTCGTGAGAAAGCAGTGACTTCTTGGAGCCCATTGACGTAAGCCGAATTTCATCTTCATAATCGTCTCGATGCTGGCGCAATCGATGAAACCCATCTTTCTGGTTGGATTTGGCAGCACACACACACCAGATGATACATGCAGTAACCACTAATGCAGTCATGGACGCAGCTGCAAAAGGAAAGGGACACATGATTATTCACCTTCTTTAGCATTTACATTTTTAAAATTGTTTCACATACAGTGTTGAATTTAACATTTGCAATAAAAAGCTTTACCTGCACTGGCAACCACAAACTCTCTTGGCAGCCCAAATATGCTGTTATCCATGTCAAACTCTATTATTATGCAGCTTGCTGCCTCATATGAAGAAACAGTCACCTGAAAAACAAAGCAAACGTCAAGAAAACATTTTCTTGTGGAAAATCCCACAGTATGACCCAGACTCTCAGCCCCGCACCTGTTTAGTGCTACTGGTAAAGCAAAGATAATTAGCTGCAGGTGTGTGTGCTTGACAAAAGCTCTGTGCATACATGGGGTGGTTCTGAAGAAGAGTAAGTCCTCAATCATTGTCAATGTATCATGCAAAATAATGTGTTGCTTATTTACTTTCAGGAAGGTGACATGGGTCCCTATGGACTAAGACATACTATACGTTGTCCAAAAAAGTATGGAGAAACCACAAAGACGAGAAATTGTATGTCAGAAGAATATACCATTGACGTTGTAAGTGAAGCACGATCTGATAGACCTTTGGAGGATAGGTTTATAAAGAACGCAGCAGTCCTTCCAGAGCTGCGCTTACCCAGGCGCAACCAACACACCCACCACAGGACCACAAAGGCCGAGCCCCTTCTGATCCATGGATTCACAGTTCCGGAGTACCAGAACACCTATCATTCTGTGGTAGACCCTCTTCTCCAGCGCGCTGGTGGAACGCTTGTTCCTTACAGCCTTCAACTGGGGCGTACTATTAAGGAGCACCTTTTTGAAGAGCTAGCCTACCCTACTCTCCATATTTTGGAGTCCCTTGACAAAAAGTTGGAAATTACAGAAAAGTTTTGTATTCTTCGACCCACGCCCTTCATAAATATAGATGATACAGGACTGTCCTTGTTTCGTTAAAAACAAGCATATTTTTCTCTAGGCTAATTAATGTAAAGATAATCTATTTTTATTTTGTAATCCACGTGAGCCAATTTATAAACATTTAATGAAAATAAAATCAATAGATAATGTAAACATTTTGCACAATTTACCTCCTGTCGTTGCTGCTGATAACCTTCTGCGACAGCTTCAATGCTATGGGTGCCTGGTTCCAGAAGTGCATGGAAGTAACCTTGTTCTCCTGTAAAGACTCTTACTCCACCATTTAGCACAATGATGGCACCAGCGATGGGCTTTCCACTCTTATCTCGCACAATACCTCGTACTCCTTTATGCACCTGGTTTGAATAAAAGCCTTTTTATATTTGTCTGGCAAAGTTGATGTATGATGTTTGACCAAAACTTTGATGGCTTACCTCCACTAGCATGCTAAGAAGTGATTTTTTGTTTTCTGCCCAGAGTGTGGCCAGCTGGTCAGCTGGAGGGAATAGACAGCAGCCTGTGTACAATGTAATTTCAGGACAGTGGCCGAAGTCCATACTATAGTCCTAAAGAAAAAGAAAAAGAAAAATCAACACAGTTAAACCAAATTAACTTCTAAGTTACAAAAGTAGAATTTCAATTTGACAAACCTTCATACTGCCCATGTGACTATGCCTCTCTGCTGCCCTCATCACTCCATCAGGAATATTGCTTGCTAAAAAAAACATGCAATTAATTGTAATGCAATGCAATGTATTATGTTTTACAATAAGCTGCTTACATTGTCCATTATTAGTGCACCCAGAGTTTCCAAGGTGCATCTTTGGATGATTGCTGGCATAAACATTAGCCAGATACTTCAGAGTGCCTTCATTTTCAACTAAGAGAAACAACAACAATGTGGGAGATCAGTTTTGACAGCCTCTACATATAGAATAGGAATAAAGGATTACCTGTCTGGACAGGCTTATCATAGGGATAAGTAGCAACGAGTGCGCCTCCATCCAGGGCCACAGACAGAGTGAAGCCTTTCTCTTGAATCAGGCCCATCATCGCTCTGGTCTCAGGCTGGACTTCTACAACACGCTGAGACGCATTTCCTAAACAATGGAAAGTCATTAGTTGGAGACAATAGTTAGACATTATTACTATCAAGTTGGTATAATTCATTTACCAAAAAAATCAGTGTCCAGGTCTTTGCCATGAAAGTTTGTTAGTCCTTGAAGAGAGGTGCATTGTTTTTCAACAGCTTGTTCTCGTCCATCAGGATTAATTGAAGGCACAATCACAATCCGGGTGTCATTGATCAGCTACGAGTACAAGACATATGTAGCAACTTTATACTAATCAAATAAATTACATCTCATGACAATCCTAAACATACTCGCGAGATGGTTGGATTCTTTCCGTAGTTGATGCATAGAAAAGCGGCAAATTCAAGCAGGAGCTCAGTTCCCACTGGGGCGTTACCATGAATCCCTGCTACAAAACGAATCTTGGGTTCAGATGGTTCTGCCTCACCAGGTCGGTTGGAAATTTCCAGGGCCCAAATGGTTCGAACCTCTACACTTTGGCCAAGACTAGACAGAAAACATATGTTGACAGTAATCAGAAAAAAATATGTTTCCTATAATTATTCAGAGGGGTTTTGCATACCTTCGTAAAGATGTGATTTTAGGGAAGTTAAGAGTAAGACCTCTCATAAACGCAGACATCTCTTTGTAATGGCGGTATCGGAAACTACTTTCTGTGGCTGTGTTTTTTACCAGCAGGTCCAGACCTTCTCCCAGAGACAGATCTTTAATTAAGCTCTGAAATTCTTTCTCAGATGGATTTTGAGTGGGCTGGGGCCCGCTGTGAGCCGGTCTGTTAGTGTCGGAGTGAACACGTATCAATTTGAAGTCCACCACCTCTGCTCGATCCTTTGAGACTGTGGCATAGGTTTTGACGGGTTTGTACCTGAAAAAAAAAAAAATATATATATATCTTTTTAGGGCTGTCACACGATTAATTTTTTTTAGTTGATTAATCGCATAGTAATGGTGAGTTAACTCACGATTAATCGCATTTTAAACATTCTATTTCAAATCCACTCCAATTGAAGTTAAATTAGATTTTCAAATGTAATGACACATTGTTATTCATACCAAATGTACTTAAATCTGTTTGACTTGCTTACAACCTTCTACTTTTGGGTACAACCAACAAGAGCTGTTAATGAAAGGGAAAATGTAGGTACCACAGCTTTAATTTTTATTGAAATCACCAGAAAGCTGAGAAAAAAGAGGCACATGTGCATCTAGCTGTTTTCAAACCATTCATAGAGCAATGCTGCCATCTGCTGGCTCGATAAAATATTGCCTCAAGCCTTACATATTTGATGCAATAGACATCTGGGAACGTGAAAATAGCGCGAAACGCAATTGACGTGTTAACACGTCAATGGGTTAATGCGTTAATTGTTTTTTAACGCGTTAATGAAAACGGTAATTAACGTGAATTAACGCGATAATTTTGACAGCCCTAATTTTTTTTAAAGAAAGCATGACACAGTCATGCTTTGTTGACAAATGACATGAGCTTACTTACCCATGAGCAGAAGCAGTGATCGAGTATGTTCCAGGTGCCAGCAGTCTCCAGTAGTCACCAGTTCGGGCAGTGGTGACATTATGGTCTATGGTCTGAACACTTATAGTGGCATTGGGGATCCCTGTGCCATCACTTATGTCAGACACAGTGCCCTTCACACCAGTATGCACCTGCAAACATGACACATACATAAACATGCTGACAAGAGGCTCTGAGAAATATGTATGAAGAAAATTGGTTTTACTTGATGTATGAACTTCAGCAATGCCCGTCGATTCTGCTCCCAATATCCAGGCAGGTCCTTAGCAAAGGGGTATTTAATACAACCCAGCTCAATGGTAACCTCAAAGCAATTGGTATTTAAGTAATTCCAATCTTGCATTCCGCCTGAAACGTCAGAATAAAAATTTTAGCTGTTATTATGATGAAAGAAAAAAAAAAAAAAGAGTAAAAAGCACATTAGGAAGATCGTGTACCAGCGACATTATACCAACTGGCTCCATTTGTGATGCCGTCTTTAAAATACTCATTTGTGTACAAGTCTTCACAGGGGTGACCATTGTGCATTATCGGATTTTCCTGTAAAAAAAATAAACTGAATACTACTGTATTTGGTGCTAACAAAAACATCTTTCCCAGCAATCATCACATTATTCTACACACACACAGATACCTAGTTTCAAATTACCTGTGAATAGGCTTTGGACAACCGCTGAAAGACGTCATCATCCGGACACTGACTATATTCAGTTTGCATTTTTCTGTCATCGTCGAAAGGATAGTTCACTACCAAGGAACCTATGTTTCACAGTGGATTGGAAAATAATCAGTCTGGCTTAAAACTTTGTGACAGACAGAAAACAAGTACGGACAAATGCATACCTCCATGAAGGTTTGCAGACAGTACAAAAGGAATACTCTTTAGCCAATTCATAACCGCGATTGTTTCTGGCTGTCTGGGATCTGTGATGGTGACAAATTGGTCTGGAAAGTTGCGGTTCAAGTCAAAGTCATTGCTGTTGTTGCGGCCATCATAGCCTTGTTCGTCCCCTGTAGAAGATAAATGCACAATGTTTAAACAATTTCATTCATACTATTACAGTATTCTTACTTTTGTACCTTCTGTGGCAACCTCGTAGCCATCAGGGTTCATTGAAGGCATAATGTGAATGCGGGTATTATTGACCAAATAAGTGACCTCTGGATCGGTGCCATAGTTTCGGCACAAGTACTCAATGAGGTTAAGCATTAACTCGCGGCCCACAACCTCGTTGCCATGCATGTTGGCCACGTACTTAAACTCCGGCTCACCTAAAAACCATGGAAAAGAAGGTTAGTATAATAATGAGTGGGTAATGATGACTATAGTTGCCTAGAATGAGTCTGGTGTGTGTGTGAATGGTTGGTGGTGGTCGGAGGGGTCGATGGCACATACTGGTTGCCTCGCTTCTGTCAGTGTGCCCCAGGGCAGCTGTGGCTACAGTAGTAGTTTATCACCACCGTGTATGGAGTGAAAGAATAATGACACATGTGAAGCGTCTTTGAGTGTCCAGAAAAGCGCTATATAAAACCGATGCATTATTATTATTATTATAGTAGTGGCAGTTTATTTCTTATGTCAATATATACATTAGAACTTAGGTCACATGTTTCCAAAGATCAAATACATTTTACAAGAAAGAAAAACTAAAACGTGTGAACTAAGATTTTTTTTGTGCTGAATAATGCCTGAATAATAAGTAAAGCATACCATGTTCATGATCTTTGGGATTATCCGAGATGACCATCACAAGCAGCTCTCGGTCTTCTACTGAATGGCCCACAGAGTAAAGATGAGTGATGGAGGGGAACTCGCTGCTATACTTGCGTAAAAATAGTCCCATGTCCGCAAAGTGGTGGTGTCTGAATTCTTCAGGTTGAACCGGCTGGTGCTGAGTTGGTAGTACAGGAGGCACATTCTCGTTGTCTGAGGAATTAGATTTGTTTTCAGGAGATTTTGTGAAGCCTACAGTGATGCTGGAAAGGTGTCCATTGTTGGTCATTGGTGGAGGCACTGTGGTCCAAGCAGGAGCGTCACTGATTGGTGCCAAGGTGAAATTAAGTTTGGTGGTCTCGTCTTCAGACACCTGTACACCGTGGACTGTCACTGAAACATACCTGTTGAAGAAAACACCACAGTCTGTTTTAGTGAGAAATATATGCCTTCATTGTAGCTAATTCAACAAAATAGGTAACTTTTTGGATTCATAACAGGCAGCTGAAATCACTTACCCAGGAGCTATAACTGTGATGTTGTGTGTTCCTGGAAGCAGTAAACGATAATAATCTCCATTCATTCCAGTCGTCAGATTGTGGCGAATTCCTTCTACAACAATGCTTGCATTTGTAATTGCTGCTCCTCCGACTGCTTCTTTGACAAATCCATGAACTCCAATATGAACCTTGGTGCAAGGCAAAAACATGTAAATACATTATTTGGACAAATAAAAATCCAGCAATTGTCCTTTTCCGTGACATTAGATTGTACCTTTTCCATGTAGGCCAACAGGGATTCCTTGTTCATTGACCATTCATCTGGGAGTTCCTCAGCCTTGGGGTGCTTGCAGCAACTTAACTCCACCGTGATTTCCAGACAGTTTCCAAACAGATAATTGAAATCTTGCATCCCCCCTAGGTAAACCAAACAGTTAATAATTATAATTTCTACACTTTAAATTATCCTTAGGGCTTCCAGAAGATATTTATATATCATCATATTTATAACATTGTATGCAAGTACTTGTAATAATATACTCAAAGTAATATGCTTTTTGTATACGTTTTATAATCTGTGCCACGTATCATTTAATTAGGCCTTTTTGCCATTAGGTTGAGAAACATGCAGTTTTATTTTATTTATTTCTACTACGTCTTAAATAATGAATTTGTCAAAACCCCGCCCCTTTCATCTGTCATCTGACTCCACTTGGCTGAGCCCTGCCCTTCTCTGCATGATCTGTGCTGTTTCAGCTGCTTCTTCAGTTTCACAAAGTTGACAAAGAATGTTGATATTCATCTTTAAGCAACATGTGGGCCCAAACTCTCACAAAGATCACACAATTTAGTAACTCAGAAGTTACTCCACAACTCTGAGCAAGTTCAACCAGATTCAAGCAACATGCCGAGGGTGTCCCAAAAATCTATACAAACAATAGCCTTTATAATTTTGTGGTAAAAGATGACACGCAAAACACATTTTCAATTATAGGAAATAGTTTCTAACAGATCAGAGATGTTACCAACTTCTCTTTAACTCTTCTTTAACTCTACTTGAGTAGAGTTAAAGTCTGAAGCGGATTCAGGTGTTCAGAATGTCCACAAGAACACACACATGGAAAAAGCAACAAAGAGGGCTGTATCCCATCACTAAAGTCTAAGAAAATCTGTGCCACAAGTGTTCATTTCAGCAGGATGGGGTATTCTCAGGTTACACGGTTGCAGCATAAGATCCTCCATTGAAAAGGTCTGGCAAAACCGGTGGATTAGACGAATGGTTATTTTTAGGAATAACTAAATTCAACGTCAATGCTATGAAACTTGCAACAGTTGTTTAATTAAGAGCAGCCATTGAACTGACAAATGCACAAAAAGACCAAACACATCATTGTGGGATGTTCCATTGTTCACACTGGCAGCAGTGTCAAAACACAGTCATTGATAAAACAGTTTAATATTTTCTGTAGATTCTACAAAATTTTGAAAATAAAATGTATTTCATAAACACTTACTCGTAATTAGTGGTTATCTAGTGTGTGAGCTTTCATTAAGTGATTATCAACCAAAGTGTGAATAATGTTTTTGGACACTCTGTAGATTGAACTGTGTAGTTCAACATCCGTTTTGAAACAATGACACAACATCCTATCCATGCCGGAGTTAGAGCCACTCCTTCAGGAACTCTTGACCAAACATCTACAATGGAAGGCTACACACTGCTGCCTCGCCTCCGATTATTAAAACAAATACTAAAACAACTTATGTCCATCAAGACGTTCATCAAGGTTCTGATCACAGAACTTCCAAACAGTCTGGAATTCCACAACACTAAAGTCTTAAAACGCTGTTCACATGTAACAAATTATTGTTTTGTTTTTTTCTCCATGAACATGTTTCTAAAAGGACATTTCTGATCACAGAATGACGTCTCTTCTTTAAACAGACTTTACAAAAGATCAGTTTAGTAGTTATGATTTGATTATTTTCAAAAGGAATATACCTATTTTGACTTTTTACCTAAAAGACTGAACTCTTTAAAAAGGAACTAAACTTGGTGCCCTCAAACCGAGAACTTTTTTTTTTTCATGATTGGTTTTTCTCATTTGAACATCTTGATTATTTTTGTTTGAACCTTATTTGTTTATTCTGATTGGTTATTGTCATTATTATAACTATAATATATAACTATTAATGCTTCTCACATAAAACAAGAAAAGATTTACAAATACACAATACAATATTATTTTTCAAAAGTTCTTGTGATCATTCACCACAAGCTACTTCCATACATTTAGTTTATTTTTGTGTTTTTCCAGCTCCATTGCATAACTAAAGCCCTAACCCAATTGTTATTATTCATTAACTATGAATTAGTGTTACACATCTTATTGACTGAAGAAACCGTGGTCAGAGAAATGAACCATGTATGTACACAGTGTAAGGTAGACTTAGAAACACACAGGCTAACTTGATGACAAAGCTAGTGGTTTACTGCCTTAGGTTTGAATAAATAAAAACAATGCATGGCAGAGCCGACCGTACTATTGACGTCTTACCTGGCACGTCATACCAGTGGGCTCCGTTGGTGATGCCATCCTTAAACGTTTCATACGTAGCATCAGGACAGTTGGGGTGACCAGTTTTCATGACAGGGTGATTTGAGGCATAGACCAAGGCCAAGTAGCGAAACAAGCCATCATCTGCTGCTGCGCTGTAGTGGCCCCTGGACTGGTGAAAGGCCGAGTCATCGAATGGATAACTGGCAACTACTGTGCCGCCGTGGAGGTTTGCCGACAGCACAAATCTGAAGACAATAAGAGCACAGTTTATCACAGTTTGTCTGGAAAGTAGAGATTAGACCAGAGGCAACAGGGAGGAAGATACCAGATATACTATTCAAAATAAAATTTGTATTATAAATATCATGGACTTTGGATCATATTGAAGCTGTGAATGCAATGATGACTAGTATTGTTGTCTTAAATCTAATACAGGGTGTATCAAATTTAAAGTACACTAATCGCAATGTTATTTCTGCTGAGAAAGCTAAGTGAGTTTCCAGTTAAAAACAAAAACATAAACAAACACACCCTTTAAGAGTAATAATGCACAAAAGTCGGTATTTACAGTGGAAACGTTGTGGAGAGATGATTTTGAACCACGGGGTCATGTAAGGCCCCCTAAACATCTTGATCCAGCCCAATGGCCATCTCTCCAAATATCTATTTTTATCAGATGGGTCCAGGTCTAGGCTTTAATTGATAGTAGCATTGAAGCTGCAGGTACACAAACCTCCAAACTACAAATAAGGAAAGAAACGATATTTTTTTCCATTAAATCTATGTAACTGGTACCTTGCTCTAATAGAGATTGTATCTATCATAAATGTGTATTTGGCCGTCTTCAGACAGAAAAGTGAGGGGGGAAAGGCCTACCCTCAGCTAGTCAACTCTCTTGTCCAAAGCGTCGATCGGCTATTTCTAAAATGCTAAAGAGATGGAGCCAGCATGAGTTGGTCTGATATTTTACTTTCATGGGACTCTTTCTAATTGGATAAACAACATTGTACTATTTATGACAGAAAAAAGTGGGATGACTCAATATGTTAATACAAAATAGTTGTTGAACCTTAACTACCTCTCCAAGTTGAATAGTCCTGCTTTAGACCAACCTGGCTACTTTAATATGATGATAATGTAATAATGACCAGGCTTTAGATAGGGAAAAGATAATTACTCTATATTTACCATTTCAAAATGTTGTTAGGTTAGTACTCATTATTGATAACTTTAAAAATCACTAACTTCTTGTCCTGAATCCATCTCATCATAGCCATAACTTCAGGGATGTCCTCTGCTTTCACTTCTGTCTTGGCGAATTGATCAGGAAAATGTCTATTGAGATCAAAGTTTCTGGCGTTATTCCTTCCATCATGTTTTCCTTCGCAATCTCCTTCCACCGACTTCTCAAAACCATCAGGGTTCATGCTGGGAAGTATGTAGATGTCAGTAGTATTCAGCAGCTGAGTCACACGCGGATCCTCGCCATAGTTTTCCAAAAGGTATTCGATCAGATAGACCAACACCTGTCTCGACACAGTCTCGTCCCCGTGCATGTTCCCCACATACTTAAATTTAGGCAACCCCACTGTGTCCATATTGGGGTGCTTAGTTATGCGCATCACCCACAGCTCTCTGCCCTCCACAGACTGGCCTATGCTGGACAAATTTGTAATCAAAGGATATTTCTGTGATAAAGAATGAAGGAGGTCCGTCAGCTCAACATAATTGTAATATTTTCTATAAGTTTCTTCAAAGTCTGTGGCAGGGGGACCTCTTCGTACTGTGGAGTCAACACAAGAGACAAGAAGAAAGAGCAGAAAGCAAAGACATTTCGGCGCTGCTGTAGAAGCCAAGGAAACCTGCGCCATGATCACGTATCCGCTATCCGTGTATCATCCGAAAAGAATGATCCAAAGTTTGAAACGAGAAGAATGTTGTCCCTTGTTTGCTTCTCGGGGAGCAGGTTGTTGTTTAGCGTCAGGTCAGAGCGGCCTGTTTCCATCTACTTCCTGTTACCTCTGTTTGGGCGGGACTACGCGCTGACGTCACAGTTTAGCGCCTGCGTACTTAGCTTGAGTTGGGCACATGAATCCGTGATAACGGGTTGGGCAACAACAACAAAAGTTTCAAATCACAAAAAATAAATGTAATAAAATCCATCTAACTTGTACCCCCTTCATAAAACAGATTGGCTCTATCACTAGTTTTCACAAGCATGTATTGTTTGGCTTCTGTCATATTTTTAGATCATCTTTATGGAGACAGAAAAGTGAAGGTGAAGTGAAGTGAGGACCAGTCTCACTCACAGGGCTTAGACAACATATTATGCAGTATTTTTGACCCAAAAAAATATATATAAAGAGACCATTTTGACTACATTTTCCTTTCCTTTTCAAGTATGAAGCGTGGATCTGGTATGAACTGTGAAATTTGTTTTGCTATTTTACCGTCCTACCACCAGAGGAAGAAGTTTAATATTGTTACAATTTTTTTTGCAAGATTGTAAAGAACTTTATTTTATTTACTTATAATTTATGGACACTTCTTTTGTTTTAAAAGGCAGGAAATGATTTTGTGCGTGATGTAATAATGGTGCTACAGTGACATCACACATAACTGAGCTTTTTGGTAGAAGGGCCAGAGTTAGATCTTTGACAGAAGTTTCTGATATTTGTATAATGATGTATAATATAAACACAAAGTTGTAACGTTTTTAAACGTTCAAAATAGTCGAGTTTGCATAATCCTTTTAAACAATATGCGGTGGTCTAACTTAATTGTTCATACTTGTACTTATACAAGGTGAAGAAAATCAGTGAAAAAAAGTAGATACACAGTTTTAGATTAGATTATTGTGCTTCATAATCTTGTAGACTTTTCTTTCTTCTACTTTTTTATGTATGATTAGAAATATTTGGTTACTAAGATCTACTTGAGAAGTTACTTTTCATAACATTGTTGTACCCTTCGTTGTATTGATTAATTACTGATTACACAGTAACTTTAATGGAACCCCAAGATAAAACTCTTTTAACCAATAAGTTGTCATTTATTTCAATTCGTCATAGAAACAAACTTTGTTACAAAGTTAAGCCCCAAACAGCAGCAGCCTTGGAGCTCAAAAATGAAGAAATAGGATGGAGAGGAGGGAAAAGGAGACAAGATACAAGGGAGGGAGGAAGGCTTTAGGGCTCATTGCTGAATCCGACGCAGCGACTGCACTTGGAATGTTTGTGCATGAGAGCCCCACTCTCTGTAATGTTTGTACTCTCCACCATGATGGTCGCACTCCATGATGTACTGGTAACCACGGTAACCAGGATACTGATAACACACCCAGCTAAACAAAGGCACATATAGTAAGTACAGTCTTTGGACATTAATCTACTGTAGGTGGAAGAACAAGATAACTTACGCTCCGCTCTTAACTTGCATTGAGCCAATCTCATTGTTGCCCCAGCCCATTGCCTGCAGAGAGGGGTAGTCATCACTTATGTCCCATTGGCGTCCCATGAAGTTTTCCTTCTCGAACAGCACAATCTTTGACTCTTTGTGGGACTGAAAGTACAACAGCATCATTTGATACATGGCCTGATAATGGGTTTTGTACAGTATACATGGGGCGACAGTAGCTCAGTTGGTAGAGCATTGGCCTTTGGGCCTGAAGGTTGTGGGTTCAAGCCCACCATAAGACCTACTTCACGACTCCCACTGATGGCTGCTGTCGTCCTTGGGCAAGACACTTAACCCCACTTTGCCTGAAGCTCCCACTGAAAGATCTCAGCTCCTGTGGACTCACCACCTGCAGGAGGATCAGTGAGGGGCTGGTGCTCTGTGACTGGGTGCAGCTCTGACTGCCACCCCCCCGCCCCAGAAATTGATTAAGGGGAAGAAAATGGATGGATGGATGGACATTAGGAGCTTGCTAACACATGCAGGCATGCTGCCTGCATGTGTGGATTTTAAAGATTCTACATAAAAAAAGATATTAATATATATAGATATATATATATATCTATATATATATAGAAAATTACTCGATACATTGGCTATTATATCAGCTTGTACTCAAACAGGAGAAAATGCTGCAGACTCACAGCAGAACAGATGGGGCGGAAGGACATCAACCTCTCGATGTGATAAGCGTTGCTGCCACTCCATGACTCCCAGTGCGGATACTCTCCTCTCTCCAAAACAAACTGCTGTCCACAGAAGCTAGAGTGTTCAAATCCTGCCCAGCTGTGCTCGTAAAGACACACAAATACATTGAGAATGATATATCATCATTTAGGATGTCCACTGACTGCTTATCCTAACTTACCTTCCACACTCCACCTTCAAGGAACGGATATTGTCCACGCCAGAATCCATAATGTTCTGACAAGCAGAGGTAAACTCCACACGTTTCCCTTGGAAGTTCTCCTGGTCATAGACCGTGATCTGCAGAGGACACAAATGCACACATGTAGCATAGACATGCCACACACGCACACTGAGGTGTGCACAGACAGTATTGTCATCAGGGCAGGCACATTACCAAACACCATAGATCTGACATTACACTTCAGGCTCACCTTCCATGGTCCCATTGGTTTGGGATTATTCAGAGTCATTCTCCTACAGTTTCCCCTTCACTGCACACAGTACAAATTTCACCGGGTCAAAATTATATAATATTCTCTGGAATGCCTTTGATTTTTCCTAGCATTAACTTAATGATGCATGTGCAGTATGTTATGTGTAAACAAGCACAGAACTGAGGCAGAACCTTACCTGACTAACCTCAAAGTATAGCAGAATAGTACTCAAAGGGGTTCCCACAAACGTTGTCCTAGCAGTAGTTTATCCCAACTTATTTATACATGCTGCTGGTGAAAGCTGTCAGCATATGGGGCTGGGCAAGAGTCAGCACATTATTGTTTCATTCATTGTTCGACACTGAGCTTCTGGCTTTAGTTTGCAACGCCTCAGTCCATTGGAGGGCAGAGTGCCCAGTGCCGACCAGCAAACACTTAACAGCATGCAGTACCACGTAATACTGTTTGTGGACGTGTTTTTCATTCCTTGTTGAGTTATGAAATAATGTACTGTAAGATCCATCACAGTACTCACTCAGCCTGCTCCTCCGTCTTGTCTCTACAGCCCATAGTTCCATGTTTCTCTCTTCTGTTACTGCTGTGACCATGCTCAGTCATGCATATACTGCACATGCATGGGGACACAAAAGACTATTGTTTTTTGAGTCACTTCAACGCTATGAATGAGAGGTGCACTCATAATCACAAAGAGATCATGCAGAACATGCAAAATAAATGTACTTATTCTTGAACTTATTCTTTCAATCATAGCTCCAGAGTTTTGTTATATTACTATTTTAATATTCTATTTTCTTAGATAATAATCCTGTTTGATCTGTGTGCTCCTTTTTCTTCACATTTTATTCTGCTGCAATGTTCCCCTCTGGGGGATGAATACACGTTATCTTATATTATCTTGTCTTATCTTAGAAGAAGAGCAGGACCTCTCCTCATTGTGGCTCTCCTTGTTTGGGCGGGCAACTTCTGAGCCGGCATTTCATAGGTGTCTTTGTCACTCATCATGGTATGTGGTAGGCAATAGCTTGAAGGATGTCAAAACAAAGATAATCAGCATGTACTTTTTTGTCATTTCACAACCACAAATAAAAATAGTTAATTTTAAACTGAAAGACTACAATGAGTAAACCATTGTAAAGTGAAGTGTGAAGGCCAACTCTGGAGAAGCACTGAACTTGCCCCTGGTATTCTGTACCTGGGACAAATTATTTATATTTCACTGCAAAAATCTTGACTTTATTGACAACTCGTAAAATCGAATTCCAGTGCTGTTGCTGTGGAAGAAGGTGCTGTGATCTGAGACCAACATTTAGCTATTTGGCCCAAATGCAAAATACGATGTATCTCAAAACTGACACTGCTCATTGGCCTCAGTGCACCATCCCCGGTATCAATTACGGGAATGGCAGCATCATGTTATGGGGCTGCTTTTCTTTAGCAGGGGCAGGAAAGAGGATTTGGAAACCATGTCAGAAAAACACCTGAGCCTGCTCTCATCAGGGCTATTTCCGTTAACGTAAAGATGTTTCTAACAATATAATGGTTTAAAACAAATAATAGTTATGTGTTTGAATGGCTCAGTCAAAATCCAAGTGAAAATCTGTGAAAACTGCTGTTTACTAATGCTCTCCATCAATCTGACTGAGCTTGAGTTGTTTTGTAAGGATGAATGGCAAGCTCGTGGAGTCATATCCCCATAAAGAGGATTCCATAAAGAAACTGCTGCTGTATGGTCACTTATCCTGCCCCTCTTTTCATTCTTTGATAAACAAATAAAAAATCATGCATGATTTCGTCTTTACTTTAACAGTTGTCTGTGACTTTGTTGTGGTCTTTCAGTAGAAAATCCAAACTAAAACATTTGTTTGGCTGTGACACAATAACACAGGAAGAGTTAAAGCGTTTTTAAAAAATACATATACATTTTCATAATGGCTAAATGCAACTTGTACGGGATACAAAAAACAGTGCTTTCTGATCTTGCGTATTATTTGAAAATCCAGCAAACAAAACTCTGTGATGTAATTAGTATTCTGGACCAAAAGGAAATCAAAATAACTCATTGACACCTAATCTTTACTTTTATCGCAGTACAGTAATACAGTATATAATACTGTACATTATCATTTAGAGTAACTAAAGTTCACTGTGTATGAATCAACGGAGTGATCAATTGTCAGACACATTTTTGCTGATGATGGCGACTATTCCCATTCACAGTGCGGCGAGAGAACAAAACATGTGGCTCAGTCAGCACAAGTCCACGGATTAGTCACATGATCTTTGACCCTGCACCATGCGCCAAAAGGCCTCCACCAATGAGAAGAGTGAAGTGTGTTTCTATAAAATCATGATGGATGTGAATGTATATATATATGTCCCCCCTGACAACGCCTGTGTCCGCCACCTACTCCATTTGACCTGCACCTCGTAAGTCATCTCTTATTGTTATTTTAGAACAACTTAATAAGAGAACAGCTGCCTTGGGATATTTGATTGAATAAGACTTTTTATTTTGCTTCATACACTCTGTGTGACATGATTAGCATTATGAGTGCCTGCGTCAAGTAAGGTAGCTTATTTACTGTGCTTGGTTCCAAAAGTGATGGCATTATAATTCATAATGTATTACATAAAGTTGTTGTCAAGATAGCTTTGAAGATTGAATCATATCAAAACAGCACTTCAATGTGTCATGTGGAGTTTAAAGTTTTAGTGTGTGTGTGTGTGTGTGTGTGAATGGTTGGTGGTGATCGGAGGGGCCGATGGCACATTCTGACTGCCTCGCTTCTGTCAGTGTGCCCCAGGGCAGCTGTGGCTAGTAGTTTATCACCACCGTGTTTGGAGTGAATGAATAATGACATGTAAAGCTTCTTTGAGTGTCCAAAAAAGCGCTATATAAAACCAATGCATTGTTATTATTATTATTATTATTATTATTATTATTATTAAAGATACATTTTCTGTTTGTTTGTTTTTTGTAGATCTCACAATGTCTCATTCCGGGGCTCAAGGCAGCATTGGCAGCCATCCAGGCATGGGTATGCGTAACTATAAAGTGAGTAGCCGTTTCATTTTGGTAACTAAATAAAAACATATCATTTCCAGATAATAGACCTCTGTGAATGAATTTCAGATCTACTTCTATGAGTTCGAGAACTTCCAGGGTCGCAGGATGGACATTCACGGGGAGTGCAAAAACCTGTGTGAGAAGGGAATGGACCGTGTGGGATCCATCAGGGTGGAATGTGGCCCGTAAGTCTTTTCTTCTATTATACACATTAACTGAGGGAGTGGTACTACATGTCCTCATCACTTCCAAATATAGGGTGTAAAACAATAATAAACAAAAATATAAAAAAATATAAATATAAAAAGATCTAAATATAAAAAAACTAAACAATACTTTCTTTTGTATTATGAAAGAATATTAAGATGAAGATGAAGAGATCCTTAATTTGTTCCACGGTGGGGAAATGTCAGTGTTGCATCACAATTTACAGAATGGGGAGCACATAGCACTAGATAAATGAGTAATATCTCTATACTATTTTAAAATCTCTAACTGTAGCATAAAAAGAAGAAATTCCTATCTTTAGCATATTAAGAAAAAAAGAAATCTCCAACAAGAATGATGTACAAAAAACTCTGAAAACAGTGTCATTATTACTGTAGGGGCAGTAAATAACCCTAATAATAAATTATAACTAAATAGAGGCCTTTACTTATTTTCAGCTGGGTTGGGTATGAACAGCAGAACATGAACGGTGAGATGTTCATTCTGGAGAAGGGAGAATACCCGCGCTGGGACACCTGGTCCAACAGCCACAGGTGTGACCGCTTCATGTCCGTCAGGCCGATGCGTATGGTGAGTCAAAAATAAAGGTTTGTCTTTTCAGAGATGTAAATACTAACTCATGTTGCCCTTCAGGATCCCCAAGACCACAAAATCTGCCTGTTTGAGTGTCCAAACTTTGAGGGCCGTAAGATGGAAGTGTGTGACGAGGACATCCCAAGTCTGTGGTCATATGGTTTCCAGGACAGAGTGGCCAGCATTCAAGTCACAGGCGGAACGTAAGTATTCAGAAGCTGCAACAGCACAAAACATCACAGACATTACATTTTTTATTTATATTTATATTGTTATGAGACTCATGTCTATGTACCTTATACCTTTTGTGAAAGTTTTGCTTATGATCTAGTTTTTAATCCAGATAATGAAAAATTGTTCTAGTTTGAAAGTTTTGTATCCACTAAATCATAGAATACAGAAGTGGAAATATATTCATCTGATCCTACAGTCAGGCTGGATCTGTGTCAGCTGTAGACCTGACTTTCATTCAATATTTGTGTGTATGTTTTACGCCTTAAAGCAGAATTTAGAGATGAAACTTGGAAATTCTACGGTATTTTGAGTTAAAATAATCAGGGGAAGTGAATGACATTTTTATGAAGTTTAGAATTGAGTAAAGTTATATTTAACGATTGTCTTTGAAATTATTATTAATAATATTAATATATGAGAGTAAGTACATTTAAAAATGATAAAGGATTGTCTTACATCTTGTGGTTATTCTCCCAAATGTTTATCTTTGGACAAAAGCTTTTGTAATTTTTATTGAATTTTACACATTTAAGGAATTAGAAAGCATCACAAAGTCACTCAAATTGAACATGAATTGTATCTATCAGTTGAAAAACAGTGAATCTTCCCTCACAACACAATTGACCAAATACTTCTGTCCTATAGCTGGGTGGGATACCAGTACCCAGGATACCGTGGGTACCAGTATGTGTTCGAGATGGGACCATACAAGCACTGGAATGAGTGGGGAGCTCACCATCCTCAGATCCAGTCCATCCGCAGGGTGAGGGATATGCAGACGCACCGCAGAGGCTGCTTCGAGATGACTGCTTAGAAGAAACCTGGACAGTGTGCCCCACTTTGGAAGTTTCTAACCGAGGTTCTGACAGTGACAGATTGTGACCATGAACTGCCAATCAAAACATCTGTCTGCACCTATAATAGCTATATTCATTCTATATTTATAAAAAATAATTATAGATTTAGTTAATCATTGCATTTTGTTTCTATTTACAGCCCAATGGTTTATTTTATTCATTTATTTTATAGCTTCTGTATTTGTACTGATGCCTAAGCCTGTTTACAACTTGTAAACTCAGCTCCCTCATAGGGCAGTCTTCACTACCATGGACAGCACTAGTCTGCGCACGCGTTGTTGTACATCTAACAGCAGGAGGCGCTGTCTTCTTTGTGTGGCAGTACAAGTTGTTTTGTAAATAGCGTTCGCTGCACACTGAGCACTAAGCGATCACATGACTCTCTTTCTTCAACAGTTTCAGCTCATTAATGGGACTACTGTCTATTTAATGTGCAACACTTTCTCAGGGATGCTGGCATCTAAAGCAAATTCTTGAATAAAACTATTAAGCTGTTATCTGTCTTTTGTCCGAGTTATTTGTCCTTGATGTGTTGCGTGTTTGACAGTGTCAGCCTGTATGTGTTGGATCATCAACCTTTGTGGACATAATTGAAATCCTTTTCACATAGTGCACCTACCTTTAACAATCTAACTATTCTAAGATGTTGTGTAACATGTGAATATATTATTAAAACTGGTGTGAAACATGTGATATATCTAAATCTCAGCTGTGTGAAACATGTGTTGGCTTATATATTTCTATTTTCACTGGAATAGCGTAGGCCTATAATAAAGTGTACGGAGCAGATCTGCTCTTGTGCGCGTGATGACGACAGGCGCAGACTGTGCGCCACGCACTGGTGCCCGCTCCAAAGCCCTGGGATTTGGATTAAATAGCTTGTGAGATGAGCCTTGGGTAAGGGGGAGGGAGCTAAGGGCTGATTTTGATCTTTTACCGGCCCGAGACACCGAGCAGGTTCGGGGAATGTCTTGTTCTTATGGTGGAACGGAGTAGCCTGTTAGCCGGACCGCGTTAGCCCAAACCAAGCCAAAGCCTCCGCACGTCCACTGGCTCTTGCGCTTCGGGACGCAGAGCAAAGGGTTGGCAGCACTTTTTACAGCTTCACACAGGTGCAAGAGCCCTCCTCACTGGACATGAAAGTGCAGCAAGGCTGTAACTCGACAGATATGGGGATCCCTGTAAGAACCGAGGAGGAGCTGCGCAGAAACGCTGTCATAACACCGGAAGATGTGCTGGGCTTGCAAAAGATCACTAAGAGTAAGTATCGTTTGGCTCTGTGCTGTCAATGTGGGTATGACTGCTTTCAGCTGGGACCTGTCTGTCCCAGGGCACCTCGAGGCGTTTGGCCCTGGCCCGTGGGCTAGGCTTTATTTTGGTGGTGGTACCATGGACAGCGACGCAGCCTTTGATCTGCAGAGCCACTTCTTGGCATGAGTTTAGGAAGATGTGGCAATAATGTTGCGACCTCAATGTTTTTTTTTTTGTTTTTTTTTTTATGTTTTACATTCTATCTAACTCACCTGTGGAAAGCAAACAATGGACTACCAACCAATCACATGCAAATACACTTGAGATAGTTTAACATCAATCTGACCGTCCTTATTTTGTTCCGTCTGAGTTTTCCAAATATAACCTATACAGACACAAGTACATTGTACATTTGCTCTTGGTTAAAAGTAACGGCGTGATAATGCCTAAATCAGTCCTGTTGGTCCAGTAATCTTCGCTCTGTGCTGACATGTAATCTGGGATTATGTAGGGATGCCTACAACTGAGTACACCTCACCCCAGGTAATTAATGATCCAAGTGTGCTAAAGTAAATGGAAAAGTCAGAACAAGCTGGAAAATAACAGTCAAGATGATGCTGTAGTGTGCAGGACCTTTTTCTGGTTAGAGCGCTCATTCAGAGCTGATTTGTTCATATTGCCATTCAATAGAAATCTAATATTGTCCTCCAGGGTTGATATAACATGATTCATGACTGGATTTATAGGATGTCACAATCCAACACTATGTTCTGAGCTATGCTATGGAGAGCAATGGAGTTTTGATCCAAACACTTTAACATTAACATGAATGCTAAAGCTTTTGAATTATCTATTGCACTGATATTTTTGCCTTTTAACAGTGACAATAAAAGGTTCCAAATAAACACCTAAATACAGCTTTATTTATCAAAAAGCAGTTGTGCTTTTTTTTTTAACTGAAGGCAGTCCTTTAGTACCACTGTTTTGTAATTATGAATTATGAATTATTAAGTTTGCTCGTTCATTTTTTGTATTTTTTGTCTTCAAAGATTGAGCAAACAAAAGTGGTTCTGTGAGACAGAAATGTCCAAAGTCCAGCTCACGGGCCAATCACAGTCCTTTATGTGGCCCTCTGCCATGCTAATCCAAGGTAGTAGTAGTTCAGAATGTAATCCAGCAAACTTCAGCTCCACCAATGTGAGAACGCTATACCTTGCTTAAAAGCTCAGAACATTTGTTTTTGATTGAGTCATCAATGCGCTAACCTAGATAGTGAGAAAAGGCTGTCATTCTTCCAACGTGAAAGATGTCATACAAGTCTGGTAAAAGGCTGGACATCCCGGGTCTGAGCCATGTACATATACTCTGGTTTTGTTTTTTACATAATATATTTTTGCTCTTGAAATCATATGTAACTTAGGTACATGTTGCTACTTTCCAGTTGTGAGTGGCTTTACTATACTCTAAAATTTCACCATTTTTTTGGGTTGTCATAACTGGTAGTTATGTGTCTGATCAATCTATAAATGGTTCTCTCCCAATCTATTTTGACCAAAATTGTGGTAAAAGGTTCTAAATAAATAAATATTGCTTATTACATACTTACTAAAATCTATTTGGCCGACAACCACCAACCTTTTCTGCCATCGCTATAGCAACAGGGTCATTTATTTTTGGATCAAGATTTCAAAGCAGAATTGTGTGAATAATGTTCAGAAAAAGATCAGAAACATTCATTCTTTGTCCCACAATCCTAGTGTTTTGGTTTTGTTTTTGTTTTTTCAAATTCGGCTGGTTTTGGGCTGGGATTTAACAATGGATTCAATTATGATGTAAATAACAGCACTACTTAAAATCATTAGCCAGAATTCAGAAAAACATGGATATATATATCCATATTTATGAGTTGAATGTGCGTGTAGGGCTTCAATCTAAACGGATATTTGCAGCTTGTTGCACCCGGGCCTAAAAATGTGATCTGATGTTAGTAGTATTCTTTATTTCAGCAATAGTTGCAGACTTAGTCAATTTTCTAATAATCATACCCTTTTATTTACTGCTTTGATGACACATTTATTATTACTCAATTTTTTTACTTTAAACAATCCTATCTTCATTCTTAGTTGCATATCTAAGATGTGGAACTGCTGCCTGACGAGCCAAGCCTGTCTCCTTTTGGATATAGACATTAAAACGTGAGAATAATGAATAATTAATGTAAAATTGTGTGGCTCTGGTTGGTCAAGTAAAGTGGTCTGTTATAATGCGTGCGATTAATGAAGACGTGTGGAGTGTTTACCTTTGGCTGAACCGCACTCAGAGCCAGTTCGCCTACAGGAGCTGCTGTCTCTCAGACATGAAACAGCCTGTCAGACACAGGTGCACCGTACATCATCAATGTTAATGTCACTTACGGCCTCCGGCTAAAGGTTTCTGAGGTGAAGACAGGGCACCATGGTGGTAGACTGAACCATGCTGCACCACTCATTTAGTGTCAGCAGTAACATGTAAAGTCAGTAGTTGAGCAGAGTCTCTCCCTCTGGGGTAATCTTATTGGGATTAGGGTTCTAAAAATGGCTGCCTCCTTTCTCTGTTTAAATGCCTGTTTGCCTCCAGACAGACCCATTTGAACCAGTGTTTCTGCTACATTTACCCTCTGCTAAAGATCACATTTGCTCTTTAGTGGTCCATTAGAATCTTACGATAAGAATAATTATGATGTTAATGGACATGATTGTTATTTCTGATATAACACATGAATATAGATACTGTAACACAGGCCTTTTGTGATCCAGTGCAAAATGTGTAAAAGCAGACATCATATGATACATGAGAAAGGGATTTAAGATGTGTGTATCATATAATGTTGTTAGATTTATTTTATATTCTGTGTTCAGATGTTGATGGTTATGTAGAGACAACATTGTTCTCTCCTGAAAAACAGAGCTGGAGTTGTAGTTGGATACATTTACACGTTTATCAGGATCTTCTGGCACAAACATGTAACTGTGGGCCTTCTGTCTAAAAGCTCCTGTCTCAGTCCTGTAACACTATGATGTAATTGTACCACTATGACATCCTGCTCAGAGCATTTTTCTACCGTTTAAAACAAAAGTTTTTTCGCAAGTTAAATGACATTCTTTATAATCACATGGTTGTGTTTGCAGCCTCTAAATTTCCAATTTTGAAAGAAACTTAACATATTAAGGCAGGCTAATGGCATTATTTACCTTTGATACTTCTTTCACTCTATATTCATAATATATATTGTCACATTTTAAAACATAAAATTAAGGAGTAAGTAGTCTCCATAACATCTTGTATTCTTTAAATCACAGGTCTGTAACTAACCAGTCGTCCCCAGTAGCTCCAAGTAGTTAACTTCCATGGATTTAGAAATGACAAATAATCTGATTAGATTATATGCATACAAGTGATGTGAGGCAGCTCACCATTGTATGTCATCCAGAAAAAGGTTGGAGATCTCTGCTTTAAAAGAAAGTTCCTTCTGAGCCTTGAACGGCCTTTATATTCCTGGATACAGACTTCTGCTTTAGTGAATAGCAGAGAAAGACATGTACTTTGTCTGGTTAACAATTGCATTTTTAACATAGAGCTCACCGCCATAAAGGTAACGGCTTTGTATTACTTGGAATAATTATTTAAAGAATACAATGCTCAATTGATCAGGCTTGATTGTTGACCTTTGGTTTTAAAAATACACTTTGCCCATTCTTGTTATGTATAGTAACCTCAGTGACAACATCTATAAATATCCACAAGCAGGTGGCCAAAGTCCATCCATCTGTTCTCTCGCTCTAAGAAACACGTGCAGCTTTACACTAATAATAAACAGATGTTTGTTTGGTTGTTTTTGTTGCTACGTCACAGTCTGGTATTACAAAGGCATCTCATATATTTATAACAAATTGTGCTAATTATAAGTGCACTAAGCACAAGCCCAAAAATACAGGAGAGTAATGTGTGCGCGTTCATTTCCGAACCAGCCAATCCATGTGATGGTGCAGCACAATAAGCCTCTTAGATCTAATCCTGGGCCATTGGAAGGGAAGTGTTTCACATGCACACGCACAGCTCTGTGTGTGCGAGCGGTTCATCTGGTCAAGTTTTAAGCTTCAGTGATGACTAAATATGTCTTCTGTAAGAATAGTGTGAGCATCACCAGCAAGTAAGATTTATGTGTTTGGATTGTTAAAGTGCGTTGCGCATTAGTTCTGGTTGGGGACGAGATAAGCTCTGTGGTTGTCTCTATGGAGGAGATAACGATTTGTTTGGAATTCCCCAGAGTACGGCTTCGGGCTCTCCATAGAGACCGGACCAATTACAGGTCCGGTATGTGGAGAGAGGCCTGTGACTCAGAGTATATGTTTTGTATGTAAGATTTATTATGAACAATAAAGTAGCATGTTATACTCCAGACAAAACATGAAATGACATCTTGATGGAGGCAAACTATACAACCAATATCAACTTAGTC
The DNA here is from genome assembly GCA_964034765.1 of Knipowitschia caucasica. Taxonomy (NCBI): domain Eukaryota; kingdom Metazoa; phylum Chordata; class Actinopteri; order Gobiiformes; family Gobiidae; genus Knipowitschia; species Knipowitschia caucasica. The sequence continues at coordinate 7,051,609 of OZ035832.1, forward strand.
AACTGATTTAAGGATTTAAGTGAGGAATCCAAATAAATGAAACTAAAAGATGTCTGGTGATCTGCATTCATAACAAACATCCTCCAAGATTTAAAAAAACATATTGTTCAATCCTTTTAAGGCAAGTAAACAAGAAAGATAAAACATCTGAACTAAAACCACTTTTATTAGGAAGGTAAATTACTGAGGTTTATTCAGCAAAAATTCTACTTTCTAAATATCTTGCTCTTCTATTTCCTTCAGATTACCTCTGCTCCCCTGAAGAAAATGTACACATGATTGACTTCACCAGGTTTAAGATCCGGGACATGGAGACTGGGACTGTCCTGTTTGAGATTACCAAACCCCCAACACCAGGTAACTATTGTCAGTGTGGAGAACTCTTAACTGAGGTTCCATGGTGAGCAAAACTATAGCACAACATGTACACAACAATATTTACATGCTGCGTTGTTATTAGCAGGGGGAAGGAAGCAGAGTGACCCGAACGCAGGCCGATTTGTGCGCTACCAGTTTACCCCGGCCTTTTTACAGCTGCGGCAAGTCGGAGCAACGTAAGTCCAGTTTGTCTATTCATATAATATTTACTGTTTGTTTGAATGGGGCAGTGTGTATTGTCAGGGCTAGATTTCATCCATATTCCCAGAATACACCTGGAGTAAACCTACACAACATACTCCACTCAGAAAGGTCCTATTCCTGCCAGGAGTTGAACCCAGGAGCTTCCCTGAGAGACGGCAGCTCTAACCACTGCGTCATCTTGTCACCCTTACATACAATATATATTTATAAAGCCATTTTTTGGACCTCCCAAAGATGAGGAGGAAGATAACTTTAGGAGTAAGTAAGACAGGACTGATGGTGTGTGTTTAACCCATAGACTGTATATAGTTTAACCCCAGAGTCAGTGATGGGAAGTTTCTCTCAGTCTACTTAGTTTATATTAGTACATGTTGTATGTGTAGAAAGTAGGGTTCTCATTCTGCATTTGACATAGAAATACAGTATGTGCCAAACTACTCCAATGTTGGTTTGTTTACTTGTTTGAATCCTCACATTTCTGTCTGTTAAGAATGAATGCATGTACTTTGCGTTTGAATCTATTTATACCATTGATGAAGCGGTTTTGTTTATTACAGAAAAACACCACTAAAACAGGGCATTCATTCATTATTTGTTTTTCTCGCAGAGTGGAATTCACAGTTGGAGACGCACCCATTAACAACTTCCGTATGATTGAAAGGCACTATTTCCGCGATCAGCTGCTCAAGAGCTTTGACTTTGAGTTTGGCTTCTGCATGCCCAGCAGCAAAAACACATGCGAGCACATTTACGAGTTTCCAGCACTTTCAGAGGATATTAGTAAGTCTTGAATCACATTTTTTATCAACATCAAACTGAAAATAGATGCTAAGTATTGTGTCTTGTCTTCTGAAGTGCGTGAGATGATCCTGCACCCGTACGAGACGCAGTCCGACAGCTTCTACTTCGTGGACAACAAGCTGGTGATGCACAACAAGGCAGATTACTCCTACAGCGGGGGCCCGTAGGATATACTGTGTACATTCACTGGTTTCTGCATTCCAGACCCATGTAAGGACAACGAAGAGATAACATGAGAAAACATTTATTTTTGCTCAGCTGCCTGGCCCACAAATCTGTCCGTCCCTCTGCCTCACTGTCTTTGCAGGAACACTGAATTCTGCCATCATCAGTGCGTGTATGGCACTGAGTGGGCAGCAAACACATGTCCTGTCTGTCCTTATAGTCGAGCCCAGTGAGTTGGAATAGGCATGTAACAAATTACTTTCATTTTGTTCTTGTGCAGAATTTGCAGGGAGCAGAGAAAAAAAACAAAAATGCAAACAGTCTGTTTAAAAAAATAATGAAAGCACAAATTGCTGTTAATTCAAGTGGGATGTACTGAGTATTTTAACAGAATAATCAAAGCATTTCATATACAGATGTTGTACTTCTGATTTTTGTTACATACGCATCAACCAGTATGTTCAGTTAAACTCCTGTGTCTGTGTGAATCTTTATAGTATAAATAAATCAGATGTATTTTTCAATAAATAGACATTTTTTAGTGTTGACATACATTAACCAGCTCAGTTTTGATATGTAATATAATGTACTCTGTAGTACTGGACACTGTGCATACTTTACCAATAAATGTTTCATGTAAAAAAAAATTACAATAATAAAAATGGAAAGTTTTGATCTCCATCAATGCAATAAACAAGGGATTTTTTTCAAAAATGTCAAACTTCTTTTCATTAAGAACATAGATTTTCAGAAAGATCATTAGACCATAATGACTAATGCCCTGTTTGTGAAAAAATAAGCGTATACTGTGTTTACTGCCATCTTCTGTTGCAGTCATGCTATTACAGGTAGAATACATTCAAACTTATCCTGTGCTCTACTTTATAGAAATGTCAGTGTTTGCGTTTCTTATTACAATGTAATGTAGAATTTGAATAGCACATACTGGACTTGTAGATACGAGTTTGAAGTGAGGTTGAAAACCAGTAATTACAGAAATAATCAGATGTTTTTGAAAGAATGACTGGACAGGCTTGTTTACTGTGTTTGATCGACCACAACAGCTGCATTAAACATTATTAAACATTATAAAACATTATTAAACATTATTAAAATTATTAAACAATAATAAACAATATTAAACACGATGCACATGGAAAAGGGGCTGAACACTGTGAGGTTCAGGTCGTTCATGAGCTCAGACAGCCAGTGAAAGTCTCCATTCCAGAGTAGACTCCGGGCAGATAGTTGTGGTCCTGTCCCCACAGCCTCTCTGTGTCCACATGAAGGCTCTTGTCTGGACCAGTCATTCGCTCGGAGGAGAGGGAGGCATTCGGATGCAGGTAACCGCTCTGCTCAACAGAAACAGTCTCCACCATAGAGGGGCTCAAAGAGGGGATGACTCGGGCACTGTCTTCTTTTAACTCCTCCCATAAGGTTCCTTTACACAAAAGACAAAAACATGTAAATTACATTGATGAAAGCATAAAATCTTTTCATGGTTTTCATGCTTTTTGTTGAGAATGGCTGCTCATATTTCACTTAGAATGACTTATTAGTAATTTGAAAATAACGATTTTATAAGCAGGGGTACCAACTTTCAAAATACAAAATATGAAATAACAAAAAGTCCGGGTGCCTCTGATCAGAAGAGCCCCGATTTCTAACGACTTTTGAGCACTCCTCGCCTCTCCTTCTAATCAATGGCTAAACTGTTTTTGTTTATTGATTTCAAGGTGACAATTGGTTTGTGTCCTTGTCTGGTGCACACTGAGATACTTACATCATTCCAAAGGTGTTTTACTGCAAGAGGCAAATAAACTGAATCTGAGAGTATGGTCCCACCTTGCAGCTGCAGGTCTGTCAGACTGGGATTCAGGGCGTCGATGTCACTGTTACTATCTCCGTCCGAGAACAAATCGTGCGCGCTCCTTCGACTGTGTGCATCGTGGGCAGGAGACCTCTTCTGGATCCCTGGAGAGCTGGTGCAGCGGGGGGTGAATGCATGCTGGTTATAGGGAGGGAACAGAGGCCGGGGGAGAGTTGGATAAGGGGCAGACTGGGAGAGGTTGAAGGACTTATGGTAATGTGGTGAGGAGTAACATGGAGGATGCTTGGAGCTAAAGCCTGAAGCACTGGAGTACATGTAGGCCCGAGAAGGAGCCAACGATCTGAATGCATTGGTTTTCACTCCAAGCAGGTGATCCAGACCTTCTGCCAAGCACAAACACAAACACTTATATTAGTAAATCATATACTGTATGCACAACTATATATGACTTGCACTCTAAAGATAAGATAAGATAAGATAAACTTTATTGATCTCACACTGGAGAAATGTACATGTCACAGTTAAAAGTATAGTCTGTGCAGGATATAATTATGTACAATAGAAAAGGAGTGGCAATAGCAGTGCAGTGCTTTTCAGTCCTAGTGCATTAATGACTTAAAGTGACTATATACAGCATTTTATACTTGCTCCTTACTACGCTTAAGTCAAAAAGCTAAAGTTGGAGTTTTAGTGATGTTTTTTTGGGCGGCACGGTGGCTGAGTGGATAGCACTCCCACCTCTCAGCAAGAAGGTCCTGGGTTCGATCCCTGGTTGGACTAGGGCCTTTCTGAGTGGAGTTTGCATGTTCTCGCTGTGTCTGTGTAGGTTTCCTCCAGTTTCCCCTACCACTAAAAACATGCACAATAGGTCTGGCATGTGCCTCCTGTACTGGCAACCCAACTCCCATCGCTGTGTGCAGTGAGAGGACAAGTGCCCAAAAAATAACAATTGTAAACCGCTTTTTGACTCTCGTCTGTGAAAAAGGTATATAAATAAAGATTACTTACTTACTTTTATGCTACTACTTTTATGAGTTAGAGGATTTATTATATTTTGTTTTAGTATAGAGTTATAATTCATTTATCTTGTTCTGTGTGCTCCTCAGTCCTACTGCTCTGTAACTTGGCATGCAACAATAAAAAAAAAGAATCTCTTAATCTTGATCTTAATCGTAAATTGTCACCAGAAGCTATAGTCTGGCGTCACCTGGTTTGGACATGCTTCTGCGCACTCTCCCCAGGTCTTTGCGTCGCCACTTGTGAAGCTCCTCTTGCATTTTGTCCACTTTAGACGGATTAAGGGCCCACAGACAACCTTTTCGAGACGAGTTTCCTTTTTTGTTTTCCACCTTCTCAAAGCACTTGTTCAGGGAAAGGTTGTGCCGCACCGAGTTCTTCCAACCATCAGGAGCTGTCTGCAAAATAAGAGATCCTTTAGATTCATTTCATTATTTTAGGTTCCAGGCCACTACTACTTTTCTCATGATTCTCTTGTGCCTGCAGCTGGAATTTAATGTTTTAGGCAGCTGTTTGGATTGCAGCCATAATATTTGCAAGTGTGTGTGTGTGTGTGTGTGTGTGTGTGTGTGTGTGTGTGTGTGTGTGTGTGTGTGTGTGTGTGCGCGCGTGTATGTGTGCGTGTGTGGGTGGGTGTGTGTGAGTGTATGTACAGATACAAGTAAGACAAATTCAATTAAAAATAAATGATGGCACAGTCCAATTTTGCAGGTTTAGGGTTAGGGTTAGTACTTGCCTGGTCGTACCATACCATAGTACAGATTACGTTACATGCAGGGAAATGATGTGTACGGATGGGTGAGGCCGGGCTAGGTCAGTACAGGTGAAGAACAAATGATTGCAGTTAGAATGTTTGTGGCATTACCTTAAAATATGGGAAGTGTTCCATGATGAAGCTGTAGATCTCACTGACCGGCAGGCTCCCAGTTTGGCTGTTCTTCAGAGCCATGAAGATCAGAATGCTGGAATACAGAAGACATATGTACTACAAACAGATGTGGACTTGAAAAACAAAGCATTCTCTTATACCTGTATGAGTAGATGGGCTTGGGGAACTGTGAGGGGCTTTCTTGACAAGATGGGGAACACTTTTGGAGAGAATATTTGGAGCTGTACTGGGTGGATGCAGGATATGGTTTTGGAACCTTAACACATATCATGAGGCAAACACACACAAGATTACACTAGTAAGTTAGTGTTATGTTAGTTAGTTAGTTTTATTTCAGTCTCTTAATTTCAGACTCCAATAGTCAACAAAACATTATAAGAAAAACATAAATAAATGACTGAAGGGGTTTTGGCTGAAGTGAGACACTTATTGGAGCCAAACCCCATACAAATTCATTACAATTTACAAAAGATAGATAGCGCCAAGCATACAGCAAATAAGGCCATAAAAATTTGTTTACAAAGTATTTTCACGGTAAATGTTACGTACACATTTCCTCGGGTTGTACTAAAAAAAAAAGAAAAAGATGTATACATATACATATACATATACATACACACATATGTACATATGCATGCATACATATACACACACATTTATACATACATGTATACACATTTATATTCTAAAAAAGACCATTATATATACTATATATAATATGTAATAAGAGTTTAGATATTGTTAAGTTCTAGTTCTTTATATGTGTTTATTACTTTAAATTTGAATTTGTTTCTGAATGTTCTGACTGATGTTGCGTTTTTCAATGAGTCTTCCAGACTGTTCCAAAGATGTGCTCCTCTGATGGAAACACATCGACCTTTGATGTTTGTTCTAACGTTTCTTTTTTGATAAACATGCGTTCCTCTTAGATTATAGTGAGCCTCTCTGGGTTTAAACCTTTGTTGTATACAATTTGGGAGCTTGTAGTTATGGACTTGGTACATAACAACAGCTGTGTTGATTGAGATCCACTAGATCATTTAATTTTAAAATATTCAATTTGATAAATAATGGGTTTGTTGGAGCATGATAGTCTGCATTGTTAACTAATCTGAATGCTTTCTTTAGTATAAGAATGGGCTGGATAGCAGTTTTATAGTTATTCCCCCATTTCTATCTACACAATAGTTTAGGTACGGAAGGAGGAGGGCATTATATAATAAGTGGAGTGACTTCTGATTCACAACTGCTTTAACTTTACACAATATTCCAACAATTTTTGATACTTTTGTTTTCACGTAGTTTATGTGAACCTTCCAGTTTAGACCTTCATCAATGTGCACTCCCAAAAATTTGGTGTGGCACACCCTCTCAATTTCCATTTCATTCATTTTTAGTTTCCTTTTGGAGATTATCGATGTTCCTATTGCCAAATATAATATATTTTGTTTTTTTCACATTAATTAATAATTTATTATAGTCAAACCATTTTTTTTAATATTTCTAGTTCTTTTTCAACTTTATTTAACAACTGATCAATATTTTGTCCAGAACAATAGAGACTGGTGTCATCGGCAAACAAAATACACTGCATGTTTTTAAGGACCTTAGATGTCATTAATATATATGTTGGACCTAGGACTGAGCCCTGTGGGACTCCATAGGTCATTATGTGATTGTTTGATTTTACGTTTTTTATTTGGACATATTGTTCTCTACCACAAAGATAGCTTTTTAGCCAGTCATTGGCAACTCCTCTAAAACCATATCTTTCGAGCTTTGATAAAAGCAACAGGTGATTTATGGTGTCAAATGCCTTGCTGAGATCAACAAACACACCCACTATATCTATTATCTGTTGCTGTTATTTCCTCTACCAATTCCATGACTGCCACAGAGGTAGATCTGTTTGCCCTAAAACCAAACTGTCGGTCATTGATTATATTATGCTTTTCTAAGAATTCATTCATCCTTACGTCAAAGAGTTTTTCAAAAAAAAATTGAAAATTGAGAGAGTAGAGAGATTGGTCTAAAGTTTGTGAATTGTTTTTCATCTCCACTTTTGTAAATGGGTATTACTTTTGAGATTTTCATTGTTTTTGGAAATATGCCTGTGAGAAAAGATTGGTTATAGATGTGTGTGAGGGGGGTAACAATGCAGTCAATAATTTCCTTTACCAACACCATATCCAAGTCAAAACTATCTGTGGACCTCTTGTTGAGGATTTCGTTTTCCTGTTCTAACTATATTCTAACTGAATCTGAAGATCCAGTCACATTCTGTCAGCCTTACCTCTAAAGGATTATTTGATGATGGAATGTCAGGAGAGATGCAGCAGGACATTTCTGTAACTGCTTTCTCTGAGTGGAAGTCCTGTGAAAAGAACAAGAGAGGCAGGGGGAGTGGGAGAGGGGGGAGGAGAGGGAGAGAGAGGTGTGTTACTGAAGCAATCAACACCTTCAAGAAACATCTTAAAACACACGTTTTCTTTCAAGCCTAACTCTTACCAATCTCAAACAACGCTGACGCTTTATCTGTACCAGTGACGACAGAACACCACTGAAGTCATTTTCACTTTACCTGCTGTTACTCTGTCTATATCCTTTTTGCTGCTCACACAGTTGTATCACTACATTATTCTCAAACTCTGACTGCTAACTGGACTCACACTGCTGAGGGCCTTTTATATGATTTGGTAATTTATGTACAATATAAATGAATTAATTATTATTATTATTACATTATAACTAATGTATCTTTGAACTGCTTGCATGCAAAGCTGTGTGTGATGCAAGAAGATTAATTTTATTTTTCTCTCATAGGCTTTTTGAAAATCAATATATAATGAGACACTCCACAAAGCTGACTTTTACTTGGCATGGAGCAGGGCCCCCTCCAACCTGTTTCCATGGAATTTGTTTTTAAGTTGTGCACAGGTTGGAATAAACCAAATCCCATTTACGAAGAAAATTCAAATGATTGTTTTCCAAAACAACAGACATGTAAAGCTTAATGGTCACAGTGCAGTTGTCCACACTAACGATGATGTAATCATACCTGCACACCGCTGTGATTGACCCAGGAGCTGCTGTGAGGAGAGAACAAGTCGAGGCTGACGGGAGAGGGGCACAGTGGGACACTGGTACAAGCACTGGTCCTGTCGCTGGTCCTATCACTGAAGACTGGTCTGTTCGAATAAAAGAGCTCCTCAAGACTGGGCCTCCTGCTCAGGCTGCTCTGGGAGTCCTCTGCCTGTGCAAACACACACTTTTATATGTGATATTGAGTTCTCAATAAAGAGCCATCAAACATTTCTCCATTGGCTTGTATTTAGCTCACAAAGATTTCACCAGATTGTTCTTCTCTTTTTTTGTCTTTGTTTGATAAAACATACCTGTGAGGCTTCCATCTGCATTCAGGACTTCCCAAAGAAGTTGTTGTTTAATTCTATTTTCCTGGAAGAAAAATAAACTCCCAAAATCAACTCACTTGCTCCAATAGTATACTTTTATCTTACAGACAGAGGAGGGGGCACTGAACATGTTCTGACGCTATTGACAAAGAACATGAAATAAATAAGTTGTATTGGTTAAAATGAGCTGACTGATATATTTTCTCTTCTGACACCTAGAGGCATGGCATGGATGGCCGACATGTGGCTCTTGCTTATGATAACAGCAGTGACTGAGAGAAGGCTCATTAAAAGTTCCACCAAAGCGTGTCAGTTGGGTCACATGAAGCCAAAAAGTGCTGATCCAGGCAGTGCAGTGACAGAGAGGAAGCTACTGTGTGGAGGAGAAACCTGAGAGCCACTGCTTTGCTTTCATATTGTGGCAACAAGTCTTCTCATTTTGATGGACAAGTCGATATAGGCCCCAGAACATGTTGAATGTACTTGGATAAACTCAGGCCTATTAATGAACATGAAAACCCTTACAATGTAACAGTAAATGAGTTACATAATGTGATTTGTATCCTTTAACTATAAAAGCCATGTTGTGCTTGATAATAGATTATGCAATGACCAGATAGTTTGTCGTGTTTACACTTGATCTCTTTGCCTACAGTGAGACATCAGATTCAAGTCATTCACTGACTATGCAAATATTTTTCAACTGCCAATCAGTAGAGTGCCAGAATCATTATGAAATCATTCCTCACTCAGTACGTTCTGAATGATTGTCCCGCCTTTAATTATCCCAAAGAACAGAATCAAAACTTTGCAAAACAACAAAGTCTGCAAACAAAGTCCATTGGTTTAAACAGTAGTTTTGTGATTGTTTTGTTTTATCTGAAATGATTAGATCATATGAATAATAGAAAATGTTATTACCTTGGAATATTTAACAATTAAAGACAAGAGATGGAGATGGATAAATAAGTGTACATACCTGCTTCAAAATACAACAGTTCCATGTGTGAGTGACTTTGTTCCACGCGGCCTCTGACAGCGCTGCGAACCCCAGTCTGCTGTGTACACTAATGTTTGATGGACTCCTTTCAGATTTTGGCAGCTTAAGTGTGTGTGCGTTTGTACGTGTGTGTGTGTGTGTGTGTGTGTGTGTGTGTGTGTGTGTGTGTGTGTGTGTGTGTGTGTGTGTGTGTGTATGAGAGAGAGAGAGAGAGAGAGAGAGAGAGAGAGAGAGAGAGAGCATTGGTATGCATTTAAGTCCAGCACTTCTCCAGTTGAGACGAGCAATAAGGTATAAAGAAATCAAAACCTGCTGCGACAGGTTCCAGTGCAGCAGAAGCAGCTGGAGCCTTCGGACCAAACCACTTCCCAGTCTGCCTTAATGACTTGACTAAAATCAGATCCAATCAGGCCTCTAAAGCCAAGCAGAGCAGGGCTCAGTCAGTGCTGTGATGGGAGACCTATGGGAACACCAGGTGCCACAGTGGGGCAGCTGCAGTTGTAAAGTGCGGCAAACGTTGTGTCCTTAGGCAAGACCCTTCACCCACATTGCCTAGAATGAGTCCTGTGTGTGTGTGTGAATGGTTGGTGGTGGTCGGAGGGGCTTTTGTCAGTGTGCCCAAGGGCAGCTGTGGCTAAAGCAGTAGTTTATCACCACCGTGTGTGGAGTGAAAGAATAATAAAGTCTTTGAGCGTCCAAAACAGCGCTATATAAAACCAGTGCTACATGCATGTTAGTGCAAACAAATATTGTATATACCAGACAATAAACGATAATAACTAATTATTACTGTACTATATTTACAGAAGTGTAAATGTGTATCCTAGGCACATTAAACCATTATTATTTATTTACACATTGAAAGTATTCTGTCATGTTAGAAGGTGAACCAGAAACCAGTGTAAGCTGCACATCACCCTTAATCCCTGAGACCATTAACAGATATACAGTATATGGTTCTTTTTATAGCAGACATAATCTTCTGATAGTGTTTTTTCATGTGGGCTTTCATATGTGCATATAGTTTAACAGTTAAATGAAAGAAGTTTCTTTATCAAATACTCAGGAATGCTATAAGAGAGTAACAATTATCTTGAGGTCTAGGTTTGTAGAAGCGTTTTAGATTAAATTCAGTTTTGTACAGCAGACATGCTGTACATAAAGGTGTAAAAAAAAACTCAAAATTAAACACTTAGGAGTGGAAAAAATGGTTTCAGAAGTGCGGAATCATTTTAATCTATAAAACTATAAAAACGGAACTAAAATATAACAACCACGACAACAAAGTTATAAATGTAACAGTTCCTTTGGAAGACGAACGACGGATCAAGAAAACAGGAATGGTGGCGTGTCTTACCCGTGATGACAGAAGTCCGTCACACTCCACTTCCAGAAACGAAATGGTTCATTGCTTCCTTACTTTGAAGCTACATTTGATATTTACAGGAGGAATGAGGGTAGATTAAACTTTTAAAAGTCATTTTGGATTTCATTTTCATCTTTAACCTTACTGCAATGTAGCTTTAATATCCTTTCTGTTTCCTTTCATCATCACTGAATAGGACGATGACCTTCAAACAGGAAGTTCAATATTACTGACTAAAAGGCTAACCTTGATATCCTCAAATTGATATATTTGTCTCATTTCTTCATTTTTGAATGGATTTGTAACGTACTTCCAAACATTGATCCAATTATGTAGTCATCAGATTTATGTCAATCAAGTCCAACAGCAAATGCCTTTTTGGTTTGGAAAAAGTAATTACATGTAGTGGAAACCCAGTTTACATACAATACTCTGTGCAAAAATACATTTATTATTAATTATTTTCTTTAAAAAACCTGCAACAGGGGAATTATCTTCCACCAAAATTGCTATATATATTGGCTCAATTCTTAAACAGTGAGAGAGGCCTCCATTGTTTTAGTTTTTGGAAGAAGATTTTTAATTGTTGGACTTGGATCCAACGTTGGGGGTATATTTCCACAAGCTTCTCACAATGGTTCACTGGAATTCTGGCCCATTACTCTGGGCAACTGGTGTAACTGAGTCAGTTCTCTGCCAACTCTCACAGGCCTTTAGAGATCAGCACACACATGTTCTGAGTGAGATCAGGGCTTTTTCACCCTGAAACATTGACTGTGTTGTCCCTAAACCACTCTGTAACACTCTTTTGGTGTTTGTGGAAGACTTATTAAGATTTATTGAGTTGTTGCATGAGTTTCTACAAACTGTTCGTTCTTTATGATGTATCTTATTCCATGAAGTCCAGCAGCAGGAGACCTCCGTCCCTCATCCTCCAGAGGTTGGAGGATGCCCCCCCAGGGGACAGTCCTCGCACCGTTCCTCTTCACCCTCTACACTGCGGACTTCAGACACAACATGGACGGTTGTGTTCTACAGAAGTTCTCAGACGACTCTGCCATCATCGGACTCAGCTCCGAGGACGATGACGCAGAGTACAGAGGAGTGATACAGGACTTTGTGGACTGGTGTCAGCGGAACCACCTCCTCATCAACGCGGGGAAGACCAAGGAGATGGTGGTGGATTTCCGTAGACGTCACTCTGCTGCTACAGCTCCAGTGAACATCCAGGGAAAGGCCATTGAGAGAGTGGACTCTTACAAGTACCTGGGTGTTCATCTGAACCACAAACTGGACTGGACTCATAACACAGACGCCCTCTTCAAGAAGGGCCAGAGCCGCCTCTACCTTAGGCTTAGGTCTTTTGGAGTGCAGGGGCCACTCCTGAAGACCTTCTATGACTCTGTGGTGGCATCAGCCATCTTGTACGGTGTGGTCTGCTGGAACAGCAGTATCACAGAGAGGGACAGGAAGAAGCTGGACAAGGTCATCCGGAAGTCCAGCTCAGTCCTGGGCTGTTCCTTGGACACAGTGCAGCAGGTGGGGGACAGGAGGGTCCTGGACAAACTAACATCTATGCTGGACCATGACTGTCACCCCCTGCAGGACACTCTCTCTGCTCTGGAGAGCAGCTTCAGTGACAGACTAATTCACCCTCGATGTGTGAAGGAGAGGTTTCGCAGGTCCTTCCTTCCTGCTGCTGTCAGACTGTACAACGAGAATGTGTAACAGGAACTGCTGAGTCTGCACAAGTGTTTCTGATAATTCACTAGTAACTTTGTCACTAGTCACTTTACCTGTTATCAGTACTACCACAGTACTACATATCTGATATTTACTGTTATCAGTACTACTGATATTTGATATCTGATAATTCTGCCTTTCACCAGTCACTTTACCTGTTGATATCTTACTGTATTATTCATATCCATCTGATAATTCTCCCATTCAAGTCACTTTACCTGTTGATATTATTTCTGATGTTTATTCTGCTCATATTCTCATATTCTCCGCTGCTAATGTATAATATAGACATCTGTAAATTCAATTTGGAGAGACGAGAAACGAAAATGGTTTTGAGTATTTTATTGAGAGGAGGTTTGGCGCCCTATAGGCCCCGGTGCGGCCTTCAGATCGGAGAGGCTCCTGCGATGGAGCGCGCACAATCCCCCGGGACCTAGGCACTGGTGGCGGCATTTTGGCAGCGGGAAGCAGATTGGAGGCAGATTGGAGGCAGGGTGAAGAGGAGGAGGAGGGGAGGCGGTGGTTGCGAGGCTTCGAGAGGCCGTGAAGTGGGAGTTTCTCCGCTTTTAAGCGGCTGGTCTGTCCGGCACGGATGATTGGAAGGGGGCGTTTGCTGTGCGATAGGCTGGGGATGCCAGCCGGCCTGGAGGGGGTAGCTTTTGGCTAACGTCTACCAAATTGAATTTCCGCGAGCTGCATTTCAATTTGGAGAGACGAGAAACGAAAATGGATTTGAGTATTTTATTGAGAGGAGGTTTGGCGCCCTAGGCCCCGGTGCAGCCTTCAGATCGGAGAGGCTCCTGCGATGGAGCGCGTACAATCCCCAAAAAAGGCTGTGTGTTGATGGAGTTTTGCAGCCTGGTTTGCAGGGGACAGACGTCGTGACCGCTATCGCTATGCTGTGACCGCTATCGCTATGCTGTGACCGCTATCGCTATGCTGTGACCGCTATCGCTATGCTGTGACCGCTATCGCTATGCTGTGACCGTTTATGCGCTAACCATTTTTTGCAATGCTGTGACCGCTAACGCTAACGCTATGACCGCTATGACCGCTATCACTGACGCTATGACCGCTATAACTGACGCTATGACCGCTATCACTGACGCTATGACCGCTATCACTATATGCTATGACCGCTATCAGAATCAGAATCATCAGAATCAGAATCAGAATCAGAATCATTTTTATTGCCAACGTAAGTAACGGGAGGTCACAGACTTGGAAATTGCTTTGGCTCAGTGCAACAGTCAAAAAGAGATAATAAAAATAAGAATAAAAAACACTTCTAAAGAATAAATTTAAATTTAAAATAGAGTTACAGTTACTATTTACAATATACAAGTGCACATGGTGCACACAATGTAAGGTGACAGCAGTACAGTGAAGTAAAGTGACGTATGATGGGCAGTAAAGTGACTTTATAAAGGGCGGGGGGACAGGTTAAGAAGTGTTCAAGAGTCCAACAGCAGAGGGGAAGAAACTGTTCTTGTGGCGGGAGGTTCTAGTCCTGATGGACCGCAGCCTCCTGCCTGAGGGGAGTGGTTGGAATAGTCCATGTGCAGGGTGAGAGGGGTCGGCTGTGATACGACCAGCCCGGCCTCGAGCTCGGGCGACGTACAGGTCCTGCAGCGATGGAAGGCTGCGGCCGATCACTTCCTCTGCAGAGCGCACAATGCGCTGTAGTCTCTGTTTGTCCCTGACTGTGGCTCCAGCGAACCACACGGTGATGGAGGAGGTGAGGATGGACTCGATGATGGCCGTGTAGAACTGCACCAACATCTGTGCAGGCAGCTTGGCTTTCCTGAGCTGCCGCAGGAAGTACATCCTCTGCTGGGCCTTCTTGATGAGGGAGCTGATGGTCGGCTCCCACTTGAGGTCCTGGGTGATGGTGGTGCCCAGGAAACGGAAGGACTCCACAGAGGTGATGGGGGAGTCCATCACGGAGGGTGGGGGCGGGGGGACAGTGCTCTTCCTGAAGTCCACAATCATCTCCACTGTCTTCTGGGCGTTCAGCTATATGCTGTGACCGTTATATGCGGTTATCTTTGAGCGCCGGGACGTGAGCGCTCGCATCACGATCAACCGGACGCTGCAGCAGAGTTATCTTTGGGCGCTGGGACGTGAGCGCTCGCATCACGAGCAACCGGACGCTGCAGCGGGGTTATCTTTGCGCGCTGGGAATGTGAGCGCTCGCATCACGTTCCGTCAGACGCTGCGGCAGCGGAGAGTGTTTGAGAAAGTGCGTGCCGCCACCAGAACTTATTGCTTCACTTACTTTGCTTCGTATTGCTTTGCTGGGAGCTTACGAGGAAGCCAGTAGACGTTGTGCAGCCAGGATAGCGGACGCGTCTGGCCTGATGTAGGCGGAGAAGCCGAAGAGGGCCGGCGCCCCAGCTGTTGCAGAGAGGTGTGGGGGAGCCCCAGCGAGGCCGCGCGCGTGGCAGCGCCTATCCTGAAGTAGTGGGCTGTATGGAGCTGGGGAGACAATTGCAGAGGAGCAGTAGGGATCTTGAAGAACCCCCCAAAACCCACGGAAGGGGCACGTCCGTGTAGAAGCGGAGACCTGTAGGGGCAGAGACATGTCGGAGAGGGCCATTGATGTTGCAGGCGCCCTTACGCTTAGAATCTTGGGTCGGAGAGTAGGTAATCAGGATAGTAGGATGGTCGGGAAGCCGCGTCTCGGACCACATGAAGGTTGAGCGAGCAGTAGTGAAACGCTTATGCAGAGAAGCCATAGAAGGAGAGCAGGAAGATGCTGCGAGGAGGGCAGACATGTACTTGGAAGACGAGCCGGAGTTCGGTGCCGCTCAGAGCCGCTGCAGGATGGGCAGCGTGATGGGGAGCCTGCGATCAGAAGAGTGAAGAATACAGGTATGGATGCCTTTGATTAGGAGTCCGATTGACGGCTCAGCGCAGCTACTCGGCCAGCTGCATCTGATAGAATCAGAAGATTAAGTAGAGAGATGAAGCATGACCACCGAAGCGACCCTGGGAGCATAGGTGCGAGTCCAGCGCAGCGCGGCATACTCAGCCGGGCTGCATCCATTAGAAACAGGATAAGCTTCTGAGAGAGTGGGTTGCAGCAGTAGCAGTAGCAGTAGCGGCAGCAGCAGTAGCCTCAGATAATAACAGCAATAGTCCTGTATCAAGCCGCGGCAGCAGCAGCAGCAGCAGCAGTAGCAGTATGAAGCAGCAGCAGCATCCTTAGAAAATAACAGTAATAATCCTGTATCAAAGCCGCAGCAGTAGAATGTTGTTGTAGCTGTTTAGTGTTTCAGAAAAAGAGATGCAAGTGAAGAGAGATGGCAAAGTAAATGAAGCAGCAGCAGCAGTAGTAGCAGCAGTAGCAGTATAAAGCAGCAGCAGTAGCAGCAGTAGCAGTATGAAGCAGCAGCAGTAGCAGCAGCAGCAGCTGCAGCATCCGTAGATAATAACAGCAATGATCCTGTATCAAAGCCACAGTAGTAGAATATTGTTGTAGCTGTTTAGTGTTTCAGTAAAAGAGATGCGAAGTGAAGAGAGATGTCGAAGTACATGAAGCAGCAGCAGCACGGCAGCAGTAGCAGTATGAAGCAGCAGCGGCAGCAGTAGCAGCAGTAGCGGTAGCAGTATGAAGCAGCAGAAGCAGCATTAGCAGGAGCAGCAGCACCACAATGAGATTCATACGAACAACAGACGTGTCACGCCAGTGTGCGCCGCTTGTCTCCGTGAGCCAGGTTACATACGTGTCTGAAAGAGCCAAGCCGTAGAGACGGGTGCAGCCTGGGAGCCCGCGGAGCGGCAGCGGCAGGAACAGCAGCAGCGGCACATGTAGTAGTAGGAGCAGCAGGAGCAGGCAGCAGGGACAGGCAGCAGCAGGAACAGGCAGCAGCGGGAACAGGCAGCAGCGGGATCAGGCATCAGTAGGAACGGCAGCAGGGACCGGCAGCGGCGGCGGTCAGAGAACCATGCCCACGGTTGTTTAACAGCCTGAGGAAATAAATCAACCCGAAACATTCCCATGTGAATAACAGACGTCCCCTGGAGCCATCTTGCTGCTTTGATTATGGCAGATACGCATGAACGATCACTGTTCCATGCGTTCATTAGCTCCAACACCACTTCACGCCCATTGCAGATTCACATTGGGCCCTTTTTCTTTCTGCTGCACTTTCAAATGCAACAACTGCAGTTTAGTTACCTACTTGAATACCAGTGACCTAGCTATTTAAATGCATGGCCCCTCCTTCCTCCTGCAGATAGACGAATTTAATACAATCATTTAACAATAGTGACCTGCGAGTAATGAGATTATGCTGTAAATATGGCGCCGTGGCAAGAGCTCTGGTGTGTGCCGTCTGGAGCACGATGGGGTAGTCTTGCAGATTTTTCCGACGTGGTTTTACTGCGAGTGGCAGAACAAGAATCTGAATTAATGCACATTGTGCCTCTTGTATCCCCGGACGATAGAGATTGATGCCATTTAATATGCATTGCCCCTCAGTTAGCTCAAACACGTGTGAAAACGAAGCCTGCAGACCAAGCACGGGGCGAAACTGACGCCTGCAGTCAAGTGCGCGGGGCAAAAACCAAGCCTGCAGCCTAGACTCCGGGATTAATCCGTCCGCGGTCAACACACTCACATGCCAGGAGACTTGGGAAACAGTGTTGCCAACTTAGCGACTTTGTCGCTAGATTTAGCGACTTTTCAGACCCCTATAGCGACTTTTTTTCAAAAAAGCGACTAGCGACAAATCTAGCGACTTTTTCTGGTGTTATTGGCGACTTATCTGGTGTTTTGGCGACTTATCTGGTGTTTTGGAGACTCGTGAAGCACGTATTGTTCTGCTGTCCTCAACGTGAGCCCCTCCCCCGTCCCAAAGCACTTACAGGCGGCCAGTCTCACAGTAGCCTTGCGCAGCAGTCCCAGCTACAGTCTATGGGCGGAGCAGAGAGAGAGGAGACTCAAAAGCACAGGAAGTTTTCAGGCTGCTGCAGACTGAACTTCAGCTCCACCACCACCACACATCCAAAGCTCCCCGGCCACTCCTACCACCGCCACCCCCCACTACCCCCCACTCCATCCGCGGCAGCTCTGTCCGTGACTCTGTTTTCTCTCAGTAGTGGGTCACATTAAATCATTTGTTATGCCAAACTATGAAAAAAAAAAAAAAACTTACAAAAATAAACCTAAGTAACTCTGCCAGAGTGTGTCTTTTGGGTCACTTTGCCGGTCCCAAGCCCGGATAAAGGAGGAGGGTTGGTTGTAGAGCTAGCAATTTCACCCTACATAACAATCTTTTGATTACATTTGCTGTTATAACATTTAACAATACAGGACAAAACTGATGTGTGTAATGTGGATCTAGACAAAGCATTAAAATCATTAAATGTTGTTAATATTGAAATTATTTTTGTACATTTGTAGTTCTAAACATATTTAGGGTGTTTTTACTCACTTTTGTCTCTCCCACGACCTTATTCCTCTCTCCTACAGCGTCCGTTACAGTTATTTGCAAATGGCAAATTATGCAAATTAGGCGATGACGTCATTTAGCGACTTCTAGCGACTTTTGGGACAGCCAATAGCTACTTTCCTTACTGAGGAGTTGGCAACACTGTTGGGAAAAGCAACGGGACAACGCGGCACCGCCAACGGAGGCAGGGACACGCACGGCACCGCCAGACCGTCTGCGCGCGGCAGCAGACCACGAGGAACGAGCAGCACGGAACCCGCGGAGGGCCCCGCGGAGCAGCCCGCAGAAAGAGCCCGCAGAGGAGGAGAGCAGTGGAGACACGCGAACCACAGCAGGTGCAGGGACGCAGAGGAGGAGCAGACCACACGCAGCAAGACGGAGGACGCCCGGGACACGCACGAGTAGCGTGAGTAGACGGAAACGATTCCTCCAGAGTCCAGACGATTCTTTGCAAGGCTTCGAGGGCTTGCGAGGCTTCGAGAAGGCCGAGAGTGGGAGTTTCTCCGCTTTTAAGCGGCTGCCTGTCCGGCACGGATGATTGGAAGGGGGCGTTTGCTGTGCGATAGGCTGGGGAAGCGAACCGGCCTGGAGGGGGTAGCTTTTGGCTGACGTCTACCAAATTGAATTTCCGCGAGCTGCATTACTCCGAACCAAGTGCAATTATAGCCCAGAGTTTCTTATTTCATTTTATTTTATTTTATCTTAAATTTATTGTCTATTATCTTAAATAACAGACTTTGATGTGTGCAATCTGAGTGCTCTTATTTCCGTTCTCTGCTGTAATGTGCAACGATGACACTGAAATTTCTCCACTGTGAGACTAATAAAGGTTTATCTTATCTTATCTTGGTTGGGGTTTTCTTGCCTACAGGTTCCTCCTTTTCCTCTCAAACGTAACGTCTTCCTTTCAGAGCAGCCATAGTGGGCAACCTTCATCCAATCAAGATCTACTCTTCCAACATTCTTGTTTAACGCACAAATATTGTTACACTTAACTGACTTCCTCAATTAGATCCAACATGACAGAGTTATGTGAAAAGGTTGGTTTAACTTTGCTAAACTTTGTCATATGACCATTATGCTTCAAAGAAAGAAGGTCCTGGGTTGTATCCACCTCCAAGGCCTTTCTGTGTGGAATTTGCATGTTCTCCCTGTGTCTGCGTTGGTTTAATCTAGGTGCCGCAGTTTCCCCTGCCACAAAAAACATGTAAAATATGGCTGGCATGCGCTTCCTGTCCGGTCATCCCCCTCAAATCTCTGTGTGGAGGACAAATGTCCACAACAATTGTTGAGCGCTTTTATGACTCTGCTCTGTGAAAGGCACCATATAAATAAAGATTAATTACTTACTACAGTATACTGGTGTTCATTAATGTGCATTGTTTATCAAACATTTAAATCCAACTCTTCTTTTCAAGAGTGACTGTGATAAAATCACATTAGAAATATAATTGTAGCTTTACATGACTCATAATGTATAATTATAATGAAATCAGGACAAATTCAGGTATTTTGTAACTTTATTACATTTTTATCCAGGTCCATTTTGCCCTCTATGAAACAATGTGTTAGATTTAACTGATAAAGTACAGTAATGTTAAGCAACATTTCCACATAACTCTTTTACGTTAGACTTCATTTATCAAGTAAATTAAGTCCAAAAATATTGTTACATTCATTTAATTCAACGAGACAGAATTATGTGGAAAAGTTAGACACTTTATTTCTCTAGAGTGTGGTTGGTGCCATTGGAGGAGCGGGCCCACCTCACCCACCCTTTCTAGCTACTTCCCTTTTTGTGTAGTAAACTGAATGAATTTACATGTTTTCCACACATTAACAATATTTTATGCCATAACATGAAATACTGATGGTAGAACATCAAACAGAGTAAAAAATTGTGGTCAGTTGTAGAATGGGAAATAAATAGGATATGAAAATAACCAAGAACAAAAAAAAAGCAGTCTTCAGTGCTGATATATTCATGGTTTGACAGTGACATTAGCCCAGTCAGGGAAAGTATCGAGGTCAAACATTGCTACACCCCAGGTGTTAATGGAAAGGTTGATGGTAATAACTCCAATAACATTGAGCATGGAGCCAGCTTTGACCTGAAAGAGATAAGAAACAGAGATTACTATGTCACTCACACTTTATGATCCTGGACTGACAAACGTTTACTCAACTGTTTTCAATGCACCATTCTACATTCACCTGCTTTTAATCCTCCATATTTACACTACTGTTTTAATGTGCTGTATTTATTGCCCCACACACTTTTTCTGTGAATGCATATTTAATGACTCCCTACTACCATTGATCTGTTTTTAACCCGTCACATCCACGGGCTGCAAGATAAATAGACATTGATGTCACGGTCAATTTGACTTGATGCTTAAATGTGGTCTGTGCATTGCTGTTCACCTGTTGTCCCTCTGTCTGTTCCATGAACAGTATTTGATTTGATTTACACAGACTGCAGGGAATTTGTTTTTGAGCCTATGCCAATGTAGCGATACTGATTACATTAGTTGTAACATAACATCGAGATGAATTTAAATGTTTCTAGTAATAATCATTTTAAATATCTAACTTTCCAGAAACATTATTCCATCTAATTTTTGTTTGAGTCAATGTCAAGTTATATTCAATATTATCTTTCCCTTAGATTCAAGTACATTTTCTAGAAAGTAAAATTATATTACTATGATTGTGCACAACATATGATAGACAAGCAGAAAATCAGCCAATAGGAAAATTAAGGTAGGAAATCGTTAAAAGGAAAATTGTTGATAATAATTTCTTCCTGGTTATGATTTGTCTACTACTGATTCTGGTATATCCAGCAAATGAATGAATGGATTTAAGGATTGTTGTAAGCTGCTTATAATGCAGTGTGCGTGTTTGCAGAGTACATTCCAAACCAGGAAACTTATGGTTCAATCTCTCTGTTGGAGAAACAGATCTTACCATGTCCATGACTTTGAGGTTACCAAAAGAGAAGGCTATGGCGTTGGGGGGCGTGGCCACAGGCAGCATGAAGGCCAGGTTAGAAGCAAACGTGCAAGGAATCATGACATACATGGGATGGATCTTGATAGCGACAGCCTGGATAGTGAAATAAACATGAATACGGCCCCTTGCAGTGCAGTGGCAATCAGTCCTGTGATGATTAAATACCATTGAGGCCAGAATGGGCAGAAACAGTGTTGTGGTGGCAGTGTTACTGGAGCACTCAGTGAAGAGAGCCACCAGTAAACACAGCAGAATCGAAATGGCAAACGGTGGAATATTTTGAAGAGGAATGAGAGTGTCCCCCAGCCATGCAGAGAGTCCAGATACCTTTAAAATTATAAACATTTCACCTTAATATACTGTAGGTATTTTAATGTATGTCAATCAGTATGTGCTTACATCACTACCATGAGCCAATGCGAACCCTCCCCCGAGAAGCAGGAGGGTGTTCCAAGGAAACTTTTGGTGGACAATACTCCAACTTAACAACGGGGGCGGGGCTTTAGTGGAGTCGTCTGTCAAACGAGATTAAAGATAATGTTATAGAAATGATGTGTGCTTATTGTATTCATTTCAGAGAAATGGGTCATTTATCTACCAAAGAGTCACAAAATAGAATACTTAGACTTGAACCGAAGGAGAACAGAACCTGAATCAGCAAAGACAAGCGAGTATGAGTCCCCTGAGGCAGTAGCATGTAATTTACATTTGGACAGCAATAACTGATTAACTATGTCGTAATAAAAGCTGCTTCACGGGATGGAAATGTTTCACTCAAATATAAGTAATTTCACCAGTTTGTAGGAAAAACTCATATTTTCTTTTTAGATTACTTCTACATCTTTTATATGTGTATTTTTTAACAAAAGTATAGTTATTATTCTATAAAAATGATGTAAATAATATTTATGTTTACGAGGAGATTATCCAATCAGAGAGCAGAATGAGTCTGTCATTTGTTTCTTTAAATTCATCTTGTCTTGGCTCCAGGTTTTTTCATAGCAAAATTCAAGAAAAAAACAAAAGTACCACAAAAAGTACCACAGATTTATTTCAATTGAAGAAAACACAAAAATTAGTAAATGATGCATTTATTAGTAATGCACAGTTTGTACCATTTCTCAGTAAATGCCAACAGGTGGACTGCATAATGGGTGTCAGGAGCTTTATGCTTCCTGGCATCAAAAACTGGTAATCACTTTATTAGACCACTAAAGCTTCCACTGCAGGAGTTCCTGGTAAAAGGAACTCCTCCTCTCCCTCGGTCCTCTCAGTGGCCGTGTCTCCACTGCAGAGTAGGATTACTCGCCGACGTCATGAGTTTCAATCACATTCGCAGAAGCGAAACTCATCACGCCAAACCCATTGTAATTATAGATCCATGTGCCAAACCCATTTGTTAATTTTACAGTCTTAACCGCTCCGGTTGTTGTGGTCTTGAGTTTTTTTATAGTCCTGCTTCAGTTTTTAAAACTTATCACGGCTTGTTTTAGAGTGTGATGAATCCTCAGTGCTTCGAGGTGAAGCGGATATGTCTTAATAAATCTTTTCATTTCGCCGCGATGCCTCAAACCCTGTCTGAATCCAGCCGTGCTGTCGTTTGCTATTTCCAGTGGTGTCTGCTAGACTAATGCTGCTGGGCTAATGCCGGTTGTTTTGGTGCTTTCTGCTGGCGTCTGAGCCTGCGCTAGCTATAGCGAATCACCACCGGGTTAACCTCAAGCCCCACCAGGAGCTGTACCTTGCATGGAGGAGGTACTCCGTTGGGCACCGTAAAAGTTCCTGTAAATGGCCCTTGTGGGGAAAGTTCCCGCAGTGGAGACACACACAGACGGGGCTGGCCCTGGAAAAATACCCCAAAGTTCCTGCAGTGGAAACGCAGCTTAAAGTGCATATGACATACTGTCCCTTTAAAGCTGTTTAGCAAAATTTGAATTGATTTTATCCACCATCATTTCCATACACATATACATCACCAAATTTCAGTTTTATCCAAAAGTAATTTTTCACACATACACACAATTACAATTAAAGTAATGGGGTAAAGTAGAATCATGCATTATGACAGCAATAGTCTGTGCTTGAGTTTGAGTTTAAAGTTCAGGTTAAGAAATACTTATTGTCACTTTTTTCCTCTGTAATTGACCCATCCCTCAATACCACTATGGGGGCACCAGCCAGGGGCAGAGGTACAGAGGTGTTGAGCCAAAAACTCTCTTAAATGTATTTCTGTAGGAGCCATACAATTTTTTTTAATTTTGAATAGTGATTTTTATTTTTATCTTTTTTTACGAGATCAACAAATTTAGAATGTACTATTTGTCTTAAAATGTAATATTTTGTTTGATACCATTTGTATACTGAAGAAATTCAAAGCACAAAACAATCTCACTAAGATTTATCTGAGAGCCAGACACAATCATCAAAAGAGCCACATCTGGCTCCCGACCCATAGATTCCTAGGTTGGAAAAGCACAGGCCGATACGCCTTCTATATTTTACCATTAAAATTACCTGCAGTAGATGTGTCCAACAAATGACATTCCCTTACCGCTCGAAGACCCACAGCAGCATGAAGGTAAACTGGACGGGATGCAGAAAAACAGCGACGACATCAATATAGCCACTGTGCCATCTGTGACATACCTGGTGAAATGCAAAAACAGATTAGATTCATTTATTTGCCATTTGCAGTAAAACCACATAGGAAAAACTGTGCAAGACTACCCCAGTGTGCAGATTATTTTAAATGTTGTAAAGAAGCACACTATTATAATACATGTGTGGTTTTCTCATGTTTTTCATGGTCCAACTATTGGAGATGATGGGACAGTGATAAATACTATTTCAGTTGACAGTTTACCTTTAGAAAATATCAAGGAGCAGCATAAAAAGTCGAATAAACTTGTTTTTCTGGGTTCAACCTAAAAATACAAAATTCTGTATGTATGCTCAATACACCCATCTCATTCAGATAGTGTTCATTAAGAACCTGGACCTCGAACCTTCTTTCTGTGAGGCACAAGCACTAACCACGGTGGCTATAGACTTTTCTAACTTCAAAGGTTTAAAACATTGACCGTGTGTGTGTGTGTGTGCGTGTGTGCGTGTGTGCGTGTGTGTGTGCGTGTGTGCGTGTGTGTGTGCGTGTGTGTGTGTGTGTGTGTGTGTGTGTGTGTGTGTGTGTGTGTGTGCGTGTGTGCGTGTGTGCGTGTGTGTGTGCGTGTGTGCGTGTGTGTGTGCGTGTGTGTGTGTGTGTGTGTGTGTGTGTGTGTGTGTGTGTGTGTGTGTGTGTGTGTGTGTGTGTGTGTGTGTGTGTGTGTGTGTGTGTGTGTGTGTGTGTGTGTGTGTGTGTTTGTTTTCTGGTTTACGAGGCCGATTTTCAAGACTTTTCTCCGAGTAAGGAGGACCCTCCGGTTTAGGAGGACAATTTGCTGTCCTCATAAAAATTACATTCTAAATCGTTTTCTATGCATTTTTTAATGCCTAAAAAGTGGTTTTCTCAAAAGTCTTTTTAATCCAGAAACCTGAGAAAAGTGGTAAATTTGTGTGTCCGCCACTGCCCCTAGTGGTGGGTTTCTCCCGCGCGGGAAAAAGGGGAATTATACACAACCGCGGGAAAATGATACACACACACACAAAGTCAGCACTGCGCATGCTCCGTGGGGAAGGACAACAGAGCGTCTATTCTGTCAAGGGGAAGTTTATGCATTTCTGCAGTAATTATACACCCACAAAGGAGACAGGAGAGGAGCAGCCGCGCAGAGGGACACAGGACATGGAGAGACACCCGCACGGAGGTAGGAGAGAGTTTTCACTGTCACCACATAGCACAAAGCAGCCTAGTTTAGCAGCAGAGCTAACGCTAAAGCTAACGCGAATGTGTGCTGCAGCCACTTGTTCAGAAAATCTACAGCAACTATATTGTCCACAGAAGAGACAGGGCCGTGGTGAGTCAATACTGGGAAGAGTTACAGCTGGCCACAGGTTGTTTAGCACAAAGTATCCTAGATTAGCTGCGGAGCTAAGTGGCTAACGCCCAGTTTATGCATACTACATAATGCCTATTGCTTTTATAAGGCCAGTTAGAAGACTACAATTATAAGAACAATAGAGATAAGACATTTGAGGTATTTATTATGATGCACTTTTTGCAGAAATCATACAAATAGGCTTTGATTATCCATTAATGGCAAAGGGCATAGCATAATCCTTATGCCATAAAAATTATAAGTGTCCCATTTAGTCCACATAGTCCATAACCTCCAACATCTGCTTCCACTGGGATGTGAGTGACTTGATGATGAAATAACAATAGTATAATAATCACTAGTACCTTCCATTTGCATGGAAATGCTTGTTAATTAAAATGTTTTAGTTTCATTAAATTATATACATCTGTATTCTTAATAGAAATAAAATAATAGGCCTACTGTGTTCCTTAAAGCTTAAAAGAGATGTGTTCCCCTGTAAGGGGCTGTTTTGGCGATAGTATGTTATTACTATAGGGTATATTATATAACCTGCATGTATTAGGTCTATAATAGTCTATTAGAATTAATATAATTTAATCATTCATAATTTGCTCCTATGGACTCTCCACCTGCAGGAGGATCAGTGAGGGGCTGGTGCTCTGGGTGCAGCTCTGACTGGGGAAGAAAATGAATGGATATTTCTCCCACAAGTAAGTAAGTACACAGCCATGCAGGTGAACTGCAGTGTTACAACAACACTGTCTAAACCAGGACTGATTTAACTTGAGAGTTTTGATTTGAGCTTCAAAACACTGCTTCAAACTTGATGACTTGGGAAATGTTTTGTGAATGTTAAGAGGACAGAAGTAATTTACTGTTTGAAAAACTATGAGAGGAACCAGAGAGTCGAGTCCTGCAGCGGGACATCAGGGAGTCCTCTTTTGAGGTTAGCTTATTTATGGCTGTTTGTTAAAGAAATAAGTCCCATTGTTTTACAATAGCTAATAAAAGAAGTATTCGTCCCCACTGTGGGACAAATAAAGGAATTCTTATATTATCTTAAGTAGGTCAAAGCATCATCACAGTCCAAAGGCATAGTTTTAAAGGTTCCATATTACGCTTTTCTTCATATTTCACAGTCCATCCTATGCACATGTGTGATAATGATTTGACTTGTGAGATTATAGCCATCTCTTCATCACAGAAACAACATGATTACAGAGATCCTGAGCATTACAATGATTTATAACCTATGTTGGCAGAGCTGATGTTGGCTAGATGACGTTGAAAATGTGTATATTGTTACATATCAAGACAGAGAGGGCCCCAATAGGCCCCAGACCTCAATTTGGGTATGGCTGGTGAAGATGATGTGTATTTTTCTGTTCCTCTTGTTTAGACACAGCTCAGTGGTATAAGCATCATTGCTGGACAACATGTTGCAGAGTTCGGTGACCACACAGTGCCTTGGACCCTGATGTTCTCTCTGCAGACTTATCCAGAGGTAATACCTTACTTAAAGAAGCTATACCCGATTTTTTTTCTAAGTAGTTCATAAAAATGCTTTTTACTACATACAAGTTGTATCATAATACATAATTTAATTGAAAACTTGAGGTCATTGATTCCACTGTGTATGAAATTCAGGCAGTGAAAAGTGCTGAGTAGAGTCTGAGCGGGACGTTCTCCTCCGCTCACAGAACGAGCAGCGAACAGCCTGTGTCCTCTAGTCTCTACAGCCTGTGTCCTCTAGTCTCTACAGCCTGTGTCCTCTAGCCTCTACAGCCTGCGTCCTCTAGTCTCTACAGTCTGTGTCCTCTAGTCTCTACAGCCTGTGTCCTCTAGTCTCTACAGCCTGCGTCCTCTAGTCTCTACAGCCTGTGTCCTCTAGTCTCTACAGTCTGTGTCCTCTAGTCTCTACAGCCTGTGTCCTCTAGTCTCTACAGCCTGTGTCCTCTAGTCTCTACAGCCTGTGTCCTCTAGTCTCTACAGCCTGTGTCCTCTAGTCTCTACAGCCTGTGTCCTCTAGTCTCTACAGCCTGTGTCCTCTAGTCTCTACAGCCTGTGTCCTCTAGTCTCTACAGCCTGTGTCCTCTAGTCTCTACAGCCTGTGTCCTCTAGTCTCTACAGCCTGTGTCCTCTAGTCTCTACAGCCTGTGTCCTCTAGTCTCTACAGCCTGTGTCCTCTAGTCTCTACAGCCTGTGTCCTCTAGTCTCTACAGCCTGTGTCCTCTAGTCTCTACAGCCTGTGTCCTCTAGTCTCTACAGCCTGTGTCCTCTAGTCTCTACAGCCTGTGTCCTCTAGTCTCTACAGCCTGTGTCCTCTAGTCTCTACAGCCTGTGTCCTCTAGTCTCTACAGCCTGTGTCCTCTAGTCTCTACAGCCTGTGTCCTCTAGTCTCTACAGCCTGTGTCCTCTAGTCTCTACAGCCTGTGTCCTCTAGTCTCTACAGCCTGTGTCCTCTAGTCTCTACAGCCTGTGTCCTCTAGTCTCTACAGCCTGTGTCCTCTAGTCTCTACAGCCTGTGTCCTCTAGTCTCTACAGCCTGTGTCCTCTAGTCTCTACAGCCTGTGTCCTCTAGTCTCTACAGCCTGTGTCCTCTAGTCTCTACAGCCTGTGTCCTCTAGTCTCTACAGCCTGTGTCCTCTAGTCTCTACAGCCTGTGTCCTCTAGTCTCTACAGCCTGTGTCCTCTAGTCTCTACAGCCTGTGTCCTCTAGTCTCTACAGCCTGTGTCCTCTAGTCTCTACAGCCTGTGTCCTCTAGTCTCTACAGCCCTGTGTCCTCTAGTCTCTACAGCCTGTGTCCTCTAGTCTCTACAGCCTGCGTCCTCTAGTCTCTACAGTCTGTGTCCTCTAGCCTCTACAGCCTGTGTCCTCTAGTCTCTACAGCCTGTGTCCTCTAGTGTCTACAGCCTGTGTCCTCTAGTCTCTACAGCCTGCGTCCTCTAGTCTCTACAGCCTGTGTCCTCTAGTCTCTACAGCCTGCGTCCTCTAGTCTCTACAGTCTGTGTCCTCTAGCCTCTACAGCCTGTGTCCTCTAGTCTCTACAGCCTGTGTCCTCTAGTGTCTACAGCCTGTGTCCTCTAGTCTCTACAGCCTGCGTCCTCTAGTCTCTACAGTCTGTGTCCTCTAGCCTCTACAGCCTGTGTCCTCTAGTCTCTACAGCCTGTGTCCTCTAGTGTCTACAGCCTGTGTCCTCTAGCCTCTACAGCCTGTGTCCTCTAGTCTCTACAGCCTGTGTCCTCTAGTCTCTACAGCCTGTGTCCTCTAGTCTCTACAGCCTGTGTCCTCTAGTGTCTACAGCCTGTGTCCTCTAGCCTCTACAGCGCTGCTTAACACCAGGGCTTCGACTTCAAAATTCGAATATAATTCTAAAATAAAATATATACATATTTGAACAAATATTAGACAACCCTTATAATTAGAAATGTATTTAATGACTGCAAATAAAATAGTTAGCTCCCAAAGGTTTCACCGGGACGTGCTAGGCAGGTAACAGCTAAGCTAGCTAGCTGTTTCATGGTAACTTCCGGGTTTTTCGCGATCGCTTTTTGTCACTTTAAAACAGTATTTTTGTCATGAAAACGTTGACAGTGTTGGAATATTGAACTCCTGGACCAGTTAAAATTAAAATCAGTTTAGTATTGTTTCTGTTGCCAAATTAGCACTTGTTTGTGTAAATCTCAAAGAGCAGTGAGTTCAAGGTTAGTCTGTGTGAGAATGGGAGGGGGACAAGAGGGAGACAAGTGGTTATCAGAGCAGGTGCAGGCTTTGGCAGCTGGCCAGAAGAAGTCATAGAGTCCACGAATCTGTGATGTCAGTGACCTTGGATGTACAGTATAAAAGATGTACAGGAGGAGGCACGGGGGCTTTTTCTTTTTCTTCTGACCAGGAGGGTGAAAGACGTCCCCGGGGCCACTCCTTATCTGAACGCGAAGCGAGACTTGTGTTCGCAGACCGTTATCTTGTAATATTGCTTGCAAAATCTTCAATATAACCTTTTGAAATCAGGTTTGGTATCTGTCATTTCTATTACTGTTTTAACATTGGTTTTTGTCTCTTGTTGAACTAAAAGGACCTGCAGAACGAAGGGCTGTGTTTGCGGCCTCTCTGCAGCTTCTGGGGCTGGGGAATTCTGACAGAAATTACTGCAGAACTTGGCGTCGCTCGAACAGGATTTCGACAGGAGACACTAGGACCGGTCAGAGAAAAGATTAATTTGGCGCCAAAGTAAAACGGTAAGATTGTTACCAACTAATTAATCTTTCCTTTCACCTGACCTGAGACCTAAAAATAAAAAACAAACAAACAAAAGTAGGGTAAATATTGAAGGATTTGCTTGCAAGTATTTTTATATTTATTGGGATAATAGTATTCTAAAGTCTAAGTGACTTAAGAAAAGGAGAAAAAACTGTGTGTTATCTCAGTGATTGATAGTCAACCTAAAAGGACTGTGTGAGGATCTAAGTGATTTATGAGTTAAAAGGAGTGAACTGTGTGTTATCTCAGTGATTTAATAGTTGAAGGAGAAAACTGTGTGTTTTAATTAATTCGGGCGTTCTGCTCTCCCAAAATTCCATCCGATGGGCGGGGGAGCGACTGAATTTTGCGTTGCATTATGGGTAACACTTGCCTTCGCAACTTCCGGTTCTCTCTGCCCGGCGCATTTTCTCTAAATGGTTGAGTGTTTTCGTCATTTTACATTATGCAAATACATTCCCGTCTCTAACTAGTGGCATATCGCGCAAATCATCCGTCCAATTCACATTCTTCCCTCTTAGCTGAACTTCATTCTCATTGTTACCATCTGTCACTCGCACACACAGCCGTTTTCGTTCACTCTGCTCGCTGTCATCTTCTTCTAAATCTTCATAAACACCATCCGCTCGTTGAACTAGCAACAACAATTCCTCCTTTCGTTTTCCCACACTGCAAATACCCTTTCGCTTCAACCTTTCACGCAATTCAGGCACTGTCAATTGCTTGTTGTTTTCGTGAGCCATATTCGCCATTGTATGAAATCAACCGGAAGTGAACTGGGCAACAAACGGTGTCATTTTTTGATCACAGCGCCGCTCAGTGGATGGAATTTTGGGAGAGCAGAACGCCCGAATAGACAATAAGGGAAAGGACAGGGACAGTGTCTAACTTTTCTCACTTTTTAATTTTTCTCTTGGTGTGAATGAGTGATTGATGTTTTCTGTTGAAAGTGACCATTGCACAACGGTCACAGTGAACGCAGTAATTTGGGTCGCGTAGGACGGGGTCACGATTCGTGCGTACATTTCCCCACCACATTTTGTGGTCGAACGGGGAGATACCACGATCTGACGCTCTAAGATTACGCACCCAATTGCTGATTCTTTACATTGATATTGATAACACAAGGCTTGTAATCTAGACGGTAGAAAACATGGCATCTGTAACATTAGATGAGTGGATAAAGGGGATTATACAGTATTTAGAGGGGACAACAGAGATTAAAAATACAACAACAAGGAGCGTTAGAACATGGTTAAAATCAAAAAAGAAAGATGGTATTTTAGCTAAGTCAAATTCACCTCCAAGTGAAGGGTTAATGAAACAACTAAGAGAATTAGTTTTGGAGAAACGTTCTCAAATGCAAAGAGAGAAGCCGTTAGAAAATAAGAAAATTCAAAAGTTGACAGATGAGGTTACTCTGATTTCAATGATGATCAAACTAAATGAAAAATGGATGACTGCTGCCAAATTGCAAAGTACAGCTCCTGATTCTTCCCCTCCACCGTATGCTCCATTGTATCCAGATTTAACAGAATTAGTGAAAAGTAAAGATTCTGCAACAATGGCTCCATTGATTACATTTGAAGAGCCAATCAAATGTACCGTGACTAGCATAGGAGAGGAGAGTCTGGATCAAAAATACTCCCAAGAGGCGCTCAGGCAGGTACGGGAGGTTACAGCTCAGACTACCCAGCTTCAGAAACACATTGATCAGGTTGGAGAAATTGTGGCACAAGTGGCTGAAAGACAATTTAATGACACATTGACAAGACTGGAAAATGAGCTTAAAAATCACACGATTCAGGGAGGCCCATCTCACTTGCAGCATACCCCAGGGACTAGGGGAAATTCATTTGCAAATGGTTTTAATGGAAAAAACTTTATTAGTCATTCTAGTCCCAAATTTGACGAGATTACTTCCCAGGCAGAGAAAGGAGCAGAGCTGAGAGAGCAGGGGGCGGGAGGAGTGACAGCTCAGAGGTGCGAGGGGGGCGCAGACAGAGAGGCCCAGAAGGGAGTGGACCAACACTCAGAGGCTAGGAAGAAGACAGATTTAAGAATCAGCTTTCAAAAGCCGATTACAGTTAGGAAAGAAAGACAGCATCGTTATTTTACTCGATCTAATCAAACTGTAGATGCAGAATCAAGCTCGTCAGACGAAGATTTATTGATGACCGGCTCAGATGCGTTTGTAACAGCTGAACACTCAGAAGACGACGGTACGAGTGGGGAAATTTATTATCAACAGGAAAGGCGACAGAACAAGAGGAAAGCTAGGCGCAGACAAGGAGAAGATGTGTCGATGTGTCCAATTGTGGTATCGACGTCTAGGTCCGGCAGAGAGATCAGGACATGTAAACCGCTCACTATAACTGAAATTGACTCTATAAAAATGAGAATGAAAGACCCAAGGCAGTATGGGGGCAGAGCATGTTTGTTGTCAATCCTGGAACACTATCCTGCTCAAAATTTAACCCTAAATGATCTCACTACCGTTCTCGGTGTCCATCTTCCAATCATGTCCACAGGATTTGAAAATGTTGCAGTTCGAGCCACAAACAGCTGTTCAGTGGAAGCATGGTATTCAGCTGTGATGGAAAAAATGGAAACGTTATTTCCTGTGCCCATGAATGCTATGGAAACCATAAATCTAGAAGTGCAGGATGGAGAGACAGCCGAGGCCATGAAGCATAGAATAAATAAGGAGTTTGATGCATTGTATCCAAGAGAGTCCACCCCAACCTATGATTTGATCAAAAAGATGTTCTATTAGCGGATGCTCAGAGAACTACCGACAGCTGAGAAGGAAAAACACATTCTGAATTTGGATACTGACTCGCCAGCTTTTGTTAGGTCATATTGTACTATTAAAAAGCTACTTAGGAAGAAAAACAGCCCCAAAACTGATGATAGTTTGTCACTGATTAAGGAATTAGTTAAAGAGATTAAAAAATCTGAACCAAAGCCAGAAAAAGTGGAGAAAGCAGAAATGTTGTTTAGTGGTAATCCAAGTCCACTGCAGCCTCAGACGCAGACACAGGTGATGCAAACCACAGCAGATTATACAGACTGGACAGATACAGCAGCAACCAGAGTATGAATGGCAAATGAATGGATACATGCGCAGTCTGAGTCTCATAGTGAGCACGTCAGTTTTTGTGCTCTAGTGAGCAGTCCGTGTGCCCTCTAGTGCGCTTCCAGGTCCGTGTGTCTAGTGAGCAGTCGTGTGGATCTCTACGAAGCAGTCCGTGTGGTCCTTAGTGAGCAGTCCGTTGTGTATCTAGTGAGCAGTCCGTGACCTTGTGTCTTACCGAGCAGTCCGTGTTTCTCTAGTGGCAGTCCGGTGTGTCTCTAGTGAGCAGTCCGTGTGTCTCTAGTGAGCGTCATGTTGTGTTCATTGTGAGCAGTCCGTTGGTGTCTCTGAGTGAGCAGTCGTGTGCTGTGTCTCTATTGAGCAGTCCGGTGTCCTTAGTTGATGGAGCAGTCCGTGTTCTCTACGTGAGCAGTCGTGTGTCTCTAGTGAGCAGTCGTGTGTCTCTATGAGCGTCTGTGGTCTCTACAGGCAGTCCGTTGTCTCTAATGAGGCAGTCCGTTAGTCTCTACTGAGCATTCCGTGTGTCTCCATGAGCAGTCTCGTGTTATGTCTCCACTGAAGAGTCCGTGCGTCTCTACAGAGCAGTACCTGTGTCTCTACAGAGCAGTCCGTGCTGTCTCTACTGAGCAGTTACGGTGCATACTCTACAGAGCAGTTCCGTGGTTCTCTACAGAGCGTCGAGCGTCTCTACAGTGCAGTCGTGCGTCTCTACAGAGCAGTCCGTGCGTCTCACGGAGCAGTCCGTGCTCTGTGCGTCTCTACCAGAATAGTCCGTGCGTCTCTTACTGAGCAGTCCTGTGCGGTCTCTATTTGTGTAACAGCCTATGTGAGTCTCTACCGAGCGAGTCCATGCATCTCTACAGAGCAGTCCGTGTGTCTCTACTGAGCAATCCGTTGTGTCTCTAAGAAGCAGTCGTGCGTCTCTATGAATAGTCGTGAGTCTCTACTGAAATGTCCGTGCGTCTCTGCTGACCAGTCTTTGTGTCCCACCGAAGAAGTCCGTGCGTCTCTACGAGCAGTCCGTGCGTTCTTCTTACAGAGCCGTCAGTGTCCGTGCGTATCTCCAGAGCAGTCCGTGAGTCTCTACAAGAGCAGTCCGTGCGTCTTACAGAGCAGTCCAGTGCGTCTCTACTGACAGTCGTTGCGTCTCTAACTGAGCAGTTCCGTGCGTCTCTAAGAGCTAGTCCGTGCGTCTCTAAGAGCACGTCCGTTGCGCTCTATTGTAACAGCCTGTGCCGTCACTACCGAGCCGTACGGTGCGTCTCTTACCGAGCAGTCCGTGGCGTCCTACAGAGCAGTCCGTGCGTCTCTACAGAGCAGTCCGCTCGCGTTCTACAGAGCAGCCTGTGCGTACTTAACGAGCAGTACGTGCGGTTCTCTATGAGCAGTACGTGTGCGTCTCTACAGAGCGTCGTGTGTCTTACTGAGCAGGTACCGTTGTCTCTACTGAGCATTCCGTGTGACTCCACTGAGCATTCCGAATGTGTATCCAGCTGAGCAGTCCGTGCGTTCTCCACTGAAGAGTCCTGTGGCGTCTTCTATGTGCAACGTCTTACTGAACAGTCGAGCGTCTCTACCTGAAGCAACGTCTCTACAGACAGTCCGTGCTTCTCAACAGGAGCAGTCCGCACTTGCATTTTGCCGCTCTAACGATGCGTCACACAAATTTAACTGGACTTTTAAATGTTTGGTTTCTCTTTATTTCCTTGTTGTAACTTTCGAATGCTGTCTTCTGTTCATGACCAGATACAAATACAGCTCAGTGATAAAGCTAACATTGTTCTGTGTGTTTGATATTAAGGCCTTTTTATTCTTCAGGCGGTGGCCAGTTCTAAGTTGTCACACCGGGGACACTGCAGTGGACCAGTGACACATGGGACAGCCCTGGACCCGCCCTGGATCAGTTTGACACACCTGGACCCGCCCTGACCAGTGACACGACCGGGATCCCGGTGGACCAGTGACACACTGGGACACGCCCTGGACCAGTGGACCACGCTGGACCCGTGACACGCCAGGACCCGCCATGGACCAGTGACACGCCTGGACCCGGGATGGACCAGGGTCAAGCCTAGGACACGCCGTGGACCACACCAGTATCAATGAACAGTACCATAATATGGTAGGTACATCCTGAACACACTTACGGTCTTCTCTTTTAAAACACTCTGCTGCATCATTTAGAGTGTCATAAACTTTGGTTTGAGTGAGGGTGTCCCTTTTAATGCATGTGAATATTTACACTTAGTAATAGTTAAGGTCTCTATTTTCAGGGTTTAGCTGGTCCTCTCAGTTCCTGGTCTTGTCCCGTGTTGACACACACACAGATTTTGTAAATGTTCTTTTCATATTGATTATATAATCCCTCATTACACCCAGAGTCCTCTCCAGGTCCTGGTTGTTCTGTGTGTCACACACACTGATGTAGTACTGTTCTCCTATTGAATATAGAATGTCCTCATTAACACAGAGTACCTCTCAGTCCTGGTCTGTTCTGTGTGTCACACACAACAGACCGTTGTAAAATGTATCCTATTGAATATAGATGTCCTCATTAACACAGCGTCCTCTCAGTCTGGTCTGTTCTGTGGTGTCACACCCACAGGATGTAGTAATGTCTCATATTGAACTATAGATGTCCTCACTAACACAGGAGACCTCTCAGTTCTGGGTCTGTTTCTGTGTGTCAACACAACAGATGTTGTTAAATGTTCATATTCGAATTATAGATGTCTCATTACCACAGAGTCCTCTAGTCCTGGTCTGTTCCTGTGTGTCACACACACCAGATGTTGTAAATGTCTCATATTGCATATAGATGTCCTGGTGTGGCGTGTCCGGGCGTGTCACTGGTCCATGGCGTGCCACTGGTCCATGGCGTGTCCAGGCGTGTCACTGGTCCATGACGTGTCCACGGTGTGTCACAGGTCCATGACGTGTCCACGGCGTGTCCGGGCGTGTCATTGGTCAATGACGTGTCCAGGCGTGTCACTGGTTCATGACGTGTCCATGGCGTGTCACTGGTCCATGGCGTGTGTCACTGGTCCATGGCGTGTCCAGGCGTGTAACTGGTCCATGACGTGTCCACGGCGTGTCACTGGTCTAAGGTGTGAGCAGCCCGGACACGTCATGGACCAGTGAGACGCCTGGACACGCCATGGACCAGTGACACGCCTGGACACGCCATGGACCAGTGACACGCCTGGACACGTCATGGACCAGTGACACGCCATGGACACGTCATGGACCAGTGACACGCCATGGACAGGTGACGCGCCCGGACACGTCAAGGCGTGTCACTGGTCCATGACGTGTCCAGGCGTGTCACTGGTCCATGGCGTGTCACTGGTCCATGGCGTGTCCAGGCGTGTCACTGGTCCATGACGTGTCACAGGTCCATGACGTGTCCACGGCGTGTCACTGGTCCATGGCGTGTCCAGGCGTGTCACTGGTCCATGACGTGTCACAGGTCCATGACGTGTCACTGGTCCATGGCGTGTCCAGGCGTGTCACTGGTCCATGACGTGTCCAGGCGTGTCACTGGTCCATGATGTGTCCACGGTGTGTCACAGGTCCATGACGTGTCCATGGCGTGTCACTGGTCCATGGCGTGTCACTGGTCCATGGCGTGTCCGGGGGTGTCACTGGTCCATGGCGTGTCCAGGCGTGTCACTGGTCCATGGCGTGTCCGGGCGTGTCACTGGTCCATGGCGTGCCACTGGTCCATGGCGTGTCCAGGCGTGTCACTGGTCCATGACGTGTCCACGGTGTGTCACAGGTCCATGACGTGTCCACGGCGTGTCCGGGCGTGTCATTGGTCAATGACGTGTCCAGGCGTGTCACTGGTTCATGACGTGTCCATGGCGTGTCACTGGTCCATGGCGTGTCACTGGTCCATGGCGTGTCCAGGCGTGTAACTGGTCCATGACGTGTCCACGGCGTGTCACTGGTCTAAGGTGTGAGCAGCCCGGACACGTCATGGACCAGTGAGACGCCTGGACACGCCATGGACCAGTGACACGCCTGGACACGCCATGGACCAGTGACATGCCTGGACACGTCATGGACCAGTGACACGCCATGGACACGTCATGGACCAGTGACACGCCATGGACACGTCATGGACCAGTGACACGCCATGGACAGGTGACGCGCCCGGACACGTCAAGGCGTGTCACTGGTCCATGACGTGTCCAGGCGTGTCACTGGTCCATGGCGTGTCACTGGTCCATGGCGTGTCCAGGCGTGTCACTGGTCCATGACGTGTCACAGGTCCATGACGTGTCCACGGCGTGTCACTGGTCCATGGCGTGTCCGGGCGTGTCATTGGTCCATGACGTGTCCAGGCGTGTCACTGGTTCATGACGCGTCCATGGCGTGTCACTGGTCCATGGTGTGTCACTGGTCCATGGGTGTCACTGGTCCATGGCGTGTCCAGGCGTGTCACTAGTCCATGACGTGTCCACGGCGTCACTGGTCTAAGGTGTGTCCAGGTGTGTGAGCAGCCCGGACACGTCATGGACCAGTGAGACGCCTGGACACGCCATGGACCAGTGACACGCCTGGACACGCCATGGACCAGTGACACGCCTGGACACGTCATGGACCAGTGACACGCCTGGACACGTCATGGACCAGTGACACGCCATGGACACGTCATGGACCAGTGACACGCCTGGACACGCCATGGACCAGTGACACGCCTGGACACGTCATAGACCAGTGACACGCCTGGACACGCCACGCCTGGACACGCCACGCCTGGACACGCCATGGACCAGTGACACGCCTGGACACGCCACATCACTGGTCCATGGCATGTCCGGGCGTGTCACTGGTCCATGGCGTGTTTGGGCGTGTCACTGGTCTATGACGTGTCCAGGCGTGTCACTGGTTCATGACGTGTCCATGGCGTGTCACTGGTCAATGGCGTGTTACTGGTCCATGGCGTTTCCAGGCGTGTCACTGGTCCATGACGTGTCCACGGCGTGTCACTGGTCTAAGGTGTGTCCAGGTGTGAGCAGCCCGGACACGTCATGGACCAGTGAGACGCCTGGACACGTCATGGACCAGTGAGACGCCTGGACACGCCATGGACCAGTGACACGCCTGGACACGTCATGGACCAGTGACACGTCATGGACCAGTGACACGCCTGGACACGCCATGGACCAGTGAAACGCCATGGACCAGTGACACGCCTGGACACGCCATGGACCAGTGACACGCCTGGACACGTCATAGACCAGTGACACGCTTGGACACGCCACGCCTGGACACGCCATGGACCAGTGACACGCCACGCCGTGTCACTGGTCCATGGCGTGTCCGGGCGTGTCACTGGTCCATGGCGTGTACGGGCGTGTCACTGGTCCATGGCGTGTCCGGGCGTGTCACTGGTCCATGGCGTGTCACTGGTCCATGGCGTGTCCAGGCGTGTCACTGGTCCATGACGTGTCCACGGTGTGTCACAGGTCCATAGCGTGTTACTGGTCCACGGCGTGTCACTGGTCCATGGCTTGTCACTGGTCCATGGCGTGTCACTGGTCCATGACGTGTCCACGGTGTGTCACAGGTCCATGACGTGTCCACAACGTGTCACTGGTCCATGGCATGTCCGGGCGTGTCACTGGTCCATGACGTGTCCATGGCGTGTCACTGGTCCATGGCGTGTCCAGGCATGTCACTGGTCCATGACGTGTCCACGGCGTGTCCAGGTGTGAGCAGCCCGGACACGTCATGGACCAGTGAGTTGCCTGGACACGCCATGGACCAGTGACACGCCTGGACACGCCATGGACCAGTGACACGCCTGGACACGTCATGGACCAGTGACAAGCCATGGACACATCATGGACCAGTGACACGCCATGGACACGTCATGGACCAGTGACACGCCTGGACACGCCATGGACCAGTGAAACGCCATGGACCAGTGACACGCCTGGACACGCCATGGACACATCATGGACCAGTGACACGCCATGGACACGTCATGGACCAGTGACACGCCATGGACACGTCATGGACCAGTGACACGCCTGGACACGCCATGGACCAGTGAAACGCCATGGACCAGTGACACGCCTGGACACGCCATGGACCAGTGACACGCCTGGACACGCCATGGACCAGTGACACGCCTGGACACGTCATAGACCAGTGACACGCCTGGACACGCCACGCCTGGACACGCCACGCCTGGACACGCCACTGACCAGTGACACGGCACGCCATGTCACTGGTCCATGGCGTGTCCGGGTGTGTCACTGGTCCATGGCGTGTACGGGCGTGTCACTGGTCCATGGCGTGTCCGGGCGTGTCACTGGTCCATGGCGTGTCTAGGCGTGTCACTGGTCCATGGCGTGTCCAGGCGTGTCACTGGTCCATGACGTGTCCACGGCGTGTCACTGGTTCCATGGCGTGTCCGGGCGTGTCACTGGTCCATGACGTGTCCATGGCGTGTCCAGGCGTGTCACTGCTCCGTGACGTGTCCACGGCCTGTCACTGGTCCATGACGTGTCCATGGCGTGTCACTGGTCCATGACGTGTCCACAGTGTGTCACAGGTCCATGGCGTGTCCAGGCGTGTCACTGGTCCATGACGTGTGACCTGGACACGCCATGGACCAGTGACACGCCAAGGACTAGTGACACACCTGGACACGTCATGGACCAGTGACACGCCATGGACACATCATGGACCAGTGACACGCCATGGACACGTCATGGACCAGTGACACGCCTGGACACGCCATGGACCAGTGACACGCCATGGACCAGTGACACGCCTGGACACGTCATGGACCAGTGACACGCCTTGACGTGTCCGGGCGTGTCACTGGTTCATGGCGTGTCCAGGCGTGTCACTGGTCCATGGCGTGTCCAGGCGTGTCACTGGTCCATGGCGTGTCCAGGCGTGTCACTGGTCCATGACGTGTCCATGGCGTGTCCAGGCGTGTCACTGGTCCATGACGTGTCCAAGGCGTGTCACTGGTCCATGACGTGTCCATGGCGTGTCCAGGCGTGTCACTGGTCCATGACGTGTCCAAGGCGTGTCACTGGTCCATGGCGTGTCCGGGCGTATCACTGGTCCATGACGTGTCTGGGCATGTCACTGGTCCATGGCATGTCCAGGCGTGTCACTGGTCCATGACGTGTCTATGGCGTGTCCAGGTGTGTCACTGCTCCGTGACGTGTCACTGCTCCGTGACGTGTCCACGGCGTGTCACTGGTCCATGGCGTGTCCAGGCGTGTCACTGGTCCATGACGTGTCTGGGTGTGAGCAGCCTGGACACGCCATGGACCAGTGACACGCCTGGACACGCCACGGACCAATGACACGCCCGGACACGCCATGGACCAGTGACACGCCATGGACCAATGACACGCCTGGACACGCCATGGACCAGTGACACGCCTGGACACGTCATGGACCAGTGACACGTCATGGACCAGTGACACATCATGGACCAGTGACACGCCATGGACCAGTTACACTTCATGGACCAGTGACACGCCGTAAACACGCCATGGACCAGTGACACGCCTGGACACGTCATGGACCAGTGACACGTCATGGACCAGTGACACGCCATGGACCAGTGACACACCTTAGACCAGTGTCACACCTGGACACGCCTTAGACCAGTGACACACCTGGACACGCCTTAGACCAGTGACACACCTGGTGGGGAAGTGATTAGGAGTGGGCAAAATATATCGTAGACAATAATTTCGTGAACGCCAATTTGAAGATATGCTTTATTGTATTATCTTTTTTATTTTCCAATACATATTACAATTAGAGAAGGAAAGATGCCCATTGGTCTAATGTGTGCCTAAAAAGCCAATCACTGCTTTATTTGTACATTTCAGTAAATATTGAGCCTTTTTGGATGTGTTTTTTCTGTGTTTCTTGAATCTGATTTTTAATGTTAATATATGTTAGTGCATGTTTTGCAAAGATGTGTGTAGCACTTCAGAAAATAAAAAGCTTCATTTTTGATCTACACTGTCTCTTATCTATAGATTCCATGGCAAGCAAAACATTGCAGATCATTTTGTGTAACCATTTTTTATTTTAAAGATATCGTGACAATGTCGTTATCGGGAGTTGGGTATAAAGTATCAAGATATTTATTTTTGTCCATATCGCCCACCCCTAGATGTGATGCATGCTTGCAGATTGGCAGTTGAGTTCTGGTGGATACAGATATAGTTTGTGTGTGATTGACACGTCTCTGTTGGTAAGAGGCAGTTATGTCTGTAAACCTTTTGTTGCTTGATCTCATTTTCTTTTAGAATGGAGTGATTGTAGATGTACCATCTATTTAAGTGCAGGATAGAGACGGTGAAGCCAGTTGAAACTAGGAATAACTGGAATTCAGTGAAGGTATCAAGGGAATACATGACAAAGTTTGGCAGTAGACTGAAGAATAAGCTCTACACGTGTTTGCAGAGACAATTCAAACTCTTAAAAAAGCAATCCTCCATAGATTATTGATTATTATAATGATGTGCCTCAGTCTCTTTGGCCTCATTATCCATGTGTCCTTTCAGAACAGGTTATCCACACTGTATGTGTGTGTTGACCTGGCCTTACACACCATGTGTCCTTTCAGAACAGGTTTTCCACAGTGTATGTGTGTGCGGACCAGGCCTCACAGACCATGTGTCCTTTCAAACCAGGTTATACACAGTGTATGTGTGTGCGGACCAGGCACAGACCATGTGTCCTTTCAAACCAGGTTATACACAGTGTATGTGTGTGCGGACCAGGCCTCACAGACCATGTGTCCTTTCAAACCAGGTTATACACAGTGTATGTGTGTGCGGACCAGGCCTCACAGACCATGTGTCCTTTCAAACCAGGTTATACACAGTGTATGTGTGTGCGGACCAGGCCTCACAGACCATGTGTCCTTTCAAACCAGGTTATACACAGTGTATGTGTGTGCGGACCAGGCCTCACAGACCATGTGTCCTTTCAAACCAGGTTATACATAGTGTGTGTGTGTATGATGACATCACTGACCTTGTAAACCACACTGTCCTTATAGACCGTGTTTTTGAAAAGTCTTTACAAACCCCTGAAAAGTCTTGAAAACAGTCATTTTTTATATCTCAGTGCAGCAAAGGAAATCTTTAAATTTTAAGC
This sequence comes from Knipowitschia caucasica, assembly GCA_964034765.1. Classification (NCBI taxonomy): domain Eukaryota; kingdom Metazoa; phylum Chordata; class Actinopteri; order Gobiiformes; family Gobiidae; genus Knipowitschia; species Knipowitschia caucasica. The sequence continues at coordinate 7,093,381 of OZ035832.1, forward strand.
CGTGTATAGGTTCTGTGATTTTTTTCATGATCATTGATATGATTTTCGAGGCTCTAGCACCACGGGAACCCAGTGTCCCCGTATACCTATGTACAGTCTGGTTTAAAGGGATTTTAGAAAAAATGTCCTTACAACGTCTCAAACGGGTATGTGTGTGTGTGTGTGTGTGTGTGTGTGTGTGTGTGTGCGTGCTGGACTATTTACTTTTTCTGTTGATTGAAAAGCACGGTGGCCCAGCCCGGTATGAAGCCTGGATCTCTGGTGAACCACAGCAGAACCAGCAGAGTGAAGATCATCAGAACACAAGCCTCTGCAAAGCTCATCCGGCCCAACTTCTTGTACTCATTTTTGATCACCTGATAGTCCTCTTTTTGACCTTTACTTTTTGTACAGCAACTAAATAATTCTTTAAAGCTGAAGATAAATGAAAAACGTTAAGGAACTGATAAAAGATAAAAAACTTGTATAGTGTGAGGCACCTACTTGAAGCCCACAAATAACACCTGCAGCCACAACCACGACAGCACCAGCGTCAGGACCATGTTCGGAAATGAGAAGCCGAACCAGCTAGCAAAGTTTATGATGCCGCCATTGTTTGGAAAGAGTCTGAGAATACAGTGAGAAAGATAACATTAATAAGATGATGCAATTTCCTCTTGTTTCTCTCTTGTGAGACGTGATAGATTTGTATTTACTTGTGTTGCAATCAACATCATAAAATTCTGTTTATTTTGTATCCTGTTCGTTTATTTTGACGACTCATTTTGTATGTGGCCAAGCTGCTGACCGGGGGACTGTTGATGTTCCCATAATATTGGGGTCACAAAATAAGACAAAATAAGACTTTATTTTGTATATTCATGTTTTGTACTAATAGTGAATGTTCCCCTCAAAATCCCAATGTTTTGAGTGAAGAACAATTAAATAAATAATAATAGATTTTATAAATATGATTAAGAATAGGAAATAGAGATAATACACTCAACAATGTACACTCTTTTTAGAAATATGCATAATCTGCTCCTGTGAGTTTCACTCGGTTGTTAATTGTCAGTCAATTTCTTTCTTTAGAACTGTATCTTATTTTGTATTATCTATAGTGAACTAGATTCAACCAATATATGCAAAATATATACTGGTTGAAAACACAATCATGCTCCTACTCAAAAGATAAACGTGTGGCCGCTTTAACTTATCTATTTTTGGATGGGTTTTGTACACAAATTTAGAAGTGACTGTACCAAACTATAATGATCCCAGACTCATGTCCGTCTCACCACTTCTTGCTCCTCACTTTGATTCCATTTAGTCTTACATAGTTTTGCACAAAAATGTTTCAAAACAGTGCTGAAAAGTGACCTATATACTTCGGGTCTACCTTTTACTTTTACTTAAGTACTGTATTGCAGGCAGTACTTGCTTGAGTACAGATTTTCAGACCTCTTTCCACTGATAGTCAGTGAGTAAGTGTGAGGGGCCGTACTCATCGATCTGGCCCTTCAGGATGACGTTGGGAGTGGTCCCAGTGAGCGTGGCAGTGCCTCCAATACTTGCAGAGTAACAGATAGCCAGGCTCATTCCTTTGGACAATCGAGAATACTTCTGCTCCCTTTTCGCTCTGCGCTCTTCAGCTTCTGCTCTTCTGGCACAACAATCTGAACAGAGACAAACAAAATTCAAGTAATATTTTATGTATCACTGCTATATTCTTGAATGTATTGGTTTGTTTGTACATACACGTATCGCCCTCCCCAGCATTTGGAACGTCTTTTCTGTTTTGGTGTTTAATTGCATCTGAAAAATAATTGAGTCATACAGGCCAACATGACGGCTCCTTTTAGAAAGTACATCATGAAACAAACTGTCAGTGAAGCCATTTTCTTGTAAATGCAGCACACTGTCCACGTCCGTTTTCTCCTCCTCCATTTGAAAGGTTGGGTTCTCTTCACCGTCACTGGCAGCCATCATCTCCCACTCTTTCTCCTCTGCTCGTGCCTCTGTGTCAGACAGCTGGTCCAGCACGGCCTTAGCGATGGGCAACATCATGGCAGTGGAGGCGGAGTTACTGATCCACATGGATAAGAATGCCGTCGTGCTCATGAACCCCACCATGAGACTGAAATACAAATGGCGTGATGAGAGGCAACCGAAAATGGGATGTAGGTTTGATTATAAAGATTGAGCCCATATAAGATAACAAACCATCCACACACCAAGCGCGCCAAGGGATTAATTATGTTCAATTTAATTCTCTTTATGAACAAACGATTCAAAAAGTTCAGTCTAATTCCTGTGATTTGTGAGTGCTTTGCAAAAGAGAGCTGTCAGAAAAATGCATTAGCTTATAGACGTGGCCCCAAGCAAAGAAGGAATGTTGTTATATTGGTTCCAAATTTGAATACACATGAATTCATTCTGCATGTATAAAGTTAAAATGGGTTTAAGATGAGCTTGGTAGGGAGTATACCTATGGCTGCAGGTGATTAGGTTTGTGCCCAGGATACAGTTCACTTCAGTCTCTGTCATTTGTTGTTTTGTTTTTTACTTTCTTTTTTAAACCGAAAACCCATTTTGGTTTGGATAGTGCATGTAAAAGAACACAGCTGATTGTATTACTGGGCTTGATTCCATCCGTTGTCCCACAGTCGCACACACGAACACAATCACCTTCTGAAATATGTTATGTTTTTAAGTGGTAGTAGAAACTGGAGTACACGGAAGAAACCTACACTGACACTGGGAGAACAGGACAGGATCTTTTGTCTGCATCTGTCAGTCTGTAGGCGGGATTGCACAAAAACTACTGGACGGATTGGGTTTGAATTGATGTGTAGAAGGGGTGGTGATGGTTGGAATTGTGTGAATGGGTTAATTCACACATTTCCAGATGATCTGTGGTGTTGGCAGGTTTGGCAGGGGAGCGCACGGTCAAGTTTGAAGTTTGTTTTGATCAGTTTGGGACAATTGTGATAGGTCCCACAGCGATCATGTGTGAATGGATCTTGTGGTTGTGATTAAATACTACTCAAGTGTTGGAGATTTTGACTTGTGTGTTTTTTTCGATGGATGCGGATCTAAAATACACATTGAAAATCAACTATATTGCCGCATTGGGGAAGTATTGTGACAACTGAAAGATAGTAGGGGACAAAAAATGACAAATAAGTGGTTTTGGCACTAGTTGCAATTATATTTTTTTATTACACCAGGCGTCTCAGGCATCTTTCATACTCTCTCTGTAAAACTATGTAAAACAAAAAAGTGAAAAGAATAATTTCTCACAAACTTACAGTGATGGTTTCACTCCTACAACAAGCAGGACCTGTAGGGCAATCCTCTTGTGCAGATTCCACTCTTCAACAGCGATGGCGACCACAAGTCCACCAATGAAAAGCATGTTGGAGTCTTTCAAGTACTGGATGCAGACCTGGGCTTGGACAAAACCGAACCAGAAAATACAAATACAAACTACAAACATAAAATACAATCAAATCATCAATCAGACAACAAGAACATACCTCATCTGATTCCATAATTTGCAACATGGGGAAAAGTATTACTGGCAACAGAGCGGTGATAGCCAGAGGGATGCACTCTGTGCACCAGTATAGTGCCATCAATATTATTACAAAGCCACATTTTCCTTCCTGCAATTTGAATTTATATCCACATTAAAGACGATTGTGATTTTCTACGCATACATACAATAATATACCAATCGAGCGGTTGAGTTCATAGTAATAAATGCTTCACCTGCAGCTTTTCTCAGATCTTTGAACTCTCCTAGGTTAACGTGCTCTTGCCTGAACTGTTTGAACTGATAATACACATTGTAATCTCACATATAGCTTTTAAAATGAAAAAAATAAAAAACAGCATATAAAATAATAAGGACTCTCTCTCATAATCGTTTATTATGCTAAGAAAAATGTACTTACATTTTCTATGGTTCATTACAAGAGGAAATAATATGACTGTTCTTACCGAAGTGGGAATGAGCAGCGGTAGAGGCAGAAGGAGAAGAGGTGTTAACACAATTATTATGTAATTTCTATATTTCCACAAATTTCTGCACAATCCAGAACACCCAGCCATGATCCAGGCAACACAAGGTATGTGAAGCAGCGGCACTATCTCTGACAGTAAAGCCGGTAGGCCTCTATCAGCAAACCTGATGTCACCACTGCGCAGATTAAAAATTAACCTGTTTTGTGGGACTGGAATTTTTAAGATGTTCAATAAATGCGGAAAGACATTATTAGATAGATTAGATTTTTAGAATATGCAAACTCCATGCAGAAAAGCCCAGGCTGATACGGGGTCGAACCATTTTGATATGAAGCATGACAATAAATATCACCCGTAATAATATCATCCTTAGTCCATAGGTGTGAAAATGTGAGCAAAGTCCAAAAGTTTGGACCTTAAAACAGCCATACCATACCCCTCATTTAACCTTATAAAGTCATTGGAGTCAGAGTCAGACCCCTCTGACCTTGTTTCAATAGCTCCAAACAGCTGCTGGATCCTTGAAACTGAATGATGCCCCAAATTCAGGAGAAGGATACAAAGAACAGTGTTATGGCAATCTTATAAATGATTATATCTGAAAGCCTTCATGTTCATTCATGGTCATCTCTAAACTATAATCTACAGCACTTTGTGTACTTTGATTTCCTGGTATCCAAGGATGAATCCCAATTGGTGGAAAAATGAGAGCACTGATCAGAATTGCGAATTCTGAAAATGAGCTGGGGTAATCTGAACGAGGGTCAACTATACTTCATACTCACACACAGACAAATCCTTATCGACAAGTAGCAAGAAGAAAGTCATTATTGATAGAAAGCCTGTGGTCTTTTTATTTATTTATTTTCCTCTAACTATCTTGATTAATCTGAAAATACTGCTGGAGGGAGCAGGAAGGTATATCCTGGCTTTGGCCAAACACAAAGCCAGTTTGACTTTCACCAGTCGTCTGTGCGTTGCTTTTCACTCGTTGTCATCTTGTCTTTTTCATAAGATAGATAAGATAAACCTTTATTAATCTCACAGTGGAGAAATTTCAGTGTCATCGTTGCGCACATTACAGCAGAGAGAGGAAATAAGAGCACTCAGATTGCACACATCAAATAAGTCTATTATTTAAAATAATAGACAATAAAATTAAGATAAAGAGTAAAATAAAATAAGATAAACTCTGGGGCTATAATTGCACTTGGTTCAGAAGCATATACAGATGTCTTTATTGTACTTTAGCAGCGTAGAATATGAGAATATGAATATGAACAGAATAAACATAAGAAATTATATCAACAGGTAAAGTGACTGGTGAAAGGCAGAATTATCAGATATGTAATAATACAGTAGTACTGATAACAGGTAAAGTGACTAGTGACAAAGTTACTATAGTGAATTATCAGTGACATTTTTACAGACAGGTTCCTGTTACACATTCTCGTTGTACAGTCTGACAGCAGCAGGAAGGAAGGACCTGCGAAACCTCTCCTTCACACATCGAGGGTGAATTAGTCTGTCACTGAAGCTGCTCTCCAGAGCAGAGAGAGTGTCCTGCAGGGGGCGACAGTCATGGTCCAGCATAGATGTTAGTTTGCTCAGGACCCTCCTGTCCCCCACCTGCTGCACTGTGTCCAAGGAACAGCCCAGGACTGAGCTGGACTTCCGGATGACCTTGTCCAGCTTCTTCCTGTCCCTCTCTGTGATGCTGCTGTTCCAGCAGACCACAGCGTACAAGAGGCTGATGCCACCACAGAGTCATAGAAGGTCTTCAGGAGTGGCCCCTGCACTCCAAAAGACCTGAGCCTCCTCAGCTGGTAGAGGCGGCTCTGGCCCTTCTTGAAGAGGGCGTCTGTGTTATGAGTCCAGTCCAGTTTGTGGTTCAGATGAACACCCAGGTACTTGTAAGAGTCCACTCTCTCAATTCCCTTTCCCTGGATGTTCACTGGAGCTGGAGCAGCAGAGTGGCGTCTGCGGAAATCCACCACCATCTCCTTGGTCTTCCCCGCGTTGATGAGGAGGTGGTTCCGCTGACACCAGTCCACAAAGTCCTGTATCACTCCTCTGTCCTCGTCCTCGGAGCTGAGTCCGATGAATAGCTCATGAATACAATGATAGATATATGGTCTATGGAAAACCTGAGATTTGAAGGGGTTGATCAATTTAATTTAAATCAAATTGAATGGGTTATGTCCATGTCCACACCGGCCCTGCTATAATATAATGCACAGCAAGATTCCGCTGCATCAGCACATGTGGTGTAGTAAGTAAGTAAGTAAGTAGTAAGTATTTATTTATATACCGCCTTTTCACTGCAGATCTGAGTCTCAAAGCGGTTTACAATTGTTAATTTTTTGGGCATTTGTCTCTCACTCCACACAGAGATGGGAGCGCGGTCGCCAGTACAGGAGGCGCATGCTAGAACTATTGGACATATTTTTAGTGGTAGGGGAAACCGGAGTACCCGGAGGAAACCTACGCAGACACGGGGAGAACATGTAAACTCCACTCAGAAAGGCCCTGGTCCGACCGGGATTCGAACCCAGGACCTTCTTGCTGAGAGGCGAGAGTGCTATCCACTCAGCCACCGTGCCGCCCGTGTAGTTCCCGACATCCCCAGTAGAGGTCACTCTCTCTACTCAAATGTCGTGCTCACTTCCCTGTTTATAGACCTCTCCATGGACCATGGATCGTGGAGCCATGGATCTGTGTGACGTGAACAAAGCAAGAGTCGGGCAGAAGTCACAGACAAACTTATAAAGAAGCGCTTTGACCATGGATGAAGACGACACCGCGGAACAGGCCCTGGGTCCTGGCCCTGGTCCTGGATCTGGATCCGAGGATCAAGAGACTTTAGTCACAGACGCTGCCCCCGAAGTCTCTGCTTGCTGCTCAAAGCCTCCGTTTTCATGTTTGCATCCTGTTACAGTTGAGCCAGTGCTGTTTTTATCCACGTTTTCAATAGCTTTACAAGGGCCTCTGTTCACGCAGTATTTATGGGACCGAATCAGTGAAGACGTGGGTTTCAACAGCACCAAGAGCCAAGAGTGCAACAGCTCTGTGCCGATCGACCCCACACAGAAGGTATGCTGTCTTTACTATCATGTTTACTGAACTCATTATATATCATTACTATTAGTAGCATATAAATAGTCTATATTATATCAGATATATAAGTAATTTAGTTTAATTTCCTAATAATTATGTGTGTGTTTTAGGAGGTGCAGACACTTGTTGCCCACTGGAATCTCTACATCAGTCTTGGAGGACTCTCCCTGGGGCTCCTGGTGGTGCCATTCCTGGGCTCCTGGAGTGACAAGGCTGGACGCAGGCCGCTCCTCATCTTCCCTAGCCTTGGATTAGCTCTCGAGACAATGGTTTATCTTATAGTTATGTACATGAGACTACCTGTGGGGTACTTTCTACTGGGAAGAATGCTGAGTGGCCTATCTGGTGATTTCAACTGCATCTTGGCCAGTAGCTTTGCATACATCGCTGACACCAGTGACAAAAGATCTCGTACCTTCAGAGTCGCTATCTTGGAAGCTTGTGTGGGACTCTCTGGGATGTTGGCAAGCATAATAGGAGGCAAGTGGATGAGAGCACACGGGTAAGAAAAACTAATAATCATAGTTTTAGTATATACAAAAAAGAGAATGTAATAAGTAAGGCAGGTCAAGGAACGCTTATTTGTATAGCACAATTCATAATCATAAATAATCACCGTGCATTAAAAAGAGTGACGATTCAATACTTCAGTTTTATGCACAATGACACAGAACTGTTTTTAGCCTTGATTTGAGCACAAGACTTCCAGATTTTAGCTGCATGAATCTGAAACACTGCCTCTTCATGTTTAGTCCTGACTATGGGCACCAGCAGGAGGCCAGTCTCTGTGCTCCTCAGAGTCCCAGCAGGAGGCCAGTCTCTGTGCTCCTCAGAGTCCCAGCAGGAGGCCAGTCCCTGTGCTCCTTAGAGTCCCAGCAGGAGGCCAGTCCCTGTGCTCCTCAGAGTCCCAGTTGGTTCATATGGGACTAACATGTCAGATATGTTCTGTGGTGCAAGGCCATGGAGAGACTTTTTGACAAGCTGAGCTGCTTTACAGTCTATTCTCTGAGCCATGGGAAGCCAGTGTAGTAATTCAGATTCATGTTGTGACATTTTCAGAATTTTTATCTAGAATATTTTGTTATTATTAAGACAATGCTATCATTTTCTGAAACCTATGGAAACAATGATACGTGTAATGATACTATTTGTAGGTTTTTTGCAAATTATGTAGGAATAATCAGGAATTTCATTGTGTTTAACTAATTATGTCCAAAATTTTTTCAGGTATATCAATCCATGCTGGCTCGTCCTGACTGCAAGACTGACTTCCGCTCTGTACAGTTACTTGTTTGTTTGTGAGTCGGTGAGGACGGACCCTGCTGTCAGGCTCTTTAGCACTTGCCACCACAAAGCCCTGTGGAGGCTGTACTCGACTGGGGGAGTTCAAAGCACCGGTTCTTCTCACAAATACAAACTGTGGCTGTATACATTGTGCTTCTTTGTGGTGGTAGGTGTCCACTCTGGCTGTAGAGAGCTGTATGTCTTGTTTGAGCTGAGTCCTCCGCTGTGTTGGGGCTCAGAGCTCATTGGTTATGGGTCTGCAGTGCTACATCTGGCCTACCTGAGCAGTCTGCTGGGGCTCAAGGTCATGATTCGCTGCCTGGAGGAGTCCTGGGTGGCTCTGCTGGGTCTGCTCTCCAACATCGCTGGCCTCTTGGTCTTCACTGCTGCAAACACCACGTCTCTCATGTTTACAGGTGCGTCCAGCTTAAATATATCAGAATCTGTGTAAGTTGCTTTTCAGTTATGTGCTCCATATACAAGTGAAACTCAGAAAATCGTTCAAAAGTTATTTTACTTTCAATGTGAAACTGATACGTGGCAGACTCATTGAGGGAAGATGTAATAATAATGCATACGTTTTTAGGGTTTTTTTTCATATAGTGCCTTTTTGGACACTCAAAGATGTTTCACATGTCATTATTCATTCACTCAATACACTGTGGTGATAAACTACGATTGTAGCCACAGCTGCCCTGGGGCACACTGACAGAGGCAAGGCAACCAGTATGTGCTATCGGCCCTTCCAACCACCACCAACCATTCATGCACACATCAGACTTATTCAGTATAACAAATAGCAAGAGGATTATGGCTCACAGCTTGTAAAACATTAGAATATTTTCATCATGATGGCATGTGTCAGTTTGCATCTAATAAGTTTATATCATATCTTTGTCAAATATATTTACTTTTGAACAATATTCTTTAGATTTTAACCTGTAATTTTAGTATTGATTCATTACTGCTTTACACTACATGACTTAAGATGTCTTTTAATGTTTTGCTTCTGTGTTTCTATCTTTCATCAGGCTACGGTCTCTTGCTCTTCTTTATGACAACTACCCCTGTGATTCGGTCAAAGCTGTCCAAGTTGGTGGATCCATTAGAACAAGGTCTGTCTTTTTCCTTCTCCCTCATCTGAAAGTAAATGTAACACAGTGGGGGTAATTATTTCTGCCATTTCTCCCTTTTACCAGGTGCACTCTTCGCTTCTATAGCTTGTGTGGAAACATTGTGTTTTATGGTTGGAAGCAGTGTCTTTAACTCGCTCTTCCCAGCCACATTGCACTTTATGAAGGGATTTCCTTTCCTATTTGGAGCCATCGCATTGCTAATCCCTGCCTTTATTATCTGGTAAGTCTTTCAAGGTTTAAATACAGCAATGTCAGACTATTTTGAATGTTTTTTTTCTGTTGATGTAGCGCCCTGAAGTGTCTGGACCAAAGACATGAGCGACAAAGCTGACTCAAAGGGAATGAATGAGGAAGTGATCAGCTGACCTGTGTGCCTATCGCAGAGATATGGACAATTTATCTATTTTTGACCATGTTTTAACCAATACTAATGTACCACTATTTTATCATACTGATTTTAGCTTACACTTGCCAACAAAATAGTAATTTTAGCATGAACTTATAAACACCTCAACTTTTATTCAGTCCTTTGCGGCCAAAGAGGGGGCGATTTCTCTACTGCATCAAGGCATCTTCTGTTTTTCCAAGTTAATGAAATAATATTGATTTTTATTTTATTTTTTTCCCTTATGCCAGAGCAGGCCGTTTGACCACAAAACACCAGATAGTCCCATTGTGCCATAGCAGTCACCGCACACACACAGAGGTCATGTTTTTGATGCTCGGTGAGGGAATTAAATGTTCACTAAATCTCTCAAAGTTTAGAGGTTAAAGTGGTTAAGTATTGAATTACCAAACCAGTTAACCCCAAATGCATTGTGAATTTTATGATGAATCAAAATAATGCCAAAACAGAGTATTCATAATTTATTTTACAGTGAAACCAGAAATTGTCTTTGGATACTTGAAAATGATATGTACATGTTCTTAAATCCACACCATGATAGCTGCTGTATTGTTTGGCCAGTGTTAATCGCAGTTCATTGTTGTTTGCAAACATTGTTCAATAAATTTGTATGGATAATAAAAAGTCTTGCAATGCACATATATATATATAGATACATATTAGTGTGTGTGTACATTGAAATTCAGAGTACTCGTCATAATAGGTGTTTTAGGTGGCTATGATTTGGTGACCGTTCACTGCAGCTGAAAACATATCTTAAACATGATAAAAATAAAACATTCATGTCAGTTGAAGTCCTTAAAATTACAAAATAAACTGTTATCGCTACACTACATAGCAGTGAGCTTGTGAAGGCAAAATAAAGATAGAAATCTTCCTGAGAACAGAAGGCATTAGCTGTTCCTGATTATAACAAAACCATTAGCTGCTTATAAGGGCACAATAATATTCTCATAAATCGTTCTCCAGAATTCCCAATTTTCATGCGTTTGAAATAAAGCCACGCCCATATTACAGCGAAAACAACATCCCCTCATTTTTTCTTTAAAGTTTTACTGCAGTCAGGACCATCAGTCTGGTCTTGGTTTCCCTTAAGAAAGCGGAGTATCTTCTCGATTGTGGCTTCCTGATATTCATGGGACCATCTGTAGGGAACAAATATGTTTAATTTAAGTATTTTTTATCCCGCCAAGGTAATAACAGATAATGACAAAATTAGCCTGACACATTAACTATAGCAATAGTTCTGTGTGGGATGTTTTAATGAAATTTAAAACCAGTCTTCCCAAATTGAACAGTACTTCACAGTAGTAATGTAGTATACAGTAACTTAATTGGCTGTTCCATGTCAAAGGCCCAGTCACTCACTTGATTCCATTGTAATTGAGGATGGATCTCATGTCCTCAGGCAACAAAGCTGGCTCTGGCCAAAGGAAATTATCAGTGACAGGAACAATATTTTTCTTGCAAGATAAAGCAGTGGAAATCTCCTAAAATATGGAACAATAATTAGTCAATATATTTGCAAAGGATCTGGTCTAGAAAACAAAAGTCCTGACCTTGTGCACCCAGTCCTTCGTGGCGGTGTCACCCATGCACTTATCCAGCGCATTAGCAGAGAGCACCAAGATAAAGTTGCGGGCACGTTGCACACTTTGGATAAGTTTATCTTCAAATTTGCCAGCCTCTAGCTTCTCCACATCTATGAAAACACTGTAGCCTCTGACTTGCAGATGCACTTTCAGAAGGCTGGTGGAAAAAGGGATTTATGACTTCTCAATCTCACAGTTGCAGCACATTATGGGGCGTACCTGGCCAGCTGGGAGCCCGTGGTCCTCCTGTAGCTGATAAACACATCAGGTCCTGCAGGTTGGGCGTCAGTGTCAGAGGACTTCAGTGGTTTTCTGCTCGCTGTCAGGATCTTGGCTCTGTGCACTCCATTGTAAATGTTACAGTCCTTCTCCAGGTGCAGGTCAGTCAGACACTGGACACTGGCGCGGTCCACCCCAGACTGCACTAGACCATAGGTGTACTGTCTGAAACGTGGGTCCACTACAGCAAGCCAGTCAGCCATGTTGTTTGGATCACAGGTGGAGTAGTTGGCATACATTTTGAGAACCTGTAGATCCCTTAGAAACCTAAACACAATTTTAAAAGAATATGTTGAATATGTTTGTTTAAAAAAACCGGCATGTCAAACTCAAGCTCGTGGGCCATATCCGGCTCGCAAGACCATTTTTAGTGCCCCCAAAATGATTTTCAATTGTCATTATTACAGTAACTTTCAGCACTGATCTTCAATTATATCTTTTTTATATTTGGCCCAGTGTTTATATTTGTGATTGATTACAAACCTACTAGAAAATAGTATCCAAACTCAAACTGAATTTGTTAAAATACAAAAATATGTCTTTGAACTAAAAATGAAGCACGTTACTTGCCTTTTGCGAGTGAGACTTGCTGTCATGCCAAGGTCAACGTTCAGATCCTGGTCTGTGATGGTCAGCAGTAAGTCCCCATCCACCTGCAGCTCCTACAGCGTAGAACATAGATATTATTATGAAACAAGCACATTTGTATTGAACAGGCACATGGTGCACTGTTTTAAACACCTGGAAGCGATCACAGAAGGCACTAAAGCCTATTTGCTGGAGCCATGTCTGTACTTCACATGTTTTCCAGTTGGGTACACAGGAAAGAATACGTTTTGGTACTTCCTCTCCCATCATTGTTAACGCCCGCTTGGCCAGGGTGCAGGTTGTACCATTGCTGGAATACATTACAATTCTCTTTAGGCTTTGTACTGCTCCAATTTCTTGAAATATCTGGGAGAAAAAACAGACACAATATTGGTTTGAAAAAAGGCATAAACATACAGGCCCAACTTATAGTAAGCAAAAGATTTTTACCCGAGTATTCCGCTGTCTGGACTTAATACTGGTCTCCACACATAGATAGAAGGCTGCGATACACTTTCCCTCTACTCTTGTGCCATCCAACAATGGCAGTAAGTGCTGCAAGTCAGAGGCTGTCCTTCCCTGCATGGAGTCGGCGCTGTCCTGTAAACTTCGGGCAAAGTCATCTGGATCTAAAGATGCGATGAACGGCTCCACTAGCTCCAAAGTTCCAGATTTCACGACTTCCTTCTCGATTTCTTTATTTGCAGCCAGCACTGCCACAGCGAGGCAAGCATGGAAGCGGATAAGTTCATCCTCTTTGGAAAAGGCCAGTGGGAAGAGCCACTCTGCTGCCTGCTTCTCGATCATCAGCCGCTGGCAGCGATGGCCTCCGTACATGGCACAGTTTGCCAAGGCCACGGCACAGTGTCGCAGCACAGTGGGGTCTGTGCCCCGGCACCAGAACAGGAGGGCATCCAGAGCCCCGTTTGAGATCAGGTGGACCGATGTTTCTTCTGTGTGTTTAAACATGTGCTCCAGGATCCCAGACACGCTGCGGGCCAACTGGGCATCCTCCTGCTGTCTGCTCAAGTTAAGAATCACTCCCAGCCCAATTCTGGCAACGTAATCTCTGCAAATCCAAAAACAATAACACAAGGTTTAATGATAAATATATTTTGAGTTGAAAAAGAATTCATGACTGTTCCTGCTTGTTACCTGTTTTCTGCTATGAGGATCTGCTCCAGGAGCTTGGCAGACTCATAGGTGATGTCCACAGCTGGGGTTTGTTGCAGCTGTAGCAGTAGCTCAAGACCTCCATTCAGCCTTATCCTGTTGCAAATCTCCTCGGCCACTTGTCGCCCAGTAGCTGGCAGGACCCATGCCTCCTCCACCAGCTGATAGATCTCAGCTATGGCCCTGCGCGTCTCGTCTAGATCACTGCTGTCCTTGGCGGTTCTGAGCCTGCTGATGGCAGAGCGCAGGTCGGGCAGGGTACTGTCTAACACCGCCTGCACGTCTGCATTAATCCCTGGAGAAACCGCTCTAGGCTCGTTCTTTTTGCCCAATCTGCTCACATAATCTGGCACGGTCAGTCTCTCTGAACTGAACATGATGATGGCAAGTTGTCGGTAAATGCGCCACAGGACCAGTGTCAGAGAGAATATCATTTACCGGAAGAAACAAGTGTAGAGAGGGGCCTGCTAATCCTCCTCCCGCCGTGCGTCCAGAGGCCTCGGCGTTAATCACAGGTGACAGCTTTCAGCAGACATTACCGCTATCTCCATCCACCAACACTGTGTCTGTTTACATTCACCGATGTGCCCTCACCTGCTGCAAGTAAATTCAACAAAATGCACTTGTCTTTGTCTTCGAGGAGTCTAAAAAGATCTGTCCCAAAAGGCGCTGTATCTTTGCCTTCTGTAAATGATTGTCGTGTTTTGAGTCTTTCATCTACGACAGTCTTCGTGGAGCAGAGCAGCAGCCGCGGAATGCACCGGGCAGAGAAGAGGATGAGGATGGACAATCACACCCGCACCCTGCCTGACCTCAGCATCATCAGCAACTCCGGCACCGCGCATGCGCACCACACACACAAGGCTTAAGGCCATGCATGTAAACAAGCGTCCCCTGCTGGAGAGGTTAGGCAATCATCATTCATGCTTTGTCTATTACTTCTGTCATAATATGTTGGTGAAATCACCTTTAAAGTAGGCAGTCACGTGTAATATTATCTCATATGGGCCTCTTCCAAGTTTCTCACTATTTTCCCACAGTTTTTTGAGTTGTTGCTTGCTGATGCAGGATGTTCTAAGGACAGTGATGATCTGGACATCTATGGACATTTGTTAACATATATGGACATTGGTCATCTCGCTCCCCATAGATAATGGCTCATATGTGTTTGCTATTATTGCATTTATTTGATTTTCTGTTCTGTTAAATCAGAAAAATCAGCGAATCGACAACTTTGTAAAGTCCTCCAAGACACAGCTGTTGTGATTGAGGGCTATACAAAATAACATTGACTTGAATTGAATCCACATTATATTTAGCTCGTAAATAGCTCTATTGCAGCATTTTCATTGATTTTTCTTTTCGTGTCCGTTTGTTTAACGTAGCAGAACAAGTTAGGAAATGAGATTAAAGCAAACAAGTGATCAGGGTGAGTGACACATGTTTCCAATGATTAGGAGCACACAGTCCATGATTACTCTCTCATTCTGTCTTCCACACAACAGACTCAACATGAGGCTGTGGGCCCTGCTGCTACTGCTGCCTCTGCTGGCTTTCTCATCAGCTTCTGAGGGTAAGTTTTTAAAATATAATATGGAAGATCAACTTCACTGCCACTGTAACTTTTGTACTTTTAGATGTATCTAAAAAAAAAAAAGGAAAAAGGCTATGCATTAAAACTGATACTCACATGAATAAGACAAATAAATTGCATCCAAGCTTACAACAACTGCTAATTATTAAATTTACTTTAGATTTCATATAATGCATGTTATGTTAGAACATTATTTATATAAAAAGTTGTCTTTTAGAGTCATGCATGGGTCGTTGTGAGAATGGCTTTGACTCGACAAGGAAATGTCAGTGTGATTCCATGTGCAAGTACTACAAAAGCTGCTGTTCGGACTTCGAAACTACTTGTGGAATGATGAGTAAGAAATGTCTTACTATATCCTCAGCTAACATTCAGTACCTGTGACCATTATCAAAAATGAAGGCCGAAAATCCCATTTTATAACATCAAGTTGCTTTCCATTTCATCTTCAGCACGAGGAGACACATTTGTCTTTGCAGAAGATGATGAGTTCTTTGAAACTACCACTCCAGCCCTTCCCCTAACCGCTCACAACCATGAATCGACGACCACCCGCCCCAAAGAGAGACCTACAAGACCTCCGAGACCTACAAGACCTAACAGACCAAGAAGACCCACAAAGCCCTCTTTCACAGACTTCAACCCCGGGCAAACGGATGCAGCCACAATACAGATGATTAAACCAGTGAAACCAGTGGAGCCATTGAACGAGGCCAATAGCACAGTGGCTCCAGCAGATGCCACAACAGGAGAGACCACCACTGCCTCACTCACCACGTCACCCCCAGACCCAGACGCTGAAGTGTGCAGTGGAAGACCGTTCGACTCTTTCATGCAACTCAAGAATGGCTCCATCTATGCATTCAGAGGTAAAATACATGATACCTTGAATAAAGAGAAGAGTGATGAATGTATTTCAATATCTCATAGTCATCTTTCACAATCACAGGAGACTACTTTTTTGTACTGGACCAGAAGGCAGTGCTACCCGGGTATCCAAAACTCATCAACGATGTGTGGGGCATCAGCGGACCCATCGATGCTGCTTTTACCAGAATGAATTGTCAGGGAAAGACCTACATCTTCAAGGTAATAAATAATTTGTTTTTTTGACATTTATAGCTGAGGTACCTAACTATTCCCCTCGATTAATTACACAGTACATGTTGTTTGCGCCAACATGTGCGGTATTACAATTGTGTAATCATTTTTGCCTACTTTGCTTGCTGATTGGCTGAGTGAGGGTGGTTCTCTATCTGACGAAGACGATCAAAAGATGTGACCAGAAAAAGTGAATAGAAGCAAACCGTTTTAGAGCCAGGAACTAAGACAGGCGTTATTACATTGTTACAGTATTTTGTGGCTTGAAAGATAGGTTCCCTGGCTTTAAATTATAGTACGAAATTTTTTTTTATTTTTTTTTTCTAAAGGGAAACAAGTACTGGAGGTTCGACAATGGCGTTCTTGATGAGGACTACCCAAGGGACATTAATGTAGGGTTTGACAAAATCCCTGATTATGTCAATGCTGCATTTTCACTGCCTGCTCCAGGGCATAACGGAAGAGAGAAAGTGTTCTTTTTTAAAGGTTTGTCTTCTGCTTACAACATTCAATCCACTCATTTCCACTATATGTGATCAAAATTACCAATGTAACTTATTATGAATTGTATTTTATCTATTTCTCATTCCAATAGGAGACCAATATTACACATATGAATTTGTGCACCAGCCCTCCCATCATGAGTGCATAGGCATGTCTGAGCTCTCACCACCCACCATGTTTAGACACTACACAGATGTCTATTACGGAAACTACGAGCAAGACTTCAGTGAGCTCTTCTCCGGCCGTGAGTCCTTTCTAAAACCTTTTTCATATTCAGCTCAAGTTTTTGGTTAGACTCATAGCCATTTCTCCTCAGAACCTCAGCATCATGACCACCACCACTTCATCGACAAGGACTGGAAGGGCCTCAAGTCTCCTGTGGACGCAGCGATGGCGGGCAGGATCTATATCACTCCTTTGAGGTTCACTTCGGGGCGAAATGACCGACAGCAGTGGAACCAGTACGGACAGCAGTGGAACCAGCAGTACGGTCGTCGCAGGCAGAACCGCTCTCCTTACTGGGACACTATGGCTGAGAGGGGCATGAGCATGGGCCAAGACTTTGCTCAGAGGGGTATGGAGATGGGGATGAGGTTAGCCGAGAGGAGAATGGAGATGGAGGAGAGGCTTGGGGGAGACTGGAACAGAGGATGGGACCAGGACTGGGACCGATATAATTCAAACAACAGAGGAAACTATGACTCCAGAAATTACCGGCCCTCAGATCCAATCCAGAAGCCTCAACCAATTCAGACGGTCTACTTCTTCAAAGGAGGTTTGACAATCTTTCTCTTAATCCACATGAGTTTTATCTCTCTGTCTGTCTGTCTGTCTGTATTTCTTTTTATCTATCTATTTATCTATCCACATATTTCTAAGGTGCATTCCTCAACTGTCCTGGTTTTGACCCGCTTTTTGTGAAGTACCTGTGAGATGTCACTCGGTTTGGTTTAAAGCATGTCAATTCTTTGACTATGCATGTTTAAACTTTTTACAGATATAACTTCCAAGTCAGATCCTTGTTTCAAATGAAAAAGAAAGAATTAATGACAAACTTTACAAATATCCAGGCAAAACAAAATCTAGATGAACACAAGCATAAACTTCTGCTATCAGGACAGAATGCAGTCAAGTCAAGTCAATGTATTTTTGTATGGTCCTAAATTACCACAGCAGTCGTCTCAAGGGAGTTGCCAACAACAGGAAATGCAATAATAATAAACAAACAAACAAAAGTGTGTTACATGTCCTTGTTTTGTACTATTTTTATTGTACAATGAAAAGTTTGTATTGAGTTCATAAGCTTCTTGCCTCAGCCCACTTCTTTTGAACAGAATTATTCCAGTTCAAATAATTTAAGAAACAGACAAACTTTAACTACATTGACAAAATGTTTTAATTTAAAGTTTATCTTTACCAACTAGTTTAACAAAATGCCAACTATATCTTCAATAAAGTAGTAATTATACCATTTTCAGTCACTGACAACAAACGTATTGTTGTACCTAAGGATATCTTCAGGAAATCTTACGCCTAATTTGATTAAACATCATGACATTTGTTTCACATGAAACCATTATACGGAGCATCTCGTTGTGAGTTAGTCACCATTCCCATGCTTCTGGTTCTCATTGAGTCATATACATGTTTTTCTTTTTTCCTCTAGATAAATACTACCGAGTGGACCTCAGGACTAAGAGAGTTGACCCAGCCAGGCCTCCTTATCCCAGATCTATCGCCAAGTATTGGCTCGGCTGTACTGATCCCACCGCCGCAGAGAAGTGACGGCCACTGAATCCAAGTTCTATCACGTAACATGAAACTGTATTTATCTAGTCTTTTGAACATGCTTCTACAATACACACATTTCATTTACACGGATATGGTATTTTGTGCAAGACTAAGTTTTAAGAGATCATAAATGTTTTGAAATCCTCTAGTGCAGATTAGGTAAACTAAAGTTCATAGCAGTCATGTGATAGCACAGGCCAAAGAGCACTGACAACAACCTTTAGTTAGCCATTAGGAAAGGTGTTTTTGCATGTACTCCAGGAAAACTCCAGCACATGTCACTCTAGATTTTCTTTATTAGCACAATGTTTTGGCAAATACATAAAACCAGATATACATGTGATAGTAATAAAAATGTCATTTCATATAAATCATGTTTTGTATATGTTCTATTTAATAAACGTGGAATGTAGACTCTGTTTTGTTTGTTTTGTGACCACAAGTCACATTGAGGATTTTGTCTGTAAACATTCCATTATTTATCAAATGTTCTGCTGAATTAAATGTTTTGGGAGAGGCGTATCTGTCATTAGTTATATATTTGAACTGGCACCATCCTCCTTCATGAAAATCATGACGATATAGTACTAGCCCTTTACTTTATTAGGTTATCAAAATGAAATGCAAATAGGCGTATAGACCCCAGCCTAAGTATACAATATGTCGTGGAATAAATACTATAAAATAAAAACAATAAATTAACATGCATTTAAGAGCATTTACAAAGGAAAGCTAAACACATACAGTAGCCTCAATGGATCAAACCCAGAATCATAAATGTTTTACCATAACATTTTCATAGCAGGGTTCTTCACAGTCTTTAGGCTTTGCCCTGTCATTTATCATCAGCTGACTGTGTGTGGTGCCTGCAGGTCCCACAGTCAGATAGTTGCTTTCACTTCTGTCCTGATTTGACTCTTCCTCGGCCCTCGCCACCTCCTGCACTGGGGCAACTTCTGGCACACTGTTTAAAATGAACGACAGGGGTCTCTTTGCACTCTCTGCTGATGTGGTCTGACTTCCTGTTTCTGTTTCTAAAGGGTTGTTTTGAATATGTTTCCTTCTGACTGGTTTACAGATGCTGGAGTCCACAGTGGGACTCTCCCCCTGCTCCCACAGATTCACTCGAGCACCCAGCTTCCTCCGAGGGGGTTTGGTGATGCCCTCTGCTCCTTTAGACTTGCCCATGTCTACACCCTGGTCTTTGTGTCGCTGCAGACTTCCTAGTCTTCTCAACATAGACTGGACTGGACCCTCAGAGCTGGTTTCAGCCTTTGACACAGGCCGCCCTGCTTTACCTACTGTCACATACACTGTGGTCACTTTACTGGAGGCAGTCATGTGACTGTCAGACGCAGAGGCGTGACACCGTTTATGAGCACTGGTGTTAAATGTGGTCTTGGCCTTGCCTTTTCTTCCTCTATTTTCATGCACAGTGCTACTAGATGTAGAGGTTTGGGTTATGTCCTGATCTTCATTCTGACCCTCCATTCCTAATTCTTGATCACGAACCATTACCTCCAAGCTACTGGCCTCAGCTCTGCTCTCGTCCCCAGTTTTTGATGCTTGCCCTTGTAAGGCTGAGACCATCAACACCCCCCAGCTGTTCTTGGCTTTAGTGCGTGTTAGTCCTGGTGTGACGGCCTCTTGACCAGATCCACGTCTCTCTTTGGGGCTGAAGCGTGTGCCCTCAGCAAAGGACACGGACGGCCGCTTGGCCTTGGCGAGGCTCGACGTCCGCGGGATGTTAAATGGTGAATTGATGTCTTCGCTGCTGAAGCCAGAAGGGTCCAAGAACATGTTGCATTTGGAGCTCATCTCTTGAAACTCATTGCTTGCCACTGCTGGAATGTCTGTCAAACAAAAGCATTTGACTGTCGCACTATTTTTACAATATGTCTTATTTGTCAGAACATTAAAAATACTAGATGATTTGTACTAACTAGGACAATATCTAAACTCATTTTGCATTTGTGGTTCTCCAATCGGGCCGATCACAGATACGAGCATCTTAGTTTTGGGTTGAACGATCACCAATCATGGCCAATAATGGTTTGATCATGATATTTATGAAACAAAAACATTCATATTTATTTTATAGTCATACATAAAATACTTCGAACCTAAAAGTACAGCAGTTTGTACCTTCTCTTGGGGGGACACAGTACAGGGCCTCTGCCTCCTCCTCATCACTCTCAAAGGACGAGCCTTCTGCTGCCCAGCCACAAGAGGGCGGCTCGATGAAGCTGTGGTTAAACGTCAGCTCTGGGTCATGATGTGACACTGTAAAAACGTTGTTAGATCAGTTCACATTATTAAGTTCATGTAAATACTAAAGGCCCTTAGAATTAAATGGTTATTCAATAGGTGTTGCTTTTCCATATAATATCAACATTTTATAGTATTTTATAGTAATAATCCTATTCAACTTCAAATCAGGCCCTCCAAACAATCTGATCCAGAATATAGACCATCCTCCTAACGCAGCTATTCTTCTAATTTTTATTCAGATTGAACATTGAGAGCCCTTGATGCTTTATTCATTAAAATTCATTTAAAACTGCTAGTCCTCTTCTTTTATTTAATTTTCTGTAATAAAATATTGAAACATCTTTAAAGGATGTCATACTTTCACTCATTATTATTGGCTTTGATAAGAACACAACGGTCCTGACCAGGATGGAGGTAGCTTTGTTGAATTCGGGCCAATTGACACTATTTCTGATTGCCACTTTTAAACTGCCACTTTTTTATGTACATAATATATCCTGTATTTAACATGTTTGCACATTTCCTGCCTTTTTTGCACAATCTGAGTGTTTCTATCCATGCCAAATGTGACATGTAAATTTCTCCTCCTTGTGAGATAAATAAAGAATATCTTATCTTATCTTATCTTATATTGATATGCTGAGGCAGTTATGATATGTGTTTGTTACACACTTCTCTGTCAAGTTTTGGATTACATCTGCGGTGCAAAGAAGATCAGCAAGGAGAGGGCGAGCTGTGCTGCGAAATTTCAAAATTTATATGAGTACTTACCAGTAACTCGGGGAAGACCAGAGGACCAATCAGAGACACAAGGCAGAGTAGCTCCTATGTTGGCTAAAACACTGTAGACATGATACTTAAGACGCACAGACAGTCCGCCCTCAGCCACAAGAGTCCTGCAGAAAGACGTTTGGATGAAGCTGTATGTCAGCATTGAGATTATATTAAAAGAATAATATACAAGACTTGTGAATGACCTGTCTTTGCTGTCTATTGGAGCCTCCCCACAACACACACAGCAGAGGACCACAAACAGGAGCAATAAGCAGAGAGGCACCAGCACAGCTGCGATCACAGCACCTTGCAAACCTTATAAAAACAAAACAAAAACTTTATTAGGTTCTATATTCAAAAAAATTTTGTGAAGATAGAAACATTTACTTTTGGGGCAGGCACCAGTGACAGGGTGGCAGTCAATCCCCTCCCCACAGTCACAAGGAGAGGAGCAGTTTAGCCCAAAATAAAAAGAAGCACAGCTGATGTTACAACTGAAAAACACATACAACAAAATATAATTATACTATTATGAACAAAGCTTCCTTTATGATCCAGCTAACTCACTTATCTCCTTGAAACCCCGGATCACAAATGCATTTCCCGGTGACTTGATGACAGCTCCCATTTTGACAGGGATCACACTGAAAGGCACAAGCGTCACCATATGTTCCACTGGAGCATGGTTTTTCACACCTGGTGATTATTTAAAGTTAGGCTTTGTGCTTGTAATATGAAATGTAAGGCAAGGCAAGGCAAGGCAAGGCAAGTTTATTTGTATAGCACAATTCATACACAAGGCAATTCAAAGTGCTGAAAAAAACAAGAAAGCATTAAAATCATAAATAATCACAGAACATTAAAAAGAAAGATAAAAATATAAAATCCCTCAGTTGTATGCACAGTTAAACAGAACTGTCTTTAACCTGGTTTTAAACATTGTCAGAGAGGAGGCCTGTCTCACATCTTCAGGAAGACTGTTCCAGGTTTTAGCAGCATGAATCTGAAAAGCAGCCTCCCCATGTTTAGTTCTGACTCTGGGCACTAACAGGAGTCCAGTCCCTGTGCTCCTCAGAGTCCGGGCTGGTTCATATGGGACTAACATGTCACTAATATAGTTTGGTGAGAGGCCATGGAGAGACTTGTAACAAGCAGAGCTGTTTTAAAGTCTATTCTCTGAGCCACAGGAAGCCAGTGCAGAGACCTGAGGACTGGACTAATGTGGTCGTACTTCCTGGTTCTAGTCAGGACTCGAGCTGCTGCATTTTGAATGTACTGCAGCTGTTTTACAGCCTGTTTGGACAGACCTGTGAGCAGGCCATTGCAGTAGTCTAACCTGTATGTAGCATATCATGTTTGTAGCTCCCTTATCTTAGTGTGTAGCATGTTTATAGCATGTGTTAAAGCACATCAGATAAACACAAATGAAGACAGGTTTCTTGTTACCTGGGCCCGGTCCAGCCGCTGTCACACCTCCAACAGAAGCCTGTTTGTGGGTCACAGGGCTCGTTCCTCCTGCAGCGTGGACATGTCAGCTTACAGCCATCACCATAGAAACCTGAGTGGCATGGGCTGTCACAGCGAGTGCCATTCCACCCCGGTGCACAGGCCACACAGGCGCCATCAGTCGTGGAGCAGTGTTCACCGTCTTTACAATGGCCACAACTAAGAGAGCAACATTAGTAAATTAGTAAAAGTAATCTTTCTATAAACGGCCACAAAGATGCTTTATAATTTCTTGTATTATTATTTCACTTTATACAGGGCTGTAAAATACTATAATAGCCACAGTTGCCCTGAGGCAGGCTAATGAAAGAAGGGCACAACCCTCAATGGAGTTGCTCAGTTTACTCTTAGTCCTCATACCTCTTAGTGCAGCCGCTGCCATAGGTGCCCGCGTCACAGCGCAGGTTGCAGTGTTCGCCCTTGTACCCAGGCTGGCACAGACAGAGGCCACTGGAAGGATCACATCTGCTGTGAGTGATGTCACAGTTACAGCGGCGGTCACAGCTGGGCCCCCACCAGCCCTCCTCACACTCACACACACCAGTGCGCTGGCTGCAGGGAGACATGTAGCAGTTACACGTCAGAGCACACTTCAGGCCCCAGAAGCCCCGGTGGCACTGGCAGCGCCCGCTGGCCTGCTCGCAGCTGGGCCGCACAGAGCCCCCGCTCACACACTGGCACGGTTTGGCACATGTGGGGGACCACCAGCCTTCGCCACAGCTGCAGTTGCCGTGGGCTGTGTCACAGTGACCGTGCCGGGCACATTTGCAGCTGTACTGGCACAGAGGCCCCCAGCGGTTTATGTTGCAGGTGCACTCCCCGGTCACAGGGTGGCATCGACCATTTGGAAAACAAGGACACACCTGTCGACAGTCTGACGCCCAGAACTCTCCAGGACAACCTGCAAACACCACGGGTCAAATGGGTCCACACGTTAGTACATGACATTCACAATAATACAGATCTGGCATAAAAGAGACATAAACAGGATGTTACTGACGTGTTTTACAGTGAGCTCCATAGAAACCAGGTGGACAGAGACATACTCCAGGATACACGCAGAGTTCCTCCTTCAGACAGGCCTGCTCGCCCTCGCACACCGCTGCGTGCAAGACAGAAACATGAATCAACACTAAACTCTTCACTGAACTGCAAACAATATAACGGCAGTTACGTTTTGTGCACTCTTCTCCTTCTCGTTGCCACCCAGTGCAACAGACCACAGTGGAGGGGTCCCTACGCCCAAAATATGAAGCTCAATGATTTGTAAAATAGCTTTCCTTCATCAAAACAATGAAAGTAGAAATATGATCATACCTAGGATTATGACAGACGTTTTTCCCAGCAGGATCCAGGTTGGAACATAAGGACAGCAAACAGCACACAGCAGTCACCAGACTTTGAACAAACAGCTTCATCTCAAATAATATGTTGTTATTTTGGATATATTCAAAATGGGAATCAAAAATAAGTATCTTTCTGTTCACCATCCACCCATCCCAGTTGTCCGGACCCTCTGGCGAGTTGTCTTGCAGCTCCAGTGCAATCCAAGGGGTCGAGGTTCCTCATTTCCTGGGGAAGTCAGGGCCCACTTCCTGCCATTCATTCAGATGAACAGCTTTTTAAAGATAGCCAAACACTACTGGTCTTTGCTCATGTAGGACCTCCAACTGGGTGGATAAACTTAAGCCTAAATTAAACAGGCATTGAAGAGGTTTTCTGGTGGAGGACCCATCAATCAAATCAATCAATCAATCAAATTTTATTTATAGAGCCCTTTACAACACACAAGGCAACCAAAGTGCTTTACAAAAAAAAAATAAAACCCACATAAAATCAGTTAAAAACATTCATACAACCACACAATAAAAAACGATAAAACCATTAGAAACTAAAGTGTCGCTGTGCTACTGAGTATTAAAAGCCAGTCTGAATAAATATGTCTTAAGTCTAGATTTAAAAAGGCCAAAGTCAGTGATTGTGCGTAGATCGGGGGGCAGCTTGTTCCAGAGCTTTGGTCCAGCAACTGAAAAGGAGCGATCACCCCAATGTTTGGACCGAGTCCTGGGCACTTCCAGTAAAAGCTGATTTGATGACCTCAGTGATCTGCCCGAGTCACGAACTGTTAGAAGTTCGGACAGGTATGAAGGGGCGAGACCATTGAGGGCTTTAAAAACAAAGAGAAGAATTTTAAAATCAACTCTAAAAGAAACTGGAAGCCAATGTAAAGAAAAAAGGACTGGGGTGATGTGTTCATGTCTGGGGGTGTTTGTTAAAAAACGAGCTGCAGCATTTTGCACCAACTGGAGACGATTAAGACATGACTGGGGGACTCCAAAATAAAGGACATTACAATAATCAATTCTAGAACTTATTAAAGCGTGGATGGTTTTCTCCAGGTCGGAGCCGTTGAAAAAAGGCTTAACCTTAGTTAAAATACGCAGCAGATAAAAACTCGACCTGACCACACTGTCAATCTGTTTCTCAAAACGATTGTTTTTCATTAGTTATTTGATTGCTTACTTCCACGGTGGTTGCCAACAGCGGTGAAAAGAAAAAGAAAAAGATTGAAGCAGATTTTCAAATTTGGGTTATTTATTTTGTGCACAGAGGGATGCTTTTCAATACTATCAATTATAAAAAATATATGATAATTGAGTGACTGTAATAAACATTTACATGAGTTCTATGTGATGACAGATCACATAGAACATCGATTGCCATTAAAAGCAGCCTTTATAATCTGACCCATTTTCAAAAGGAAGCACAAGAGATAGTTACACGTTTTGGCACCACAAAGGCCATCCTTCTCATCAAGGCCATGTGCAAATTTAAAACACTATATTTAAAACAATATAAAATAAATGTATATGTGTATGAATGTAAAATTTAAAATAACAATAATATGAATTCCATGAAATCATATTCTATTAACACGTCATATCAGAATGGAACTACAATGCCCTCTAGTGGAAGAATGATCATACTTTGTGAAATAATTCCTGATGACTCTGGTTGTTCTTTGGTTTTTTAACAGTGTCTTAAAGTAATTTATGACTAAATGAAATATTTTTTAAAATGCCGAACAAACACTACATTTGTTAATGATAAAAGTCCACGCATCCCTTTCAAATATAAAATTCAGTGCCCATAATACTGACTAAACTAAGTCAGACCCAGTTTGAATATGCAATGTCGCAGCAATAGTCCTTTTCCATTGAGCTTTGTTTTTGCTTGTTTGTGTTTCCCGCTCATTTTTCAGGTCTCACAGTTCTGTCTGTCTCAGGAAGGCGGATGCTGCTCGTCTCCATCGGCCTCTGCATCCCCGAGGATTTCCCAGGTGGAGGCGGAGCTGCTCATGTGGGCGGGGCTCTGAACACTGCCCGACCGTGTCAGGAAGCCAAAGCTGCAGCACAACAATTACATGGCAGAGATTTAGACCGAGAGATTAAAGCTATAAATAACTGTGTGTGAGGCCAGAGGCAGCATCAGTCATGTATGCACTGCTGCTACATTCAATAAACAGGGCGCTCCATAGAAATGCACTTTGACTCTGCATCTCACTCAGTCCTGAACCGTTATACTACAGTAATAAAGGGCCCAGGAAAAACAGGACTAGCACAATACTGAAGATTTTTTGCAGATTCAAATGTTGGATGATTCTCTTAAAACATGTGCAGTGAACCTTACTGTTTTTTTTTATGATTTTTAACTGTTTTAAAGCACTTTGGTTGCCTTAAGTGTTGTAAAGGGTTCTATAAATAAAATGGATTGATCGATTGACGTGCCTCTGGAAAGAATATTTTTCATTGCAAAAAATCTAGGACAGAGAGAGTAAAAAATAAATATATAAACAATTAAAGTTGTAATAAAAGAAGTTGCAATCTAACATGGGTTTTTATCTTCTTGTAACTGATGTGCTGTTTTTGATTCTCTGACCTGTTTTTATTGTCGAATTGAGTTGAATTAAATTTCTGACAAAGACATAGAGGCTCAAAGGTCTAAATGAATAAATAATTGAGAGTGAGGTGCTTTAAAATATTCATAATGTTTTAGAGTATTGTGTTAGAGTAGAATACACTTCATTGTCCCACGCAGGATATCTGTCTTGAGCTTAGTACAACAATTGCCACATAATGTCGTCACAGAAAAAACATTTAGAAACACATAATAAATACATTCAATAAAGAGATAAAAATACAAATATCCACAAACTAGAAGGTGTCTTTAGACTTCAATAATGGAATAGAGGTTGCTATAATTATTTCCAGTTCTTCCTGACGGCAACAACGGATTGCCAGGGTGATCATGGTCTCTCATGATCTTTGAGCCTTGTCTTTTGATGAGTGTTACTTCCTTCTCCTAACTAATATGCTGTTAGGATGCCTTCTTAGACCAGGCAGCTTTTACAGAGCCTTATGATTAACTCTAGCCCTGTATGTAATGATTGTTAGTCAGTATGCATTGTCTGTGTTATAAAAATATCTCTGAATATATGTAAAGACCTATACTACATTCCGACATCATTCAGTCACATGTTTCCTTCTACGACATGCATTCAATTTAGTTTCTAATCTAATTTTTTCCCCTCTTGGTTAAGAATCAGCCCCAATGAAATCCATACTGTGTCTAAGGACCTAATCTCATCTATAAAAGCACATTGAAACACTTACAAGTTTTTAATGCGCGACTCGGGCGGTTTATCAGAGTCCTCGTCCACAGCCCCGTCCACCTCCGACTGCCCAAACTCTGGTTCCTTGTCCTCGTCATCACTGAGAGAATATGAAAAAGGTGCATGTAAAGTCAAATTTATATGGTATTCTGTCTTTAGTGTATGTCTAATGTTGTGTTTTTGATACATTTGCTCTTAAAATGGTGCATAAACAGTCTGCAGTATGTGGAGTTAAAGGAGCTATACCCGTTTCTGCAAGGTTTGAATGTTTAGCACCGCCCCTCATCTCAAAAGCCTGTGAGCGAGGCGTGCTACGCTCTCATTCCACGGAGCCATCTAGTTTTCTTTGCGATCTATATGCTAACATTAGCAAGAGAGCAACTTCTTGTAAGCTGTACAACAATCAATGATGAAATGGTACAAAAGCAACGCACTGCTAACAAAATATATAACTAAATAACTGAAAGATTACCGCTAGTTTCACGTCTGAATGTAATCCGAGCATAGATAGTCCGAGCATAGATAGTCCGAGCATGGATAGTCCGAGCATGGATAGTCCGAGCATGGATAGTCCGAGCATGGATAGTCCGAGCATGGATAGTCCGAGCATGGATAGTCCGAGCATGGATAGTCCGAGCATGGATAGTCCGAGCATGGATAGTCCGAGCATGGATAGTCCGAGCATGGATAGTCCGAGCATGGATAGTCCGAGCATGGATAGTCCGAGCATGGATAGTCCGAGCATGGATAGTCCGAGCATGGATAGTCCGAGCATGGATAGTCCGAGCATGGATAGTCCGAGCATGGATAGTCCGAGCATGGATAGTCCGAGCATAGATAGTCCGAGGCGGTCCCGCAGGTCTCTCCCATAGACAAGTCTCTCCAGAGGATACGATGTAAGCTAGCTCTGTTCACCCGGTCTTGATTTCTTCTTTGATCATTTTTTCCCTTTAGTTCCCTCTTCTCTTCCTCACAGCAAGAGGAGTTATAGCCACTTATGCTAACATGCTACTGTGTTTAGCAGCGCTGTAGAGGCTAGAGGACGCAGCCTCGTTCTGTGATTGGAGGAGAACGGGCGTTACGCTAAAGTCTCTACTCAGCACTTTTATACGGCCTGAATTCATACACCGCTGAATCAATGAGCTCAAGTTTTCAATTAAATTACGGATTATAATACAACTTTTATGTAGTAATAAGCATTTTTATGAACTCATTAAAAAAAATCGGGTATAGCTTCATTAACAGATATATCTATAGATCAGGGCTTTTTACCCTAAATCTACCACAGTCATGTCTTTAATCTTTTACGTTTGAGTCCAGACCAAGTCCGATCCAGGCTCAGGTTTGGCAGAGCTATGTTGTTGAAGACTTGGATGTTTGATTTTCATACAAAAATCTCAACAGTAATCCTATCAAATCAGATCAAATGGTAAAAATGAAAAGTGAGCCAGTAAGAAACTTAATTTGCATAGTCGTGGATCAGTGTCTGAAATCTATGGTTTGAATATGTGCTCTAAAGTGCTACACAATCTTGTCCGACTGGTGTCTAAAAATGATAAACTTGTGAATAATGTGAGACCTGTTGTCATTCACTGGAATCCCAAGCATCTTGGCCTTGATAAGTTTTCTTTTTTTCTTTATTGCAGAGCGAACAGCTTCTAACAGAAAGCCAGGGCATCTCTCCTCGTTCAAAATCTCTCTTTTGGAGAAAAGGAAAAAAAGCACAATTAAATTGTCTCCTAAATCAGTTCAAACAAAGTGTGTGTACCTCTGGTAGTAGCTGAGCTCCTCCTGCAACAGAAAGAGGTTTGTCTTGAGCTCATTCCTCTCTACAATGATGTCCCGGACTTCCTTTTTGGTAAAGCAAGGCACATCAGGGTCTCTTTGGTCCTCACTTTTATTTGAATCAGGTGTTTGCTGTCTTGAACTAGACTGAAGGAAAAAAAAAACAGACAGTGGAGAGTTTAACATTTTATCTAGAGCCAAATCTGACTGTGATGATGAGTGAAGATAACATTCTGTACAGGGCTGCTGTTGGTCCGGTTCAGTTGCACAATAAGGTTTTCGATTTCTTTGCTCTTCTCCTTCAGGTCGGCCTCCAGGTCAGCCTTCCTCTCCACTGTGCTCTTGAGCTGGACCTGCATCACATTCTGCTTGTGTCGCAACTCTGCATTCATTTTCATAAACCGCTCCAGCTGTTCCTGAAGCTGCACAAACACAAAACATTTTATTTTATTAGGACACCTTACCTATGGCACCTATGTTTGTTTCCCGTTTGCATACAAGCAACGCAGAAGTGAAACAGGAACAAGTGAACTATTTGCATACGAGACAGAGAGCTGGACGTGAACAGTCTGAGCAGAAACATTCCACAAAACGCCAACAACTGGGCTATTTATTTAGGCCTTGGAAAAATGTGAAGTATCTATTAGGGCAAACAGAGTCTTGTTTGACCAAGAACATGCCTTTCACTATAAGCTGACCCTTAGTGTGAGTATAAATACAGTCACATGCAACCAAGGCACAAATACAGTGGCAGTAATCCTTGAGCTGGGGTACCTGGGTATTGAATATCAGGCAAATAAAACGATGTAAGAAAATACAGTTAGTTCCTGGCTCTAAAAAAAAGTTTGGTTCTATCACGATTTTTGGCCTAAGTCACATCTTTATATAATCTTTTTCAGACAGACAAATAGTGACTAATAGAGCTCTCTATTACAAATATGTGAAAGACACTGTAATGATTTTATCGTTACTCTTTTTAATGCACTGTGGCTATTTATTAAGGTTTTTAATGTATGTTTTCTAATATTTCTTGTGATCTTATTCTGTGTTTTTGATGCCCTGTGGTATTTTAATCGTTTTTTTGTTATGTTTATGTAGACTTTAATGTTTATGATTTATGCTTGATGTGATATGGGATGTGAGGCGCTTTGTGTTGCCTTGTGCAGCAACACCACTATACAAATAAAAGTTGGTGGATTTTGTGATAAGACAAATGCAGCAGTTTAAGGCCAAATTGTTTCAAAACATTCAACTTTTACAAGACTCTTTTTGTATCCCAGGTTTAATGCTGAAAAACAGGTCTCAGGGTGTTTTGTTTGTGGTAATCATGATTTGTGACTGTCTTTAGCAGTGTGTAATCAACCAGTAATAGACAATAGTCAGCTTACTGCTTCTCCTTCTTTAGAGATGGATGCGATCTCCTGCACTTTAGCTCTGAGCTCGTCACGCTGCTTATCCACCACACATTTTAACTTCAGCATCACCTCTCGCTCCTGCCGCTGGACACGGTCTGAAGGAGAGACACAGGCCTCTATTGAGTGGTTTGTATGAAACAGTGAAGACGGATGAAATAGAACAAATTACTTCCACTAATAACAACATGTCGAGAAATGTAGAGACTCGACAGATTGCACCTGTAACATGGTTTATATGATTTGTATCAATGTGTATAAGAACAGAAGATGTCATCAGAAGAGATAAATATGATGCATGCTTAAGATATAGATCCTGTAGTAACAATGTGGGTAAAACCAAGACGTTCAGTTCTTCAGATAAATAATAATATTTAGCAGTAAAGCAGACATATCGAGGTCCACAGTACAAAATATGCAGGTGAGATTCCACAAACAGTTGGATTGGCTTCACAGCATTAAGATAGCGTTTAAGGCAGATTTAAAGGAGAAGGTGAATGTGTAGTAATAATAATGTTTGCACCGTTCATACCTTCCTTTGCATGAGAGCCTTTGAGTCGGCTGTGCAGCTCCTCTCTGTCCTCCTGCAGCTGTTGCACTTGGGATTGCAACTCATCGCACCTTCTCTTCCATTGCTGCTGCTGCTCGAGATCCTCTTGCTTCAGAAAAAAAACACACAGATAATTGTACTAAACTTAAAGCTGGGCACCTTTTGACCTGTCCTGCTCCACCCAGAGGCTACTCCACCTCTGCTGCTGTGACCTGTCCTACTCCACCCAGAGGCTACTCCATCTCTGCTGTTGCGACCTGTCCTGCTCCACCCAGAGGCTACTCCACCTCTGCTGCTGTGACCTGTCCTGCTCCACCCAGAGGCTACTCCACCTCTGCTGCTGTCACCCGTCCTGCTCCACCCAGAGGCTACTCCACCTCTGCTGCTGTCACCCGTCCTGCTCCACCCAGAGGCTACTCCACCTCTGCTGCTGTGACCTGTCCTGCTCCACCCAGAGGCTACTCCACCTCTGCTGCTGCGACCCGTCCTGCTCCACCCAGAGGCTACTCCACCTCTGCTGCTGCGACCCATCCTGCTCCACCCAGAGGCTACTCCACCTATGCTGCTGTGGTCTAAAGGGCTGTTTCTGATTATTACTATTATTATGTTTTTAGAATGATAAATTTTCTTTTCCATTTTTGCTGCTACTGGACACCTGAATTTCTCCTACGGGGATCAATAAAGTATCTATCTCTCTATCTACCTTTCAAACCATAGAAAATTTGACTTTGTAGCTAATACACTTCATCTAACTAGTTGCTTTTCATGTGTGTTGCTTACAAATACAAGTGTTATTTGGCCTCGGACAGAAAAGTGAAAAAGAAGGCAAAAACCCTCACTCAGTCAATCAGCTCTCAGCCTGTCTCTTTGGGCTCTTTCTTATGCAAAATATAACGTGTTTCTCATAGGATGAAAGTGGCATGTTGTGGCCTTATTTGTTCAGAACACTTTTTTCTGCAGGGACAAAAACATTTTTACAGGATCAATCTAGAGAAAACAAGGAGCTATCCAAGCACTTCTAAACAAAATGTGAGCTGACTGTTTATGAGTGCATGGATAGTTCCTCGTTTCCAAGAGTAACCTTTCACCAATAAGGTTTGATTTATTGTAAAGCCTGCAGCATACAGCCACACCTTTTGTTTACTCTAAAAGAAAATATATTCATGAAACAAAAACAGCCACTCCAGTTTAAGCAATATTTTGTTTAAACGATGACTGCAGCTCGACTACGCCTTCAGAGCTCCAGAGAGAGTGTTTAGTTGAATGGTTGCAGATGTGACTATAATCTGAGGTCTGGAAGCATTGTAGTAGGGTTAAAGGTAGTTAAAGTTTGGGCTAGGGTTAGGAACAGATCATTTGGTTTGGATCGGGAAGCTCGATATAGAGATTCTAAACACATGTGGAACTCTCCTCGTCAGTATGAGGTGTAGAGTAAACTGCAGGTCAACTAGTGTGTTGTGTCTGGGGTTGTATGAAACTTGCACCTGTGACAGTGGGTGATGGTAATGGCAGCGCACAAAACGCACAAAGTACTAGTCATACAAATGGCGCCATGAAACTCGGGGCTCAGAGCACTCTTTACCCAATCCATTGAGTCAGTTCAGTGTTACGATGTGGGGCCACAGGGCGAGCCTTACCCCTCGGTGCTCTCTCGCCGCCTCTTCGTCTCTGGATGGCCGCTTCCTGTGCTGCTGGAGCTGGATCGTCTCAAATGTCTTGAGCAGCTCTTCTTCTTGTTGCTTGTGCGCATGGTTGTGCGAGGCGTACCTCTCCATAAGTTCAAGCACTTTCACTATTTTGGGCACAAGTCCCACTGCACTGTCTTTACCATAGGCGTCGATAAGTTTCTCCACTTCAGCACCAATGACTTTGGCCATTTCATAAACATCGTCCACGGTGAGGGTAGAAACGGTCTTGTCAAAGCAGCTGTCCGCGGGTTTCGCTTCTCTCGGTCCGGATGCCTCCATGTCGGACTCTCTGCTCACATGCCCTTTATGACGGGAACGATCGAACCACAGTGAATAGAAACTAGAGTGCAACACGCCCGCTGCTGCTCTGGGAGTTAGCCTGTGCTACAGCATAGACTGAACATACGCTCACGTTTCCGACTAAAGAGCGTCACAGCCTCTCTCTGCACGTCTCTGCATGCTCCAAAGTGCATGTCATACACGGCTCTATTACTACTCTATGACTGTTCAGTGCTCATCGTTGGTGCACACATAAAACCAGAACTATATCGTACCATTACAACTATTCAATGAAACATACAAAAATAGGAAAATTGTGACTTTATTTGAATCCAGGTTACAATATCAGCAGTACAGCTAAGTAGCACACATTGGGCAGTTCTGAAACTGCCCAATGTGTGAAAGTATGAATACACCATTACTCTTGTACAGAAACCTAGACAGAATTCTTTAACATGTCAAATGCCACAAATTTGGCATTTAATGCAACACTTGTACAAAAACACAAAAAACATATCGATAAGGTCTTTAAACATTAAAATTGCAGTTAAAATATCAACTGTTGCCTCATGATTAAGAAACGTATATACACAGTGGGACCTCTTGACATTCAACTTTCAGGCATACACGTCTTCCCGATCTGCATTGTAAATCTCTCCCTCCTGCAGTGAGGCGAAGTTTAAGAAGTGCGAGGGTCTGTGGACTTCATGGTAGAACTCTTTGGGGTTGGCCAGTTGCAGATCATATTTCATGTTGGGATCATGGCGCACACCTACAGTGACATAAGAGGGTTATTGCTAGGCTTGAATGAAGCACAGCAGTATAACTTACATGCATTTACACTTACCCATGAAGTTATAGTTCCAGGAGACCTGACCAGGAACCATGAAGAATCCCAGAAAGCGATCAGACAGCAGCATCTGTACCCTCTCATAGTGGGACGGCAGGTAACCCTTAGGATTGTTGCCCTTGTCAGTGTTCTGACGACCCCATTCATAGCCACTAGGCGTCAGCTTGTAGGCAGTCAGGGTGCAAGAGCCAGGAGTAAAGCTGTTTATGAAAAATAAGTGATCAACAAAATGTGCAATTAGAGAAGTTTTTTTTTTTAAATATAATATAATATATATATATCACTGTGCTTTAAGTTGCTCTTCATTCTGATATCAAACCAACAGTAATAACAGTAATGACTAATTCGATATTATATTCGAGCGGGAGCAGAAGCACACCTGCAGGTGATGATGATGGTCTTCTCTCCGTCCCATGAAGGGTTGTCTGCCATGACCTTAGCATGAGTGGTGACGTCCTGTGGGGACAGCTGAGGGGACTCGTTTGGCTGTGTGTGGACCCAACCCAAGGGCTCCATTTCCTGAGGGAAAATCATACGTTTGATTTATTATTTCAATGTTCTTTCCCTCATAGATTATTGAAGTGAAATGATTTACCTTCAAGTATTCATGTCCGGGAAGCTGGTTGGGCAGATGAACAGTCTGATGCGTTCCCCACTGTGGCACCATCACAATACAGCGGATCTCCTTCACTTGAGGGTTGTCTGGGGGACTTGTGCCGTACAAATACCCTGCGATCTGCACACCCAAAAAGGTCCAATAAGTCATTTATCTGGATGGTGGATTTGAAATGTAAAAATATGTAATAATTCCACACACCTGTGCTCGAAGATCAGAAATACAAATGAACTTTTTAAGGACATTTTTGGGCAGAATATATGTGTAGCCCGTCTCCTTGATGTCATCAGAGGAGACATAGATATGGTTTGTACGGAGGTGGAGGTTTGCAGCAGATATAGCCCTGACGAATTGAATATAGATGAATTAAAAAGGTCTTGAAATAAACTTTATTAGTACAACATTTTCACGATTTACAAAAGGTCCAATTTCGAACATACCTGACTCTCCACTCAGTCTTGGATGAGAAAGTCTGTGTTTCATAGTTTGAAGTGGTTGAAGTGATGATCTCGTCGCCATGTTTGTTAACCGTGCGAGTTTGTGTAGCAGTAAGCTGAGACTGCTCCTTCGTCTGCTTTTCAATCTCAGCTATTTGTTGACGCTGCTGCGAGGGTGCAGAGATCTCCATACCCAGGATAATGTCCCTGATCTCAGACTGGGTAAGGGATGCCACATTCACACTGGACAAAAGAAACAACTATGGTCTCACAACTTTGACTTTTAGGATTGTGCTTTAAATATTACATTTTAAACAACATACTTGTTCTTTTTGCCATAGTCCGCCAAGATGAGATCCTTGAGTTGGACTTCCACTTTAATCCACTCTTCGTCAGAAAGAGTAGGCCAGATGTGATGGGGCTCTGTGATTGTGGTTTTGTCAGGTTTGAGAATGACCTTGGCACGGTCATTGTTGACATGAAGTGCTCGGAGAATCAGGATTAGCCTGGAGAAGGCCTAGCAACGCAAAACAAAATAAGACCAAGAAATTCAATGAGCACAAATGAAGCTCCCCACACTGGGTTTGTCTCAAACCAGTAAAAAACAAAAACAAAAAACACCTGAAACTAATACAGCTCCTTACCGTGTATGAGGAGATGGTCTTCAGCCAGTCGTCATAGAGATTGAAGAGCACCATCTGGGGCTCTGTGGCCTTTAGAATCAAGTCTCCAAACTTCTCAACCTTTAGACAGGCTTGGAAAGGAAGTTGCAACTCTGAGCCTTTGATCACGATGTTGGGGAAGTCCAACAAGTGAACCTGCAAAGCAAACAGGTTAAAATCTGCAGTCCAGTCTGAGGCTTGTATAAATGTAATTAAAGTGTAATGAATTACCTCGAGAGGGTCAAGCATTCCTTTCCTCGTCACAATGATCTGTTTAGGTTGCTCCTCAACAGGAAGGGAACGAATCAGGGCAGCTACTTCTTCAGCAGTCTTCCACTTGGCAAGCTACACAAATGACAACATTGAACACATTTTAGACACATCCCAACCTAAAGTTGTCCTAAAAGTTGTTCTATGAAACCAACATAGCAGTACCTGGCCTAAACGTTTCTGACCAGCCCACACAGAGGTGTGAATGATCTTTAGGAAGAGTTGTCCAGTTCGGGGGTTGAAGATGAAAATGGCTCCATTGATGGGCTTTGTTGTCAAGTTTCCTTCAAAGGTCTATGGAGACAAAAATACTAAACTGTTAAATCTGGGCAGTAAAATGAATTAAAAGCTCCATATGAGTACGAACCTTGTGGATGGTGACACGATACACATTTGTGTCATCTACAAACCAGATGATCTGGTTGGAGAACAGTTCACCATAGTTCTGAGAGGACAAGTACGGCTCAGTGGGCTCAGAAGAGTACAGCTGCAGACCTTTGCGAATTCGCTCCCTCAGCACATACAGAGCAGGGTTGGCCTTCATGATCTTGGCCATGGCCTGTTGAATCAGAGGCTTGCTTCCAGGAAACCAGTTGCCATAGGCACTAAGAATAAAAATACACGTGTAAATTTGGTGAAGCTTTTTATTATATTACATTTATTTACATTTGTAATGAAACTTACCTGTGAAGATTGTAAGCAAGGTCAATGGCTATGAGCACTCCAGTGGGGGAAGGGTAGATACTCATGTTGTCTGTGGTGTAGTCCAGAAATTTGGCCCTGGCATAGCGCTCAATGT
The DNA here is from genome assembly GCA_964034765.1 of Knipowitschia caucasica. Lineage (NCBI taxonomy): Eukaryota > Metazoa > Chordata > Actinopteri > Gobiiformes > Gobiidae > Knipowitschia > Knipowitschia caucasica. The sequence continues at coordinate 7,130,525 of OZ035832.1, forward strand.
CGTGTGAGTCATAATCGCCCCAACGCAACTGAATGTCAATCCAGTACTTTTGTGTTGTGGTGCTGTCCATGACATCCCTAGAAAAAAATTACCAAGAGGAAAAAATTAGCATTTGTTAAAGGGATGTTTTACCCTTATGTTAAAAATCATACTTTGAGTCGGCCAGCAGGGACGGCCGAGAGACGTTCCACTTGTACGACGCAAACAGGAGGATGTCTGCACAAGATGAATTCATCTTGTAGGATTTCCTCGGGTGAATAGTCTCCTTCTGCACAGTTTCAATCTCAAGAGCATCGAGCTCTTGGTCAAACACCTGTTGACAAGAGACGTACATTAGAATTAAGAATTCATAAAATAAATTGCCATTAGGGTCATTTTGAAGGCTTACCTGACAGAGATCCATAACAATGCTTTCATGGATTTTCTGCCACAAGTGAGCTCTGAAAATCTGAATGAGGGAGATCTTCAGTGTCGGGATCTTGCCGTGCATGAAAATTCCGGTCAGGTCAAGTTGCACTTGGAAACCAACATACACCTAAAAAAAAAAAAAAAGAATAATGATTTATTCAGTGCAATTGTTTCACTAATACAAGACTTCAGAATCAAACAGCACATACATTGGCTCTGTTGATGGTGGGAGACCACCAAAGAGTGAATCGACGATTGGGGATTTGATTGAGACCAGATCTCTGAGCATTAGTCAGCTTCTTCCATTTCATTGACTCCTCAAAACCACTGGCCTTCTCCCTGAACGTCAAAGTAGAATTATTAAGAAATGTACTTTTATGTTGTCAAGCAATGTAGAAAACTTGGTCTGTAATTAGGCTCACCAGAAGAGACCTTCCCAAGTGGGAAAGTAGGTGCCTTTAAAGAGCGTGTGTTCCAGAATGCCCTCGACTCCACCCAGAGCTTGAATCATGTCTGTGCGGTAATTGTTGAGGTTCCACAGTTTCCCGTCATGTCTCTGGTGAGTCCACCAGAATGGATTCTGCTTCAGGACCTGTAACCAAGTAAGATAGATAAGTACATTTGAAACATTTGAAACATTTAGTAAACAAAAAAAAGACATATGATACGAATAAAAAATAAAAAAATAAAAGTACCTGGTACTGCTTGAAATCTGTTCGGACTCTCCAGCCCTTGTCATAAGCCAAAGTATGTCTGTCCTTTTGGAACAGAGTGTTGATTCGTGGAATTCCTCTGTCCCACGAGTCCTCCAAATCCTCCAATGTAAGTCGGCTGTAAGAAACACAATCTCACTCAATCTGAATATTCAACACATGTTTGCATACGGTATTTAGATCGGAGCCATACCGATTCTGTGCAATAGCCTCCTGTCTCTTGAGGGCATACTCAGCCCACACTCTCTGAGAGTCAATGAACTCGCTCTCCCATGGCTGGATGTAGCGATACAAGTTGGGAATAAGCTGGTCCTCTTCATGGCTCATTCCAGACCTGAAGTGGGTGATTCCGACATCTGTTTGCTTGGACCACCTGGGGGAAAAAAAATCATAAATAAAAGTTGACGCCAGATTTTTTTTATTTTATTTTTTTAAATAATTATTTCACCTACCGTAGATCAGACTGTGGGATTAGAACATGGCCCATAGACAACATGCCAAGCCCACCCAATTCTTTAGGTGTGTAAAAGACAACTGGGGGAAAACGACTTGGCATTTTTGAGTTCAGGCCGATCTTAATACGTGTCTGGATCTTGTTTTCACACTTGACCAAAAGGTCCAAGAGCTCCTGTGTATTTACAACGGCTTCACGGAAATACGTCATCAGACCAATCAGAGCCGTGTTCCATTTGTTAACGATCTGAAATGGAAATGTTTACATTAAAAAAGCACAGAAAAATGATTGTGCTAAGCAGGTGTAGTCCTACCTTAGTGAAAGTAGTGGAGCCAGATGCCATCAAAATCTGTCGGACTCTGTTGTGGAACCGCTGCATGGACTCGTCATCCACTCTCAAGAAACACTGCGCTGTTCTTTCTTTGGTCACCTGCAGGAAAATGTTCATATAGCCTTTATTGTAAATTGTCATTGTACAAACTCAAATAACATACATGATACTTTAGATGTAAATAGTAATACGTAAAATCAAATGCACAATTATCATTTAGTAATCAATAGACTTAGTAACTGCAGTCTACCTCATTCTGCAGGTTCCAGACACCATCCTTGTGGGTAAATTCCTCGTAACTGGTTCGACACTTGGGTAGGATGCGGCACTCAAAACCACACATGTTGAACAGCAGGTTTGGATTGTCCTTGCTGTAAACCGATACAAAGCTGTTCTCCCACTGGACAGTAGTCACCGACCTGGGGAGTCTATTCTTGATATCCCAGAAAACTGCTCGTCCACTGAAATCATTAAACAAAACTGTTAGTCATTCTGGATTTAAAGAATGTGTCTGTAAAAATGTAAAACCACTCACAGGTTGACATCGTGCTTCATCAGTCGCATTCGAGCGTCTCTCGGCCAACATTTTTTGTTGTTGTAGCCAACAATGTTCTCATTATTCGGGTCTGGATGTTCTGTCAGGTATCTCTGAATGAGGTCTCTGGCTTCATCAGCGGTAAATCTATATTACCAACAAAAAGATACATTTAAAATTTTGACTGTCAATAGAGATTAAACAAATAAACAAAGGAAATAAGGAAGAAACCTGAAGAAGATGTGGATGCGGTCGATGTAACGGCAGTAGAGTCTGATTGGGTGAGCACTTTCAGTGGCTGTGTCTTGGAAACTCAAGAAGTCGTTTGGCATTTGAGGAGGTCCAGCCATCTCGCTGGCACGATGTAAGCCCAGGACAAGAAGATCCATGACCAAACCATAATATTGAACAATAAACGAGGCAAACTGAAGTCCTCTGATTATACCATATGAATTGGTATGGTTCATGTCCTAATGATTAAAAGGAATTAGTACAAAAGGTTAAGTACATTTAATTCGCTTGTAAAGTTACCTTACCTTGTAGTTGATAACCACGTTGTTCTTTGCAGTCATGTAGTCAGCAATGTTATGGTCAACAATGAGACGCAACAGTCTGTTGAGCAGTGTCAGATCAATCTTCTCGTACATTTTTTCATAGCGAGACTCCAGCATTACATTGCATTCTCCCTCTGCAGTCTCCCATACATCCTGCAAGTTGTTGATGCCTGGGGGGGAATAAAAAAAAATATATTTTTTTTTTTGCCAACTAATTTTAAAATAAATACAAATTGACAAACAAAATGCAATTGAACACATTCCGTCTCATATACTGCTAAGTTCTAGACCAACCTTGGCACCACTTGTACACGAGCAAGGGAGGTGGTTCTGTGTCTGCGGGTTTTATCCATGGAGGGAACAATCGTCTCTTATCTGCCTCGTACCACAGATACTGGTCCAGATAGGCATCTGTGATCTTCTCAAGGGGCTCCACATCATAAACAGGCACCAGGTGACTGTACAAGTCCATGAACTCGATGCCCACCTAAAATAAAACCAAAAAACAGTTATGAACAGTCTAAGTAATCCATTATGATTGCTACTTTCATTGTTTAGCAGTTCAGAAACTGAAATGCGCTATAAACATGAAGTGGACTGAATTTGATAAATAAACTTTCAAACAATGTCTATAATTTACATTGAGCTTTGACAATGAAAAGCCACTACATTTACATTAGGCCTATAGACATTACCTCTTTGAAAGCTCTCTGGGTAAGGAGATGACGTTTGATCCTAGAGAGCGCTTCGTGTGGGTTGTCGTAAGCCTGCTCTATCAACCCCAGCTCTTCTCGTTGACTTTGGTTGAGACGAGATTTTACGCTGTAAAACAGAAAATTACATACGTTTTCTATGTACTAAAAAGACACGTAATTTCTATTTATGCTTGTATTGTATATGTTTTCACCTGTATGCCTCCTTGAGTCTTTCCAGGGCCAGAATCAGCAGTTTTGTGTCATGTTTGTAGGACAAGGGTGGGAAAGGAATGGGTGAAAAACGTCTGCTTTCAAGCCAGTGGACAGTGGTGGTGTAGATGGCCACTGCTTCTTCGGCTGTGATGTAGGGGCCATCCTGCAATCAGATCACACATTTAAATGTTTATGGTCAATATACAGCATTCATATGACCTAAGCCAGGGGTTAAAGCAAAAAAAAAGATTTGACTGAATTTTCTGATGGAAATTTATCATGATTATCATCATTTATGTTGTAAATCAGTCATATGCAGGACCAAGTCATATGCAGGACCTAGCCGTGGCGAGGTCTGTGCAAAAAGGCCAAGGTCTGATATTTCTCTGTACAGACCGAGCAAGCAAGGTTAATACATGTTTTATTATATGACTCTCGTCTGTGTCTTCACCAATGCTTTTGTGATATTTGTGAAGTGTGTTCATGTCCGACTTGGTTTTGTGTGATACGGGCTGTGGACCAATTGTCATGGTAACGGTCCGAGATGGGAAAATATCAGACCGCAAATCAACCAATCAGAGCGCGCGTACGGTCCAAGTCATATAATAAATTATTGTATAATGAATTACAGATCAAATGAATTCTTCAATAATATACATTTAAACTGGTGTATTTTGATGTGAAATTACAACAAGTGGATCTAGCAACTTGTCAACTCTTTGACAGAATATTAGTGAGAGTAGTTGCATCCGCAACATTGGCTTTACTTGAGGCGAGATGAGGCATTGTCCTTTGGCTCTGTCCTCGTCAAAATATCGCTGAAGGACATTCAAAATTCTGTCCACATTTGTTTGTGGACTCTCGATGTTTGAGAAAAAGGTTTCCCTATCAACTTGGTGGCTATTGCACAGTGCAGTTTGATCAACCGCAAATGATTAATGATTTAATGAAATCTACCAGCGGTAGTGATGGTTCTGAACGACAGGTTATTTTCTGCGATAACGCCATACTTAGTTTTAGGTCACAGACACGGTCCGCCAAGCCTTGTCTCAGTTGTCACTGAATCTGATGCACCAGGTAAAGAAGTGTGGGAAAGTGCACGGACAGCCGCCTTGTGCGCAGTTTCGAGCTGGTGGCGAATCCAGAGCTGTTTTCTTATTATAAAATGTATGGCGAAGTACGAACAAGCACCGGCCACCTTCATCTTTTTGCACCATGAAGCAACAGAATCCCATCGTCTCCACCTCATCCAGCCATGCCCACCTTCATTTATTTTTCACTCCGTTATCAATTGCAACTTGTACTGCTCCTTCTTCCATAAACAACGATCCATGATTGTGATGGTGCGTGCATGCTAGGCTAGCTTTGAGGAATGAATATAAGACGAGCTAATACGCCACACCTTTCTTCAGAAAGTTTCTTCTGTTCGCTCTCGTTGATTGGCTCTTTTTTATCACACTGAGTTTTGCATGCGATCGCAACCAAGACATTATCAAAAGCTCACCAAGATCACCAATGTTTGTCCGCATTCCCAGTCCCAGCAAAGTACGTATTGAACATTCCGTTAAAATAAAATAGCATTGCGTTTGGTTAACGTTAATTAATTATGTCCTACCTTTCGTCTATTAAGTGCCCAGCTTACCGGTCCGCGGGTCTGCTGGCTGTTATTGCTCCGTTTGGGATTCAATTTTCCTCCTCCTCTTCCTTTTCCAGAAACTTTTTTTTTATAATTAACCATTTCATTGTGTGTATTATTATCATTATTATTATTATTATATTATATTATATATAAACATTTTTTCAGACCAATTTCATTCGACGGAAATACGTCACCTAGACGGAACTCTTTAATCCCTGACCTAAGCCTCAAGAAATGTGTTTGACTAGTTATTCTTGCCAAATACTGAAAGAATAGATCGCAGACTTGCCTTCAGATAGTTGTGCTGCCTTTCCTGCTCTGCTTTTAGGTAAAGACGAGTCAGGCGCCCAAGATTTTTCTTGCACACGGTTTTGTCGACGGTTGCTCCTCTGCGGATTCGCTCACGGTTGTAATGAGCCGTGTTGGTCCACCAATCAGCTTTTGCTTTCACGTATCTCAGGATCATGTTCTCGATTGGAGTAGGCAGACCTGGCACCTGGACATGACAAGCATTTACATTTTACCCAATACGACTGGTGAAAAAGAACAAAGAAAAAAAAAAACAATGAACAAACCTTCCATGGGATGTTAGCTTTCCAGCATCTCCAGGACTCGCTCAGATGCTGCAATATTGTTCTGGCCTTGTTCTGCTTTATACCCTCTGGCATCATGTCCAAGATGTCGTGCATCACAGCAGCACGCAGCTCCAAATCAAAGTGAGACTCCACACGCTGCTTTGTGACAGTCTTGGCCACACCCTTGGAGTGACGGCCTGAAAGATAAAAATTACATTACATTTTATATTCATTCACAACAAGCAGTAGAAACCACGTGATCAGTTCTCACCTTCAAACTGTCTGGCAAGAAGATTTCCAAGCCACCTCTCCAGCAGAGGAGTTATTCCACGCATGAAGAAAAGCCACACTCTCCAGCCAGGCGCCCAGAATCCACAACCAGGGCCCTTTCCTACAGGTCCCTGAAATGGAAATTAAAAAACCATGTTAAATGTATATCTTTAAACACAAATTAAATAACTTTTACTTACAGTGTTGAACCTGTAGTAGATCAGATGCTTCAGATCCTTGCACATGCGGATTTGTCTCATCAGCTTGTACTTGTAGCGGTACATTCCGGTCAGTTGTCCAACATGAGCAAAGATGTACTGTAGCCCATCAGCCAACTAAAACAAAGATTTGTGATTTCACAAGTATTGAAATAAATAAACTATGCATTGGATGCAATGAAGGCATACTTGAAAGGCATCAACGTTGCCCAGGCGATACTGCACATGGCTATCAACGACCAGTTTGCTCAGACGCAAAACCTCTCTGCAAAGGTGGAAAGCGTTGCCAAATCTGGATTTCTTACGTTCCTGTGGAGAGGGAGTGCATAGGATCAGCCAAATGCAAATCATTTAAAAAGCCCATAAGTGAGTTACTGCACACTTATACACAAGTGTGGTTGTAGATCATGACATACTGACAGAAGCAATGATCTTTATAGGACCCATTGAGATGTATACCTTTGTTGTGAGCGTCTTTACAGGTTTTAAGTTGAAGTTGTAGTCAAGATGCAGATAGTTCAGGTTTTTACGATGGATCAGCAAGTTGAGCATATTATACCCCTGTCGGCAAACCTGAAGCCCAACCTCCACCCAATCGAGTTTGGTCGACTGAAAGAACTTTGTGGCCTTAAATGACCGGAACAGGTACCTTTAACGAAAAGATTATACATGTTAATTTTGCAATAGGCAAGAATCTTATCATTTTGATATTTAGACAGTTACCTCTTTTTTTGGGCTTTTGGAGGCCTGTGTTTCAAAGCATTGAGCACATAGTACTTCAGAAGTTTTTGGTAGGACACACGCACTTTCACAGGTTGTCCGGCAGGGCAGTGCTCACGATACCTATTAAACAATTGCACAGAGAAAATAAACTAAACATAAATATGTACAGTCCAACATGTACTGACATTTCTTCACTGAATTCTTACCAGTTTTTTATCAAGGGGATGTCAATTGCTCGCCTGGTGCGGCCTGATCTTAGGTTGAAGGGTCTGGGCCCCCAAAGCAAAGCAATGCCATTAGCTGTGTTGTCTGTGTAGAGAGGAGTTTCTTTGAGGAAAGGTTCAACAAACTCTGGAAGTTCAAACTCCTCATCATCATCTGGCAGTGGTTCTTGAACCTAGAGGAAAATATGACAATGAATTGTCAGACAATCAAAAAAGGCAAGTGCCCTTTTCAAGCAACTTACTTTGATAGAATGTCTGTGAGAAATCGGATTGATCAAAGGATCAAAGTAGAACGCTGGAAGATCAGGATCCTCAGTCTTGATGAACACAACATTGGGTGTATGGTACCTACAAAATAAACATTTCTGTTTAAGCGTCTAGTTTTTTTAAGTTAGAGTGGTTAAGTTGTGACATTGTAATTACCAAGTGAGGTGAACATGATGCGGAAGGTTGTTATACAAGTAGGGAAACGCAATTTTGTATTCTGTCCTGATAGGCTGGCGGATAATGATCTTGTTGATGTCATTGAATTCATTCCAGTCTTCATCTCTGAATGAATAAAAGAGTAAAACCATAGTTACACAACATGAAATTAAACAAAGAAATATTAAGAGCAGATAAAAATGGTCTCACTGGAGATTCAAGTCTCGAACTAAGGGCTCAAACTTTGGTCCTCCAGGGATGGCCATGTTCAATGCCTTTGAAGTGAAGAAGGCCTTTAGGTCAAAAAGGTAAAAGTAATTGAGGTCGACGAGGTCTGTGAGAAGCTGGTTTGCCAAGCGGTACAAAGTAGACATCATGGGGAGAGTGAACTGCCAGCGGCGGTATGTTGTGCCATTCACAAACCTGCAATTAAGAGTAAGATTAGTTTAATCAGAAATACAAAAAGTTACAACAGTGGTACTCAAAGTCTCATGCCCCATCAGGACATCAGCTGGTGATGATTGCATGATACAATGTAAAATAGTCATAAAACATTCAGATAAAACATGACACCAGTACTAATGGATTCATCATGTTTTGACACTTGAAAATATGTGGGGTTTATCTCTCTGAACACAATTTGATGTGAAATGTTTGAGTTTTGCATATTTATGAAACACACTTTGTAGTATCTTTGAGAGGCTGGTGTTCGTAAAACCACTCCACAACTGAAGAGTCTTCCTCAGTATCCAGCTCCATTTGAATGGCTTCCAGAGGCTCCACATCAAGGATGTTGTCAGCATAGTCCAGTGGAGGCTCTTCATCATCAAAAGGTGGAAAACGCATTCTTTTGAAGTGCCGCCTGTCACGCTTTTCACGACGCATCATAATCCACATAGTGCTGGAGAGAACATTTAAAATGAGATGAAACAAGCATAATGTAGGGACAAGTAAGAGTTAAGAGCAGAGCCTCATCTTACCCCCATTGTGCAATGTAGACTGGTTCAATAACCCAAGGAATCTCATTGACAAAAGAAATTGCTCCAGTGATGTGGTACAGGACTGGCACATCTCGAATCTGCTCCCATGGCATTGGCATGTTTTCCAATAGTTTCAGCACTGCATGGGGCATGTATTTGAGAGCCCTGTTAAAAAAATAAAGAAATACAGATTGTTATGTTAAACAAAGCACCTCTGCAATGAAGGCAGAATCTCAAAATGGCCATAAATGTAATTAATTCCTGGTAAACTGTGTATATACACATAAATAAAATTGTTTTACCCAAGATAAACTCTCTTATCATGACGAAATTTTCGATTGGTCATGTCTCCATGGTCCCTGATGATCTTGCGTACATGCTCAGGGGGCATGTCTTCCTTTTGAGCATCTACGAAGCCAAACTTTCTTTTTTCTGCATAGCGTTTTGCTTGCAGTTGCTGCCATTTACGTGCTGTGGGAGCAAGATTATGGTTAATAATATTTTTCCAATAAATACCATCAGTGGTATAATACGGTAGTAGCATACCCTTTTCTTGTAATTTTTCTTCTGTCATGTATTCTGTTACAGGTGTAGGAGGGGGAACCCCTGGAGGCATTCCCGGAGGTAAGCCCCGATAAGGGAAAGCCATGACGACTCACTGAAAAACAAAATAAAATACATCAATCATACTTGAATTAATATGGTGAAACGACGACAATGTATTAAATTAACGCTAAATGTTGAGCTGCAACCTAGCTGCGCTTTAGGTGCGACCGTAAATAGGCCAAAGTAATTGTCCACAATCGCAAGTTTGCAATTCTTATTTACACTTTCAAGAACATTTCTGCTTAGGTACACGCAAGAGAGCGTGTGCACATGTAAACAGATAACATTTACATTTCTTGAGTAACTCGGCTGATTGGCCAAAAATAACGAAAGTGTGCCGCAAGGGGCATTGTTAGCTAACTAGCTAAATGCTACATTAGCCCCCGATGAAAGACTGCGGAAGAAAAGTGGAAGAATGCTAATGCAGAAATCACTAACCGTCAGAGCCCAGAGTAATTCACACAAACGACTATTGCGGATCAGGCCACACTACATTCCGTTTGATAATGAATAGAGTTTGTACCGTTCTGCCGCACTTTGTTTCTAAGTTCTCCACGCAACACCAACGACTGTTACCACACGGTGCGAGCGCTAGAACTTCAGCGCTATTCACGAAACCATGCGTAACAAAACCAGGTCGATGAGACGTTACGCACTCTGCGTAAAGAATTTGCGCAAACTCGGAAACGTGCCCTTTGGAAAAGCCCGGATGATGTTGTATTTCCGGTGGCAAAATGCACCGCGCCCCCAGCGGACGCTCAATACATTTCAACAGCTCACCGGGGTGAAGATATTTACAGTTTATAAGTGAGCCCCATTTTTGACAGTCCACTGTTCTGAGTGGGGAATATGGTTGCTCATCATCACTCTATGTGAATTATCTGTAGTTATCCACAATTACTTTGAAATTGCATCGCCGCCGGAAGGGTCTGCAGAAGGCTGGACTTTTCCCACGGGTCCATTGAAGAGTAGCTACAGGTCTCGCACTTCTCAGACTAGTTCCGAAATATTGGACCTACAGTCTGTAATAAAGTCTAACTGATTAAATTGATTAGTTGCCATCAACTGTTAAAGAGAATCCGCAGAAAATGGCAACTGATCAAGACGTTCATGAAAATGTCAAGGTAGGTTTTGTTTAAAAAAAACTTATGCTTTTGTCGTGCACAAAAAATGTGCGAAATAGTTTACATGTCATGCATTATAATACATGATACAATAACCTAATGACTTGATACAAAACAAATAACCAACCTTCATTATGTTGATTGGGGTTGCAGAAATACTATGGCAGTCAGTTGGGATCATCTTGTGATTTGCAAACTAGTGCTGCCACATGCAATAAGTCCTCCTCCATGCCACAGAATGTCAGAGGGGCTCTCAGTCTTGTTCATCCAGAGGTGATCGAAAAGTATGTTTTTTTAATGTATTCAATCCACCATAGTAAATGTTAAATCAATATTATGTAATTATTAAATACTAACTGAATTATCTAAAAGAATGTGAAATTGCAGGTTTTTTGGTTGTGGACTCCCGTTTCCTGCTAAGCTGCAGGGATGCAAAGTCTTGGACCTTGGCAGTGGTTCTGGCAGAGATTGTTTTGCCTTTAGTAAACTTGTTGGCCCAAATGGACATGTCACTGGGATTGACATGACAGAAGAAATGGTAAGAGCAGAATAAAACAAATCCAAAAAGACACATCAGACACTCAATCCTTTGTTTTTTTTTTGTTTTTTTTCAGATCACTGTGTCACAACAGTATGTCAAATACCATCAGGACAAGTTTGGTTATTGTAAACCTAATGTCACTTTTATTCATGGCTACATGGAAAAACTAAGAGAAAGTGGTTTACAGAATGATTCGTTTGATGTTGTTTTGTAAGCTCAAACACTCTCACATTATATTAGTCTGGTGTGAAGTAGAATATTGTAATGTACTGTATGTTTGTATTCATCGGTGCAGGTCTAACTGTGTAATATGCCTATGTCCTGATAAATGGTCTGTGTTGAGCGAAGCATACAATGTGTTAAAGGTTTCTGCTTTTCGATCTTTTTCCTAATTAAATATAATAATGTAAATGATTGGAATTCATTTTAGTTTGTATTCTTCACAGGAAGGAGGTGAGCTGTACTTTAGTGACTTGTATGCCAGTAAACCTGTTCCAGATGACATGAAGCAAGATGCAGTTCTTTGGGGTAAAGGATAAATATAGTCCAATAGATACATTTTCCTCACCATGATGTAACAAAAAAGGTATTATTACATTCTTGTCTTTTTAAGGTGAAGGAATGGCAGGTGCTCTCTATTGGCAAGACTTTGTTTCTTTGGCTCTTAAGGTGGGGTTTAGTGCACCCTACTTGGTGTCTGCCAGCAATATTATAGTATACAATGATGAGCTCAAAGCCAAAACAGGTACATTGTTTTGAATTCTCACACATTCTAATAAAAGTAACCACTCCTCCCTATTTTGCAGGCGACATTCAGTATGCTTCAGCAACCTACAGGCTTTTTAAGCTGCCAAAATCTCCACTTTGTGCCGGAGCTGAAGTGACATACAAAGGCACTATTGAAGAGTTTCAGGACGAGCTTAACTTTGATTCTTCCCACAGTTTTAAGGTATTGTGATTATTGAGTGTGGTATATGTGATTTATTTCAGAGTTGTAATAGTTCTTATTGTGTGGCTTCACAATTGACTTGTAAAGCAGTAGTTTAAAATGAGTTGGAGACAGGTTGTAAATCTATGTGTGTAGTGAAGATTTATTGATCTGGTTTATGGCTATTCATGTGATTAGAATTAACCCAACCCATGAAACTAGAGCTTGACTAAAGTTCACTTTCTGTTTTTATTAATTCATTTGTATATTCATTGGGTGTAGCATGCTGAGGTGATCTATATAGAAATGCAATGTACTGAGTGATCCATCTAAAATTACTTTTATAACATGCAGAAAACTGTCCCAAACAAAGTCAAGGGAGAGATGGCACTGATTCTGCAGACTTCTCGCTTCTCTCCTGATTTCAATATTGAGATTCTGGATACTCCCAGCACCTGCTCAGGGTCATCACAACAGGTATGAGATCATATTCTCTTTCATGTATTAGACCGATTCTTGTTACCACAAGTATCTGTAACAAAACTTGAATTGTGAATTGTTTATTTTTCTTGTGATTGTTTTCTAGCTCTGTCATCTGAGTCCTTTCCTGTTGGCTGATAAACTGGGATCTGCTGTGAGACAATGCTCCAAAACTGGCAAATAAATAGTAAACCCATTTCTGCCACAGATTGTATATTCTGTGCACAAATGAACCTTTGCATTGTAAGAAATAGCATTATGAAATTTTCCCAGTATGTAATATGTAACACCTAAGAATGTGCAATACAAATTATAATGATTATTAGTTTATATTTTTATTATACATTTAAAATATATAATAGGGACAGGACAGCACCTGAAAATGTCATGACATTGTCTCATGAAACAGCATTTCGCACAGAAGTGCACATGTAATATACCTGCAGTATATTTGTAAGTTCTTTCAGAAAAACAAGGCATCTAAATATTTCAAATAGAAGGCAGTACAGAATCTGAACCATTTATTTGAACCAGAAAGTGAGGGAGAAAACACACCGTCCTATCTTGTTTCTTGTCTGTGGATTTGGTGGGATTTACATCTGCAGCCAGCTCAGGTCCTCTGCACTAAAACACACAAACACAAATAGTAACTAGCACAATATTGATATGAATAGATGTAAATGATAACTTTGATCATTGTGAGGCACTTACAGAGCTTGTGTTTTCGTTATGCATTGTCCCAAAGCCATCATTTCTGCCAGACGAGCCACAGCAGGATCAAACATAAGACTGGCTGCTGCTACCACCACATCGTCCCTATCAATGAAAGTTATGAATCAAGTCTAAAAGGGCATTTTGTGTGTGTGAAAACTCACTTAATGTAAAAGGCCAAGAACTTTCTCTCCTCCACTGTGCCTTTGAATATTATTTCTGCGTAGCCTTCATTATAACCTACGATGAACAGAAGAGTTTGGACTTAGGTCTGGTTTGCTTTAAATGGACCAATTCTGGTTCACTTGTGGCAAAAAAGTCTGTATTTCTGAATGTAAAACTACAAAACCAGTGTCCACTAGTCACTTAAGTCAGGTCACATCTTTTGAAACAGATCTGTGACAATTTTTTTCCCCAAGTGAACCAGACCAACAATGGTGAACATTTTCGGTCTTTGAAAAAATGTTGAAATTGACTTTGATAATATTAAAGTACAAATGTAACTCTACCTGTGTATCTGATTGATTTTCCAAGTAGAACTGTCCAGAAGAAAGGAACAGACTTGTTCTCATTGGGCTTCTTTAGCATGCTCAGGGCAGCTGTTCTCCCTGTAACGAAACATATTGAAGCAGTGCTATAAAACCAAAAATGTCCAAATAAAAACGTATGGACTGCACCAGTCTCCTACCATGAGCATGTGACATTTGCCAGTGGCCAATGCTGACCATTTGGTCACTTCGAATGGTTAGCGGAAAGGCAGTCACATCCCCAGCACTGAAAACATCTGGGACATTGGTCATCATGAACTGTAGAAGAAAATATCCTAGAATTATTAACATTTCAGTGTATTATTACTCATAAGATATTGAACTAAAATGGCAAAAAAGCTATATATATATATATATATATATATATTAGTAGTCCATGAATTGCATCAATACTCATAGCATGCTTACTTTATTAACAATAACAGCTTTCCTTGAGTCTATTTCAACACCACTTCTTTGCAAAAAGTCTGAGTTGGGAATCACACCTGAAATGACATGCGTTCCTTATATTAAATATTTTATAAATGTTTCATAAAAGTGTTATTTTATGAACAAACCTTACCTATTCCCACAATCACTACATCTGCTTCCAAGACTTGACCATCCTTCAACACCACTTCTTTCACCTGAGACGACAACACAAAGATAAATTGCTCTATGCTATGGTCCAGTTACTTTAACACTAGAACTCCCGTAGCAGTCAATTTGACGGATTTTTGTTTTGGGAGTGTAATTACTCTGTTTATATAAGTCATTGGTTCTTCATTGGTTTACCTCAATGTAATCATATTTATGAAATGCTCTCGATCCTGGACTGGTTCAGAGCAATCTCAGCTTGGGACAAGAGCTGGTCACCATAGCAACACCATGTTTACTTGCAGCAGTTAACAGTTAGCTTTTGCTGTATTTCATTGATATTAATCAGCATTTGTATGTATTAAAGATGTCATTTTTTTCAGGATTCCGTTAATTCAAATGGGAGCCGTCAAAATGACTGCTCTGGGAGTCCTAGTAGTTTTAGAATTCTGGAAGTCCTAGGGTTAAAGCAACCTAAATATCAGGTAAAACTGGTTGTTACCCGGCCATTGTTTCCTCTGATTTCAGAAACTCCACTTTTCATGTAGAACTTGACGCCATTCTCCTTCAACATCTAGAAAAATACAATTATTTTAAGGAAATAGGAATACTCTGTTAATGGTGATGTTTTTTCAATTCACTCTCACGCTCATCGTCATTTGTCCAATTTCAGGGCCAAGAGAGCGTTCATATGGATAGGCTGATGTGCCAATCACTGATACACTAGCAGCTTTGTCTGACAAGTATGACGCTGCCTCCATTCCTAAAGGATTTATAAAAATACATCACACTACTTATCACACATCTTCAACGAAGGATAAGAGTCACCTATGAAAGATGTTCCAACCACAACTGCCTTTTGACCCACTGACAAAGCGTGGATTTCTTTTGCATCTTCGTAACTCTGTAACATCTTCACTCCTTCCAAATTCCACCCAGAACAGCTGAGCGGACGGGCTCTGTTTGAAGGGAAATGTGACTATTGTGCTTTACTTGAGTGTTTGGCCTCAAGTAAAGCACAATAGATCAATTCTAACCTACAGCCAGTTGCAATAAGAAGCTTGTTGTATTTCTGCATGATGCCGTCACTCAGTTCCACCACCTTGTTGTCCGTGTTCACAGATACTACCTGTAAAAACATACTGATTTTAATCATTTATTTAATTCCAATACAATATATATGATGGAGAAAAGCTTTTTACCTCCTTTTGGGTCCACAAATCAATGCCAATCTTGTTAAAAAAGTCAGAGGACCTTAGGAGAATGTTACTGCTGTCTACATCCATAGCCTATACAAAGGAGAATATAATTATTCCGGCCCTTCAATTACTATCAATAACTTGCAGAATTGGTTGTTATGTGTTTTCCAAGCCATGTTTAACATTATCTATTTTCTCAGGAAAACAATCACATTTGTTTTATTCTAAAATGTTAACCCAACACATTATTAGAATGAATATAAAACACATTTTATATATATATAATATATATATATATATATATATATATATATATATATATATATATATATATTTGATCTAGTTTTGGTTCAATCTGAACAATAAACATATATAGTTCTAAGAAATACCATCATAATGTAAAAAACAATTATAAGAAAAGGAAATTCCTTCTTTCATTTCAGCCCCAGACCAGGGCCTTGTATTTTATTTGGCCCCTGACCAAAACGAGTTTACACCCCTGGTTTAATGCAAGAGCAAAAATAATTAATTACCTTACTCAGTTTTGGCTTATCAAAAGGAGGCAAACTGTCTTTGGTTATCATAACAATGCGGCCATTGTAGTTGTTCTGACGCAGTGTTTCAGCACAAACCAAGGAAGCAGGGCCTGCAAACAAGTGTCAGATCTAAGCATTTCATATGAGGCTTAAATATAATGAAACAGTAAAAACTAGAAGGCAAAAGTAACTCACCTCCTCCAATTAAAACAATGGTCTCCTTGAAATCTTGAGTCACACTACACATTTCCTTCACTCTCTTAGTTTGAATCATTGACTGGAGGGAAATTAGCATATTGATTGAAGATACAGTTCAAACAATATAATATAATTATTGAAATCAAAAAGGAATAGGCAGTGATTATTTGAGCCTTTCCTATTCCGTGACATTGGTTTAACCAGTGTTATATGAATGAATGAATGTTTATTATTGGTCAGTTGTTTGATTAATAACATATCACATTAAAAACAAATCACATTCACTGACTATATTACAACCAAAATGGGCTGAAGCAACTTTCTTATCTGTATATATCTTGAATCATACCGTATTCAACACCACACATACAAACAGTTGTGTGGTGTTATATACACACTTTTTACACACAATGTTTGAAACTTAAGAAGTTTTAAATTGTAAAAACACGTACAGAAGAAGTTTGCAATATTAAAATCGATAAAAAAATATGAAAAGTTGAAACTTACTTTTCTGTTGATAGTTACATACACATTTCCACCCTTCACTGTGACCTGCAGATATTTGTAAATGTTACTACTAATGTTTTTAACTGAATTTGTCACTGTTTAATTATACCTTGTAACATGGGAGGGAGTCGAGTCCTGGGAAGTCCTCAATATCCCCAGTTTTAACATTGAAACAAGCTCCATGAAAAGGACATCGCACCCTGTTCCCCATCAGCACTCCTGAAACAGAACCTCATGTCAGTGCTGTACTGGGTGTAAACAGATCCAGAGAAGAGTTGATTACCTTTAATCAAAGGAGCTCCATAATGGGAACATTTGTTTCCAATCGCAGTGTACTGGCCCTCCGTTCGTACAAGCAACACTGTGGCATCGCCCACTTCCACAGCTCTCATCCTTTTAGGGAAAGAAATGGCAGGGCTAAGTGCATTCAATTGGTCCATAATCATTAAGTTGAAATGTAGTCCTAATCACATGAAATATTAAATTGAAACATTGTTCATGGAAGACAGCTATGTCTGGAGTGGTGAGATAAAAACATACTCTCCATCTTTAAGATCATCTCCTTGGCACACCAAGTTTGTCAGCTCGTCCTCTGGATTATCATCTGGTCCTGGTTTGGAGCACGCGTCCATGGTTATAGATGACTTAGCAAAATGTCTGTAAAGTAGTAAGACTGTAAATACAACTAGTTCAACCTGGCCACTCCCATGGTGCCATTATTTCCACTGAATGGCTAAATACTAATATATACAAAAGTTAACAAAAACATGAGTTGAATTAACATTTACTTAACTTTTTACAGCTATACAAATATTCTGGCATCTCAAGAGTATGGTTAACTACAGGCGCACTAACATCCAAGGCAAGTTTGTTTGTAGCGCAACATTTATGCACAGAATAACTCGAACTGGAAGTGCTTTACAAAACAAGAAAGCACATGCAACATTCAAATCATAAAACTAGTAAAAGCATAACCACAGTACATCCAACCATTTAAAATAATACACAGCTAGAACTGTTAAAACCAGGATTTGGACATTCTCAGAGCAGTAAAAATATGAAACACTTATGTATAGTAGAGACTCTCAGCACCGGCAATATTGTTTTCTTCAATAAATTAGATTGACATATGTTCTTACCCGCTTTGTTGGTGTGGCTGTAGCAGATAGAGCTAACCACACACACTGATCGTCGCACACTGTGGATATAAAGATGTGGGGCCCTTCAGGACGTGACAGCCGCGTGAGGCTGAGGCATGTAATCTGCGCATGCGCTTCTCCTGTAACAGACATAATTCTTTTACCATCGACCATACACAACCATAACCACGCATTAGCACCGCAGTGACCTTACGGAAAACATTGTTAGGCATGGTGGAAGAATGCTGGCTTTATATTGTGGTGTATCGCTGTATAGTAAAGGCATTATAGTAGAAGTAATTCAGTATGGCTAACTGCCAAACAACGGTATGATGACTGTGGTAGTGTACAGCTCTCACCACCAGATGGCGCCATTACCATGTTACAACCATGGATTTCAGATTACAAAAGCTTGAAAAGCCATTCACCTTTTTTGCCATTACTCAACGGGACGACCTCCCCAGTTATCACCGCCATTTTAGCTACATTACCTAACTTTATTTAATTACCTGCCAGAAACAGAATTTTTAACATTTCCTGACATGTTTTTAGCTTTTATTGTTAGCCCTTTATCTCATAACATTTCAGCGCCCACCATCTTGTCTGTTTTAAAACCTCTGGCATCTAAAGTGTTAATCAATGACAGCTGTACTCACCAGCATTAGAAATATGAAGATCAAATGAGCAAAAATGTGTTATTAGGCAACCAAATTGTGCACTAAACAAATTGGCCTCCTTATTGTCAGCGCACGCCCCCTTTATTTCCGACTGCACGTGAAAGCCTCATGATCCGGGTTTAGGACCACGCCCATCGTAGTAGGATATGGAGGGATGATCTATCAGGGCGGGGGGACTGTGTTTGGTTTGTGATCACGTCCAGAAGTTACACAAGGCTCCAGAGCTTGAGTTTTACAACAGGGCAATTTCACAAGCGCGGATGAGTCTCCACGCCCTACCGATCGCCTCGACCCGTGGAGCGCTACTATATTGAGGGATACTGAAGCGCTGCAGATTGGCCCTAAAACAAATGTTGAGGCATTTTGTGTTTTTATGAACACATTTTCTGTCAGGTGTCAAACAGTGAAAGAGGCTGCTTTTTCGCGCGCTGTCTCAAACATTGTGCATTGTGAGATGGTTATTTCTTAATTCTGACTGACGCTCGCCTCAAACGAAAATCCAGCGTGACGTCTGGTTTATAATCGTGTTTTTATTTTGGTTTTTTTTGCGCGCACTGATATCCCCCCTGGAGTCGGAAAATTTTCTGGCACACGACCCTTTTTTAGCTAGCCATGGAGTTAAGTTCGGTGGTTTTGACAACCGGGGGATCTGTGGTATTTTTTAGGCTTGTGAACGCCGCGATCGGTAAACTTCCCAAGCCCGAATCTGCCCATAGAAATGCCTGGAAGTGGAGAAACATCGCGACTTCCTTTGTGCACAGTTTTGTCACAGCGATATGGGCAGTGCTTTGGTAAGAAACCTCAAATCACTATGTTGAGTAAATATGTATGCCCATGTGATATTTAATTATATTCCACTGTGTGTTTTCTAATTTATGACAATGTTTTGATCGTTATTGTTAATAATGAACATCACATCTGGAGTGATATGGTCATACATTTTGATCCATTTTCAGTTTTTTCCGTCAACCCCAGATGGCAGAGGATTTGATAGACACATTCTCAGTGTTTTCTCATGCACTGGTTTCCTTTTCAATCGGTGAGTGGTCATGATTTTTTTTTTTTTTTTTAAGCACTTAGGGATGTAATAACCCAATAAACATTCACCCGTGCCATTTACATAGACTCTCAACATTAAAAAGTGAACATTTATTTACTTTTTTCACTGCTAACTAATAATAATATAACTAATATATATAACAGGTCGTCTTTATGTCTACTAACAGGACGTCTCAATTAATTCAAAAATGTATATCGTTGCCAGTAAACAAATGCTCCCAGATAATTCTCAAGATGTTTGACATTCTTTAACTTCCCAGTTGCAAATGTGGCAGCGCGAGTATCTGTTGTTGGTATTTGATGCTCAATGGAGGTCTTTATTGGCGGTTCCAGGCACCGGGTGTCAACTCATTGACATGTGACATCACTGAGCTACAATTGTGCATCAAGTGGTTTATTCAGTGGCAGCTTCCGGTGCTACTTTGCATCTCCAGAAGTTACAAATGTACAATCAACTGCACACAAACCGTGTGTAAATACCTGAACACACGTTTCTATATAGTTTTTTTTTTTTAATGATAAATATGATTGTGTGGATTGTGGCTGTCAAAGCTCTGTTTTGTCATACAGTAGATGTTTCCCTTAAACACTATAATTAAGTTACAGCTTGAAGGAGTCTGCTGATGTAGTCAGCTTCATTCTTCTAAAATATCATTATGGTTTAATATATTGGAATGTTGTTGTCCAAACCCAGCTTGTTTGCCCAAAGTCCAGATGATTTACCATCAAACTACGTTCCCACTCTCACCTATGGTCATAAGCTCTAAGTAATGGCCGAAAGGACAAGATCACCAATACCAGCAGCCCACATGAGTTTCCTCTGCAGAGTGGCTGGACACTACCTGAGTGATGGGGTGAGGAGCTCAGTCACACAGGAAGAGCCCGTAGTAGAGCTGCTGCTTCTCAGTGTCGAGGGAAGCCAGTTGAGGTGGCTCGGGCATCGTGTTTTGGATTCCTCCCTGGAAGCCTTCCGGGGAGGTGTTCCGGGTTTATCCCATCGGGAGGAGACTGTGGAAGACCTAGGACACATTGGAGGGACTTTGTCTCCCAGGTGGCAATGGATAAAGCGGAAGAAAATGGGTGGATGGGCTCGATGGAAAATTGTTTATTCCCATGGATTCGCTGTGATTGGACGATCCAATTGAATAATAATTGCACAATTCTTTGTCACTTCCCATATTTACTCATAACTTATCCTTCACTTCGGGATATCATAATATGCATCTGCTGTTATCTCTCCTTCATTCAGTCTCATTTTTATAAAAAAAAAAATCACAATCCTATCATATTCAGCAAGATTAAAAACTGCATCATGTTTGTTCTTTCTCCAAAAGTCACTGAGAAATAACTAAGCCAAGGACAGACGGGGGCAACAGTGGCTTAGTTGGGAGAGCATTGGCCTTTGGGCCTGAAGGTTGTGGGTTCGAACCTACCTCCTGTGAACTCACCACCTGCAGGAGGATCAGTGAGGGGCTGGTGCTGTGTGAACCGGGTGCAGCTCTGACTGCTACCCCCTCGACCCAGAAATGGATTAAGGGGAAGAAAATGGATGGATGGAGGACTGACAGCATGTGCATGTTTCTTCACTTGTTTTCTCCCTCTCTGCTAAACAATGAGTATCAAATTCTAAATAAGAAAAAAATTGAATCAAGATTAGTTGATATGAAGAAAAAAACTACCCAACGATAGCAAGAAGTGGGTTGAGGGTTACATCGCTGATGGGTCAATAAACTCTTACATTTGAAACTTCTGCCTGTCGTTCCAGCTCTCTGGCAACAGATCACAAGCATGTTTGTTAATCATACCAGCTTCACAGTACAATATATTGTTGGATGATCACACCAACAACAACGACACAAGAGAAATTGTATGATCAGCCGACAAGATCAAAAGACGAGCCTTTTTTACAAAAATACATTTTTAATTGATGAGGTCAGTAATTTGGTGCATTTGTCCCTGATTTATATGCATTCCGAAACATGGGTAAAGATAATGCCCCAGTAAGTTCCTATGCACCCCTCGATTTCTGTCTTCTACACAAGCTATTCTGAAAAGTGGTCTCCATGGACACGGTGGAATGGTGGGGGGTGCATGATATGAATAGACCCTCTCAACACACATCTTGGAAGCTGCTGTGGTCGTCATGGAAGCAGGGTTCCCTTGGCACCCTTGATTTTCCTGAATGACCCCTTCTATTGCTACTCATGATTTGCAAGATTAATGTTTAGCTCTTCCTTTAATATTTGCTTTTTTCTGTCTCAGGTTATTTCATCTATGATTTCTTTGACATGGTGCTAAACCAGAAGATTGGTGCATCATGGGAGCTTCTCTTTCATCACACAGTGGTAGGTCCCATTGACAAAATACACTCAATATAAACTGATATGGTTCAAACTTGGTTTGTACACTTTTTAATGGACTTAGTGTTGGTGTTGCAACATGAAGTTGTAACACCAACAAGTATAGTATAGTAAAGCATAGTATCACACTGATAAACAACGCCTTCTCGCTCACTTTCTGTCTTTGTAAAATATGTAAAGTGTCCTCAAACCTTTGGAACCAAGCCTCAACCTCTGCCAAGTGCATTCGTGTCAAAGGCATCCACATAAAGACAACTACCAGTCTTTCTAGACTGGGCGGATAGAAAAAGAATGGGAGGAGTAACAAAGGCCATAATTCTACCATGACAACCATGAACCCTTTGATTCACCCAGAGTATCTCCTTATCACTAGAAATAATTCATAAACAGAGTTGGGGGGTAGCATACTTTATTTTCAAAGATTAAATGTTTTGCTTTATAACTGCAGCAAAAGCAGAGTATTAGCCTTTTATCCACAGAATGTCTAATAGCTATATGTGAGACTGTGCAAAATTCCAAAGATTTTGATAGCAATTTTCACAATTTTCTCGATAGTAACGAGAAGCAAAAATGTTACCCTTACTTTTAAAGAAGTGAGACAAAGCAACAGGCTTTACCTCTCTTTACTCATGTCCTTTTCAGTAGAGTTCTAATATTATACAACGTTTACAAGTCTCCTGCACACGGAACAGTCAGTGGATAAAATCACAGCAGGGGAGATACAACTATACTTATTTGGCATCAGCCATTTCAACATTTATCAATATTATGTGTTTGAATTGTCTCTACAAAAAAAGCCCAGTGTAGCTACAGTATAAGTGCAATAAATATTGACATTGACTATTGTTAGAATATTATATATTCTACATAAAGGAGCAAATGAAGTGTATCTCAAAGTATGTCGTTCTAGTGATCTAGTGACTTATGATCCAATAAAATATCTTTGTTGTGGTAACAAGACAAAATGTGTTTATGGGCTGTGAAGTCCTTTTCAAGACACTGTAGTTGTTGATTGAAATAAAATGTAAATAAATCGTCACAGCTCTCGTCCAGACCCACACAAGAGGTTTGAGCTTGTGTACCGTCACATTGCAGTGACAAGTCAATCTTTTTTACAGTTTTGGCATCAGTTTGAGTTTCTGAACAAAAACCATGGTGTGGTCACAAAAACGTACAGCATAATGTGTGTACATAGTGTAGTTTCTCTGGAATGACCTACATTTATACATGCTGGTGCTCTGTTGCCAGGCCAACCAGATTGTATTGTAATTAGCTCCTTGGTTACTTATGTAGCCTATATTTAGTTGTTTTATTATCAATGTGAGCAAATTCATTATAATAATCAATTATTCAGATAAAACAAACTATGTTCAAGTTTGACTCTGCTAAACATGTATCATGCATCAGGCCTTTTGTTATCATTCACTTTGAAAAAGGAACATTATATTAATGTGTAATGTTCATTTTGAAGTAAAAGGATGCGGAGTGGGAACAAGCCATACATACAACTGAGCTGGTTTAAATTGTGAAAACTGTGGGAAAAAAATGTGTAAAATAAAGAATTCACCAATAAAAAAAGTTAAACTCAATACTTTTTAATGTAGCCATTGTTGGCCCTGACAGAGGTACGTCTTCACCAGGTTCCCACACACTATTGCTGGTATTTTGACCCATTCTTCCATGCAGAAATTTTCTAGACCAAATGTTTGCCACTCCTTTGTTGCCTGAATGGTCATGGCTGGGTCTTCTATCAGACAATGATCCAAATCATACCGCCCTGGCAACGAAGGAGTGGCTTCGTAATACGTTTTTCAAGGTCCTGGAGTGGCCTAGCCGGTCTCCAGACTTCCACCCAAAAGGACATTTGTGGAGGGTGTTAAATGTCTGTTGCCTTGTGACAGGCCCAAAACGTTACAGCTGTAGTGAAGATTTGCATGGAAGAATTGGTCAAAATACCAGGCGTGTGGGAATCTGGTGAAGACCTATGGGAAATGTTTGACCTCTGTCAAGTGGCTGCAATTAAATGCAATACGACTTTGATAGTAAAAGTTAAACATCCATGTCATACTGGGATAATATCAGTCAGTAAATGGTCTTATTACATTCATTGAAAGACTCAAACAAGATCTCCTGCAAAAATATCTATATGTATATTTAGTAAGAATTAACTATGATATTTATGCATTCCTTTAAATTGTGAACTCAACAATGCACAACATAATACCATTACATTGTGGTCACGTCACACAAATAAGTACTTTTAGGTGTGCAAATGTTTGCACCAAAAATACAGAGGGTCCCCTATTGTCCCTTATGACTGAATGTCAAAGTATATCAGCCTTAATCATCAGAAAATAAGGGCTGCACCTGTGATGAAGTCAGTCTTAAAGCATACTTCAATGTGTTGTAAATCCTGTTTGTCTAGTGGGTTCTATGCGCCTCTAGTCGTTTTGACATCAGTTAAGTCCTGCTCAACAGGAGTTTGGTACAGAACGTACTCTTTGTGCATTGTAATAAATGTATACCTGAAATTCAAGTGCATTGTTTTTTATTTTTTTTATAATGTAATGGCAATTAGATAGAACCTATTACCAAATATTTGAACATGAGTAAAATGGCAGGTATTGCACCTTC
Source organism: Knipowitschia caucasica (assembly GCA_964034765.1). Classification (NCBI taxonomy): domain Eukaryota; kingdom Metazoa; phylum Chordata; class Actinopteri; order Gobiiformes; family Gobiidae; genus Knipowitschia; species Knipowitschia caucasica. Next base: position 7,155,303 of record OZ035832.1, read on the forward strand.
TTCATTGTGAAAAATGTTAGTACATCCACAATATCCCTTCTTAAATCTTCATCAGCGCCATAATAACTACTTGGTCTTTCATTTCACTTTTTTTCTCTTGGTCCCATTATTTCCCTGATCTTCATGATTTCATTTGTTATAAACGATTATGATGAGAAAGAATATCCTTTTGACTAATGATGAATGGGAAGACATTGGGCCTCATTCACGAACCGTACTTAAGATCAAATTTGTGCGTAAATCCTACTTACGAAGATTTTACGAAGATTGTGGCATTCATGAAATTTTTTCGTAACCAGAATTTCTCTTGGGTAAGTACAAATCCTACGAATGCTCAGGAGCACTTGTACGCACATTCAGTGTCGACAGGTTTGCACGCTGGTGTTATTATATATTAATTGTTAATGGTAATTTAGCCTATTTTTTTATTGATTTTGAAATGAAATGTGCCAACACTTTATCAAATACATTGGAAATCTTGCCGTGTATTAGTGACCTCATCCTATTTATAGGGGGCATTTCTTTATCCACGGGCCACAGAACAATAGCACTCAGGTCCGCGCTGAGTCTCTGCGCTGGTGTCTCCCATGGATCTATACAATACAATACAATACAATTTATTCTTGTACAGCCCTTGGTCACAACAGAAGTCATCTCAGAGGACTTAACAAAACCTTTGAAATCACCAACACCAGAGAAGTCTGGTCTATGCGGTCTCTCTTTGGTCTACGCTGGTCTGCGCACCGGTCTTTCCAGTCACGTCTCTTCAGTCCACGGTCTCTCCTCGGTCCACGCTGGTCTCTGCGCACCGGTCTCTCCAGTCAGGTCTATGCGGTCTCTCCTAGGTCCGCGCTGGTTTCTGTGTGCTGGTCACTCCAGTCTCTCCTCGGGTCTGCAGTGGTCTCAGCGCTGGTCCGCGCTGGATCTCCTCCCCGGGTCCGAAATATTTTGAGATTAATCTCAAAACATTTTGAGATTAATTTTTAAATTAATACATAATATATTTTTAAATGAAGCTCATAACATTTTTAGATTAATCTCATCATATTTTTAGATTAATCTCATTTTGCTTGTTCAACTTTATTCTCATAATATTTCGACTTTTAAGTCAACATTTTATTACTTTATTCTCAGTCTGGCAAAAGAAGAAAAAAGGGTGACTCTTTTGCTCCGTGTAACTCTTTGCTTTAGGCCTGTTGCTGTTTCCTCTGCCGTCTGCACACGGCCCTGCAGTCCCTTTTATGGGCATTAGTGGGCGGTTACCTATGCTAAGTACCTATGCTAATGAAGCACCGGGCACGCGCGCTGTACTTACGAGGAGTTGGCATTCATCAATCTGAGAGAACAGCTGCAAACAATTCAGCGCCTTACGAGCGCGTTGATGAATCCCACGTTGGGTCTTCTTAGAAATCTACTTAAGAACGACTTGAGAAGAAATTTAAGAAGTTTCTTACAAAGTTATTCGTGAATGAGGCCCATTGATCTCAATTTACACAAGACATTAAATTAGCCTTTAGTGTGTTTTTGTACGTTTCACATACACACATGGAAACATGCAGCACCATGCAGTTTTGCAAGAATGGAAGAGCAGAAGATTGTTGTGTTGATTTGACCGTGACGTCACACTCTGAAACTGGAATGTCTTGCTTCTACACTCCTTGAAAACTTGATTATCCAGTACATCTTCTTCTTTCCAGTGTTTTCTTTATAGTTGAAAATGGAAAACACCTCATGCCACAAAGATTCATAAAACTTCAATATGATGTTTGCCTAGAACCAGTGTATGACGAATGCGATGTTTGTGCAAAGTTGCTTGAAGTTCTCTTGATGTTTTTTTCCTTATGACAGCTTCCCTCAGTGTTGTGTTCTTATATAGTTGATCTGTATTTAAGGCATACAAAGATGTTATTGTTCATACTTAAAACAGCCACACCTATTAACTCACCTCAAGATCTGCTGTGTGTACATCAGCCATATGTGTATACACCATAGTTTGACTTGTAAATCATCACATTTTTATGATTGAGGAGGAGGACTGACTATGATTGTTAGTCAGTCATCAAACTTTATGACAGACTTGTGGTCCAGAATTTATAGCTAAAACAACAAAAATGTCATCAAAATCCAAGAGGTTATTAGCACTGTACTACCAAAAACATGCAACATACATACTCACACACAATATAGACTTTTCTCCATAGCAAACATCAAATACTGCCCTTTTCACTGCCCCATATCCACTCACATCAAGCACAGAAATGTTTGTGAAAATACAGCTGTCATATGTTTAGTCTTCAGAGTCCTCTTTTTGGGTAATTTATTGTAACCAGATAGTTTTTATCACACAAGTGTTGCTATGCTGATGTCAGCTGACGGGAGTAAACACTAGGTGCATGATATCAATCATGGCTTCCCTCCTTCTGCAGATAAGTGTGTTATGCGTGGGTTTGGTTCGACTTTGGACTTGCTCTCGATGTTTGTCATGTAGCTAGGGTGCTCTCTATATATAGATATATAATTCACGTTTAACTGCCTGTCCTACCATCACCCTCTTGATACCAACCAGGCTGCTCATAATCATGCATCCTTGTTGTGCCGCTGCAAGAGAAAATTGATTTCTGAGTTATGTCCAAATCTTTCTCAAATATTTATAACTTTATATTTTATCTACTGTAAATTGTTCTGACATTCAGTGTGTTTGAGGCTCTATTTTCCATAAGGGGAAAGGGGAAGTGCAGTTGTGCACATTTCTGGAGTGCCTGTAGCTGTGGGCTGTGGGCAGTGGCATGCCTGTGTCTACAGAGTTTGCCATCATTCTGTTCGGGAATGTGCCAATCCATAAACAAGATTACTTTAATTGTTTTATCAAAATATATTTCATAGATCAACAACCGTTTTTGAAAACCTTTGTTTTGATTGGCAGGGCTGACTCAATATTATTAAAAACGTATTTTGTCATTGCTGTTCAATCCAAACACAGGCGTCTGCATCTACAGCTGTAAACATCTGAAGGTTTATAAAATAGTATACTGTAATCACCAGTAATCACCAGGGGCGACAGTAGCTCAGTTGGTAGAGCATTGGCCTTCGGGCCTGAAGGTTGTGGGTTCAATTCCCACCTCTACACCTTCTCCACCGACTCCCACTGATGACTGCTGTCGTTGTGTCCTTGGGCAAGACACTTAGCCCAACTTTGCCCAAAAGCCCCCACTGAAAGATCAAGGCTATGCTCACACTCAGAGAGCAGCCGTCCTCCTGTGGACTCACCACCTGCAGAGGGTCAGTGAGGGGCTGGTGCTATGAGACTTGGGTGGCATCTCTGACTGCCACCCCCCTGACCCAGAAATGGATTAAAGGGTAGAAAATGGATGGATGGATGGATGTAATCACCAGACAAACATGTGTTTGTAACTGTTATGACAAACATGTTTGTGTTCGTCATAACACTTACTGTTCTTACCCTGGTGTTAAGTGTAGCTTTTGCACAAGCCCACACTGCACTCTCACTGCTTATTAGCAGAGAAAACACAATGTGAGATATCAGATTTGCCTTTTTTAGGTCCTGGTCAACAAAAATGCAAGTATAAAAAAATAGATAAATAAAAAAAATGGATAGCTTACTTTTCTGGAAAACAAACTCTTTTGTCTGGATATATTTTAGATTCAGGGTTCATTCCTTAGATAGAGGAAATTTCATTCATCTCACAGTGGGAAACATACAAGTCTTCCAATAGTAATTAACGACAGAAAGGATGACCATGGTCTAGCCCGAGTGTGACAATAAAACATTGTCAGGAGCAACAGAGTTGTGCGGCTCAATTCTTTCATTATGTCAGTTTGGACCCTGTACACTCACTTGATTTTTTTTTTTTTTTTAAATATGCCTCCATTCACATTTTAGAATAATAATACAACATTTAAAAAGAGATTGTTGACATGCAAGTGTAGCCCAAGATGTGTCCTAAAATGTCACATTTATTACTTGCTTTTGGGATACCATTGTCTCAAAGTGAGCGGATCATTGTGTATTTTTCATTTATTGAGCACTTAGCTGACCATACGGATTACACCACATGAAGCTCAGAAGGGGTAGACAGAAGCCTTAAAATGCATATGTGGGCTATCCCAATATTGTGTTATAAAAACTCTTTCATGCTTTGTGCAACGGCACATGTTCCTGAATTCAGGAGAAAGGACCAAGGTCCCTCACTGCGATGTAAAGAACGTCTAATTGAGTCCACAGGGAGGAAAATGATAAACAAAACACTGAGCTATTTGTTTTTAAACTCATTCATTGTGGTTTTTGATCTATTCACAACGTTTGTGTTCGATTGTGTTTGCGTTGGCTTTCTCAGTAAATTCTTTATTTATTTATAGTATGAAGCATTGCTTAATGTTGTATATCAATTCAATAAAAGAAATCAAACGAGATGACTTTGTATGTTGAAATTTTGAAGTAGATTAGGAGAAGGTCTGATTTAGCATTTAAAATGTCAGTGGCTCAGTGGTAGTTACTTTTTCATTAGACCCAGGGTTGTGTCAGCTTATTAGAGTCTGAATGTTGCCCTGGGGAGTGGGCACAGGGTACACTGTTGGTAAGCATGTTCCCCTCTGTGGAGAAGACTACATGAGATAAAGTGTTATAGTATTATTTTCTCTAGGCACAGTGTGAGGTGTGATAAAGCCCATTTATAAAGCTCATGTAGCCGTTTTATTCGTTTGAACCTTGTCCGTTTTATGATAAAAAAAATTTACGACCTGTCCTTAAACCTGTCCGTCGGTTATATCCATTTAGTAAGAGGTTATGTGACTTTGTTGGTTATCAGCGACAGCGTGGTTGTGAAACGTGCATTACTGTTATGAGTATAATGTAATCATTAGTTTACACACACTGTAGAGATCAAAGTCTGAAATTCAACTTATGACTTTGTAAAATTCAGAAGTGTTTCCCCTCTCAATATTATGGCATGTGGCCAATAGAAAAATATCTGTAAAAATAACCATAAAAAGGTCTTTTTACATGTTGATGTCTGGTTTTTACTGCATAAAGATTGGAGTTTCAGATGTTTTCCCTGGAGAGCTACTGTTATTGGATTGAAATGACCCATTTTAATAATCGAAGGACTATCAGTCATTTAATGGATGGTTTGCAGTTACCTATATGCTCATTGAAATTTCCCCACTGTGGGACAAATAAATGATTTATTATCTTATCAAATATTCTCCATTTATTAAGGCTTATGTACAATAGTTGCAATAGAAAATGAATCCTGTAATCTATTTATTTCAGGGACAGTGCCTATTATATTAATGAACATGTGAAAATATGTTTTAAGTCAAGTGACAATTTATCATCTGCAGTCCCATGATGGCCGAACATTGTTGCTACACAGTAAAGTCACATGAGTATATTTGAAATATTGAGCAGATTGATTGCCATTTTGAAATCTCTTGGAGATACTTGGTTGGGCGCAGTAAGACACCAGTGGATTCCCAGCTATAGGTTAAATACCCCTAATGTATTTATTGCACCTGTAAACATGAGTCTGAATAGGAGTTGGTACGAAACGTATCTCTTTAGAGAATGTTTCAATGTGTGCTTTAAACTTTGTTTCAGAATCCTGCACAGCTCAAATGAGTCACAAGTTGTTTTCAAACTTTCTAACTTGTTTAAGTGAAATGATCTCCCGCACATGTTGCATGACTCTGCCAAAGTCCATGACCTCAAATCTGAGCCTGGTCCAGCAGCAGCTGAACTGTGTCCGATCCCAAGGGTCAGCTCAGTCTCACGCGGTTTCTGTTTATGGCAGTAAATGCTTTTGTTGATATCCTGCATTGCACTTGAGTGATAATATTGTGTCATTCAAACCTTTATACCTTCCTGATATTGTTTGCTGCCATCTAATGGACATTTTTATTTACAGAAATCAAAACCGTTACACCATGTTTGATAAAATATAAAAATCTATTCTATACATCATCACTGTAAAGAAAAACATTAACTCGGAGTGGGACACCCATCAGACATGCACAAAATCACTACCAATACTCAATGATATATAGTAGGATTTTCACAAAGTTTAGGAAAGAACCGCCTTCTCCACCTTGAACAAAACTCTCCGATCTTATTTGACGAGCACGTATCACCAGAAAGAATGACAATTGGGTGGACCAATAGTCTTGATGATCCACCCGGAAGTAGTCAATCCTCCTATATACCTTTTTTAATTAATCCATTTGTGATCAATAGATGAACACGTTTCAGTGCTAAACTTTCAATAAAGATAACATTATTGATAAACGTTAATAATAACATTGATTATTGGTATACTGTATTGAGTTTGCAATTCTTGCAGAACAAATGAATGTAGATTTATTCAAAATGCACCAGCATGTTGGTAGATGCTGGTGCTAGATACAGTATATTTTTATTCTGACATGACTCTTACTGATGCTGTGTTGTCTTTCACAGGTGATTACTTGTTTTGGCCTCTCGGTGGTGTCCTGTCATTATGTGGGCTTTGCTGTGGTCGCCCTCCTGGTGGAGATCAACTCTGTCTTCCTTCATCTCCGGCAGATGCTGCGAATGGCCAACATCGCCGTGGGAACATTGTACCGCGTCAACAGCATCATAAACCTGGGCACTTACGTGGTGTTTCGCATCAACACACTGGCGTGGATGACTCGTTGGCTGGTGCTTAACCGGGACAAGGTCCCTCTTCTGGCCTATACTTTGGGCAGTGTGGGAATGGCCATCATGACAGTCATGAATATAGTGTTGTTCTATCGGCTGCTCAGGACTGACTTCCTAAAAACAAGCACACGTGAGACAAAAAAAGACAAAGACATGTAGATAATAATGAAGACGACAGAAGTGGTGAGATTTTGAATAATGTACATTTTTGTATTGTGTGGCGTGGCATGGCATATGACACCCTGTTAATATAAATAAGAAAATATACTGACTAATACATTTTCTATAATAGTACAGTTATCCTTAAGTGCCATTTTTTCTGAGCAACGCATAACTTTGCCATACAGTCCTCGTCCAACTTAAGCTATTTGTGCTAAATGTAGCTTACTTTAAAGTTCAAATGAAGATGCACTGTGTGTTCCAACATCTCAGTGAGGATTCACTTCATGAATCCATTTGAACTCAAAAACAAGCTGTTATTGTGCTTAAAAGACCAAGACTGTCTATCATGCTCTCGCACTACACGCCTCAACTCGACAGCCGCCTGCTACCTCTGAGAACCTCTAGCAGATCCGATTACTGTGTGTTTGCCCCCACCAATTACTCCTTTGCTTCTAATTGAAACATGTTTATTTTTGTACACACTTGAACAAAGTAAAAAAAAAAACCTGATCTCTTATATAAATAAAATAGTTGATGGATTTGTTGATCTGGAATATAATTTATAAACCTAGTATTGAGTCTTTACCTGGACTTCTATGAGAGAGTAAATGCCAAACTAAATTATAGATAGAAATGACTGGACTCTGAAGATTGAACAAAGCAATTGCTCAGAACACTATTGATACATTATTCTGATAAGTTATGCGACTTTTTCTGTCATTTGAGATGTTGTCAAGTAAATGGAAGTAATATTTGAACTTTACAACAACACCAGGTGCCCAAAGTGCTTTGCATACACTAAAGAAAGTGTAAAAAGCTAGTTACCAGGAAACTTTGAAGGATCTGTGAGCCAAACTAAAACACACGGACTGGCAGCTGCGAGAATGTGAATACACTTGAAATATTAACTTATGCAGGAAGTCACACTTAGTAACACTAACTGGTGATGCCATAATGTCCGCTTGTTTGTATCTTGCACTGATCCATCTTTTTCACTCCCAATACTGATGATTGGTCTCAGAGTGAGTCAAACGCAACGAGCCGGACTTATATGACGTAGACTTTTAAAACGGCAGGATTAGGGTTTCACTAATATTGATGTCAGTCAGTGCAACTAACAAAACAATCATCTTTATTTCATATATCCATGAAACCAGAATTTGAAAACCAGAGTTCCACTAAAGCCTGCAATCTGAAAATAATTATACTGGTGATCATAGCTCCTCGTGATGAAGTTTCTCCTGTAACTTTGTAGTAACGGGTTGAAAAGCTTCCAATCTGTGAGTTTTTGATACCATTCATGTTTGGTCCAGATGCTACAGCACTTTTTTTATGATTACAATGATCCTTTGTTTTTTTCTTATTTTGTAACGTATTTCCTAAATATTGTGAACCTGAAAACTGTCATAAGCCACTGATGAGGTTGTTGAGTGAATAAGAATTGGCTCCCAGACGCCTCTGATTGAAGAAACTGCATTCACCAATTGTGACAAAACACTGCTTTGAAATGTGTATTAGTCGCCTTAACAAATTTGTTTTGTGAATGTATTTTGAATCATTTTGTGGCAGCTTAATTTTGTATATTGTACATCTGTTGAGTTGATAATGAAGACTTTAAATGGTTGTTATTTGGTTGTACATGGCTTTAACATGTGGAGTGTGAGTGATCCACGTTTGTGCTGCTGTCTGTACACCATTCTTTTCCAAAAGGATTGTGTAATCAATAAAACATTAGTCGTTTTCAATGATCAAACCATATTGTAACTTGAACAATGCATTTTATTATCAACGCTCTGCGACTGTAGCATGTACATTAAGGATAACATGTAACCAACACTAAAGGAAATAATGCACAAAGTCAAAGTTCTGTGATTGGCATTGGTCTTTGGTTGTTGGTGTGTTTTGTCTTGCATTATTATTTGGCAGTTATTATTTTGGTAATGGAGTAAACACATTGTTGGTAAACGAATGCAATAGATTATTTTAGATTTTTCAAAATGTGAACGTTAATACAAAATGGTAAAGCCAAAATCTGCCCACTTAACAACTGACAACATTAGTAAAAAAATAATATACATTGAATTTGTTTTAGGACATTATGGAGTAACACAAAAAGATGACTCGTTCCGTTTAAGCTCCGGACAGAGACAGATCTACCCACAATTCTTTGATCATTTTAAAGGAGGGCTGGGTCTACAGACTCACAGCTGTGGAAGGTTTTATTGAAATTGTATTTAGGGACCTGTAATAAAGATAAAAGCTCTCCTTTGTTGCAGATTTTATAATCAAACTGATCAGAGCGTCGAGCCCACTTCCTGGCTTCATTTTGATAATTGGGATTTCAAATAAAAGCATAAACCTGTTAGTAACGTGGACGAAAAATATTCAAATATATTTTTGTAATGATAAGTAAGTTAGTAACACATTTCAGCAAATATTTCACATTTTATGCTTTATGGGCTGAAATTGAGTGGTTAACTATATAGGAGATCCAGAATTGAACAAGCAATGGATGTAGTTATTAATCCTTATTTCAGACTTATTCAATTGGCCCATTAGGACTCAATATTTACACCGTAGTACCCTTGAGAGCAAACAATAGCATTGATCACTTATATTATTGTACTTATAATATTTTGAATATTATTTCCAGGAACAAACAACATTTTATCTGTACGTGAAGTGTGCAAAATCACAACTGTTCTGAATGAGTGCTTATAGAGGTCGTTCACCAGGAGGTTTTTATTAGAACAAAGATTGGACTGCTGAAGAAGATGACATAGTCTGGGATCGCGTCTTTAATTCAGACAGAAGACATGTTTTATTGTCGATGGTAGAGACAGCACGAACAACACAAACAACAGAATGCAAGTGTATTATACAGAGCGGAGGCATGGAGACCTCCAATCAGCAGCTTCCACAGTGTGCTTGTAGCTTGGCCTTCAGATAGACAAAACAAGGGAAAAGTACAGGCTTCTGCACATTGATAGAATGATGAGTTTAACTTTAACAAAAGTTGCTTAAAAGTGTTATGAAATCTCACATTCCCCCCTCTGGTCACACATTCACGTGTGACCATCAGGATCGATAAACAGCAACATAACATCATAACTCAATACTTAAACTCGGTACTTCAAAAAACTCAGAACTCGGAATACTTCTAAAACTCATAAAACATGTTCAGATCTTTCATAAAACTTGTCAACAATCTTCAGTAAAATACCAAACTTCATCAGTCGATGGTGGTTCCAGATATTGCTTTGAAAACAGTCTCTCCCACTTTTCCGTGTTGATTTCTTCAGGCTGCATTGTTGTGTCGAGCCATAGCAGTGAATTCTTCTGTGACGTGTCTTTTAATCACACGTTTCAGCTTCAGTGTCCAGATTCAGCAATTCAATTCAGTCCAGATTATGTCCAAATTCAGAAATCCAGATTGTTCCAAATCATGTCCATGCAAAAGAGGACGATGGTGTTGTCCATGTCTCAGCAGCTCACAGCAGGCCTGAGTGGAATCAGGGGCTGTGCAGATTGTCCATGTGCTGATCCAGATGCATTCTCTTGAGGTTTCTCAGTTTTGGCTTAAAAAAAAAACACTTTTCGTGTAAAAAAAAAAGTAGTCTTCTGTTCTCTAGATGTTACAGACAAGGCCCGCATCCTTCCACCACCTGAAGAAGATGAGCCAAGTCTGGGATTGTGTCTTTCATTCCGACAGAAGACATGTTTTATTGTCGATGGTAGAGACAGCACGAACAACACAAACAACAGAATGCAAGTGTATTATACAGAGCGGAGGCATGGAGACCTCCAATCAGCAGCTTCCACAGTGTGCTTGTAGCTTGGCCTTCAGATAGACACAACAAGGGAAAAGTACTGGCTTCTGCACATTGATAGAATGATGAGTTTAACTTTAACAAAAGTTGCTTTAAAGTGTTATGAAATCTCACACTGCGTTTATCAAAATCAATCTTATCAATCACACACAAGTCCTTACCGTCTGAGAAGAGGGTTGGGATGTTTAATTCTAGATCAAATATACTCAGAGAATTAAGTAGTGTGCCTTCCACAGACAGTTACTATGTGCTTTACAATTGTTAAGGGGCATTTGTCCTCTCACTCCACACACCGTGATGGAAGTGGGGTAACCTTACAGGAGGCCGCCGAACCTACTTTACAAGTTTTTAGAGGCAGGGGAAACCGGAGCAGACACGGGGAGAACATGCAAACTCCACACAGAAATCAAATCCATGACCTTCTCGCTGTGAAGCACAAGCACTGTCATCAATGATCAAAGTCGGTATGCTTTATTACGTTCACTGTCATATCTCTTAAATCCTTCTGGCCCAAAAAATAATGAAGGCTCCTCTAACTCTCCTGGTGCATTTGAACCGATAACAGAGTCCTTTTACATTCACACAATTCTCTCCCTTGTTGGACTCAGTTTTCTCTCATAGTTTTGTTCCTTTGTTTGACAAAGGAGCAAACTTGAATAATGATAACTTTATCAGAATCAGAATCATTTTTATTGCCACGTAAGTAACAGGAGGTCACAGACTAGGAAATTGCTTTGGCTCAGTGCAACAGTCAAAAAGAGATAATAAAAATAAGAATAAAAAACACTTCTAAAGAATAAATTTAAATTTAAAATAGAGTTACAGTTACTATTTACAATATACAAGTGCACATGGTGCACACAATGTAAGGTGACAGCAGTACAGTGAAGTAAAGTGACGTATGATGGGCAGTAAAGTGACTTTATAAAGGGCGGGGGGACAGGTTAAGAAGTGTTCAAGAGTCCAACAGCAGAGGGGAAGAAACTGTTCTTGTGGCGGGAGGTTCTAGTCCTGATGGACCGCAGCCTCCTGCCTGAGGGGAGTGGTTGGAATAGTCCATGTGCAGGGTGAGAGGGGTCGGCTGTGATACGACCAGCCCGGCCTCGAGCTCGGGCGACGTACAGGTCCTGCAGCGATGGAAGGCTGCGGCCGATCACTTCCTCTGCAGAGCGCACAATGCGCTGTAGTCTCTGTTTGTCCCTGACTGTGGCTCCAGCGAACCACACGGTGACGGAGGAGGTGAGGATGGACTCGATGATGGCCGTGTAGAACTGCACCAACATCTGTGCAGGCAGCTTGGCTTTCCTGAGCTGCCGCAGGAAGTACATCCTCTGCTGGGCCTTCAAATTTACAATAATTTGTTGTGTTCAGTGCAGTACATATGAGCAAAGAGCATTAACATAAATATGCTGAAATCGCTAAATTGCATTTGGAGGTGGAATCGAACCCCGGACCTCTTTGCTGTGAAGCACAAGTGCTAAACACTGTTTAAGGGAAGAAGAGCAAGTTCATTTTGAACAATAAAATGCATACAGAGCCCTATCAGATAAAAATCTCAAAATCTGAATTATGATACTTAACTAGAATGTTACAATAATGATAATGCAAGGGTTTTATGCCTTAAGTTTTCTAAAGTTTTCTGAAACAGAGACTTGAGTGGCTTCAAAGTGCTCTCAAATGTGTGGGACAAAGTCCAGTAAATATCCCAGAAATAAAGCAAAACTTTAAATAATCCCTACATGCTGCAGTAATTATCATAGATGCATCTTATTTATTTCAGATTTTAAGTCTTGAACCATATCACGATATTCTTGACACTTGAGATTAATTTAACTACCAGTGCACATTGTTTTTCTTTTATTCATTTTATTATGTAGTTCCAGATCACAAGAGACAGCTAACAGGCCATCCATCCATCAATTTTCTTCCGCTTCATCCGTTGCCGGGGTCGTGGGGTCTAACCAAGAGACGCCCAGACTTCCCTATCCACACACACTTCCTCCAGCTCGTCCGGGGGACCCCAAGGCGTTCCCAGGCCAGCTGAGAGACATAGTCCCTCCAGCGTGTCCTGGGTCTTCCCCGGGGCCTCCTCCCGGTGGGACGTGCTCGGAACACCTCCCCAGGAAGGTGTCCAGGAGGCATCCGGAACAGATGCCCGAGCCACCTCAACTGGTTCCTCTGGACGTGGAGAAGCAGCGGCTCTACTCCGAGCTCCTCCCGTGTGACCGAGACCCTCTGCGGAGGAAGCTCATTTCGGCCGCTTGTATCTGCGATCTCGTTCTTTCTGTCATTACCCAAAGCTCATGACCATAGGTGAGGGAGGGAACAAAGATTGACCGATAAATTGAGCTCTCAATTTATCGGACAACGGTCCGATACAGCGAAAGCCTCACTGCGCACGCTGCACTGATCCGCCTGTCAATCTCACGCTCCATCCTCCCCTCACTTGTGAACAAGACCCCGAGATACTTGAACTCCTCCACTTGAGGAAGGACCTCTCCACCCACCTGGAGAGGGCAAGGCACCTTTTTCTGGTCGAGCACAATGGCCTCAGATTTGGAGGTGCTGATTCTCATCCCAGCCGCTTCACACTCGGCTGCAAACCGTCCCAGAGCATGTTGTAGGTCCTGGTCCGTTGGAGCCAACAGGACAACATCGTCCGCAAACAGCAGAGATGAAATCCTGTGGTCCCCGAACCGGACCCCCTCCGGCCCCTGGCTGCACCTAGAAATTTTGTCCATAAACACAGTGAACAGAACCGGTGCCAAAGAGCAGCCTTGGCGGAGGCCAACATGCACTGGGAACAGGTCTGACTTACGCCGGCAATGCGAACGCAATGCGAACGCAGCTCTGACTCGGGGAGGGCTGCTGAGGACCGGACGGCCCTCAGCAGAGGACCCCGTACTCCCGGAGAACCCCCCAAAGGACACCCCGGGGAACACGGTCGAACGCCTTCTCCAAATCCACAAAGCACATGTGGACAGGTTGGGCGAACTCCCATGAACCCTCGAGTATCCGATGGAGAGTATAGAGCTGGTCCAGTGTTCCGCGACCGAGACAAAAACCACACTGCTCCTCCTGAATCCAAGATTCGACCATCGGACGTAGCCTCCTCTCCAGTACCTTGGAGTAGACCTTACCAGGGAGCAGGGAGGCTGAGGAGTGTGATCCCACGATAATTGGAACACACCCCCCGATCCCCCTTCTTTTAGAGATGGACCACCACCCCGGTCTGCCACTCCATTGGCACTGCCCCCAATCGCCACGCGATGTTGTAGAGACGTGTCAGCCAAGACAGTCCTACAACATCCAGAGACCTGGGAGAAGCTGTCCCGGAGGTGTGGGTTGAAAGTCCGCCTGACAGGGGGGCTCAGTGAGACGTTCCCAGCAGACCATCACTACACGCTTGGGCCTGCCAGGTCTGACCGGCTTCCTCCCCTGTCAGCGGATCCAACACACGACCAGGTGGTGATCGGTTGAAAGCTCCGCCCCTTCTCTTCACCCGAGTGTCCAAGACACGCGGTCGAAGTCGATCATCGACCTCCGGCCTAGGGTGTCCTGGTGCCACGTGCACTGGTGGCCCTTGTGCTCGAAAATGGTGTTTGTGATGGAAAAACTGTGACTGGCACAGAAGTCCAACAACTGAACACCCCTCGGGTTCAGATCATGGGGACCGTTCTTCCCAATCACCCCTCTCCAAGTGTCACTGGCATTTCCCACATGGGTGTTGAAGTCCCCCAGGAGCATAACGGAGTCCCCGGGCGGTGCACTGTTCAGTACACCTCCCAAGGACTCCAAGAAGGCCGAGTACTCTGCACTGCTGTTAGGGCCGTAGGCTGTCACAACAGTGAAAAGACTTGTCCCCCACCCGGAGGCGGAGGGACACGACCCTCTCATTCACCGGGGAGAACTCCAACACGTGGCGGCTGAGATGGGGGGCAATGAGTATGGCCACTCCAGCTCGCCGCCTCTCCCCGCAAGAGACACCAGAAAAATGAAGCGTCCAACCCCTCTCAAGGAGTTGGGTTCCAGAGCCCAAGCTGTGTGTGGAGGTGAGGCCGACTATCTCTAGTCGGTATCGCTCAACCTCCCCCACGAGCTCGGGCTCCTTCCCCCCCAGTGAGGTGACGTTCCACGTACAAGAGCCAGATGTTGGGTGTGCGGACTGGGTTGCCGAGGTCTCTGCCTTCGACTGCTGCCCAGTCCTCTCTGCACCTCACCACCACGGACCCCTCTGCAGGTGGTGAGCCCACAGGAGGGACTGCCCACGTCGACCTTTGGGGCTGAGCCCGGCCGGGCCCCGTGGGCTAAGGCCCGGCCACCAGGCGCTCGCGAGCGAGCCCCGACCCCAGGCCTGGCTCCAGGGTGGGGCCCCGACGTCACTGATTTCAGAATAGGGCTGTCCATGGTTGGCTTCGGACTGCGCTTCGTCTGACTCGTCACCTGAGACCTGTCTGCCATGGCACATGAGAGACCCTACCAGGGGCATGAAGCCCCAGACAGCATAGCTCCCAAGATCACCCGAGTACTCAAACTCCCCCACCACGTTAAAGGCGCTATACCAGTTTCTGCAATGTTTGAATGTTTAGCACCGCCCCCCAACTCGCTCAATGGCTTCTCATTTCCCCTACGCTCTCATAACACGGAGCCACCTAGTTTTATTTGCGATCTGATACGTATGCTAACAATAGCATTAGCGCAATTCTTGTAAGCTGTACAACAATCACTGATGAAATGGTACAAAAGCAATGCACTGCTAACACAATATATAAGTTAAAGAATACTGCTAGTTTCGCATCCAAATGTATTCATTTAAACATTAGAATATATTCTAATTAGGGCTGTCAAACGATTATTTTTTTTAATCGAGTTAATTACAGCTTAAAAATTAATTAATCGTAATTAATTGCGTTTCAAACTATTGGCAAAATTATGCCATATTTTTCTGTAAATTGTTGTTTGAATGGAAAGATAAATGACAGCTTAGTGAACATATGTACTGTATTTGTTTGTTATAACAATAAATCCATATAAAATGGAATTAACATTATTAACATTCTGTCTTTCTGTCTAGACTCAGACCAAAACTATTGTTTGTTACAGATGAGGAACATTTCAAACAGTCTGAAATGCAGAATGTCATTAAATCTGTTTTATTTGCTCACACCATTACTTTTTTTGGCACAACCAACATGAAATGGTAGTCGAAAGGAAAAATAGGTACCTCAGCTTTAATTTAGCGAGTGCGCTTCGGGAGAAGACACGAGGAGACTGAGGCTCCGCAGTCCAGCTTCAGCGCTGTAGATATTGTGTGCATCGGTTACGCAAAGACACGTACGCACACTAGAGAATAGTTCTGTGCGTGGTCTTGGATGTGATCCCATTACGCAGCGCCGTTCGCCGTGATCACAGCCGCTGGAGGAACTGCTGTCCAGAGCGCTGTCCCGCCCGCAGCTCATCATGCAGAGTTCATACAGGAAACTACAAGTGCCCCGCGGTCACGCGTGTATTCTTTCAAAACTTGAATTCCTAGAGGGCCTACCTGCGCTGTGCCCATCTTACACACGCGCATGTGTCCGCGGCATTCTCAGTGTTATTATGGGACGCATGGGCATGCGTCAAATGCGTTAATTTTTTAACGCGATTAATGAAAAAAAATTAATTTACGTGCGTTAACGCGATAATTTTGACAGCCCTAATTCTAATATTTAATTATAATTTATTATACAGCTCCTCACAGCAGCAGTAGAACACTCCATTGACTTGAATGCAATTCTACCGATAACTTTTTCTTGATAACAGAACTCTCAAATCAATAATGACCGCAGCCCCAATGCAATCTCTGATTGTAATTCAGGTGTGTAAAATACTGCCATTACTCTCCAAGTACAACAAGCTATCAGCGCCTGTCACTACACTCTGCAGTTTCTCTGCACACTTGTCTGTGTAGAGAAGCTAGCGGAGCTAGCCACGCTCAATAAATCAGAATCAGAATCAGACTCATTTTTATTGCCACGTAAGTAACAGGAGGTCACAGACTAGGAAATTGCTTTGGCTCAGTGCAACAGTCAAAAAGAGATAATAAAAATAAGAATAAAAAACACTTCTAAAGAATAAATTTAAATTTAAAATAGAGTTACAGTTACTATTTACAATATACAAGTGCACATGGTGCACACAATGTAAGGTGACAGCAGTACAGTGAAGTAAAGTGACGTATGATGGGCAGTAAAGTGACTTTATAAAGGGCGGGGGGACAGGTTAAGAAGTGTTCAAGAGTCCAACAGCAGAGGGGAAGAAACTGTTCTTGTGGCGGGAGGTTCTAGTCCTGATGGACCGCAGCCTCCTGCCTGAGGGGAGTGGTTGGAATAGTCCATGTGCAGGGTGAGAGGGGTCGGCTGTGATACGACCAGCCCGGCCTCGAGCTCGGGCGACGTACAGGTCCTGCAGCGATGGAAGGCTGCGGCCGATCACTTCCTCTGCAGAGCGCACAATGCGCTGTAGTCTCTGTTTGTCCCTGACTGTGGCTCCAGCGAACCACACGGTGACGGAGGAGGTGAGGATGGACTCGATGATGGCCGTGTAGAACTGCACCAACATCTGTACAGGCAGCTTGGCTTTCCTGAGCTGCCGCAGGAAGTACATCCTCTGCTGGGCCTTCTTGATGAGGGAGCTGATGGTCGGCTCCCACTTGAGGTCCTGGGTGATGGTGGTGCCCAGGAAACGGAAGGACTCCACAGAGGTGATGGGGGAGTCCATCACGAAGGGTGGGGGTGGGGGGACAGTGCTCTTCCTGAAGTCCACAGTCATCTCCACTGTCTTCTGGGCGTTCAGCTCCAGGTTGTTACCACTGCACCAGGACACCAGCCGGTCCACCTCCCTCCTGTAGGCGGACTCATCGTTGTTGGAGATGAGTCCAATGAGGGTGGTGTCGTCCGCGAACTTGATCAGCTTCACAGAGTCGTGGCTGGAGGTGCAGTGGTTGGTGTACAGGGAGAAGAGCAGGGGAGAAAGAACACAGCCCTGTGGGGCTCCTGTATTTATAATCCGAGGGTCCGAGACATTCTTCCCCAGACGCACTCGCTACTTCCTGTCCGTCAGGAAGTCAGTGATCCACCTGCAGGTGGAATCGGGCACGTTGAGCTGGGAGAGCTTGTCCTGGAGCAGGGATGGCAGGATTGTGTTGAAGGCAGAGCTGAAGTCCACGAACAGGACCCTGGGGGGGGCTTTGGGTTTGTAGTTGGTGATCTCCCGTAGGCCCCTCCAGACAGAAGCAGTATCGTTGTTACCAAACTGCTCCTGTAGTCGTTCTCTGTGCCGGGACTTGGCTGCTTTCAGTTCTTTCCTGAACTGATATTTAGCTGCTTTGTAGCCGCTGCGGTCCCCCTCCCTGAAAGCAGACTCCTTTGCTTTCCTGAGCTGCCGGAGTTTAGCAGTGAACCAGGGTTTGTCGTTGTTATAGATGACCCTGGTCCTTGTTGGAATGATGCTATCCTCGCAGAAGTGAATGTATGACGTCACAGTGTCCGTGTATTCATCCAAACTATCTGTGGCAGCTCTGAAAAGGTCCCAGTCTGTAGATTCCATGCATGCGCGCAGCTCTTCCACAGCTTCATTAGACCACACTTTGGAGCTCCTCACTGCAGGTTTCGAGAGCTTTAGTCTCTGTCTGTAAGCAGGAACCATCATGGAGTGATCTGAGAAGCCGAGGGCTGGCTTGGGAACAGCGCGAAAAGCTCCGCGCACGGTGGTGTAACAGTGATCCAGAGTGTTCTCCTCTCTGGTCGGGCATTTGATAAACTGTCTGTATTTGGGTAATTCCTGGCTCAAGTTTCCCTTATTAAAATCCCCCAGGATAATAATCAAAGAGTCCGGGTATAAGGCCTGTTTCACACCGCACACGAATTCGTGAACAAATTCGTCTTCGAAACCCGTTCGCGTGCATTCGCAAGCTGCGCTTCAAGTCGCGTCCTGTTGTGCAAATGAGAAAGCTCTTCTGTGTACAGACCGGCGCTGAGGCGGCGCGCAGGGAGTAGCACGCACAAAAGGAGTAGTATTGTACTCCAAACTAATAAACATGTTGTATATTTACATATGTTGTCTGAAATAACAGGTCAGAAATCAAAATAGCACATGTAGACCTTAAATAAATTGCTAACATTTCCTTATAATGTATCTTATAGCCTATTTTGATTGTCGTTTCATTATCATAGTTTATTATAAGGTGTGGGGAAGGCCTGGATCTCCATGTGGGTTAAGGTTAGGTGTGGGGAAGGCCTGGATCTCCATGGGGGTCAAGGTTAGGTGTGGGGAAGGCCTGGATCTCCATGGGGGTTAAGGTTAGGTGCGAGGAAGGCCTGGACCTCCAGGGGGGCTATGTGCAGGCGTGGGGGGCGGCCTGGATCTCCATGGCGGTTAAGGTTAGGTGTGGGGAAGGCCTGGATCTCCAGGGGGGCTATGTGCAGGCGTGGGGGCGGCCTGGATCTCCATGGGGGTTAAGGTTAGGTTATAATCAGAGCTGGTGCTTGCCTTGTTGGGGCCCTAAGCAGAAGTCAGCATAAGGGCCCTATACACCTAACTCAAGAAACCATAAAAATTAAAGCAAACATAAGTTCCATTACACATATATATTACAAATAAATAATTCACAGTAATCAAGCGATATAAGACTTGATTAGTGATGGATTCAACAAAAGACAAGTGTTCAACTTTCTTTGCAGACAGTCAATGCGTCGGGTCGGGAACCACACGTTTTTTTACCCGTCTGTTGTTCCCGCAGTTCGCTGTCTTTTTTCCTTTTTTCATCACTCTGCTTCAGCGTCTCTGCCTCTGCTGTGGCTGTGCGACTGACAACAACAAGGGGGAGGGAGGGGAGGGTTGAAAGTGCGACGTAAGGACGTAACGTATGAGGATCATGGGAGACAGCAAGTGACAACTTTAACAACCAATCAAATGGGTGATTCCGGATATGAAGGGCCTCGTAACAGCACGAGTGAGAGCCCCCGCACTCCGGGGCCCTTCCAGCTGCGGGGCCCTACGCATACTGCGTAGTCTGCGTATAGGAAGCGCCGGCTTTGGTTATAATTATAATATATATATATATATATATTATATATATATATATATATTATTATATATATAATATATGTTACAATTATATTTTATGCATAAAAAAAAGTATGACATGGAAAATTGTGTAATTAAAAGAATAAACTTATATGGCGCGCGCCGATTCCCTGCGCGTGTGCGGTGTGAAACAGGACGCACGAGCAGGCCTCCGCGCTTTCCCCTTTTACGGGCCCACACTTTTTTGGCTAGAACATGAACTAAATCAGCCGCAGATGCCAAGAAAACAGGCAATAGGTCCATGGGAACGGTGGGTCGGATGTTCATAAGTTCCTCACGGGTGTAGGAACAGCCAGATGCGCAGTTAAAAAGTAAAAACAAAAGAAAAAGAGAGCAGCAAAGAGCCATGTCGACCGTACGAGGCGCCATCTTTGTCAGAGACAATAAACAAATACATATCAATCAATCAACACCATTAAACGTTAATCGGACAATACAGTATATATATACATCCTTAACACACATGCACGGACGATTTCAGAATTTGCTGTCAACGTTTTCATGACAAAAATACTGTTTTAAAGTGACAAAAAGCGATCGCGAAAAACCCGGAAGTTACCATGAAACAGCTAGCTAGCTTAGCTGTTACCTGTCTAGCACGTCCCGGTGAAACCTTTGGGAGTTAACTATTTTATTTGCTGTCATTAAATACATTTCGAATTATAAGGACTGTCTAATATTTGTTCGAATATATATATATATATATATATATATATTGAAGAAAGAGACTCCTCTATGTCAATTTATATTTTAATGACAGAGATGAGGAAGCCCTGCAATAAACAAACATAGTAGCATAAGCTAACACTATCGCTTATAAATACATGTACAGAATGCAGTGGCTTGAAACAAATAAATGTAGAAAATATAACTTACATACAAACGCTTGGGAGGCCTACGGGGGCGGCCTGGAGGCGAGGGCAGCAACACGTGGGACGGCGACAGGGGGGGCAACATAGCGGGGGAAACAACCGCAGGATCGGGGCCATCATCCACTGGCGAAGCATCCGGAACAGAGACACAAGGTCCAGCCACCTCTGGAGCGACCGCCTGTGAAACCGCAGGGTCTGGGAGGATCGGGCGGGGCCACTGATCCAAAACCACGGGTGGCGGCGAGTGCACAGCAGTCTCCAACCGGGAGCAAGGGGTAGCCGGGGTGAAGGCGCGAAGGAACCGTCGGTTGCGCAGAGTCAGGCGACCAGACCCATCGACCTTGACGCGATACTGATCGCACCCCAACGACTCCACAACAACACCAGACTTGTCCCACTTGTTGGGGCTCGAACCCTGCTGATTCTGGAGGAAAACTGTCTCACCAAGCGCTAGTGGGCGGAGCGGCCTTGAGTGGGCCCGGAGGGACTCAGTAGTTCGGGACATCCTAGCACGGAGGGCATCCTCCCTTGCCACCCACGCCTGGCGCCAGAGTGGCCGGATATTCGGGTTAGAGTACTTCTCCAGTCTGTTCACGAACAAGAGCGAATCTCGAAGGGGGCGGCCGAAGATGATCTGTGCCGGTGAGATATCGCAGTCCGAGTCCGGAGTGTTGCGCAGCTGCAACATGGCACGTAGAAAGCGGTCGTGGTCAAGGCTGCCAGTCGGGCCAGTGTTAGATGCCAGGAGGCGCTTGGCCGTCTTTACCGCCACCTCCGCTCTCCCATTGGACTGGGGGAATGCGACGGAGGACACACGATGCCTCACATGCCACAAGCGGAGGAAGTTCTTGGTGTGGCTCGCCATAAACTCCGGGCCACCATCGCTCGAGAGTTCCTCTGGCACACCAAAGGTTGCAAAAAATTTGCGGAGGTGGCGGACCAGGCCCCTTGAGCCCCCCAGATCGGACCCTGCTGTGGAGCTCAGGACCTCCACCCAGCCCGAGAGACGGTCCCCAACCACCAGGTAGTGTCGGCCACCATAATAAAAAAAAATCAGCGAAAACCGCCTCAAAAGGTGTGGACGGAGGAGGGGACCACAGGGGTGGTGTGGCAGCTTGCGAAGGGGCATTCCGATTACAGTCCGCACACCCATTCCTGGTGGCCCGAATATCCTTCGTCATGCCCGGCCAATATACTATGGCGCGTGCACGCTGCTCCATCGCTGAAGTACCTTGGTGGGCGGCATGGAGGTGTCGAAGCACATTATCGCGAAGGGATGGGGGGACCACGACGCGATCATAATACAACAGAACACCATCTTGTGCGTAAAAGGACTCACATGCCGGTGACAGACTTTTCAGCACCGGGTCATTCTTATCAATCATGCCTCCATGTTCAATGAGGCGCAGGAGGTGGGCAAAGCATGCGTCAGCAGCAGTCTCTTCCGCGAGGAGGGGCCACGAGACGGCGCCAAGCTCCTTAGCATCTTCACGAATAGAGGCCATCAAAGCAGACTCCGCATCATCTTCAAACCCCCGACTCCCCAAACAGAGGCCGTTAGTCGAGCCCGAAGGGGAAGGATGCCTCGACGCTGCATCGGCGGCATGATTACTCTTGCCAGGAAGGTGCACAATCTCAAAGCGCCACGGGAGGGTGCGCTGCTTTAGTCTAAACAGGCGAGAATTTGTTATTTCGTCAAGTGTACGGTCGCCAAAGATCTTCACCAGAGGTTTGTGGTCCGTGACCACAACCAGATTGTCACTACCCTGCGTAAAGTATCGCGTCTGCTCAAGGCCCCAAGCCACGGCCAGGGCCTCCCCCTCAACAGCCGCGTAACGTTGCTCTGCCGAGGATAGGAAACGCGAACCCGCGAGGGTAATCCTCCAACCTCCAAGGCAGCAGTCCGGAACCCCAGAAGGGCAGCTGCAATGTTGTTGGAGCAGGAAGTAACCAACACCACGCCTGGACCAATCGGGGCGAAGGCACGTGCGTCGCTGCGTGTCATAGATTTCCACGCCTCTCCGGATAGCCTCAATTATGGCACGCTTGGACTTCTGGAAGGCCTCCTCAAGATCAGCAGACCACGAGAATCTGCAGCGGGGACTGAGGAACGGCTTAAATGGTGCCATGGTGTCACGCAATTGGGCATAGTTGGCCACCTGGTTGACAAGGCCGAACCAGCTTCTGATGTCTGTAGTGGACACCGGGGAGGGGAAGTCACGGATAGCATCCCTTTACTTAGGTAGCGGCTCAATGGTAGCATCCGAGACTCTGAAACCAGCAAAATCGACACACCTCTGCGCAAACTGGAACTTGTCAGGGTTCAATACAATGCCACAATCACCAACGTGTGTGAGAAAGTCAATGGTTCTCCACCAGTGCTGTTCCAGGTCAGAGTCATAGTGAATAGTGTCGTCAACACAGCGTTCCTTACGCTCATAGTCTGACAGGACAGCATCAAAGCGACGGTTGTAGCCATCACCTGAGGACAGAAAGCCTTGAGGTGCTCTGGTGTACCGCCAGCGGCCGAAAGGAGTGATAAAGGTGGTCAGATGACGATCGGACACACGAAGGGGAACACTATGGTATCCATTCCAGGCATCAGTGACAGTTTTCCATGTGTCCTTGGGGATACGGCGCGCAAGATTGAACGGGGACTCAGTAGCGAATGTCTCACGCTGGCAGAACTTGTTAAGAGGCGAGAGGTCCACTGTCCTGCGGGGAGAGCCATCATGCTTCCGGGTGACTACCATGCGATGGCACCACGTCACAGGCTCACCGTAAGGCACACGTTCAATGACACCGAGGGCCTCGTCCCGCAAGAGGTCATCCTGGACTCTCTGCTGCCAGTGTAAAGGCACTGTGGCTGCTGTGTGGCACGCTTTCGGCGTCGCTGCAGGGTCCACGTGTATCTCGACGGGAGGCCCCTTCATACATGGCAATGACTGATGGGGACAGGTGTTAAATGTGGATGACGCAAATCTCTCAAGTAGCCAGTCCTTCATTCGCTGATTATTCTCTGGCATACAGGGGAAGGGCAGTATAGGGGGGCGCGACGGGGGCGCAGTACGCTGGGGGCACGAGCACTGTGCATCCAGGGTTATTTTTGTGTCCCCGCGACCGTCTGGGCCACACTCCACGGCATCGACAGAGATGGGTTCTTTGACAGAGCCCGACGGAAAGCCCATGGGCAACAGGCTGAGGTTAAGTAGTGACTCATAGGACAGGTACATTGCACGGACCGAGCTGCTCACGTACACCATCGACCGACAAGACTTCACCACTCCGCTTCTGGGTGACGTAGAGAGCCTTGCAAAGAACGCACCCTCCACAGTTATGGGAGAGCGATTGGCAGCCGATAGGCTCAGATTGACGGGACGTAGGTCATCACATGAGAAGCCACAGGCCAGAAACTCATGCATAGACCACAGGTCAGACTGGGCACCAGTGTCTGCAATGGCTGATATCGTCGCTGGACCATCCGAGCCATTGCCCACAACGCCATTCCTCGTGTCCCCCACTCTGTCGATCGAGATGGTGATGCGCACCCTGGGGTGGTCCCTCTTCTTAGCACGTCTCCACCCGCCCTTAGTGAAAATATGGTGCTCAAGTTTTATGGCCTGGGGCTCATTGATCACCGCAGGAGGACGACGCCGGTGGCGGCACCTGAGGCGTTGGACAGGGCGGGCCCCTGATTGTACCGAAGAGATCTGGGATATCGGCCCTGATTGTATTGCAGCTTGTTGACTACCAGCAGATGGTTCCTGGCGGCGCTTGCGACGGTGGGCCCTGTAACAATCAGCGCACACTCGGTGAGGTTTAGTGTTCCACCCACGAGACCCCTCGGTGAAGACATTAAAAGTGATTTTACAGTCCGGGCACAATGCCTGTTTAGCTCTGTCAGGCTGGGCTAGAGACGGAGCAGCGCTCGCCTGAGTGACCTTCCTCGAGCGCTGTAAAGATGACATTGCGGACAGAGTGGACGACGGTAGAGCGTTACGGGCCATCTCTTTATTCTCAACCAACGCGATTACATCGTTAACAGGCTTACACAGGACATCAGGTATACCCAGCGTCTCACGGCGTATATCAGAGTCAAAAATCCCGTTAATCAGAACGTCGCGGATTATGTGGTCAGTATAATCCACATTCAACCCACACACACACGCTGCAGCGTACGCACATGTCTCGGCTTTACCCCGCACTCTCGCTGTGAATGCCCGGAATGTCTCATCGCGCTCCTGGTGTAACTGAAGCAGCTCGGTGCGCAGAACACATGTGGCCACAGGGATGACTGCGAGCGATCGCATGGCGGCGATGAGGTCAGGCGTAGAACCAGAAGCAGCATTGGGATTAGCTTTCAACAGGCTGTCACCCAGTTCAGGCCCAGCACACTGGAATAACTGGAAAGGGGCCTGGGCGTCACTTATGCCCGAACCAGCACGGAAAACCTCCCAGCGGCGTGTGAACACATTCCATTCCTCTATTGATACGCCGATGTCCACTCTAGGACGATCAAGCTTCGGGCCATGACCGACCGGGGCTTGGGCTACGACAGGCGGGACCTGATGGGCCAGTCCATGATTCGTCAAAAGAGCAATGGCAAGGGCTTCAGAAACGTCTTGGGTCTGGAAGGCGCAGCCAGGAACTGAGCACTCAATGATAACCATGGCTTCCTCATGAAGAAAGAGACTCCTCTATGTCAATTTATATTTTAATGACAGAGATGAGGAAGCCCTGCAATAAACAAACATAGTAGCATAAGCTAACACTATCGCTTATAAATACATGTACAAAATGCAGTGGCTTGAAACAAATAAATGTAGAAAATATAACTTACATACAAAACAAGAACAGCTCGCTAGGGTTAGCATTAGGAGGGTAAAACTTTCAATCCTGCGGACACTCGACTCACTCGCTGATCTCCCCCAAACCGCTAGCGGCCTCTAGTGGTAAACTCTTCATATATATATATTTTTTTTATTTTTATTTTAGAATTATATTCGAATTTTGAAGTCGAAGCCCTGGTGTTAAGCAGCGCTGTAGAGGCTAGAGGACGCAGGCTGTTCGCTGCTCGTTCTGTGAGTGGAGGAGAACGAGCGTCTACTCAGCACTTTTCACGGCATATATTTCATACACAGCTGAATCAATGACCTCAAGTTTTCAATTAAATTATGTATTATGATGCAACTTGTATGTAGTAAAAAGCATTTTTATGAACTACTTAGAAAAAAAATTGTGGCAGTAAAGCAGCAGCTCTATAACACTGGGAATTAACTCTCAGACAGCAAAAGTACATACGATTACAGTTTTCTTTATTACATTTTCATTTTCTTTATTGAATTCAGGTAAGATTCGAATTTTTTGAGATTTTGAATTTAATAATTAGAATAAATTAAAACAAACATAGGCGTTCTTCATGTCACTTTGCATGGCATGAGTCTATATCATACATGAGTTTCTCACAGTTAATTATAATACATAGTAATATTGCTATTATCCGAGTTACACCCATGGATCTATCATATTAATGGGGGTTACACCCATATGGCCGCCCCCACTGGTTACACCAGAAGGTTACATTACCAGATCGGGGCGGAGCTCAACGTGGGCGGAGTCAAACGTTTGACTCCGCCCACCGCGGAAGCTTCTTTTTTTTTTTCTTTTTTTTAACGGAAGCGTTTTTTTTTTTTTTCATTTTACCCTGATTTTAATCTTGATCAAGGGTAAAATCATCAAGTTGATGATTTTAAAAAATAATTAATATTTATCGGTCCCGATATGCTTTTCATTCTTCTACTCCTTTGTATATTATGTATATTTATAAACTATTTTTGGTACCATTATTTATTATTGCACCTGATTCTGATGTTACACCTAAGCTTGTAATAATATAAAAAGCTTTTGTATGGGACACCATTCATTGTTATTTATATCAGGATCACATCTGGTGTCAAAATGTAAATCTTTGGTAAAACCTGTTTCTTTTTGTCTCAAATGTAAATACCAGCTTACATAATAGTAAGGTTACATAATATTCTATATGCATTCTTGTCTCATAAAATAAATGATACTAAAATAATAGTAATATGATTACATTTCCATGAGCCCTCACAACTTTACACACAACTTTTTAATGAGGTTCAGCTCCCACTGAACTAGAACAGTGAAGTGAAATCAACATTTAATATCAGGCTTCTACTTTCAACTTGTCAAAAGCCTTATTTTTTTACTGTCCATTATTTTTTATCCATGCTGCCTGCATTTAAAAAAATTTAAATTCTTATATAAATGTATCCACTCAATTATATCAGCTACATTAAGGAGAACAGAGACTGAATTGTGCCACTGACACTTCTTAAAACATGCCGAGGTTTGAGGTGGGGTAGCGAGACAGTGGACCCAAGGATGCAGACTTGATGTTTCAAAAAGCTAAATTTTATAACACAAACAAAAGCCATAACCGGAACACAGGTATAAAAAAAGTACAAACAAAATCACCAAAAACCACACTAGGAGAACCAAAACAAAGTGAAAATGCAAAGAAATGCAGCATGTGTGAGCAGAAAATTATCTCATTTCAAAGCCGGAAAACACCTGCAGCTGCCTTTTGTCCATCATTTCCTTGCAGAACTCCTCATAGTCTGCCTGCAAACTAAACATGAACATTAACGGTTCACTGAGGTCTTCTTTATACTCTTCATCCAGGCCATCACACATGCGCAGCATTTCCACTGCCCTCAAGGAATCTTCCTTGTTCATGGTGATGACCTGGGGAAGGTAAAGTTTTCCCTTGAAGGATCTTGTGCCACACCACCTTGCTGCCGTTAAGGATCCTCCTAATGAAAAATTAAGAAAATGAATATTAAAATAGAGGTTGAAGAAGGCAGCAAACAGTGAAATAAGAAAAGCTCACAACGGGTAACATACTCCGTTCCCAGTTCCCACTTCCGGCAAGCTCTCAGCCTTTGCTAGAAAGGAAACAGATTATGGTTCTTAAAGGTATAATAACAATGCAAGTTCTAAAAAAGATCAGTAGCTTATTTTAAGTATACTGGTTTAATGAAAATTGAGAAATTACAGCAAAACCAGCTACGTCACATCCCATCTCTACAACCTTGGGGGTTGTGTACAATAATACTGTTTTGAACAATACCTGATGCTTCAGAGACAGATTCTGAAAGCCGAATACTTTTTGGAGGGACCACTTCCAGATCCTGAAATAAATGGGGGGGATTATGCTTTAGTCTGCAAGCAATAGTTTGACTACAGGACAAATTAATCAACTCTCACCTGTTTTCCTTTTTGCTTTCTCCGTCTTTTTCTTTCCTGCAATCTGGTTTCCTTAGACCTTGATGATGTAATGACAACATTAATTTACTATGAAAACATTCATGTTGGTCTGTTGACCGTGAGTATTTAAAAGGATCTGATTCAAAAGTGTGATCATGAGGGCACTTACGGCATGGGGAAGTTCTGTAGGAGGACAAGACACCACCATCTCCTAATTTGCAGCATGTTTTCCTTTGAAAAAAGAAAGGAAGATTCAAATATGTGTTCAGGAATGATAAGTTTTATACTAAGCGTAATGTGTCACAATTTTCACATACCTCTCTGAAGTCACAATTGGCCCCCATTACAATGTACAGCGTGTACTGTAAGTCAAGAGGTACTGGTTAATGTACTAATGTCATGCATATTTCCCCAGGATACAATTTTCCAATACATATAATGTGTTTTTAATGTAGCAAGCAAACATTTTACAGATAACAGCAAAGATATAACATACTGAATAGGTCTTACCATCAAAACAAACACGCCACAGTTGTTGGAGCACCCTTGCTTTGTTAGGCCCTGAGGTGTGAACAAGGTCTTTTAATAAAAGAATGGCAAGAAAATAGTAAATGTTAGCAAATACTATGAAGTAACGTCTCACCTGAACATCATTCACGCCAAGCTCCCTCCAGGGGCCAGGAGACAGGCTGTGAGCAATGTGTCTGTGCAAAGAGTAAGCAGTGTGTTTTGAAGTTTTTTTGGTTTATTTTTATCTTGCAATGAGGACATGTGACTCTCTTTTGTGCTGCATGCTGTGTGGGGGCCTCTGCATGCTGAACCGGGGCCTCTGGATGAGGCGCGGGGGCCTCTGGATGCTGAGCGGGGGCCTCTGGATGCTGAGCGGGGGCCTCTGGATGCTGAGCGGGGGCCTCTGGATGCTGAGCGGGGGCTTCTGGATGGGTCTCCTCCTCTTGATGAATTTCTAAATGCCTAACAAACTGCATTCTATTAACAACTGTTGCTGTGCAGTAGCAGCAATGAAAATGGGTTGCCTTCCTACACGTCAACCCACACTTGATCATTGTAAATTCTGTAAGAGAGGAATGAAGGGAACAAGATTCATACATGTGAAAAAACACTAATGTAATTAATTAATTTATGTAATATGTAAGCTAGGCAGGTACCTTTGTGTTTAACTGAAGAATGGCCTTCAATATGGGTTTCAACCATTGTTTTTACACCCTTGTACTTGCAAAATGGACAGTGGAAACTTTCACAACCCTCATCAGTGCATTTTGGAAGTGATATTTCACCATTGATCAGTATGCTGATGTGTCTCTATATTAGAGGGGAAAACAATAGACATAAAAGGCACAGCAATTAGAAACACACGAGACAAAATATATGAAATAATTTTTCATTTCAAAAACAAATGTCATGTCATGGATGTTAACATGCAAGGAAGAGCAATATCAATTTCCTGCAGATTACTCAGATGTAAGTGTCAGATTGTCAAATGCTTATGAATGGTACCATTTCAAATATGCTTAAATCACATATTAGCATATTGGCTTTATATTCTTACATTATTCTATATTCAACATGTAACAACGATTAAAAAAGTAACGTATTTTCCCCGCGAAAAGTATAATATTTCCCCCCCAAAAGTAATAACGATCACATAAAATTTTCTCCCCAAAGGTATAATATTTTTCCAGTACGTCGTGCCGGATAAATATGAATCTAAAACCCAGAAAAGTCGTTTTTAAGTCCAGGTTTATATAATTTTCGCTGCAACAGTAATGCTAGGTATACTAGATTAGAAGTCCAACCGTGCAGAATGCAGATACATACAAGTATAACTTATTTTAAAATAAAAATAATGTTACTTCCTTCCTTGTCGGTAACAAATATAGCAAAGTTGCACGTTAAAACAGAATGAAAAAACTGGCCTACAGTACCATTCTGCCAGCTACTTCGCTCTTCTTCTCCTCTGCTTCTTCACCCATACGCACAGTCCTCAATGCCTAGCTCCCGCTCGGCGGAGCTCAACGTTTGACTCCGCCCACGTTGAGCTCCGCCCCGATCTGCGGACTGCAGTCAGGGGCTACTCGGGCTGACTGCAGAGATGACTCCTCGTTGTGTTGTCCAGCAGGTGACAGTAGAGGCACATGAATGAGTTACTGGAAAAAGGACACGGTGGCATTTAGATTTAAACCTAAAACAACAATATCTTCACGTTAACTTTTAGAACCCTGAGAAGCGAAACAAAGTTTCTTTCAGAACATGATGGATGATCTCACAATGAATATACAGAACAGCAACACTTTTATAGAAAGAGTGCTTCACAGTGACTGAAACGTTTGAAAACAAAACAAAAACAAAGTGGAAAAGTCATAAAAATGTCTCCCCTTGATGTGACAGGTGCCAACCTCATGACAACGGGCTATAGGGGATTGAATTTGCAGCTAATAATAATGTTGCTGATCCACTATCTTTCCCCCAAAATCACTATTTCAATGAGCGCTGTTCGGAAGCTGCTGCACCAATCATCAGCAGACTCTCACCACAGACGAAACTCTCGCGTGGTTTGATCTTTTTACTCTTCATCCCTGACTGTCAATGGATCTACAGTAGACGTGCCCTCCAGTCTGTGAGACCTGGTAAACCCTCTGGGCGTCTCCAGGATCGGGGGTTTTATAGTAAATCTGAATGACAGAAGGAGGTGTGGGCACATGACTGCAGTGCCATGCGTCCCTGCTTGTGCTTTTTGTGCGCACCTCCCCTGTCGTTTACCACTGCGTCAAAGCTGAGGAGCGGTTGGTAACACGTGGGTCGACCTCAAAGACTGTACTGTAACTGTACAATAATCTGAATACTGGATCTGAATATCGTCTCTGACCGCGGACCGACTGGTGGATGCACGTGGCCTCCATCAGCGCCTTACTACAGAGGTAGGCGTTTCTGGCCATGAGATCTACTCATGGATGTATTATGTTATCTACTACTCAGACCCAACTCCAGCATTGTGAAAGCGGCTTTGAATTGGGAATTCCCAAGCGTAGTTTCCTGAGGATTATACAAATAGAAGTTAAAATATCATATTATACATTGGATTACAGAGGGTTATTTATTTAATGTCAAAGTTGAAAAGACAAATGTTGTGTATACTTATGAAAGACATTGATAATCATATTGTATTTTCAGGGGAGTTCTCTTTGAATATAATTATCACTGCGTATGTCCAGTCTTTGATTCCATGGTTCCTTTCATTTCCAGGCAGTGCCATGGCAGATGACAGCGGCTTACCTCAGCAGATTGAGAGTGTGGAGAGGAGTATAGTGTTTCTCAGACAGGAGCACCTGACTATGTTGCATGGCCTTCGCATGGAGCTTCTGTCCTTGCACAAACGTTGCACAGGTGGGAATAGAAAGAGCCTGGCACCACGAGCACTATTTATTAATTGTATTAAATGGAATTGAGATGCATTCATGAACAACAAGTGCTGTAACTACTCCGGATTATACAAACCCATTTATTCACCTCCATGTTTTAGCGGTAGGGTAAACTGCACTGGCAGAACATGCAAACTTCACACAGAAAGGCCTGTCTGTGTGTTCTTCTTGCTGTGAAGCACAAGTGCTCACCCGTGCTATTTTCTTAAAGCTTCTTAATGCAAAGTAGGGGCAGATAATAAATCCGTCCGTCAATCTTAAAATGTAGGATAACTATTGTTTAATGAGTCATGATTATTGAATTCTGATGTCATATTTCCTGTAGATGACATCATTTCCTGTAAACGACTCCATTGAAAATGTTGTGCACCATGGTTGTGCAGTACTCACACAAAGGCATGGAGGGTGTATACATGTAGCTATAGGAAATGTATAAGCAAAGTGATTTACAGACATTAAAAAACATACTACAAAAAAGAAAAAACTGACTAAGCTCACCAGGGAGAACACAGGGCAAAAGTGATGGCAATGGGAGCAACTGGTCGATGCAATAAGTTTCTGGTCAGCAATTGTCAATGTACCGGTAACTACTTTGTAATTAACCATGTCATCATGGATTGTGGATTGTATAACATGGATATATGATATACAGTATATAATACATTACTGTTAAATGAGAAATTAATATATGATTCCTCATTATGACACCATTTTAACTCTGTTGTTCTCTTTGTTCATGTTTTTTTGTTGACAAGCGTTGACAACTGAGTTAAAGCTGAAGCTCCAAGAAGAAACTCGATCAGGTAAGTTTTTGTATCACAGCAGGAATCTGCCTCCACACATTTAATCTTTTCATTTATGTCTGTTCATTCGATTGCATTCATTGTGTTTTTATAAAACCCTAATTCACAATAGCAGTAGTCTCGGTGGCCTTTACAAAGTTGTTTTGCAGACAACAGATGCAATAATGTCAAACCAGAAGCGGGATGACCAATGTCAGTCTGTAACTGTTGTCTGTAATGATCATAAATGCGGCAGTAGCTCCAGAACAACATATAGTCTCTATAAATTACAATTATAAGAAAAAAGAAATGTTAGATAAGATGATCAATTAGTCAGAATATTATGTCTTGCTTAAATCTGTTAATTTAGAGTGTTCAGTTACAGACAAAATTAAATTTTACACAAAAGACGGCACATACTGAAGCATGGATGCGACGAGTACTTTTAAAAGATCAGAGGAGATATAAAGACAAGAAAAAAATAAGTATATGAGACCGAACTGAACAAATTCAAAGCCCATATGAGACCTGGGATGACGAGAAGAAACATTGGTCAGACTCGCCTCTGTCTTGGCACCGATCTTGCTGAGACGCAAGAAGGGTCCGTGGCGTTTTTCACCGCGGTAAAGTGACCCGACATTTTGCCATCGCGGTAAAGTGGTCTGCACATTAAAAGTGGGTTGCCCCTTTTGTTGCTACTTACGATAAACGTGGAACAGGATGCCGCGGGGATGAGCAACCAAAATGCAATGTTTAAAATGAATCATCATAGTGACAAAGTGTGCAGTGAAAGTAGTTGCAAAACGTAAATTTGTTTATGAATTTTTATCCCCTCATCCCCCCCCGGCTTCCCGTTCTACGTTTACCGTAGGTAACAGCATAAAAGGGGAGCCACTTTTCCAAAAGAATTGGAAAAAAAACTTAGAAGAAAGATTCTATTATTCAATTTAAGTATTGTAATATAATGGTGTGGGAATAAAATGGCCCTTGTGAGATATTGAATTAATAAATATATTGTCCAAGTTTTAGAATTATCTTCTAATCATCATCGCAAAGACCAGTTTAGTGCCTCAGATCCTTATTCATTTGTTAATTGTTCCACATCAACAGGTTCAATTCACCTTTATTAAAGTATTCCTATAAACTCCAGGACAATTGTCAAACTTG
The DNA here is from genome assembly GCA_964034765.1 of Knipowitschia caucasica. Classification (NCBI taxonomy): domain Eukaryota; kingdom Metazoa; phylum Chordata; class Actinopteri; order Gobiiformes; family Gobiidae; genus Knipowitschia; species Knipowitschia caucasica. The sequence continues at coordinate 7,188,666 of OZ035832.1, forward strand.
GCGATAATTCTCTCAAAGAGCTATAGACGTTTTTGATGTAAACCCAACCTTTCACAAAGACCTATATAAGACCTGCGTTCCCACGAATGTACTTTCTGATTGAGCCTTGATTGTACATACTACAGCTTAGTACATGAATTACATACTTTGTTTTTTTTACTACAGATTTACACGATGAAGAGGTGCTCCTAGAGCTGCGTTGTAGTGACATGGAGAAATGCCTACATGAGGAGGATTGTTATATTGGAGAGCTCCGCACAGAACTGGGTCTAAAGGGCTCCTTGGTAGGGGCTCTCAGAGCTAACCTCAAAGAAAAGGAGCGCAGTTTTTTAGAAGAGCTCAAACGTCGTAGCCACTTTTCCACTCTTCTTAATACAGAGCTACAGAAGCAAGCGGAAGCAGCAGCATATCTCTCCTTCCAACTGCATGCGGCCAGGCAAAAACTGCATCACCAGCGACTGCGGCAGAGGCAAAAACTCAGTGTCCACAGTCAGGGTGCTCATTATGAACCAGGTCAGAACTTTCTTTTACCACAGATGCCATCTGAAGCTGTATCTCCTGTGGTCAAGCCCAAGCGGAAGAACGCAAAAATGTCCCAGAGAGTCCAGTGGACAAGAGAGTGTGTGCCGATGGAGAAAGTCCTGGGGCCAGCCGAGCCTACAGCAATGCCTGACCCTGCTCTCTTCCTTAACCCGCGGTGGCACAGAGCTCGACAAAGGGACCCTGGTACACTGCCACCACTTCCATTGGGACGCGAGAAGGAGAATCTCATGGGAAATTATGTGGAGGAGACTACACCTTCCCAGAAGCCTGCATCTTCAGCTGCCGTGCCTCCTGCTGCAGAGACTAACACAGATTAGCAGTTTGTTTTACTGAACTGTTATTATTTACTCTTAATTTATTTTTATATTCTAGCGCAGTTTGAGAGATAGACATTCTACTAAACTATACATGCACTGAAATTCCTTTTCATAATTCACAAGCATCTGATTTTATGAGAAGTGTTTGCGTCTACCGGGATCTTGGAAATGTGCGCAAAGGGATTCTGTAAGTTCTGGATGTGCAGGAATACTGGGAACCTAACTGATCGAAGACCCTTCTGCATTAGGCCATGTGTGTCAGAATGTTGGGCCTGGCTGGTCAGGTGCTACACTGATCTTTGAAAGGATGAGTCTTATTTAGGTTCTAGTGAAGGGTTTCTTTTGTCCAACAAGCCAATTGTGACAGAAACAAAATGGACGACTTTTTTGGACCACAAGGCCAAATGTTTACGAGAACTTAAAGTTCGCAACTGAGCAGTTGGAATAACCATGTTCATTTTGGTTTATTTTGTTTTTTTACATACAGTTTAAAAATGACATGTTGACACTAGTGGTCATTTATTGTTATAGTTTGTATTTACGCCTCAAGAAAAGTGCATGCCTCAACATAAAATAGTTTGGGAAATCCAGTATGCCAAGTACACACAAATTCCAATCAATATTTCATTTGGATTAAATAAAAAACTTGGGTAGATTCACCAAAATAGTGGCTTGTGGCATGTTTTATGGCCAATATTTCAGTGTTATTTATTTGAATGTATAATCTCTACATTTTTGAACGGCCTTACAGATTTCTATTATTTTCCAGTACAGTTATTATTTTAAGATTTTAATTGATATGCTATCAATTAAATATTAATATATTGTGATTCATTTTAGTATTCAATAAATAATGAATAATTTGTATGTAACTGTTGAAATAAGGATTTCTATTGAAACCTAATAGGCTCAGGGATATTTTAACTATTTCATTTTATAAGAGGAATAAGGTACACATATCCCAGAAAATGTACACTGTGTGGAGAAAAATGTCTGCACAGCTGCTCAGAGACATTCTTGGTGTCTGAGAATAAACTATTGGGAGATCAGCATATGTGCAGGCCTTTTCTCCCACACCAATATTTAGTTTTAAGGATTATATGTGAATATCAAGATGATATCAAGTGAATTTAACAGAATTTTAAAAGACATTTTTTGATGTCAAGATATTGTATTTGTTTTCTGGGGATTGTTAGAAAAGTTACGCTTTATCATCATTTAAAATGTTAAGTGATGAATACTTTTTAAAAAAATACATATATATAATAATAAAAAGACAGTATAAATGTACAAACGATTATTTAGCACCAAAATATATTGTTCAAGCTTCTATTTATTTAATAACACATTGATATAATATTCATGTGACAGATGTGAAGTAACAAATGGACTCTAATGGTTATGCAAGTTTAGACTGCCGGGGTAAAAATTGTTTGCCTCTTTAAAGCCATATTATGCATGATTTTGTGTGCTGACTGTATTTTCTCAATTTTAAAGAAACAGGCTCTTGAAAATGCGTTTTTTCTTGTAGTTGAACAATTTATAACAATATCTGTATCTCTTGATAGTTTGAATATAAGCTATTTATAACTCTCAAGAATATACAATGAATCAATTTTTAATTTTCAGAAGCAATAAGAATTCTATGTTTACAGCCTTCAAAGCAACAATTTCTATATCGTTGACGATCTTGGGGCAAGTGTAAATGAACCAAAGACTTAAATCAATGGGCTGCAGAATGGACATTCATGCCTTTTTTCTGCAAATATACTGAATATATAGAATGCAACTTTTTTCTGAACAGAAATGTAAATGTTCTTGATTTGTTGTACTTGGGCCACACTGTGTTTCATGCACTTTAAAAAAAAAAAAAAAAATAGAGTAAAACATTTCTGTATTTAAAGCCTTAGAATTCTTGCTTTGTGTGTTGTCTTTAACTTGATATCCATGTTAGTCTTAGACTATAAATACTATATTTATGCTAAAATATACACGATACAAATACTAGAAAATAAACACACATATACATTATTAAGGTAAATGCAAATGTGACTAAATATTTATATAGACTATAATACCTCTCCATAGACCCTAGAAAGGAAGGGTAACGGATGCATGGCGAACAATAGATTATTAATTTGTTCTAGTTGCCAGTCAAGTACAATAACCATGTAATAAAAAGTTACAAATAGCCTCGAAAGTGATGTATCTGGCTTTCCGTAGTGCCACGCGCAGTGGGTGGGGACTGCAACGCAAAGGCAAATAGGTCAAGAGGAGGAGAGCAAAACCACGTGTGCCCACACCATGTACAGCACTGTCCTTTCTCTGTAGACTTGTTTTTGTAAGCCTGTGCTTTCGTGCATGTAGAAAGACTGTGTGAAGATAACTATCCAAGCTTACTCACCGCCTGATCAGTCAACCAACGACAGCTGGGGGTCGCCTCTCGGACAGTCGACCATGGTTAGCAAGACCGATGACATCCCGGCGACTGTGCCTGACTGTAATCCGCTTGATCTGGTGACTGAAGTTGGGGATGGAGCCCAGAATGAAAAAGCAATCTGCCCTACCTCCATAAAGGACTCCTGTGCTTGTGGTAAGACTGTCATAATCCACTGAGTCTAACTGATGAGTCCCTTCATATCGGATCACTAAGTGTGACCGGTTATAGAGGTTGTCTTGTGTAAATTGTGTCTGGGCTGCTCCAAGTAGAAGTTGAGCATTGTGTGTGTCTGTTCGGTCTCCTTGGTAGAGCTTGTCAGACAAGATTACTCTATTGCAACCAGTGCAAACACATGCTTCAGAATCTCGCTAAATGTCGTGCTCTTTTGTCTGGTTTGTCTTAGCAATGTTCTGCGCATTTGTTCTCTGTATTTATTGAACTGGCATGCTTGGCAACATGCTAGCATACCTTGTGCTAACTAGAAATTGTTTGATTTTGCGATACTGATCACGACTTGGCACATGACTCTTAAAAATGCCATTGCAAATTGTTTCCCGCAGACACTGCTACGCTCCATGAGAGCTGACAACAGATGTAAACTATTCAACTGTTGTGGACGTGTTGTGTTGATATTACACATGTTCAAGAGCAGCGCTGACAGGAGTGAACTGAAGGTCACCTTCAGTGGAGCAGTTCATTGTCCCGACAGATGGGGGAAGACCAGTGTGACACTTTACCCTTTCTCCTTAAAAAGTGTCTCCCATCTCTCAACTTGCCAGCTCTACCTATTCATACTTGTGTTTGTATTAGATGTGCTCAGGCCCGCAGCTTAAATATTCTCGATAATGTTGACTTTTCCCTTTACTGTTACGATGCTTCCCCCACACATTTAGCTTTTTCTCTAATGGTTTGCGCTCGACCTGGAAGCGGAAGTGGAATGTTACAAAAAGTAAAAGCCGCTGCTGCTGGTGTGCTCCATAGTCTGTGCACACAGCAAACAGAAAGGTTACTTAAATAATTCGCGAATAAACTGCACACGCCGCCGGCCTGGTGTGCTGCTGGTGAGTATTTGTACGTGGAGCCTTGGGGACCTCTAAGATCGACGCGGATGTCTGTACATAACTGCGCTGGCAGCTCAGTTGAGGTTACACAACTTTAGGAGGTTTGACAAGTCATCCCACTTCAATTTAATCTGGATCATTTTGAATAGGCTCTAAACAAATTGTGAGCATTTACATTATGCGAATCACCCTTACGGCTGTTTGTTGAACCCTTGCAGCTCCCAGGGTCGACTTGCTGGTTAGTGTTGTAGCCGTGGCTTCATGTCAAGGTCCTTAACAGTTACTTGTGGCTTTAATTTTCTCGCAAAGCAAATTATTCTCTGACCCTCTTGTGCAACAAGAATTTAAATGTTTAGGCACCTGCGAAGTTTAAACAATATAAACTTCTTGATCACAGGGATGTGTTTTGTCCACTTCGCTATGGCATGAACTTCACGTGTCTATTATGCAGTTAACTTCTTAAAACCTGTATAGAGCGATAACATCCCTTAAACCTCGTTTATTACAAAGTTATAGCACATGATTGAAATTGTAGAGCCCTCTTGGGCAGAACTGGAAATGTGTCATGAGTGCCATAAGAAGCCTCTGAATAGGGCTGTTAGTTGGGAACGAGCTTGGAGTCAGTATGCTTCCTTTATAGCACAGGAGGTTTCTAACACTCACCGAAGTTATTTGTTTATTACTATTATTGAGCTACTTCAGAATGAGTTTGTAATTTTTTTATAAGTTTTACTACCTCTGACCAAAAAATTATGTGCACTCACAGAAGTACATATAACTGTTCAAATAAGAGTTTTACTTCCACAAGCACAAGATTTTGTCTGTTTGCGGAACACATTATGACCATGGACGTTTTTCACACACAAGAAACCTGTCCCTATTGTCCACTAATTCCAATTTAGTGGACAATAGGGAATTTAGAGGTTAGGAACAACCTCTTTTTGTTGTGTTCACAACTATGAAAATAGCCCGATACCATGCGAAAAGGATGAGAACCTTGAAATGGAAAGAATTAAATGAGAATGAGATTTTGTAGGATGGTCTGCGTTATAGATGCATCACCAAAAGGTTCCTGGTTTCACCAGAGCAGGAGCCAAAACAAATGGGTATACAATTACTAGTTGAACTATAAAAGATGCTACTGCTTGAGGGCTTGCATTTTGACCACTATCAAGTTTGGATGAAACTGACAGGATTTGAAGATAAACTAAGATATTGTATTTTTTCTTAAACAAAATCAGACTTTCACACGTTACAACAATAACATTAATAATGAAGTTTCTGTTGATAATATCACAGTGGGTGTTGGTTGTTTAGTGGGTCCCGGCCTGAAATGTTTGGGGACCCTGTTGTAGATTTTATTATTTACCAAATTTCTTTATTCTTACAGAACATAAAGGAGATATTATGATGAACGGCAGCAAAAGCATTCAACAAACTGAGGATTCTGACGCACAACAGAATGGAACCGGTGAAGATTCTAACGAACAGGAAGTCATTGTGATTCAAGACACGGGCTTCACTGTCAAAATCCAAGCACCCGGGACCGAGCCCTTCGATTTGCAGGTATATACGTTTTATATTTTTCAGCTGTACGCAGTTGTCAAGACTTCTGTTCAAGTAGTATGGTAAATTCACGAATGCAATGGTGATTTTCAATGAATAAAACTTGTATAACAGTCAGTGTACTGAATGAATCAATGAACATATGCCTTGACTGTCTGTGAATAATGCAGCTTATCAGTGCTTCAATTTGCATTTATATTTGTGGCCATTTGACCTACTTGGGCATAGGTCAAGTGATCCCCCCTCCCCGGATAAAACTGAGAGATTGTACCAGAATCAGTCCTGAAGCTGACAATCTGGATCAAGGCCCCTTATTTTTATTCACAAGAAATCTGGAAATGCCAAGAAAACTAAATCTGTTTAACACCCTAAATTGATGTGCTTCAAAACTAATATTGTTTTTGGTGCTTTCACAATAAGGTATCACCGCAGGAAATGGTGCAGGAGATTCATCAAGTGTTAATGGACAGAGAGGATACCTGCCATCGCACATGTTTCTCACTGCAGCTGGATGGAAATGTTTTAGACAACTTTGCAGAGCTTAAGTCAATTGAAGGGCTACAAGAAGGATCAGTCCTCAAAGTGGTTGAAGGTCAGATTGTGTGCTTTTTTTTTTTTTTTTTTGCTCCTTACAGAATAATCATTCTAACTTTGGTTTTCAAAGCGGGGTGTCTGAGACTCTAATATAGAGGGTATGACAACATTTCAAAGTAAAACTTCAAATAATGTCCCTGCATTTTGCGACTTGAGTATTTAAGTGAAATTAAATGATGATAATAATCAGTAACGCAAGCTTTGCCTCCATTGAATACATGGATAATTAAATTATTACTGCCTCATATTGTATTCAGCCAGGGTCTCAATTTGCCCTACCTCTGCCCCTCACACATTTTTGATGCCATGTTGTAGCATAAATCTTTAAACAATTGTATAACTACAAATATTTTCCAAACTGCCTTTTCCTCCACAGTCAGCATTAACTCTTTCATGTTTTGTTTTTTTAGAGCCGTACACTGTTCGTGAAGCTCGCATACATGTGCGCCACATCAGAGACCTCCTTAAGAGCCTTGACCCTTCAGATGCTTATAATGGTGTGGATTGCAACTCATTATCATTTCTCAGTGTATTCACTGATGGCGATCTTGGAGGTAAAGGCACTGTGTTAATTTGTAATAATACATTTCAATGTAATGGATTCAACTGTAAAAATAAATTTACAGAGAATGGTAAAAGGAAGAAAAAGGGGAATGAACTGGAGCAAATAGACTGCACTCCTCCAGAGCATATTCTTCCTGGCAGCAAGGAGCACCCTTTAGCACCCCTCCAGCCTCAGAACAAGGACTGGAAGGTGTTTCACCACTATGATACTACTTCATATATGAGGGCATAAGATGCTAAATCAATCTTTAGTTTGTTTACCTTGTAATTTGCACACTGGTTTGCTCAAACATGCCAAAGATTCTCACTATATAGCAGGCAGAATGTTATTTTTTCTTTTGATTCTAATGTTGTGTTATTTGATAGCCAATGCAATGCCTGAAGGTCTTAACAATGAGTGGATGGAATCCCCCTCCGGGGAACCGGAAGATGCATGGTGACCTTATGTACCTGTATATTGTGACTGTGGAGGAGCGCCATATTAGCATCACTGCCTCGACACGTGGCTTTTACCTCAACCAGTAAGTGTTCTGTATGTTGATACATCAATAAAAGCACAATCATTAATTCTTACATTTGATGTCAGGTCCACTTCGTATACATTTAATCCCAAACCAGCTAATCCAAGCTTTCTGAGCCATTCTTTAGTAGAACTGCTGAGCCAGTTAAGTCCAGCATTCAAGAAGAACTTTACTGCCTTGCAAAAGAAAAGGTAAATTCCAGATTTGTACTAATATGTAACTTTTGATGGTTTTTTTTGTGATGCATGTAACCCTCCAGTTTGTAAACCTTGGAATGGTGGGGTTTAAGCTGGTGCCAAACAGGAACTGAAGGCTATATCAACAAGCTGTTAATATACATTCTCCATCTCTGTGGAGCAATTATTCTGCTTACTGACCATTTCATTACTTAATGTTTCTCAAATGTCTGAATCTAGATTAAGAAAATGTTGCATTTCAATAAACAAATCTCATTGAGCAACCTTAACGTGAAAAGACAAAAATTAAAATAATAATTAGATCTTATTTGTTGTTTTACATCTGGCAGAGAATCTCATTAAGGGCTATAAAGTTTAAAAAAAAATACCGTTTGATTGTAAACTGGCTCCTTTTTTTCCAATGTACTCGGTTGAAAAAACAAAAAATAGATTTCTTTTTATGCGATTGTGTGTTCTAGAGTCCAGAGACATCCATTTGAGAGGATCGCCACTCCTTTTCAGGTTTACAGTTGGACAGCTCCACAAGTTGATCATGCCATGGATTGTGTCCGAGCAGAGGATGCTTATACATCTCGTCTTGGTTATGAAGAACACATTCCTGGCCAGGTAGACAATTTATTTTCAAGAATTAAACTGTGGCAAAGTTTGTATCCTCATGAAGAATGTTTTCTACAGACCCGAGACTGGAATGAGGAGCTACAAACAACCAGAGAGCTACCTCGTAAGAACTTGCCAGAACGACTACTAAGAGAACGTGCTATTTTCAAGGTTTTAATCCTCAATTTATCTTTTTTAAATCAACAATTTCCATCATGCCTAAACCCCTTATTTATTCTAGGTACACAGTGATTTTGCAGCCGCTGCGACTCGTGGTGCCATGGCTGTGATTGATGGAAACGTTATGGCTATTAATCCAGGAGAAGAAACCCGAATGCAGATGTTTATCTGGAACAACATATTTTTTAGCTTGGGTTTTGATGTTAGGGACCATTATCGGGAGCTCGGAGGTGATGCTGCTGCTCATGCAGCTCCAACCAATGACTTGAATGGGGTTCGGGCTTATGGCGCTGTGGATGTAGAAGGCTTGTATACGCTGGGCACAGTAGTTGTAGATTATAGAGGATACCGTGTTACCGCACAGTCAATAATCCCAGGCATTCTGGAACGAGAGCAAGAGCAGAGTGTCATATATGGATCAATCGATTTCGGAAAGACTGTTGTGTCACACAACAAATATCTGGAGCTTCTGGACAAGACGAGCCGGCCTCTTAAGGTAACTAAGTATGTGCTACTATATGGACTTAGAGGGGGGTGTCTCAATCAAGACCAAAATGTATACATTTTACACAATGAATCCCATAATTGACAGTTTAGACACAACCAGTTTTATAGATCCCATGAGGCAGTGAAGGGAAAGTCTCACAAAGGACATCAGTGTCTCATATCTAGACTTCCCCCGATGAGCAAATGTACTCCACTTGTGTGTTCTGTACAGACACTCACGTCACCATGGGCCATTGCAGGCCAATATGTTGCATTACAACATCATCTCTGACATGAAAGTATATTCGCAGCAGTGGTTTGGACTGAGATTTTAATACATGTTAACATAAAGTATGTTACAATTTAATCAAACTTTGGTTGATATGTATGTATGATTTTCCATCTTTAAATTAGATTCTGTGTGTATATATATAATGGGATTATTTATTTCCCCTCAGGTCCAGAAGCACAATGTACTAAATGAAAAGGATGAAGCTGTGGAACTTTGCTCCTCTGTGGAGTGCAAAGGCATTATTGGAAATGATGGCCGCCATTATATTCTTGACCTACTCCGTACTTTTCCTCCTGATCTGAACTTCCTCCCTGTGGAAGGAGTAGAGCTCCCTGCAGAATGTCTGCGCCAAGGCTTCCCCCGCCCTCATAGACACCGCTTGGCTTGTTTACGGCAGGAGTTAATCGAGGCGTTTGTTGAACACAGGTAGTCAATGTGTATCTAATACACCTGTTTTTTAAAATAAGAAAAAATACAATATCAGAGTATACAGTACAAATTGTGTTTTTCTACCCCAGATATCTTCTTTTTATGAAAATGGCTGCACTGCAACTCATGCAGCAAAAGGCAAATCGGGACACCAAAGCTTGTGCAGCCATTGCTGAAGGCTCAGAGACCACCACAATAAAATTGGACTCTACTCAAACCATGAACGCTGATTCCAGTTCATTTACCGACACGCCAAACACAACCGATGGCAAAATCTCAAACTCCACCAATGAAGGTCCACTTGACACTACCACAGCTACTCAGAATGGAGCGTGTGAGAGCCCACTCGAGGGCAAGGATCTGGAAGATGGTATTCCAGCACTAGCTCAGGCAAAGGAGATTGCAGAAACCTTGGTCACCGAAGATGGAACAGGCATTGGTATGTTGAAAAGTAATTATTTAAAATGAGACCACCCCCTCGTACATCTGTAACCCTGCACATGTGTACAAACACACTTAAAACTTTTAATTTTTATCCACATTTATTAAGTTTATAAAAATATGTGAACACCGTTAAATCAAAATTCATGTCTTATTTGGTGGTGTCATTTTTTTCCATTTTATTTAATTGTATCTCTTCCTTGTGATCTTAAATTAGACTCCAAAAGCAGAGAGTTGGTCTTGAATGCATGCAAAGCTGTTGGCTCCATCAGCAGTTCATCTTTTGATATACGCTTCAACCCTGACATTTTCTCTCCAGGTAAGGCACTTGTACTGAAATTGTGGATAGTAGCATTTTCTTTCTCAATATTAATGAATGTATGTTTCATTTAAAATCAGGAGTGCGGTTTCCAGAGGACAGCGCTGATGACATCCAAAAACAAAAGCAGCTTCTAAAAGATACTGCTGCTTTCCTGCTGTCTTGTCAGATCCCATCACTCGTCAGTATTTTCAGAAATTTGGGCGTTTGGTAATATAGGTTTGTTTATAAGTTTTGTTTTATGTTCAGGTTAAAGATTGTTTGGATCACACTGCGCTGCCTTTGGATGGAGCCACTCTCACAGAGGCCCTGCACCAGCGGGGCATTAATGTTCGCTATTTGGGCACTGTTCTCGATTTCATTGACAAAACGCCTGCCAAAGCACAACTGGATCATGTCTATGTGAGCTCCCAATCAGCCCCAAGAATGTGAAGTCTTTTTCCTTTTGCATACTTTGAAACCACTCTTCATCTTTGTTTTCTTAGAGAATAGGAATCTGTGAGCTTATCACCAGATGTGCAAAACATGTCTTCAAGATATACCTTCAGGTAATTAATAATGCTATAATAATGTTTCTCAATAGAACCGATCTTTTTTTTATTTTTATGGATGTGTATTTGTAGGGAGTGGAGTTGTCTGCGCTCTCTGCGGCTGTGAGCCATTTCCTAAATTGCTTCTTGAGCTCTTTTCATGATGCGGTGGCCCATCTTCCTTCTGATGAACTGGTGTCACGTCGCAAGAGTCGAAAACGTCGTAACAGAGTCTCTGGCAATGGGGACACAGCCTGGGCCAGTCTGACTCCCAGTGAGCTTTGGAAGAACATGATTTCAGAGGCACAATCTTACTACCACTTCACCCTAGTTTGGTAAGACATTTGTCTGCTGTTGAAAAATGTGTGTGTACATAAAAGGATGCTGAATTAGTTTCATTGTACAGTGAAAGCCTTGACCAGGTTGTGGAGAAATATGGTCTTCAGAAGATCACTCTTCTCAGAGAGATTTCATTAAAAACTGGAATTCAGGTACCCTTTCCTGGATATTTGTAGCAACAAAAAAGCATACACCAAATGGCTTTTGGTTAAATGTTTTGATTTTCCATAGATCCTGATAAAAGAATACAACTTTGACAGCCGTCACAAGCCAGCTTTTACAGAAGAAGACATCTTGAACATCTTCCCTGTTGTTAAACATGTCAACCCTAAAGCCTCAGATGCCTTTCACTTTTTTCAGAGCGGTCAGGCCAAAGTACAGCAAGGCAAGTCTTTTTATATTTTTATACTTTATATATATTTATATTATATTCTGATTATGCTCAGTTCTCATCTCTTCATGTAGGGTTTTTGAAGGAGGGCAGTGAGCTCATCAATGAAGCTCTGAACCTTTTCAACAATGTTTATGGAGCCATGCATGTTGAGATTTGTGCCTGTCTACGTCTCTTGGCGCGCCTTAATTATATCATGGGGGACCACGCAGAGGTGAATATATTTTGCTTGAGATTATGAGAGACTTCTTCACACTTCTTTACGATTTATTCTCAGGCTCTTAGTAACCAGCAGAAAGCTGTTCTGATGAGTGAAAGAGTGCTGGGCATTGAGCACCCAAACACCATTCAAGAATATGTGAGTATTTTTTTTAGTTTAAGTGCAATGAATAATGTAGGTTTTGACATTTTTTGTTTTCCTAGATGCACTTGGCCCTCTATTGCTTTGCGAATGGACAGCTGTCAACTGCCCTGAAGTTGCTTTACCGCGCTCGTTATCTCATGCTGTTAGTGTCTGGAGAGGACCACCCAGAGATGGCTCTCCTTGATGTGTGTGAATATTTGTACTGAAGAACCAATACATTATTGATCCTGTTTATCTTAGTAAAGTCATTAACCATGTGCATGTTTTTGTTGATAGAGTAACATTGGTCTGGTTCTACATGGAGTAATGGAATATGATTTATCACTGCGTTTCCTTGAAAATGCCTTAACAATCAACACAAAATATCATGGAACCCGATCCCTAAAAGTGGCTCTAAGGTTTGTAAAGTAGATTTCGGTATTCATTGGAAACTTTTGTATCGTCTGTTAACATAGTGTTCCATCTCAGTCATCATTTGGTGGCTAGAGTCTATGAAAGCAAAGCAGAATTTCGCTGTGCTCTTCAACATGAAAAAGAGGGTTACACGATCTACAAGAACCAGGTGTGACATATTTCACCTCATAAAACCCTTTTTACCATTTTACTTTGTTTTAACTTTGAACACTTTTCTTTCAATAGATGGGTGAAGTACATGAAAAAACCAAGGAAAGCTCAGAGTACCTTAAGTACCTTACACAACAAGCTGTAGCATTACAGAGGACAATGAACGAAATATACAAAAATGGCTCTAATGCCAGCATCATGCCTCTAAAGGTTATTGCCTTTTGTGCATAATTGTCTTTTTATTTTTCCATCAAAAATGTAAACGTTTATTTTTTTATGTTACAGTTTACTGCCCCCAGCATGGCCAGTGTGTTGGAACAGCTCAACATTATCAACGGCATCATATTTATACCTCTCAGGTAAAAAAAAAAAAGTCTATAATCCTGTGTAAAGAAATACCAGGTGTGGGTCAAAACATTGTTTTTCCCATTTCAGTCAAAAGGATCTGGAGAACTTGAAGGCAGAGGTGCAGAGACGGCAGCAGCTGCAGGAGCTGGGAAAGGCCGAAGACACAGAAGATATCCCACTGGAACAAAACGACAATGACAAAATACCAATTGACTAATGTATAACACTGTCATTGAGCCTGTGAAATCACAAACTCTGAGGCTTCAGTCAAGCCGATATAATAATTGAAGGGTGACACACACAAATTGTGTGCCTTTTTTGAAAATGTGTTTCCTATACAATTATGAAAGGCAAGTCAGATCAATACTAACCAATAATTCTGATGTTTCTGGTTCAAGATGAATGGAAAAGCAGCCAAGCAGAAGACCAAGATGAGCATGACAATTTTGGCCAGGGCCTTATTAAATGTACTTACATTTCCTGCTTCAGATTTGCACAGTACAGTTGATCAAGTGTTTAGAATATCTGGTATAATCTTATCATATAGTCGTTCCCTCACTGTTCTCATTTAGCATAGTCCTGTCCTAAAACTCAGTTATTTCTCCGTGCACTAAGAATGACATTGCTTAAGCCCACAATGCATTGTTCAAAGGTTTCAAGAATGTACATATTTCCAACTATAGCAAGGGCATCTGTAGCTGATTGTTTATCTCAATAAAGGTGGGAAGCGATTAAAGGTGCCCAATGTCAGTTTGTTATACATTTGTTAATACAAGCAGCGCAATGGTGTGGGTGTGTGGGTGTGTGTGAAACCTATGTCCTTGTAATGCTGTTTTGGAGGTGGTATTTAGGGGCTAATGATGTATTAATTTACATCACATCCATTTTATAGAAGTTGTATAGAAGCAAAATATGTACAAATATAGACAAGTATTTGATTGTAATGGATTTGCATATTAAAATAGATTTCATTGTCTAAAAGCAATTAACAGTAATCTATTTTCTACACACTGTGGCATGTTGTATAACTGATGTGTGTAAATCTGTTTTGTCAAACATTTAGCTTGGCCTATTGCTGCTTCTGCTGCTGTATAGTTTATGCAATGGTTAAGAATACAGCAGTATACTATCCAGATGTTTATTTTTATAAATAAAGTTCATCTGCAGGATAGCTGTAGTATCTTTGTTTAAGAACAATCAATGCCTGCTGACCTTGTAACTAGTTTAATATATCATGAACTTACTAGTTATTAAGATCTCAACTTGAGCAGTAGTAATTGATTCCATTGTATTTGTTTTTACTGTTATCTTTTTATGTTTCTGTTTTGGGTAATGTATTTTTCTATGTCATGGAGAACATTAAAACTGATTGTTAGTTCATTGAGCAGTATTGCACTAGTATGTGCTACTCGGTTGTGTGATGAGACATTGCACAATTTAAAGACAAAGGGCTGCTCCAATGTTCAATGTACCAAAAACGAATGGGTTTGTAAAAATGCAATGTGTTCTTCTCATGAAAACCTGTAAATTGCTGCCCTCTGCAATGTGTGATTAAAGCAATATAGTGACAATATAGCCTGTTATGAGTTATACGTTTTGGACAAGTACATTAAGACATATCTATTAAAAAAGTTTATTTAATCTTCAAAATTAATCAAGTAAATAAACAAAACGAGGTAAACGTGTCTAAAACTAGCCATAACGGAGCGCTCCAAGCATTTTTTATTTTTTTTTAAATCTAATCATTTCGAGCGTTTGTCTGTCATAATTAAAAATACTAATCGACTAACCGAGCGTACAAAGGACGTGCGCGCTCACGTTTCCATGAACGCGTCTGGTGCGCGCTCACGAGAGAAGGCGATGCGGCGCGAGAACAAGCAGGAGGCAGTGCTGAGACCGTTCACCTCCACATCACAAGATCATATTTGAGAGCGGATATTTCACGCCCTGTTGGGCCGTGTCAGCGTAAGAGGACTGAAGACACAGGCATTCGAACCAAGAGGGTGAGTGCAAGACGTGTTGGACCCAGATTTAAGCGACACTGGCGTTAACTGTTATTCAAGGGAAATTAACCGTTGTTGCTGCAATTTCTGAATCTTTTTGTCTCAAAATGGCGGCTAGGCCCTAGCACAGGATCAGCGGCAGGTATGTTGTTCAGGTCTAACGGAACAACTAAGAGTGGCCATAACGCAAGTTATGTGTGTGAAATCTGCCCATGGGCGCCATGGTGTCTTTTTTTGTATCACCAGTCATGCAGTGCTAACCAGCAACACTTGGGTTCTTGAAGCCAACTTCCCAAAAGACGATGCTAAGTTAAACCTCTCAAGTTATCTTAAACATAATCTTCATTAGCATTTTCTATTGACAATGTTGGTTCAAACCCATCTTTACGTATATTTGCATATTGATCTTGCTCAAATGAGCTGATAAGCCACATCTGTGACATTACAGTCTATGGCTGTGACACGATAATGTCACTGTGCGTAACTTTAAATTACAGAGACTTGCATATTTACAAACCTGAATGGAGTTTATCCTTATACTTTATGAAATAATACATTCGTGAGATTGTGGGGCAGTTATTGTGAATGTGTCGAGACTGGATGCCACAAACTATCCTATGGTATCATGAGATATGAAGAAATCCCTTTTCTCTTCGTAGATGCAGTCTGGATTCAGCTGGTGACTGGCATTTAGGAGCTCTGCTTCCTTTCCGCTGGAGTGAACTGCATTTCTTCCACAGCTCATCTGAGTACAGGGCGGGTCGTCATTTGTGTAACTCAGATCAGTGCAGTGTGCCTCCTTAACACCATGGTGCTGTCCCAACGGCAACGAGATGAACTGTAAGTTTTTGTTTTGTTATTCTTTTGTTCAATAATGCATTAATTTTCACAATATGTGAAATAAGTCAATTGTATGCCTAAACCACTGTGTTTTGATTTGCTTAGAAATGTAGGGATAAGCATTTTCCTGAGGCTCTCGGTGGCCTGTGCTTATGTCTCACAGCAAGAGGGTTTTGAGTATTGACTGATGCACAGTTGACCTGGGGATTCCAGGGCTCCTCACAAACTAGATACAACAATATATTAGTTTGCTATTTTTAGAATAATCTTTTTGTTTTGTTTGTATGGATGGATATGGATGGATTGTATGGATGTTTCTGCTACAATTGGACACCTGAATTTCTCATACAGGGGATCAGTTAAGTCTTTAATCCATCTATCTATATAGCAATAGTCAATTCCTCATAGTGTTTGTGTGTAGGAAAATGTAGCAGTTTTTAACTGGTCAAAAATATTTTATGTCCTGGTTCCAACCTGAGATTAAAGGTTGGATCTTCAGGCCTCTGAAATGGGTAAGAGGACAGAGGTGATGTCCTCTGACCTCTCTTCAAGAGTTTGCAATTAAAAGTGTTTTTCCAGCTGTCTAAATCTGTGTTTGCAGTTGTGGAATGAAGAAAAATGCACATCGAGCAAGTGTATAAAAATTAAAGGTTTTTTTCTGTTATTTGCCGTTATTTAAGCGATACTTACTCAGGTGAGGTTACATGGAGTATAGGGATGGGCAATAAATCGAATTTTGGCAATTAATCGGCTTTTGAAAAAATCAAATTCGTGAAAATTGTTAAATCGAATGAGGGAGATTGTGAGAGTTCCAGCAGCACATCAATTATACTTGCGATATCAGCACAGTCTGTACAAGACTTTTATAATATGTATTGGGGGAAACAAATAAAAAATTGTTTTGAAACTTAAATATTGAGCGGGAAGATAAAAAATATTTTAAGGGCAAAGTCTGTCTTGAGTGACTTTAATGAAAATCGATATCGTCCAAAGCAGGAAATAAAATCGAGATTTGACTTTTTTGCCATATCGCCCAGCCCTAATGGAGTATATGTATTACTGCATGATTATGTTTGTAGTATGGCACAAAATTATAGTTATTAGCACGAGTTGGCTGGATAGGCTTTGATCCTGACTGAAATATTGACGTATGAGGAGGGATTGAAAAGTGAAACTTTGGTGCTGATGGTGAGGACACGGGCACACTGAAAGCTTAGCACGGGAATGCCTGTGAAGGCAGATACTTATTTGAAGAGGCACAACTGTATAGAAGTGACAGTTGAGCTGATTGGTCCAGGTGTGTTTAAGTGAGATATTAACCTAGTCTTTCAGTCTGAACCTTTTGCTTTATTTCCATCACAACTTTCTGGTGAAATTTTGGGAAAGAACACAAATAAATGAAAGGTGTATTTCTAATATCTGTATATTGTATTGGGGAATCATACTCTTTGTATTTTCATAATCTGTTTTGTATGCAGATGTTCTTTTATAGTAAATGGTTGTTGTGACTTTTCTGTGGTCTTATGCTGTGGCTTGGGTCCATGTCGACTTTCACATGCCAGAGCTCAATATGCTTAACAATGTTTCCCTGTTTATAGATTAGTTGTGGGCAGAGTCTATTGGTATGTAGAGTTCTATTGGAATGCTAATCTTTCTAGATGTTTGCTCTTCACTGAAGCCTATACATCAGTTTCAGCATAATGAAAAATAAGGATTGTTACCATAGTGATGATAAACCATTCAAAACATTTGTATATTTGACCTATATTTATAAATGGTAAGAACTTCTGCATGGAAAAGGAAACTCATGAATGTACTACCCAAAACTTTGAATACTTTGTCATTTGATATTGTACCAGCTGCAGTTTGTTTTTTTTGTTTTTTATTGTAACTTCACAGCTGGTGTGCACATGATTTTAAAGAGGCAATAAATCAACCTTTTTTTGTTATGCATGTTTTTCTCCATTTAAAAAAAACAAACACAGGTCCAGGACAGAAACCAAAAACAAAATGTAAAATATGGAAATTGGTGTGTTCACAGTAAATTGTAAATTATAGTATCTGGACTTTAAAAGGTTATAATAATACCTCATCCTGACATACTGCAACACGAGCGAGCGATACAAAGTTGTTAGAATGCGTAATCAGCCTTTCCTGACATGCATTGAGCGATTTCGCACAGTCCTGCGTTGACGCCGACCCCTGAGATTTCTCCTTTATTTGGACGATTTCGCCGCAGTGTTCCGCCCCCAAACACTTATTGGTTATTGGTTGAAACACACTGCTTCCTGTTGACACGCTATGGATGAGAAGCTCATTTTCATAGTGCCGCAATATCCCATGATATATACGACCCAAAACACCTGCACCACAAACTATAACCAGGAAATGTCAGAAATCTCAGAGCGCCAGAAGTGTGTGTACTGTATGTCCCTCTCGATGATTTGATTGGTTTGGATTCTGAACCAATAGAATCTTTCAACAAAATCGTCATGCTGCATATCAGGACACGTTTGTGCGACATTTTGTCATTGCGCCGCTCGCTCTATTTCAGTGTGAGGTGTAACTCAAAAACTAAAATTACTTTAAAAATCTAACTTTTGAAAGAAGGCGTTGCAATCAACAAGGCATTTCGGCCACAATGCCATCTTTCATCATATTAGACTGGTGCACAGGTCTAAAAGAAATATCAAAATGTAGGCAAACCTCAGTTTTTATGTTTGTGACTCATACTACTCACATACATACATACTCACAAATAAAATCATATGTTACAGTCTTAAACTTTGCAATTCATATTGAAGTACTACATCTACACTAGCTGACGTCACCCATAGCTTTTAGCCTTAATGTGGAAGAGGCTATTAGGAATGTGTAACCAAGTATGCAAATGTTGTTAGCAATGAGAGAGCTACCAACAAAAGCCTTCTGATTGGTTAGTTGTTTGGGCTCAAATCTGGACTTATTAGTACAATCACATTGTAAACTCCAGGATTGAAGAGGCAAGAAAACCATTGATTTTTAAAGTCTAAAATGATGCGACTGAGCTTGGAGGAGTACAAATTAATCGCACCCAGTGATGGAAGATTTCTAAAAAGGTATAGCATGGTCTTTTCCGTTTGTGCTGCAACTTTTATCATTACCGGTAGTTGTTTGTGTTGCACATTTCAAATACATGCCACCCACTGTGCTTGGTAAAAAATAAAAACCTAAATTTTTTTAAGGGATAAGAATATAATCACAGCACGTTTAACTCTGTAGATGTCATTGGTTTTTGAGAAATGTATTGTGAAATAGACAAAAGGTGACCATGCCCTGTGTTTGGATTAGGAGATGGTGGACTGCATTAATAAATAACGGAAATACATGGAAGTAAAATGTAGGGGAAGTCTGTGGGAAGCAAAGTCTCTACAGAAAGTGTCCTGTATTTTGGTGCTTTTGTAGCAATTCTGCTAGTTTGGTGCCTAAATGGCTATGATCATCTAGGAAGAGGGTTCCATTTACAAGTAGCAAATTGGGAGAAAGCTGTGCTCCCACCTTGAGCCTCACACTGTGAATGACAAGAAGATTGAGGATCTGAGGCTGCGCACAGGAAAGAACTTTTGTGTTCCTTTCTTGGGTCAGCGGACTTATCCCTGCTGGCTGTTGTATAAATAGACCCAAGACACAAACTGACTGCTCTCCTCAAAGACCTGGAGGCACTTGTTTAGATGCGCTTTTCCTTTGAACACTCTTCCACATGAAAATCCCCCTTACAGGGCTCCATGCAAAACACAGCAAAGCCATTTGTGTTGTTACTGGGCCTGAATTCTACTGCTGTTGGTTCTGCTTGTGATTATCACAGATAATATGTCTAGGACTTAAAGGAGCAATATGTAAAAATCTGGCCAAAAGTGGTACTGCAGTGAGTCACAGTCAATATTTTGTAGTCCTCTCCCACTCTCCCTGACTCAGGTTGCCAGATTCACACCAAATCCAGCAGCAAACACAGGGAATTATTTTATCAGTTGTTTGTCCGTCTCCATTCACATGCCATGACAGCCGTGCTAATGCTGAATGAATGTTTTGATTCATGTTTTTTTATTATTATAATTTGGACATTTGAGATAAACAAAAACAAAATAAAAGCAATGTAATTATACATAGTTTATGCAAAATAAATAAGAAATTGATGTCCAAATAGGAGTGGGAAGCATGGATGTTGGAACGTATTTCTTCAGCGTATCAACATCAGGGTTTGCTCAAGAGGATATCACCTTTCAATTTTATTTATTCCCTATTTTTTAGACAAACATGTAAAAGTCCCACATCAAAAAGAGACTAACATTATTTTAATTGGGGTACATGTGGTCTTAAATGATTATTTTTACAATTAAGCTATAATCTGCAAAAAAACGTCTTGACCTTCATCTTTTACCGTTTTTAGAGCAATCTGTCATAGAATGTGATAACATGCAATAAATACAAAAAGACATAGTCCGGGATCGAACCCGGGTTCCTGCATCGAAAGCGCGCAGCTTAGACCACTAGGCCACCGATTCACACGAACAAAGACACCGTGAAGAACGCAGTCAAACTAGAAAATTCTGCATCACACGTAAACTTTTATCAGATGTCTCAATTGTTCAAAGGCATCCCGATATAAATCCTCGTTTTAGTCTTTGTTTTGTCATTAATTATTTGAGAGTCATAACAAGACCTTTTTTAGTTCTACGCCACATGTTATTTTACCACTGAGATTAATGAGCCGCGCGGAGTTCTGGCAACCCGATCACGGACTTACATGACACTTCCTGATTGGCGAAACGGCGGAGGGTAGGACATCAAAATCAAAACAAAAACAACTTTTACGGGTCGTAAAACTAATTTTGATAATCAAATATCTCGGCTGAACTACTGTTATCAGTTAAAGATGAATTCGAAAAGAGTATGATTTAATAACGCCTTTTGAAATATTCGGGTCATTTAATGATGACTTGACATGCAAATATTACATATTGCTCCTTTAATGATGAGATTACTTTAAATAATGACTTTGTATTGAATTGTTTGTATTGAATTTTTACAACTTTATACTATACTTAACATTATTTCACACACATCAGGACAAGATAAGATAAACCTTCAGGTTAGAGTACTTTGTAGTAAGTTTAGTTAGGGTGCTTTCACACCTGTTGGTCCAGTAAAGTGGTTCACTTGGACCCTAAAGTTGTTACAATGTTGCAGTTCTTAACTAGTTTGGTTCTCATTCACACCAGTGTTTTTGCAAATGAACCAACCACTGTGGATGTTGCATATTCTGCCACCCATGTGGTGGCGCTGTTCACAAAATACTGTGTATTGGATGATGTATGTGAAACCGGATTGGTGCAGGATGTGAAGAGGGAAAAATACCAGAAGAAAACAAACTTGTCAGATCTTTAACAATGAACTTCGTTACTCTAGTTTGTGGCTATTTTTTTTTTATCATCGTTGCTTTGTGCAGCACAAATACTGTTGTTCCAGTTTGTATCACAGAGATCAGCACGAGAACACTCTGCGGTTTTTTTTTGACTATTCTATCATATAAAAAAACAATGTGTGTTAAAAAGTGAGCTACACAACAGAGCAGGGCCATATTGAGGCAGGTCTGCGTTCTCACCAGCAGCGAACCAGACTGGAGTCCGCATGGAACCGTACCGAGACCAGCTCCCTAAGGTGGTCTCGGTACGGTTCTTTAGTCCGGACCAAATTTAACTGGTCCACTTTCACACCTGCTCAAACGAACCGTACTTGCAGGTGATCCAGACTCCAGTCCGTTTTAAGTGGACTAAATGGTGCAGGTGTGAAAGCACCCTTAGTATGCTATTTTGCATGTAGCATATTGTTTGTTGTAAATTAATAAAAACATTAGTTTAATTTACATTAATTTTAAGGTTTATGTCATAAATATTACTTTAGAACGAGTTTAGGTTTTGTTAATTTAGAATGTTTGTTACCATCACTATAAGAGAGATGGAGTTGCTGCTTTTGCATATCTTGTAACTTAGTAGAAGATTGTGATGAAACATACATTAGCATTTGTCTCATGCATAGACATGCTCTCCTTTTTTTTCAGATCTACAATATTTTTCAATTAATCAATATTTTCTGTTTCAGAAATCGTGCAATATCCGATTATCTTCGTTCCAATGGATATGAAGAAGCATATTCCAATTTCAAAAAAGAAGCTGAATTAGACGTGGTGAGTTGATAACACCCAAGTTTTGCAACCAAGGTTATGATTAGCTATCAGTCATCCTATATGAATTAAGGATTTTGACAATCAGTAAGTTTTATGGTTGGAAATTATAAAATCTGTGCCTCACTTTGATAGCCTGGGTACAGCTGAACTTCAGCCCCGCCTACCTCAGTTTTGAGTGCAAAATTCTGATCAGACCAAGCAAATAGTCAGGGTGGGCTCTATACAATGATGGACAGATGAGCAACATAAGCAGCGACATAATGGTTCATACATTGGAGAAATACTCAGCTGCATAGTTTGGCTGGCTGTCAATAACGTTGACTAGTCATAATTACATCTGTGAATCAAATCTATCAGCCTGGATTCTTATTTTGTGCCCAGGACAATTTTGTGTGCACCAAGACCCTATTAGCGCAGTTGTACTTGTGCGCAGCTTAGAGGGACACTGTTCAACACCAAGCCTGACTGAGATTTGTACTGGCTTCCAGAATACACACTAGGCTACCATATTGACTCGTCTACCTAAGATGGTTTAATCATTGGTAGATTACAATGAAATGAGGAGTGTGGGAATGGGTGTGGCTCTGGTTGATCGTTGAACTATCCAATAGAGTGAAGAGGAATTGTTTTTTCCTGGTTTGGTTGGAACATGTCATGCCCCATAATCACAGCCCGATGGATCAGTTTCAAACTTGCATTCAGACCAGAATCGTGAGGATGACATAATCAGGCTACCAGGCTTTTATGTTTTAAATCTATATCGCTCAATTACATTGTTTACCCGATTGTATACCCGATTAATTGTATAATGCGTTTGCGACGTGAGATCTGATGGTATGCTAGGTACTTTTAAATATGGCAGACAGCAGCGTCCGGGGAGAAGTCATGGGGATCTAGGTAGCCATATTTCTTTGGTTGACTGTTTGTTTTGTGGGATGATCAGTACATTGGCAAGATACATAAATGCATGTGTGTTGCTACTATGTAAGCCGGTTGTTTATTAAAGGTCACTTTAAACACATTTACACATCAGCGTGCTTCCTCCTGTAAAGCAGCATGGATTAAAGTAAAAAATTATTCTCGTGGTCACTACTTTTGAATTCAGCATTTATTTTTTTCATCTGGTATTGCAAGATGTAAAGCAGCTATTAAAAAAAAAGAACAGTCCTTAGGAATTGGAACTGCAGAGTCTGAGCGCATTAGCTTCTCAACCTTTTCCAATCTTTTCCCCTCTTTTTTGCGTTTGTTTTTGATAAAAACCTAGATCTAAATATTAACCTTATTCTGCAGCGTAAAACCCTTGAATCAAATTTCAATATCAAACATGATTTCTTAACTTATTTTTCATGATTATGATTATAAAGCCTCTGTATCCCTGAGGCATAGCCTCTCTGGCTCCATCTTCTTCATCCACCACATGTTCTGCGATCTCCAAATTAATTCAACTCCAAAGGCATATTGCAAGGTTTTTTGACACACCTTTCTCTGCCAATACTCCCCACTTTACGAAATGACAAACTGTGATGGCTGAGTCACTTTGTAGCCAATGTGTATGTGTTTCCTCACTTTTTCAATTGACAGAATGAAGATTTGGATAAAAAGTATGCAGGTCTTCTGGAGAAAAAATGGACCTCTGTCATCAGGTTGCAGAAGAAGGTCGGTCTGTCTTATTGTGGTTCTTTAAACAGTTCGTACTTTTTGACTAAACGTTTTTGTATATGAACAGGTAATGGAACTTGAATCAAAGTTGAACGATGTGAAAGATGACATCCACTTTGGCGGACCAGTCACTCAGAAGCGCGACCCCAAAGAGTGGATTCCCCGACCTCCAGAGAAGTACACTCTAAGTGGGCACCGGAGTCCTGTCACTCGAGTCATTTTCCATCCAGTGTTCAGCGTCATGGTGTCTGCCTCTGAGGACGCCACCATAAAAGTGAGTGACGCTGGCATGTTTTCATGTTTTGCATTAGTAGGATAAGTGAGGTTTGGGGGACTGATGGTTGATATGGCTAATTGAGGAAAAAATATCAAATCAGTTTATTGAATGCTTGATAGTCTTTACTTTTAAAATCGAGGACAGTGTAATGTATTTTAGGGCTCTGTAGTAGTTCATACAAAGCCTGGAGCTGGTTATGTACTACCCGCCTTAATTTCCATATCTGATCATTTCTCACCCAGGTTTGGGACTATGAGGCCGGGGACTTTGAGCGCACATTGAAGGGTCATACAGACTCTGTACAAGACATCTCTTTTGACCAAACTGGCAAGCTGCTCGCCTCCTGCTCTGCTGATATGACCATCAAGCTGTGGGATTTCCAAGTTTTTGAGTGCATACGGACCATGCATGGTATGAAGATGTGTTGAATGTGATCAACCTAAATGTATTCACTATTTGAAACAAAGATGGGGAAGTTTCAGGACATTGGATTCCCACTTCAGTGAATGTTTTATAGTGCGTGCAAGCCCGTATAGGCAAGGCACAAACCCCCTGTTAAGGCTGTCTCATACCCCAGGAGATAAACTCAAAAGTGTGTAGTTCATTTTAGCCCATCTTTTATCTGGTTATTTTTAAGGCATTATTGTTAAACAATTTATTGCTTTTACTTTTTACATTTAAATAAATGAGTACATGTAACCCTTGTAATACCCTTGTAATACCATGGCTCTACCCTTAGGGGTTTGTGTACGCCTGGTTGGGAAACGATGCATTACTGGAGGGCCAGGATACAACAGCCTCCTACAATATTTTGTAAACATTTTTGTAAAAACAAAAAAGTAAAATTGTCACACAGTAATGTTTGTTGTTTTCTAGGACACGATCATAATGTTTCTTCAGTTGCCATCATGCCAAATGGAGATCACATTGTCTCTGCTTCAAGGGACAAAACCATAAAAATGTGGGAGGTCGCCACTGGGTACTAAACATCATGTTTCTTTACAGAAAAGGGTTCAAAAGCACATATTTTTTTAAACTTTGTTTTTTATTTGTCCCATAGTTATTCGGTAAAGACCTTCACTGGCCACAGGGAGTGGGTCCGTATGGTGCGACCAAATCAGGATGGCACATTAATTGCCAGCTGCTCTAACGACCAGACAGTGCGTGTGTGGGTTGTGGCCACGAAAGAGTGCAAAGCAGAGCTGCGGGAACATGAGCATGTAGTGGAGTGCATTTCATGGGCTCCAGAGAGCGCTTATCCCAGTATCCAGGATGCTACTGGGTCAGAGGTACAACTATTATGAAATTAATACAGTAATGTTTGATCTCATCAGATCTAGAAAAGTACTCATCGAGAGCAGACTTCTGTCAAGATGTACAGTTCTATTCTTTAAAAAACTCTTAATCATATGTTCCTCATCCCTTTTCCTGAGATTCTATTTCTGTTTAATGTAGGGATGTACCGAATCCAGGTTTTTGGGGTTCGGCCGAATACCGAATCCACTGGTTAAGATTCTGCCGAATCCGAACCCGAATACCGAATCCTATTCCATCCTCAGTCCATTAATGTTTCATATGCAAATGTTTTAACTGCGGCGGTGTTGTGTACTGTTTAGGGTCCTTACCACCACGAGACAAATCAATCAATCAATCAATCAATCAATCTTTATTTATAGGGCGCTTTTCCTGCACAGGGCAACACAAAGCGCCTCACAGTCCACACCACACAATGCACAAATCATCACCATTAAAATACAATTAAAAACACATATGTAATTAAAAAGCATTAAAATCACATAAGTAATTTAAAAACATAAAAATCACACAAGTAATTAAAAACAATAAAATAGTTAAAAACACAAAAAGTTACAACAATAAATAACAAGGTGTGTTAAAAAGATAAAATTCTCTAGTTGTATGCACGGGAAAAAAGAAAAGTCTTTAACATGGATTTGAACATTGACAGAGAGGCAGCCAGTCTCACATCCTCAGGAAGACCGTTCCAGACTCCAGCTGCATAAATCTGAAAAGCAGCCTCCCCCTGTCTAGTCCTGACTCTGGGCACTAACAGGAGTCCCGTCCCTGCGCTCCTCAGAGTCCGGGCTGGTTCATATGGGACTAGCATATCATGGATGTACTTTGGTGCAAGGCCATGGAGAGACTTGTACACCAGGAGAGCTGCTTTAAAGTCTATCCTCTGGGCCACGGGAAGCCAGTGCAGAGACCTGAGGACCGGACTAATGTGGTCGTACTTCCTGGTTCTAGTCAGGACTCGGGCTGCAGCATTTTGAATATACTGCAACTGTCTTACTGCATGTTTGGAGATACCTGTGAGCAGGCCATTGCAGTAATCCAGCCTACTGGAAACAAAAGAATGGATAAGAATCTCCAAGTCTGCCCTGGACACAATATTTTTAATTTTGGCAATATTTTTCAGATATGTAATTAAAAAGCATTAAAATCACATAAGTAATTTAAAAACATAAAAATCACACAAGTAATTAAAAACAATAAAATAGTTAAAAACACAAAAAGTTACAACAATAAATAACAAGGTGTGTTAAAAAGATAAAATTCTCTAGTTGTATGCACGGGAAAAAAGAAAAGTCTTTAACATGGATTTGCTGGAGAAAATTGCATTGCATCCACTCACTGATCCGCTGGATACAGCGAATTGACAGAGAGGCAGCCAGTCTCACATCCTCAGGAAGACCGTTCCAGACTCCAGCTGCATAAATCTGAAAAGCAGCCTCCCCCTGTCTAGTCCTGACTCTGGGCACTAACAGGAGTCCCGTCCCTGCGCTCCTCAGAGTCCGGGCTGGTTCATATGGGACTAGCATATCATGGATGTACTTTGGTGCAAGGCCATGGAGAGACTTGTACACCAGGAGAGCTGCTTTAAAGTCTATCCTCTGGGCCACGGGAAGCCAGTGCAGAGACCTGAGGACCGGACTAATGTGGTCGTACTTCCTGGTTCTAGTCAGGACTCGGGCTGCAGCATTTTGAATATACTGCAACTGTCTTACTGCATGTTTGGAGATACCTGTGAGCAGGCCATTGCAGTAATCCAGCCTACTGGAAACAAAAGAATGGATAAGAATCTCCAAGTCTGCCCTGGACACAATATTTTTAATTTTGGCAATATTTTTCAGATGATAAAAAGCTGCTGATGTTACCGATCCAATGTGGCTATTGAAGTTTAAGTCAGAGTCCATTATTACTCCCAGATTTCTGACCTTATTTAAGGGCCTTAGGGAGAGAGACTGAAGGTGACAAATGACGGTCTCTCTTTGTTTCTCGGGACCAAAGACAATCATTTCGGTTTTGTCCGCATTTAGCTGGAGAAAATTGCATTGCATCCACTCACTGATCCGCTGGATACAGCGAAGGAGTGAGTCCACCGGCCCATGCTCTCCTGCAGTCAGTGAGACATAGATCTGAGTGTCATCAGCGTAATTGTGGTAGGACACTTTCATACTTTGAATTAACTGACCTAATGGCAGCATGTAAATATTGAACAGGAGAGGTCCCAGAATCGACCCCTGTGGCACTCCGCAGGTCAGGGCCATATTATCTGAGACATAGTTTCCAATCTCCACACAGTACTTCCTTTCTTCTAGATAGGACCTAAACCAGCTTAGGGCGGTACCAGCAACACCAACCCAGTCCTCCAGTCTCTGCATGAGAATCTCATGGTCAACGGTGTCGAAAGCGGCACTCAGATCTAACATGACTAAAACAGAGACTTTTCCTGCATCAGTGTTAAGCCGAATATCATTTGTTACCTTGACTAGAGCGGTCTCAGTACTGTGGTGTGGTCTAAAGCCAGACTGAAACATGTCAAATGAGTCATTAGATATTAAAAATTCAGTAAGTTGTTGGTAGGCAACTTTTTCAAGAATTTTTCCCATGAAAGGCAGATTTGAGATGGGACGGTAATTTTCAAGTACCGCAGCATCCAAACTGCTCTTTTTTAGGAGGGGCCTAATGACTGCCTTTTTCAGGGCCATTGGAAATGTTCCAGATAAAAAAGACATGTTTACTATTTGTGTCAATGAGGGTAATAGACTACACATAACAGACTTCAGAAATCTAGGAGGTAGTACATCCAGACTGCAGGTAGAGGAACTAAGACCTGTGATTATCTTTTTAACAGTTTCATCATTGACAGGTGCAAATTGAGCTAGCTCACAAAGCCTCACTGGATGTTGCATTGTTACTTGTGTTGTAGAGGTGATGGCATTTCTGACACCCTGAACCTTGTCTCTGAAGAACTGTGCAAACTCATTACACCTGGATTTGGAGTAGTGTTCTAATGGCAACTCAACAGGGGGGTTCGTTAATCTATTGATTGTTGAAAATAGAACACGCAGATTATTGCTGCAGCCTTCAATAGTTTCAGAAAAGTATAATTCTCTTGTTCTACGTAGTACTCTGTTAAACTCACACAACTTCTCTTTTAAGAGTCTATAATCACCCTGGAGGTTGGACTTTCTCCACTTTCTCTCTGCTCTCCGGCACTCTTGCTTCTGTGCCCTGACCGGGCCTGCTTTTATCCATGGGGCTTTTTGCTTATTTGTGACCATTTTTACCTTCACAGGGGCAATGGCGTCCAGAACATTCAACACACTAGAGGTGACAGAGTTAAGCAGTTCATCTACAGTAGAACATGATGTGTTCTCAAAATGGATCATTCCCATAAATAGTTCACCCGTGTTTTCATTTAAGTGTCTACTTCTAACAATTTCATATTTAGCGGGTGGTCTGGTAGCAAAACACATGTTAAAAAATACACAGAAATGATCCGACAGAGCAACATCAACTACATTAACTTTTGAAATATTCACCCCTTTCGTGATAAGCAGGTCCAAGGTGTGTCCTCTGCTATGGGTGGGGCCACTCACATGCTGAGTGAGGCCAAAGGATTCAAGTATGGAACTCAGCTCTTTTGCGTATCTGTCATTAACATTATCCACATGAATATTAAAATCGCCTATAATGACTAAACCATCAAAATCTGTGCACACAACTGAAAGCAACTCAGTGAAATGATCAGTGAAACTATGGCATGACTGTGGCGGCTTGTACACAACAATAATAAGAATGGAAGAAGATTTCTTTTGTTCTATTTTAAAAGAAACATACTCAAATGATGAAAATTTCCCAAGAGACACCCTATGGGAGACAATACGATCTTTAAAAACTGCTGCTATGCCCCCCCCCCCTTTTATTTTCTCGTGTTTCATATTCAAATTTGAAATTTGGTGGTGAGGCTTCTATTAAAACTGCATCTCCTGTATCGGCATTGCAAATTAAACATGTAGCTCGACCAGAATCTATTATAACATTTATAATAATCCCCCTTATCATTAAACACAAATACATTCAGTTCACAGCAGTGTAAAACTTCAGTGATAAAGTAAATATATTACTGTGCATGTCATGTAAAAATAAGAGCTAAAGCACCATACATGCATAAATAGCTTCCACTGGTTCAGGTCAAAACATTACATATATGGACATTTCCAAACTCGTCAGACAAGTTGAGAGAAGCTAATGCTAAGAGGCTAGTTGCCAAAACATGGACTCACCAACTCTGCTTCCACGGTCATACGCAGCTCAGATGACAAGTACCTGGCACTGGTAATCGGCTCCATAAAGTTGGTGAATAGGCAGTTAGTTTATGATCCATCAGAACCGCATTACAGGTGAAAACAAGAATCATAACATCCCCTCGCTCCGGCGTATAACTAGAGCTAATTGGTCCGCGGGGATCACATGACCAGGAAGAGACCTCAGCGCACCCGAAGAGGAACAGAGAGCAAGAGGATATAAACCACCGCAGTGCATGTTTATTTACACTTCCGAACGAATCTGATTTCCGTGATGAATCCACAGCCACAGCGCGCATAGTGTAAGTGCAGGGTTCGGGTTCGGTGGGGAAAAGTTCTAAGATTCGGCCAGAAACCAAACCCCGTCAAAAAAGCCAATATTCGGCCGAATCCTGGATTCGGTACATCCCTAGTTTAATGCAAAACTGTCTAGTTACTGAATAACAAACTTGGATGACAACGTAACCTCCTTGTTGTGTCCTTTGACATGACACTCCACCCAGATTTACTAGTATGAATCTGGTGGGTGCATGAATGACTGGTAGTGCTCAAAAAGATTGGCAGTCTATCTCAAGGGCAGCTGTGACTTCTGGTATAATGCTTAAGAAAATCAAGCCATGGCACAGCTGAATAGTTAAAGGGCTTGCAGAATTAACTAGGACATCACCATAGCCTGAAGTCGCCACCCTCCCCATGCCTTGTGATCCACACAAATTCTTCAGTTTTACACTGGTTTATTCATAACGGCTTATTGAAATGTGTGTCCTCTTTTTAAAATGTTTTAATGTGTTGTCTTTTTAGAATAAAAAAAGTGGCAAGCCAGGTCCTTTCCTATTGTCTGGCTCCAGAGATAAAACTATTAAGATGTGGGATATAAGCACCAGCATGTGCCTTATGACTCTGGTAAGGACTGGAAATGAATTATTTTAAAATGTGTATTGTGTATATATGAGAACCTTTTTATTAGTTGTATGGTCTTTTCAAGGTTGGCCATGACAATTGGGTACGTGGTGTCCTTTTCCATCCTGGTGGGAAGTTTGTTGTTAGTTGTGCAGATGACAAAACTTTAAGGATTTGGGACTACAAGAACAAGCGGTGCACGAAAACCTTGGGGGCTCATGAACACTTTGTTACCTCTATGGGTAAGCATGGGTCCTGTTGATGTCAAACTTGATATGAAACTGACAAAACATGTCTTAATAGTATTTTTTTTTCCTATTGTAATATTCAACAGATTTCCACAAAGCTGCACCGTATGTTGCCACTGGCAGCGTAGATCAAACTGTAAAAGTGTGGGAGTGTCGTTGATGTGGACCTTGAAACACTCTTCTGCTGACTACTCTGGATACTGATGAACTTCATCCTATTTGTCCATGTACCCAAACTCCTGCACTTTTCTGCAGCTGCACTTAGCCACTATGGTTATTTATCCATCGTTCTCTCTGGTCCAGTAACTTTGGTCTTTCTGTGTAAAATATTTCTGGATGTAGAGGCGCTATTAAATGTTAAACAAGGTATTCTTGCATGGTAAGCCCAAATGGTATAAAACTACTTTAATAACAGTTGTGTAGAGAAACATGTTTTCTGCCCTTCCTGTTACACAAACAAAATGAAGGTGAGGTTTTAGAAGGCCTAACATTTAGAGTACTAAATCTATAAGTCAAGATTTTACTATATCTTCATATTTTTTGTTTTTTTGGAACTCTGCAACTTTTTACTTCCCAAAACCAGTTGGTGCCTAGCAGAATACAGCAAAGTGGTAATGGGCTTCAGTTCTTAAATGTTACCATGGTTCCTCTTCAGACACTTGATATACTTTTATTTGATATTAGTGTGGGGTGTTTGACCACAGAAATGCAAACCGGCTTTACTTTGAAATGTGACACATCTAATGTGAGCTGTAGCTTTGCCGCACAAGAGATGTCATTATCTGAAGGGGCAAATCTTAACATTTTGGCCAGGTGAATCTTGATTTCCCCTGCCTAAAGCTTGAGAAATCAAAGCAATGGCACTCAATGTGCAATTCCATTTCTAATGATCCACAAGTGTTAAATGTCTAACTTGGTCTGTTCTGTTCTTCAGAGTTTGAACCAAAAACATGTTTATTTAATTTAAAATTACTACTATTCCTGGAGATTGGTAGCAATTAAAGGTCCAATATGAAGGTTAAAATTTTAACTTGTATATACAAGTTTTCTGTAAAAAATTATTTATTTTTTGGCTTATAGGCTATATGGAAGCTGTTTGGCTATGAACCTGTAACTTTGATTTGGATGTGCGCGTAGAATGCTAGGATCCCCCTTCTCTTTTTTTGCAGTTTTAATACTGTGTCCTGGTGGCATGCTGCTAAAACCTAACAGGGTTTGTCCTCCGGAGTTTAGATGGATCATGACCATAAAGGCATCCTTGCTGTAAAATAGGCCTGGAATGTTTGACAAAGTCAACAAAAACGTGACCATCCATGAAGGAAAACGTTGGAAATTAGTTTAACAGTATGGAATAGAAGTATTCAAAGTGAATAACCATCTATGGGGAACTTTTAAGCTATGGCCAAGGCTCAGCTTTATTTTTCTTGAGACTTCCTGGTGAAGTGGATCTAAAAAGTAACACACATCATATGGGTCAGAGGGAAAGTGCACCATTCGCTCAAATAAGGCAGTTGATAATTTGATTTTATAAGGTTGAAGATAAAATTACACCAGTTATATATGATAGCTTTATCTTGCAGGTAAATGCACTTATTTCAATCCTTTATTTATCCCCAGTTTGTGGCTCTCAATCTGTGAGCCACAGTGAGAAGTTTGTCACCAAAGAGATGTCTGCAGCACCAGGAAACAAGGACCCAAATTCTGACGCTCGTATCCCTGAATTGCAACTAATGCAATGTAATTTTGGTTAAGGTCCAAGTGGCAGTTGTATGCATAAAGCCATACACAGGAGACAATCAACGAATCTATTATTGGCTTCCAAATTTTCCACATCATTGCACCTTTTATTCTGAGGGACCCAAGATCAAACAAGCTCTTGGGAAGATTGCCTTTGCCTCCAGTTCCTCTCTTCAGCTTAACGGTCACAATAGGCTTTATTCTGTTTGTCAAGTATTTGCAATAAAATAAAAGCAGTCATTTTGAATTGTGGTCTTTTTCAGTTTTTGTGTTGTATTATTTAATTAGGGTTATTTTAAACCCTCATGTCTAGTTATTAAATTGATAATAAATGCTCCCATGGGCCATAGTGTAGTTTAGCATAGTTCTACTTCACTTTCTGTTATGCACGCAGATGTTTTGCCTGGAACAATTAGCTATACATAGTTCCCACATGACGTCACTACATACGGGGATTTGCCGACCCGGCGACATTTGTGTTGGCATTCTGTGGGCAAAACAATAGAAAAAGAAGCTGAAACGTGTTAATGTCGTGATAAAGTTGAAAATGGTCATCTCCTGCTGGGTCAATGGATGTTCAAATCGTGCCGGAGGTTCCGGTAAACTTGGATTTTACAGTATACCCATCATTAGACTTCATGAATGTGAGAAGACTAAGCTTTTGTCAGAACAACCACGGAGGTTATGGCTTGCGATGATAAACAGGCAAGAAACTCCCTCAAAACACGCAAGAATATGCTCGGAGCACTTTGTGTCAGGTGCGTATCGTATCTTATAATGTGTTGACAGACGTAATTTACTCAGTACTAACTTGTGTATGCTGATAGCTGGTAACTTGAGAGTTTCATTATTTAGCGTTAGATTACTTTATTATGAGGAGGATCGGTGTCGCGTCCGAGGCTCTCGAGGGCAACGTAAATGTATTAAATAGATAATAATAGTTCTATGGTGGGCTAAAACAATGTTCACAAACAGCATTGCTTCTGTAAAAAGATCTGTGTCATAAAATAAACTGCTCTTTACGCCTGGAAAAATCAGTTGCCCACCATTCACCAAAACACACGGTCAAAAACGCGGAAATAAACAATAACAGCAATCCAGAGTGTCCGTGTGGCATTAGCATTAATTAAATGAATTGTTAATATAATTAAAATAATTAAATGGAGCTCCAACTGGTATTAAATCTAAAGTTTTTGAGAAATGTTTGCATTGCTTGTTAATTTTTGCTGCATAATTTGATCAAATATGTAAAACATGTCCGTAGCACGTTAAACTGTGGTGCCATTGTATTAATATACAATTATTTGCTCAAAAGTTGGCCTTTTTTTCCAATTTGCGTTTGAATATCTACATTTATTCTCATTCTTCTGTTTAATGGAATGCACAAACACAGCAGCGTGCCATCAAAGATGGCGTCTCCGAGGAGGTCATGTGACATTCATTGGTCTGTGGGAACTATGTATTTGAACCATGGGAGGTTGGTTTTAACACTGAAACATTTTGGACAAATCAATTCAATATTTCCATGACAGGTAAGTGGATTACTATAAAGAAAAATTCAACCATTTAGTTGTGGTTATTGCACTCGGTGCGCTCACAAAACTACACTGAAGTAGTGCGCTTTGGTTTAGCCGTCACGTGGTGATTCACGTAACGTCAGATGTGACGTAGGGAGGAAACAGGAAATTGTGAAAGTTTGTTTTGTACGTGTGCACAACGTGGGTTATATTTATTGACAAGCAACACTGAAAGGCTGGTCAATACTTCCCATGCAACCGTGAAGTAACGCTACTTACTGTGGAACTGTACATTTTGGTTTATATTTGGAGTCTTTAAAGGTAAGACGCAGTGGAGAAACACGTTAGCTTCGTCTAGCTTCTACATGTGAGACCACGGCATTAGTTGTGTACATTCCTCAATGAAAACTGATTATGTTCAACTACGTATACGTATGTAATATGTGTTTCAGTCATGTCTCTTAACAAGTCAATGCATCCACGGAACCGTTACAAAGACAAGCCCCCTGACTTCGCCTACTTAGCCTCGAAGTACCCGGAGTTCCAGCAGCACGTACAGACCAGCCTGGTGGGGCGGCCAATGTAAGTATTGAGTACAGTCTATGTGAGTAACCCTTAGATAGTTTTAAAACGTTTGTGAAATACAAATTGGTCTAGAAATATTTAGTTGGAAATGTATGGAAATAATGTCTTCCTTTTTCGGCTATATGAACCTGCAATTTAGAATTGAAGGTGTAGGAAGAACTTTTGATCGCCTATATCAGAGTCAGAATCATTTTTATTGCCACGTAACTAACAGGAAGTCACAGACTTGGAAATTGCTTTGGCTCAGTGCAACAGTCAGAAAGAGATAATAAAAATAAAGGATAAAAAACACTTCTAAGGAATACATTTAAATTCAAAATAGTTAGTTACTATTTACAATAAGTGCACATGGTGCACACAATGTAAGGTGACAGTAGTACAGTGAAGTAAAGTGACTTTATAAAGGGCGGGGGGACAGGTTAACCCTCTATGCACATGGGTCATTTTGGGGAACTTTCCTCGCCTGGTTTTCTTTGTGTATAATCGTTCATAAAACAGTCATCTTTTGATGCAGAGTCAAGCAGTATGCTTTGTTTTTTTCAGTACAACCTGGGGTTTTAGAATATTCATATTGTAAAGCTGAGGGGCTGTAAAAAACTTACACTGCATAGAAATGTTATTTATGGTCTTGGGGATAATGGGGAAAAAAAATGAATCTCTAACTATTATACTTTTTACAAAATTCCACTATAAAAGCAAAAAACTCTGTACTCCTGATGCCCTTCCTGAAGCAGTTTGTCTATTATGCTGGGGTTGCTTCTGTAGCACAGCTGTAAAAAACGTAAAACATAAGAAACTTAGACAAAAAAAAAAAAATCAATTATTTATATAATACATATATTTATATACATCATAAACACATAATGTCATTTTACTGTATTTATTATCGTCTTTATCAATAATGCGCACTCTTCAGCCGGTTATTGCAATCGCAGCTGTAGTTTCAACTGTGGGAGAACAAGTACACACAGAGGAGTGAGACATCTCACTCTCTGACGATCTTTGGCAGTCCCCGTGTGTTTGTATCTCACAGCTGTTTGTACCTCACGGGTCACGCTTTGGACACGGACTTTCAGACAAGCGTAGTTTATCTTCCGTGCATCGCACAGA
Source organism: Knipowitschia caucasica (assembly GCA_964034765.1). Classification (NCBI taxonomy): domain Eukaryota; kingdom Metazoa; phylum Chordata; class Actinopteri; order Gobiiformes; family Gobiidae; genus Knipowitschia; species Knipowitschia caucasica. The sequence goes on from OZ035832.1 coordinate 7,224,460, forward strand.
CAAATCAAAACTAGTTTCGGAAAGCCCTAAATATGTACTTCACAGAGGGAAAAAAAGTGAGTTCCATCCATCCATTGTCTACCCTTTAATCCATTTCTGGGTCAGGGGGGTGGCAGTCAGAGATGCCACCCAAGTCTCATAGCACCAGCCCCTCACTGACCCTCTGCAGGTGGTGAGTCCACAGGAGGACGGCTGCTCTCTGAGTGTGAGCATAGCCTTGATCTCTCAGCGGGGGCTTTGGGCAAAGTGGGGTTAAGTGTCTTGCCCAAGGACACAACGACAGCAGTCATCAGTGGGAGTCGATGGAGAAGGTGCAGAGGTGGGAATTGAACCCACAACCTTCTGGCCTGAAGGCCAATGCTCTACCAAGTGAAAGTGAGTTGCTCATCATTTGTAAAACATGTGCGCATGCATCGGCGCCGATGCAGACGGGTTCATAGGGTTAAGAAGTGTTCAAGAGTCCAACAGCAGAGGGGAAGAAACTGTTCTCTTGGCGGGAGGTTCTAGTCCTGATGGACCGCAGTCTCCTGCCTGAGGGGAGTGGTTGGAATAGTCCATGTGCAGGTGAGAGGGGTCGGGTCCTGCGCTGTAGTCTCTGTTTGTCCCTGACTGTGGCTCCAGCGAACCACACGGTGATGGAGGAGGTGAGGATGGACTCGATGATGGCCATGTAGAACTGCACCAACATCTGTGCAGGCAGCTTGGCTTTCCTGAGCTGCCGCAGGAAGAACATCCTCTGCTGGGCTTTCTATCCACTGCAAAGCTCCAGAGTGGACTGTGGTTGTGGAGAAAAATGTCTTTGATGACAAGTTAAAGCTTTCCTGCAACCAGAAGACAAGCATGAACTTATCAATATTGAAAGGTCAAGATTGAACCTTGAGCATCTCCAAGTACGGAGTCCGCTGTGGTCCGCCCCGGTGACCGGACCCTGAGCTGTGTTTGCATTGCTTGTAGTCTATCCTTTTTCCAGTGCCATTGCTGCTCTTTTTTCACAAGGTGTGCTCTCTCACAAGTTATACATCTCTCTGTGCGTCCAGGTGCCAGTAGGTGGGTTTCAGACCTTACCAAGGGAAAGGAATTCAAGTATTTATGTATATAATAATAATCATAATAAAACTATTGTTATAAGTAGCCCGTTTGGGCTTATCCATATGTCTTTGCATATTTAAATTCTGTAACACAAGAGCCTTCTAGTATGTAAATATACACTAGAATAATATATGTCATTCCTATTTCACTTTGCATCCTTTGACGTTTCTGAAAAAAGCTATTTATTTAGCCTCGCCTAAAATATTAAGTTCATAAAAACCCTAACAAAGGCATAATTCATGATTTACTATATTTTGGAAATCACAAGTGGATGTTGCTTTTCCATGGACATTTACGGAATTTATAAGCCTCAGCAATCATGGATTACTTCATTATTACAGACAGCACAAGTCCAAAGGTAAGAAAAGCCATGAATTCGTTGTTTTTGTGCCCATATCATGCTTCATATCATGTAAAGTCTGGTTTTGTTGTCTGGTATACTTGTATACCAGACAACAAAATGTAGATGATGAAATAAGCTTTCAAATGGTAGACAGCTTGTGGGGTTTGAAGACCAAAATAAATGTGCAACGACAAGCTGAACTCTGAAAGAAACGGACCGCCGGCTGGCCAGTGGGTGTTGGGTGGGATGATCTTGTTAATATAGAGATCATATATTGCAGTCGGGGTACTACTGAAGCCTTCAATGGACAATATGCAGTCTTTGACAGAACTTTGTCCCCAACTCAGTCATTCACCGGGCCACCAAGGAAACTATTGCTTCGTGTGCTGTTCAGATTTATAACAGGAGCGAACGTGTTACTACCACTGCTGTGTCGAACAGACACTCACTGCAAAAAGTGATTAACAAGACAAATTTCTCATTTGGCAAGATACAGTATATCATGTTTTGTATTCATTTATTTATTAAATGATCGGATTTCTCCATACATCTTAGTCACTTGACACAGTAGCATGGTGGCGACATGTAAACAAGACCGTGTTGTGAAGCTGCACCCGCGCGCTATACAGAGGCTCTAATAAGTTTTACTCTGGATCTATTATTATTATTATTATTATTATATATAGTTTTACAAACACTGTGTGAAGAGAAGAGACGCAGGGAGGAATAACATCTGTGGGAGCTTAAAGCCACAATGATCCGAGAAGCCAGGACATATTCAAAGCCGCGTCAGAACAGTGGCTAAAAGCTCATTCGCTTTAACCATGGCTCTGCACCCGCATCACCAGGTAAGAAAACGGAACATTCACTCACGCTAGGGATAAATGGATTCTGTGTGCTTTATTTGAGGCTTGTTCCCTGAATAAGTTTAGTTGAAACTTGTGGACATAGGACTGCGGTCGGAGCTGGTCAGAACATCCAGAGGCCTGTGTTGCAGATTCTGCCTCGTTCTCATTACTGTCAGTGTGAACAAAGTTACGTATTTTGCTCATGTGCGTTTGTTGTGTACAAACTACTGCAATGTGCCTACTGTTGTTTTAACTCTTACTTTCGGTGCGTGCGGTTTGCAATGTTGACACGTTACTGTTTTGACACTGGTTTCTAGATTTTTTATGATTCTTTTTTTTATAGGATTCCTGTTCAGGTACATAACTTTGGTCAGCCAATGTCTTTTAAGATGGTGCATTGACCAGGAGAGGACTCCCCTCTCATGTTCATTATTAAGTCAACTCCTTAGCCTATGACGACAATTCAAAAACATGGTGGAGGTAAATATTCCTAAAGGTCACATTTGTTATTGGTCAACATGTTTTTTTTTTAAATTTGGAACTGAAAAGAATTTTAAAACATACAGTACCTTTTTAGTGTTCCATTTCGAATGGATTTAAGTGATCAAATAATGGGGCTGGTACTATTTGAATTTAGTGCAGCTTTGACTGCCACCCCCATAACCCAGAAATGGATTAAGGGGAAGAAAATGGATGGATGGAATATCATGAAACTAAGCACACAATTAAAAAAAAAATCTAATTAATTGGAGGCTTTTAATTAATTGATCGCATATAAATATTTGACCTGAGAACAGTGAGAAGTAATTTTTTTCACATGGATTTTTTGTTTACCATTGAATAATGACTGAATACATTAGCAACACATGTTCATTGTGGACAAGGGGATCAGACTGACTTCTTTCCCATCCAATAACGTTTCTGTCATTGCCTCCACACACTCTGACAACAACATATGCTTTTTACGCCCAAAATCCACTGCACTCGCAGTGAGCACTAAAGCAGGGCATGCGCTGTTTGCTAAAGCTTTTATAACACGTTTTTGGTGTGTGCATTTGGACTAAACATCAGCAATAACAGCTCACACCTGTGTCTCGCTCCTCCTCCTTTGCCTCCGCTCACACAGGGGTCGCTCGCTGCTCCTCCTCCTCACTCGGAGTCCATCGCTCCTTATACACAGCGCTCATTCCCGTCTCTAACTCACTCGGACTTAGACACCGCTAAAGTTGGTCTGTGCTTGTAATAATGTACTTTTGAACAAAATAAGTCACGGAGCTCCAGTTGGCGCTCCAGTACAATCGTTCCGTCTGGAAATTCATCCTGTGAGGAACGTTCCGCGGTGCAAAAAACGCATACGATTAAAATGTGGCAACTTTTTTAACGCACTAATTTTTGTGTAATTGATCAATCTTAATTAACGCGTTAAAGTCCCGGCCCTAATAAATTATATATATATATATAATTCATATTAGGTCCAGCCGGCCCACGTTAAGGCAACTCTCCGTGCTGACCAGGGAGGCTTTGACGTGTGTCACTGAGCGTACAGCCTGGGAAGGCAAACCTTAATCATCTCATATGTTATAGTAAGTAAGTAAGTAAGTAATCTTTATATACCGCCGTTTCACTGCAGATCTGAGTCTCAAAGCGGTTTACAATTGTTATTATTTTTGGGCATTTGTCTCTCACTCCACACAGAATATATAGTATAGTATAGTATAAGTTATACACTTGATGATTGATACAAATAATTGCCCCACAAAGCCAATGGTATCAGTAACATTTTACAGGATTGGTCTTGATTGATGCACCCAATGTATGGATTATAAAACTGATTACTCAACTGGATTCAGGCTGTTCAGAGCATTACATATAAATTGCTTTTCTTAATGAAGCTGAAGTTGCCAGAAAGATGATTGCTTATTTTATTGCTCGCTATTAACCAATGTGTAGTTTGTAATATAATTAGTAGATTCTGGAGATGTTGAGCTTTAAAATGAGGTATAACACATAAAAACTAATCATGCAGTGTGTAGTGTAAAAACAGTAAATTTGTGTTTATTGATTTACTTATTGTAAAGATACAGAGGCCTGAGTCCTGAGCTTTGTGTCCATCAGGGAAAGGCACCAAAGAAGAACATTCTGCCTACGTGCAGGCCGCAAGTCTATTTTCCCCTAATATAGTTTGATGCATACATAGTAGACTTTTCAACATGAAGTGTAGGCTTGACCCATCCTTGTGCTACAGTGGCTATTTTGGGACCTAATCCCACATGGTTTCTCTATGGTTTCACATGGTCTCGTAGAAGATGGTGGCCGGATATCTTTCCATCTTTCTGTCATGCCTACTTCCCTGCTCTCCCCTGGTCCTGTTTCTGAATAACAACATGACCTATAGTTTTGTCAGTTATGTTGGGCAATATCTACTTGAGTTATGAACTCAAGGAAGCTTAAAGAAGCTATACCCAATTTTTTTTCTAAGTAGTTCATAAAAATGCTTTTTACTACATACAAGTTGTATCATAATACATAATTTAATTGAAAACTTGAGGTCATTGATTCAGCTGTGTATGAAATATATGCCGTGAAAAGTGCTGAGTGGAGTCTTAGCGGGACGCTCGTTCTCATCCACTCACAGAACAAGCAGTGAACAGCCTGCGTCCTCTAGCCTCTACAGCGCTGCTTAACACCAGGGCTTCGACTTTAAAATTTGAATAAAATGCTAAAATAAAAAAATATATGTATTCGAACAAACATTAGACAGCCCTTATAATTCGAAATGTATTTAATGACTGCAAATAAAAGAGTTAGTTCCCAAAGGTTTCACCGGGACGTGCTAGGCAGGTAACAGCTAAGCTAGCTAGCTGTTTCATGGTAACTACCGGGTTTTTCACGATCGCTTTTTGTCACTTTAAAACAGTATTTTTATCATGAAAACGTTGACAGCAAATTCTGAAATCGTCCGTGCATGTGTGTTAAGGATGTATATGTATACTGTATTGTCCGATTAACGTTTAATGGTGTTGATTGATTGATATGTATTTGTTTATTGAGCGTGGCTAGCTCCGCTAGCTTCTCTACACAGACAAGTGTGCAGAGAAACTGCAGAGTGTAGTGACAGGCGCTGATAGCTTGTACTTGCGGAGAAATGGCAGTATTTTATACACATGAATTACAATCAGAGATTGCATTGGGGCTGCGGTCATTATTGATTTGAGAGTTCTGTTATCAAGAAAAAATGATGGGAAGAATTGCATTCAAGTCAATGGAGTGTTCTGCTGCTGTGAGGAGCTGTATAATAAATTATAATTAAATATTAGAATATATTCTAATGTTTAAAGGACAACTCACCCTCAAATCCACTTTTTTTTGCTGATAAACGGTATAAATGAGTGTCCAATAGTGTTGTCTACATATCCTGGTCATAATTTTGTCACTTTGGTGCAAATTAGTTGAAAGTTAAACTTTCTGCCTAAAACCGTCTGTGAGGCACCATCTGCTGGCGACCTGTATTACTACATTTGAATTTTGAATCTGGCGCCAACACTGGCGCGGCAGCAAGACCTGACGTCTGAAGCAAGACCTGACGTAAGCAGCCCCCCGCCCAGAGCTATATAAACGGCCCAGTCTCGTTCACGCCCCCTTTAGTCCTCCAGGCTACGCCCATTTAGAGGAAGATTTGAACAGGAAATGTGAGTGACGTAAGCTCCGAGGAGCGGGGGTGAGAACCACTTTAAATTAATACATTCGGACGCGAAACTAGCGGTATTCTTTTACTTATATATTGTGTTAGCAGTGCATTGCTTTTGTACTATTTCATCAGTGATTGTTCTACAGCTTACAAGAAGTTGAGCTAATGCTAGCATACGTATCAGATCGCAAATAAAACTTCGTGGCTCCGTGGGATGAGAGCGTAGGGGAAATGAGAAGCCTGTGAGCGAGTTGGGGGGGCGGTGCTAAACGTTCAAACATTGCAGAAACGGGTATAGCTCCTTTTTAAGGAACTGTAGAAGATTACCCGTCAAGTCACTCATTTAAATGAATGAGGCTCGTGCCGGCTGACGCATGCGCAGATACGTTTTTTTTTACTTCACATTTTCCAGCCCCCGCGGCCATTTTTAATCACTCCATGAAAGCCCAATTTTTGGTCCATTATGGCGGAGATAGGCGTGACTACGTCCGTTAATATATATATAGTCTATGGATAAACCAGGGATTAAATTTGTTCGCGGTTCCGTGATTGCCAACTTTTTTCCCACTTCGACCACGTGCGCTTGCTGCTGTTAGCTACGTACTCAAACGGAATTCACATCCTCCGTTCTCACCATACCCAGCTTGTTGCAAGTGCGTGTGTCCCCCATATCTCCTACCGAAGCACAACCAAAATTCACAAAATTAAAGCTTGAGTACCTAAATTTCCGCGTACATTAACAATGCATGTAGGTTGGGCACAGAATTAAAATGTTGTGGATAAATCAAATGGAACGCACCACATCAAGCTTCTTGTTTTTTTTATTTTGCAAACTTGAGACCTGTGAGTCATTATTTGACTTTTTGGGATAAGAGTGGATTTTTTTATATTTTTTCCACACAGTTGGTGCCACTTTCTTGCAAAACTTTTGTTAACTCATTGTATTGATAAATATTTGGACAAGTAACATTTGACATTGGGCAAGTAAAATATAAATGGTACTTTCCCGAAGGGCAAGTGGTTGACAAAGCTTAAAGTGATTGTCTGCAGTTTTTCAGAAAACAAGAGAGAGAGGTACTTGATTTGAAAAAAAACGACGCAAGCTCCCTCCCCCTTCCATTCTGATTGGTCTGTGCCTACGTTTCCGTAACACATTTAAATGTTAATCTGAGAACACATTATACACATATATTATTAATACACATGCACGGAGGTTTTCAGAATTATTTGTGAACGTTTTAATGAAAAAAATGTTTTAATGCACACAAAAAAGCGATCACGGCAAACCCGAAAGAAGCTATTATCATGAATTGCATTATAGGACACATCTGCAGGGGATCTGAGAATGGATATAGGTTCAGTATATACAGTGCCTTGCGAAAGTATTTGGCACCCTTGATCCTTTCAATATGTCGCCACATTTCAGGCTTCAAACATAAAGATATAAAATTTTAATTTTTTGTCATGAATCAACAAGTGGGACACAATCGTGAACTGGAACGAAATTTATTGGATAATTTAAACTTTTTTAACAAATAAAAGACTGAAAAGTGGGGCGTGCAATATTATTCGGCCTCTTTACTTTCAGTGCAGCAAACTCACTCCAGAAGTTCAGTGAGGATCTTTGAATGATCCAATGTTGTCCTAAATGACTGATGATGATAAATAGAATGCACCTGTGTGTAATCAAGTCTCCGTATAAATGCACCTGCTCTTTGATAGACTCAGGGTTCTGATTAAAGCGCAGAGAGAACCATGAAGACAAAGGAACACACCAGGCAGGTCCGAGATACTGTTGTGGAGAAGTTTAAAGCCGGATTTGGATACAAAGAGTTCCCAAGCTTTAAACATCTCAAGGAGCACTGTGCATGCAATTATATTGAAATGGAAGGAGTATCAGACCACTGCAAATCTACCAAGACCCGGCCGTCCCTCCAAACTTTCATCTCAAACAAGGAGAAGACTGATCAGAGATGCCGCCAAGAGGCCCATGATCACTCTGGATGAACTGCAGATAACTACAGCTGAGGTGGGAGAGTCTGTCCATAGAACAACAATCAGTCGTGCACTGCACAAATCTGGCCTTTATGGAAGAGTGGCAAGAAGAAAGCCATTTCTCAAAGATATCCATAAAAAGTCTTGTTTAAAGTTTGCCACAAGCCACCTGGGAGACCCACCAAACATGTGGAAGAAGGTGCTCTGCTCAGATGAAACCAAAATCGAACTTTTTGGCCACAATGCAAAACGATATGTTTGGTGTAAAAGCAACACAGCTCATCACCCTGAACACACCATCCCCACTGTCAAACATGGTGGTGGCAGCATCATGCTTTGGGCCTGCTTTTCTTCAGCAGGGACAGGGAAGATGGCTAAAATTGATGGGAAGATGGATGGAGCCAAATACAGGACCATTCTGGAAGAAAACCTGTTGGAGTCTGCAAAAGACCTGAGACTGGGACGGAGATTTATCTTCCAACAGGACAATGATCCAAAACATAAAGCCAAATCTACAATGGAATGGTTCACAAATAGACGTATCCAGGTGTTAGAATGGCCAAGTCAAAGTCCAGACCCGAATCCAATCGAGAATCTGTGGAAGAGCTGAAGACTGCTGTTCACAAACGCTCTCCATCCAACCTCACTGAGCTCGAGCTGTTTTGGGCAAGAATTCTAGTCTCTCGATGTGCAAAACTGATAGACATACCCCAAGCGACTTGCAGCTGTAATTGCAGCATAAGGTGGCGCATCAAAGTATTAGCGCAATGGGGCCGAATAATATTGCACGCCCCACTTTTCAGTTTTTTATTTGTTAAAATTTTTTAAATTATCCAATAAATTTCGTTCCACTTCACGATTGTGTCCCACTTGTTGATTCTTGACAAAAAAAAATATTTTCATATCTTTATGTTTGAAGCCTGAAATGTGGCGAAAAGTTCAAGGGGCTGCGCAGCTACGAGCATCAGTGCGATGATTGACAGCCCTTGGCATGACTATTGGTTAACATGGACGGCATCGTGGAATCTGAACTATAGCTAAGAAAAGGTAAGGTGGGACTTACCCATAATATTAGAATTAATAAAATGACTTATTATATATCAACATTTAAGGCAAGGAGTTCAATTTAATACAATTCTTAAAATTTGTAATTCATTTAGTTACATACTATCACTTTAATGTCAAGGTTTTTCATAGTAATATTTTATTGTGAGCCATGTATTGCATATAAATGTGAAAAGTAGGGTGTGAACAAGTACAGCTGACTGCTGAATGTTCACACTTGCCCTAAGGATTAAATGGAGCCCACATGTGTGTTATCTATCTACTGTAGTTTTTCGAGGAGAAATGAAAATGTTCCCAGTGGTTGAATATCCTAACATGAGAAAAGGTTTGCTGTGATCAGCATGCACACCAGGTGAATGGTGAGAGGGTCATGCCCCTCTGGAGGCGGAATATGCAGTGTAAACGGAACCGTTCATGGTGAGGGTGTATCAGAGGTTAGACTAACTCACTAGACTAACTAGCTAGACTAACCCTTGAGCTATTGTACATAGCTACTGAGCTATGTATTTCACTCTTTTGTTGGCCGACTTCTCACTGTGCTTAGTTATTTATCCTAATTTAAAAACCCTGTTCCTCATTTTGAGTCTGACATCACCAAAAGGATCATACGTAGGACTGCACCCACGTGGCACCGTGTGCGTAGCACCGCGGGCACTCTCACGCTCACTCCAGCTTCAGCCATTGCTCCAGCGTGGCCAGATTTGCGTGCTCCACTCGCCGTTCAGTAGATGGTGTTGCCATGGAGATGTCAGGCCAGCTGATAGTGGATGTGTCTGTGATCATGTTGCTTAAAATAGTTTAGCCACTGCAGCCTACAAATATTGATGTTTTTCTAATGATGCCTCCGAGGACAACTGGGATAGGGCAAATTAGCTGACAGTAGTTCCTCCATGGGTACATTTTGTTGCATTTGTTCTCAAGGGCGCAGGTGTAAACCCTTCTTCAGGAGGTCATTGCTTTTCATTTGGTCCATTAGGCTAATGTGTTCATCATACGTACACACATTTCTAAGATTGAGAACAACTGTATATTTGTGCAACACCTGTTTGCAATGAGTTAGTGTTTCTGTCCCCAACCTATCTTGTTGAAAGCTGTCTGAGATATAGAATATTTTGCCCATGTAAAATGCCATTGTATTATCTGACATTGTACAATTTTATAAAATTAAATATCCTTAATCAATTTTTCATATCCTTTTAATCTTTTATCCTATGGTATGGTCAACTGATCAATTAAGGTATTAAAAACTATTACACAACAATGCCCGACAAGGCCACGATATTAATAGTTGTCATGGTGATTTTCCAATTGGAAGGAAAAATTAAGAAAATATTATTTTTCACTATACTTAAACTGCAGCAGTCCAAGCAAATTGGTATTGAGAAAATCAGTGCACCTGCTTGTTTGCTTAACGTGGAGGTGACACTGACAGCAAAGGTTTGATCTTGTTTTTTTTGTTTTTTTTATCCAGTGTGAATTTCAAAGAGCCAGAAGCAGTTCGAGCATTGACCTGCACCTTGCTTAAAGAAGACTTTGGTTTGACTATAGAGATTCCCCTAGAGCGTCTGATACCCACAGTGCCACTACGTCTCAACTACATTCACTGGGTGGAGGACCTTATCGATGGCCAAAAGCAACTGCGGCGTGGCATTGATATTGGTACACAAAAATGCATTGATATGGCACATTTCTTTGCTCGTCAGTCTTCAGAATAAATGTATAAATAATGTTGTCTTTAGGTACTGGGGCCTCTTGCATATACCCCTTATTAGGAGCCACAATGAATGGTTGGTACTTTCTCGCTACAGAGGTAGATGACATCTGCTTCAATTATGCAAAGAAAAATGTGGAGCAAAACAATATGTCAAAATGTATAAAAGGTGAGTGACACCTTTATTCTTTTACCAGATATAATTTTATGACCATGGCTGAAACAAACTTGTGTAAACAGTTGTAAAGGTACCACAGAAGACTTTACTCATGGATGCTTTGAAAGAGGAGACAGAGATTCTGTATGACTTCTGTATGTGCAACCCCCCTTTTTTTGCAAACCAGCTGGAAGCACAGGTATGGTGTCCTTGGTATTCATTTTCTTTTCCTCAGCCATAACAAGTATTTGCTTTTGATCAGATCTGGTCGTCTGTGTCTGACATTGTTTTTTGTGTCTCTTCAGGGAGTTAACTCTAGAAACTCCAGACGACCTCCCCCTAGCTCGGTCAACACTGGAGGGGTGACGGAGATAATGGCAGAGGGTGGGGAGCTAGAGTTTGTCAAGAGAATCATTCACGACAGTCTGCAGCTTAAGAAGCGCTTACGGTGAGCATTACACAATATAATTAAACTTAGGGATGGGCTATATCTCCATATTAGGGCTGGGTGGTATAAACGGTATAAGCGGTAGACGGTATAAATTTGGCCCACGGTAGAGATTTTTGTTATACCGGCATATTGCGATAGGTCATTATGTCATTAAATTGCGCAGGCTCTGACGCCAGCAGAAAGGACCAAAACAAACCGGCATTCAGCAGCATTAGCCTAGCACAGCCATTCCCAAACTCAGTAACACCGAGGCCCCCTTAAAAATCTGACGGGTCTGCGTGGCCCCCCAAAATAATAACCAAGAAGACAACATTAAGAATAGGCTCTTCTGGTTATTTTATTTTGGGGAAATAGCCTCTGCTACAAACATTGTAATACAAAAATGATTACAGTGGATTATTCAAGTCAAATAATGAACACAAATATTTTAATATTACAAACAAAACATTATAAATTTAACATTAAATAATTATATATATATATATATATATATTTTTTTTTATGACCTCCCGCGGCCCCCCTGCAGTACCCTCAGTTTGGGAGACACTGGCCTAGCACATTAGCCTAGCATTAGCCTAGCACTATTGGACACCACTGGAAACAGCGAACAACAGCACGGCATTAACACAGTGTTTCTGTCTATGTATTGTTGTCACAGCGGCCCCAGCAGAGGTAAATACACACACAGTAATCACAGTTTAAGAGTCTACCTTTTGGCCAATCAGTGTCAAAGGGGCGTAGGCTCGAAGCGCCAGCGTGAGCCAAAATAGATCCATGCTTGTGCCGTGTCCGCAGCATCACAGCAGAAGTTTGGGAAAGTTGGCGTCAAATTCAGACCTCCGCGGTCAATATCTCACGAAAGCTACTTTGTTAAACAAAATTATTTGTGCCTAAATGACCATTTACATCAATTGTTCAAATCCAATGCCCTGTTTTAATGAACATAAAATCCATTGAATCATCCAGCGCAGAGAAAAGCGCTTAGGGAGCGTCAACAAATGGCAAGACCAGCTTTGTAAACAAACAACTTTTACTGAAGTCATGCACCTGCACAAAACTCTCAGACACTATAAATAATGACCATGTCTAACTCCTACAGACTTTGATTTCAACATTTGTGAGTTTTTTATATTTTAAATGAATGCATATGTTTTTCTTTTTAAAAATTGCTTTTACAGTGAATGGTATTTACTGTAACATACATAAATAATGTATGTTATTTGTCTCTTTATTCGTCTCACAACTGATTTTCTAACTCAAAAAATATATATATTAGATTCTAATATATAAATAATTAACAATCTTGACTATTTTATGCAAGAACCTGCTAGACCTATATTGAAATTCACACACCAAATTATACCGCGATATATACCGTCTACCGTCTATGACCCAAATTATACCGCGATATGAATTTTAGGCCATATCGCCCACCCCTACTCCATATATATATTAAGATATATTTTTTTTAAACTTTGACATATATATATATATATATATATATTTTATATTTAACCTTCGCTGCTTTGCTTGTTTGCCTTCTGTGTGCTGTGCTTGACTACTCGCCCCCGCCTCCTTGCTTTTGTACCACCTCCCCTTGCATGTCGTCTCATTCTACATGGCAGTGCCCGCTTAGCCATATATGAATTTATACTATAGCGCTTGGCTTGGAGGTCTACGCTCGTATCTAAAGCCCAAATGAAACGTATTGTCTATCTTCACATGAAAGTAACATTTAAAGGTACTTTAACAATGAGATACAATGAGAGTAACAATGAGTACTTTAACAATGAAAGGTACTTTAAATGTTACTCCAAATGAAAAAACATGTCAATGCGCCATCTTGAAATACATCGGTTGATTCACAGGTGCTCCAAAAATAATTTCTTCCACAATGCCCTACTACCCAAACCAGAATATTTCAGAAAAAGAATCATGCCAAAATCTAGAAATTGGCATCATAAAAGTAAACGTGTCATTGCAAACCACACACACCGGAAGGCAGTTAAAATAGGAGGCACATTGCTGTAGTTTGTATACAACATGTGCACAATACGTAACTTTCTTCACACCGACAGTAATGAGAACGAGGCAGAATCTGCAACATGGGCCTCAGGATGTTCTGAGTGCAGTCCAATTATATGTCCAAGTTTCAACAAAACTTATTCATGGAACAATATGTAACCTGCCAAAAGCCAGATAGATGATTGTGTAGGACTCAAATGAATTCTCCACAATATCAATCTGGGACTTCTGCAGGAGAATCCTTTTGGGGAAAGGAGGGGCAGGCAGCAGAATACTTCAAGCTGATAGGCCGAGGTAACGCTGTTTGCCCGCCTACCACGGTTTGACTTTCTTGATAACAAATGAATATGTCGTCATTGGCGTGCGCCTGGAGAAACCGCAACACATCTTTGCTGTCCAGAATTGCACAAAGTGCCTCTCGCTGTTCATCTTTCAAAAAAGAGATTGGAGATTCTGCTAAACTGACTTGATAGCCTCAGCTACGCATCCGTCCTGCTGCGTGGCCATGTTTGTTTTGCCTCAGCTCGGCACTGCTTTTGTCAAACTCGGATATCCCGACCTAAACTTCAAGACTGGCCCATGATTGGGTAGAACACTGTTAGTGCTGTAATTTATAGTCAATCCTGTCAAAATCACAAAGACAAAAGGCATTGTTCCTGCATTCTTTATACGTGGTTTCATTCCAAGGAGAAGTGATTTTTAAAACAGACAGAGCAGAAAGTGCAAGGTCCTTTTGATAGTACAAGACACATCTTCATATGCAGAAAGGAAGCACCAACACAACAAAAGCATATTCAAAGCATGCTTCCTCCTGATGTTTAACATATGAGCCACATATTACTTATTAAAATGATTACTTATTACTAGGGGTGGGCGATATGGCCTAAAATTCATATTGCGGTATAATTTGGGACACAGACGGTAGACTGTATATATTGCGGTATAATTTGGTGTGTGAATTTCAATATAGGTCTAGCAGGTTCTTGCATAAATAGTCAAGATTTGTATGTTGTACTGTGTATGTTGTAACATTATTTATGTATGTTAGAGTAAATACCATTCACTGTAAAAGCAATTTTTAAAAAGAAAAACATATGCATTCATTTAAAATATAAAAAACTCACATGTTGAAATCAAAGTCTGTAGGAGTTAGACATGGTCATTATTTATAGTGTCTGAGAGTTTTGTGCAGGTACATGACTTCAGTAAAATCTATTGTTCGTTTACAAAGCTGGTCTTGCCATTTGTTGATGCTCCCTAAGCGCTTTTCTCTGCGCTTGCAGTGAACTGGATGATTCAATGGATTTATGTGCATTAAAACAGCACATTGGATTTGAACAATTGATGTAAATGATCATTTTGGCACAATTAATTTTGTTTAACAAAGTAGCTTTCGTGAGATATTGACCGCGGAGGTCCGAATCTGACGCTAACTTTCCCAAACTTCTGCTGTGATGCTGCGGACACGGCACACGCATGGATCTATTTTGGCTCACGCTGGCGCTTCGAGCCTACGCCCCTTTGACACTGATTGGCCAAAAGGTAGACGCTTAAACTGTGATTACTGTGTGTGTATTTACCTCTGCTGGGGCTGCTGTGACAACAATACATAGACAGAAACACTGTGTTAATGCCGTGCTGTTGTTTCCAGTGGTGTCTGCTAGGCTAATAGTGCTAGGCTAATGCTGCTGAATGCCGGTTTGTTTTGGTCCTTTCTGCTGGCGTCAGAGCCTGCGCAATTTGATGACATAATGACCAATTGCAATATGCCGGTATAACAAAAATCTATACCGTGGGCATACCGCTTATACAGTTTATATCGCCCAGCCCTACTTATTACAATGACAAACACCTAGATGTTCTACCCAAAAAGTGAAAGTGGGAGTGGTACAAGATTGTATTCTTATGTGTTTGTGAAGTCACAAATACCGAGAGAATTCAGCTTGCAGGCAAGGCCAGAATCCCTGCAAAACAATCGTCAGAATACAGTTATCAACAGCTTGAGTTTTCTTACCGGTGGTGATGCGGCGTCGTGGTGAAAGCTAATAATATTTTGCACATTTTTTTATCAGTCTGGTAGCTAGTGCCGTGCTCGACAGGCTGATCAGGAAAATTGTCTCTGTGATGTGGAGAAGTGCGGATTAGGGATCTTAAGCCTAGTGTATTGTCGCGCGGCGCGGAGCTTACGGTGGTGACGTGACGTCACTTGTGCAACGCAAGCATCCCCTCAAGACCCTTGCATGACCTGCCGCGCACCCTCGAAAATTTCTGACTTTGCAGCCAGCGCCACAGAGAAGCTCCACTGTGATTGGTGTGTGATTACTTTCTGGGAAGCATGGAGCGGCTGCAGGGAACATGGACGAGGCACTTCGGAGTAGACTGCTTTGTGCTTCGAAGGAAAAGCAATTTGGGCTCATGGCAGGGCCTGATATACTGGTCTGATGAGACAAAGATTGAACTCTTTGGCGTGAATGCCAGGCGTCATGTTTGGAGGAAACCAGGCACTGCTCATCACCAAGCAAATACAATCCCTACAGTGAAGAATAGTGGTGGTAGCATCATGTTGTGGGGATGTTTTTCAGCGGCAGGAACAGGGAGACTAGTCAAGATAGAAAGATGAATGCAGCAATGTACAGAGACATCCTGGATGAAAACCTGCTCCAAAGCGCTCTAGACCTCAGACTGGGGCGACGGTTCATCTTTCAGCAGGACAACAACCCTAAGCATACAGCCAAGATAACAAAGAAGTGACTTCAGGACAACTCTGTGAATGTCCTTGAGTGGCCCAGCCAGAGCCCAGACTTGAATCCAATTGAACATCTCTGGAGAGATCTGAAAATGGCTGTGCACCAACACTCTCACCATTGGTTCACTATTGTAACTCTGAGATCTGTCACTTAAAAGCTAAAAATCCATTTACACATGGCAACACTTAAACCGAGAGACATGAGCTTTCAATCAGTTTACCTGGGACAAGGCAATTAAAAGCAGAGCTATAATCAATGAACAGCATTCTTGCAACAGATTTATTATTGTCCAAGTGACTGACAGAGTTCAGAGCAAAGGAGATGCATCCTCAACGCTCCTGTTCTGTCTGTAAGCAAACTGGAGCGGGTCAACACTCACAGGGATCTGGCTCTTAATAAAGTCCAACACGAGCCACTCAAAAGTCTCCATAAGAACAGACGTAAGGGCCACAGGACGATAGTCATCAAGGCATGTCACAGGAGTTTTCTTAGGAACTGGGATGATGGTCGACTCTTTAAAGCAGTTCGGCACAGTACAGTTCCTTAGCGACAGGTTGAAAATGTCTGTTAAAACAGGGGCAAGTTGCTCAGCACAGTTTTAGGACACGAGGTGGGATGCCGTCCGGGCCTGGGGCTTTCCGGACTGTGATCTTGGACAAGACCCATTGGACTTCCTGCTGAGTCACGGTGAAGGCACCTTGGTTGAAACAATCAGGGAATACAGCAGGACAGGTATCAGCAGATTCAAAGCGACAGTAGAACGTGTTAAGATCATTTGGCAGAGCTTGGCCAAATGAGCAATTTTCCCAGCACTAGGTTTCCAGGATGTGATGGCTTTTATACCGTTCCACATGCGTTGAGGGTCATCTTCCTCAAAATAACCCTTTAACCTGTCCCCGTAACTGCGCTTTGCATATTTAATAGAACGTTTCACTGAGTAACAGGATAACTTGTAAGCAACTACACGCTCACGAAGTTTTAGTTTAACTTCCGCGTTCATCCATGGGTTCTGACTACAGCAATCCTTAATGACCTTCTGTGGGACACAGCAGTCAATACAAAAGTGAATGTATCCAGTCACAGCGTCGCAGAATTCATTAACATCATCTGACTGAAATACAGACCAGTCAGTGGCATCAAAGCAGCCCTGTAGCTTCATGTTAGCCTCCTCAGACCAGCACTGCACAGTGCGAGAAGTTGGTTTATGTTCCCTGCTCCTCTGAGTGTATGAGGGAAGAAGGAGAACAGAGGAGTGGTCAGACTTTCCAAAAGGAGGTCTGAGACTGGACCTGTAAGCTCCCTTCACGTTACTGTAGCAGTGATCAAGAATTTGTGCTCCTCTTCTAGCTTGAGTCATATGTTGGTGAAAGTTTGGGAGAATAGTTTTTAATTTACATTTATTGAAATCCCCAGCAACAATGATGACTGCGTTAGGATGAGCAGACTCATGTTTGTGGAGGATCTCGCTCAAATCCTGTAGGGCTTCAGTATAGACCGCTCGTGGGTGGATGTACACAGCGCATAAAAATATACCCGAAAACTCCCGGGGAAGATAAAAAGGGCGACAGCTCAAGACCAGGCATTCCAGATTAGCGGTACATGTTTGGTTCACAATGCGAGTGTCCGTGCACCAGCGCTGATTGATTAATTAAAAAGAACACACCTCCACCTCTGGCTTTTCCCGTGGTCTCCTTCACTCTGTCCGCGCGGTGAGCAGTGAATCCCGGGGGCTGAACAGCAGAGTCCGGGACGTTCGAGTGGAGCCACGTCTCGCTGATACAGAACACAGCGCAGTCTCGTGCCTCGCGCTGGCTCTGGATCCGACACAGGAGCTCATCCGTCTTGTTGGGCAGAGACTGGATGTTGGCCAGGTAGATAGAAGGCAGAGCGGTCCTGTAGGAGCGGCTTCTCACGAGCAGACCGCCTCGCCTTCCTCGGTGTTTGCGCTTCCTACGCCGGCTCATGGTACCCAGTTCCACACCGCGGAGAGTACGGTGGAGACGCCAAGTTTAGGCAACGTGTACAGTGCCTTGCGAAAGTATTCGGCCCCCTTGAACCTTTCAACATTTGGCCACATTTCAGTCTTCAAACATAAAGATATAAAATTTTAATTTTTTGTCATGAATCAACAACAAGTGGGACACAATCGTGAAGTGGAATGAAATTTGTTGGATAATTTAAACTTTAACAAATAAAAAACTGAAAAGTGGGGCGTGCAATATTATTCGGCCCCTTTACTTTCAGTGCAGTAAACTCACTCCAGAAGTTCAGTGAGGATCTTTGAATGATCCAATGTTGTCCTAAATGACTGGTGATGATAAATAGAATGCACCTGTGTGTAATCAAGTCTCCGTATAAATGCTCTTTCACCTGCTCTTTGATAGTCTCAGGGTTCTGTTTAAAGCGCAGAGAGAACCATGAAGACAAAGGAACACACCAGGCAGGTCCGAGATACTGTTGTGGAGAAGTTTAAAGCCGGATTTGGATACAAAAAGATTTCCCAAGCTTTAAACATCTCAAGGAGCACTGTGCAAGCAATTATATTGAAATGGAAGGAGTATCAGACCACTGCAAATCTACCAAGACCCGGCCGTCCCTCCAAACTTTCATCTCAAACAAGGAGAAGACTGATCAGAGATGCCGCCAAGAGGCCCATGATCACTCTGGATGAACTGCAGATAACTACAGCTGAGGTGGGGATGGTGTGTTCAGGGTGATGAGCTGTGTTGCTTTTACGCCAAACATATCGTTTTGCATTGTGGCCAAAAAGTTTGATTTTGGTTTCATCTGACCAGAGCACCTTCTTCCACATGTTTGGTGTGTCTCCCAGGTGGCTTGTGGCAAACTTTAAACGAGACTTTTTATGGATATCTTTGAGAAATGGCTTTCTTCTTGCCACTCTTCCATAAAGGCCAGATTTGTGCAGTGCACGACTGATTGTTGTCCTATGGACAGACTCTCCCACCTCAGCTGTAGTTATCTGCAGTTCATCCAGAGTGATCATGGACCTCTTGGCTGCATCTCTGATCAGTCTTCTCCTTGTTTGAGATGAAAGTTTGGAGGGACGGCCGGGTCTTGGTAGATTTGCAGTGGTCTGATACTCTTTCCATTTAAATATAATTGCTTGCACAGTGCTCCTTGAGATGTTTAAAGCTTGGGAAATCTTTTTGTATCTAAATCCGGCTTTAAACTTCTCCACAACAGTATCTCGGACCTGCCTGGTGTGTTCCTTTGTCCTCATGGTTCTCTCTGCGCTTTAAACAGAACCCTGAGACTATCAAAGAGCAGGTGCATTTATACGGAGCCTTGATTACACACATGTGCATTCTATTTATCATCATCAGTCATTTAGGACAACATTGGATCATTCAAAGATCCTCACTGAACTTCTGGAGTGAGTTTGCTGCACTGAAACTAAAGGGGCCGAATAATATTGCACGCCCCACTTTTCCGTTTTTTATTTGTTAAAGTTTAAATCATTCAATAAATTTCGTTCCACTTCACAATTGTGTCCCACTTGTTATTGATTCATGACAAAAAATTAAAAAAAGGGGGCCGAATACTTTGCAAGGCACTGTATATTGGTTTCCAACTGAAACAGAACTCTATACAACTTGAGCGCAACCTATGGGACCTGACTTTAGCTGTACCTTTGGGTAGCATTTTTAAAACATTAACTAAAGGAAATCTAACAACTAGGGGTGTCAAACTCATTCCTAGAGGGCCGCTGTGGTTACAGGTTTTCTATCAAACCCAGCAGGTGCAGAGCAGCCTCCGCCTATTTCCTAACATTTTCAGGTTAAGACTGAACTCACTTGAGGC
This sequence comes from Knipowitschia caucasica, assembly GCA_964034765.1. Taxonomy (NCBI): domain Eukaryota; kingdom Metazoa; phylum Chordata; class Actinopteri; order Gobiiformes; family Gobiidae; genus Knipowitschia; species Knipowitschia caucasica. The sequence continues at coordinate 7,244,401 of OZ035832.1, forward strand.
CTGCCTGCTTTCTGCTCCAACCGGACACAAATTACGGTGCACAGCCAACATCCGGTTGCGCCAAAATAAAAAAACTAAACCATATCAACCCGAAACCATTATTCAATATTTCATTTTTTTCCTTTTCCTCATCAAAATTTCATTTTTGATTTTAATTTGAAAAAACCATTGAACTAAAAATACACGGACCCTTGGCCCTGGATTCTTTAGTCATTGTGGTTTTATGCTCCCACAGACGTCTTATTCCTCCACGCACCTCTTCTCACAGCTTCAGAACGCGGACTGTTTATATTTCTATTTGTTTTAATTTCTGTTTGTTTTAATTTGACTAATACGTATGGAGAGATCTGGTTGGATCCTTGGTGGCCCGGTTCGAATGACCTGTAGTTGGGGACCACTGTCAAAGACAACATAATATCCTTCAAACAAAGCTACCGTAGTATCAAAGGACTGCAATATATGATCTCAACGCTAGATGGTATCAAAAACTACAGTGTACCTTTTGAGGTCTTTGATGGCTTTCTCTGTCCCTGTTGCTGCTCTGATTATGTGGGGATACACATTCTATAAGTGATGACCCTGTTTATCAAATGTTTAGGTGTCATGTGCTCAGACCTGTCCTATACTTGACAGACGCAGACTAGAGACGTAAAGATTAACCATTTTTCAATAATCCTGAACTTGAGCACAGGCCCTGTGCATCAAGCAGTGAACACATTATAAAGCTCACTGTAACATTTAAAAGTATATATTTTGTGGTGTTTAAAAGGGTTCCATGTGGTTTACTGGTTGGACTAGAGGACATTGTTTTGCTGTGGGATAGACAATGTTTCTTGCAGTGCAGTACTGATCGATTCACCACTGTGGGACAAATGTGTGTCCTTTAGTTTAGTAATCTTTTCATCCTTTTGCTTTGTACTTACTTTATTATTCTCATCTCAGGACATTTTGCTTTTGTTGACATCTTTAACCATGCTTTAAACTGTGTCTATGTTCAGGTGGTATAGCTGCATGTTGGGGAAGAAATGCAGCCTGGCGCCATTGAAAGAGGAGCTGAAGAAACAAGGGGTTAGTAGAGTTATAGACTATAAAATCTATTTCAATGTTTGTTGACAGCCATAAAATATAATTAGTCCTCCTGTAGAGCTGGGCGATAAATTGATTTTAATTATTAAGTCGAATTTGATGTTTAAGGCGATTTCTTTTTAATGAAACAGTTTTTTTTTTTTCTTCTTTAGCGCAGAGCTACAGTGCTAATACGCTAACCGCGGGTGTTAAGTCATTTTGAAAGCTCCCTAATGCTAACAGTCTCCCTCTGTCCTGACCCTGTCACAGTTGGTGCTTTTGCACTAACACTTTAGACGTTTAAGAATCAGTCTTTATTGAATCGCCAGAACACATCAACAGACTCGTATATCCTGCCTGGCTCCGGTCGCTCTGCTCATATGCCACACTTTTCATTCTTTCATTCTCATTAATTCATGTCTCAGCGCTCACGCTCGTTACTCCAAAGGGCGTTGGACTTTCATGGAGTGATTCAAAATGGCCGCGGTGGCTGGAAAATGAGGAAAAACCTATCTGCGCATGTGTCAGCCGGCACGAGCCCCATTCATTTAAACGAGTAAACTAGACGGGTCCAAAAAAATTCTCTCCCCTCAGCATTGACACACATGAACTTTTGGACTATCCTATAAAGGTGTTTTCGAGAGGTAAGAAGATGCTATATGTTAGCATTGACTAATTCTTATTCCGGGTCCACCCCCATTGGCCTGATGTGGTATTGCAAGCATGTCAGCGCACGTCATTTTGGCCACTTTTGAGCCGGGACCCGCCCCCACTGGCGCACACACACGTGTCCCACTTTGCTGCTGCAGTTTGGGATAAGATAAGATAAGATGTGCTTATGTGTGAGACACGTCTCACACATTGCTCTCATTGCTCTGATACAAACAACGTGTTCCGTGCTCAATCTGTTAAGCCTAGTTTATACTCGCGCGGCGCGGACCTTACAGAGGTGACGTGACGTCACTTGCGCAACGCGTTGGTCACCGCAAGGCCCTTACGTTTCCTGCCGCGCAGCATCGAAATTTTCTAACTACGTAAGGGTCGCCGCAAAGAATCTCCGCTGTGATTGGTCCGTGTGTGTGTATTGGAAGGAAGCACGGAGCGGCTGCAGCAGGGACAATGGACTATGAAGCAGAGCTTTGTGCTTCGAAGGAAAAGCAGTTTGGGCTCAGAGCCTGATATACAGGAGACTGTGGACTATCTAACATATGTATAACTTATAAACTGTGCAGTCGTTTGTTTTGCACTGTTCCTGTCTGCGTTTGTTGCTTTCCTCCTGCACTCGTAAATCGTTCATGTTTGTCTCAGATATTTACCACTATTATTGTTTTGCTGTTTGTGCTGAAAACTATTTAATAATAACTATGTTTCCAACAAGAACTGTGTCTTTATTCACAGCATCACAGTTGAAATGACTTATAAAATAATGAATCCATAAAACTATCACATAAACCTGCAGTAGAAACACATGTAATGAGCTCATTTGCTATTGTTGTTCTGAAGAGGACAAAGTAGCAGCGTAAATGGGACCGCTCCTGTGTGATCGCCCTCATGTGGTTAGTTGTGGGATTACAACATTCTCCTCAAAACTCCGAAAGGGGAACGCGCCTTACGTAGGTCCACCGCAACCGCTAACGTAAGCCACGCCGCGCAAGTATACACTAGGCTTTAGCGCTACAGTAGCAGAATGTAAACAGGAAGAGAAACGGAAACTTAACTCGCACAACGCAGTAGTCACTAAAGTTAGTATTAGCGCCACCAGCTGGACCGAGCGTTTTACTACAGCCCAGTTGCTCTGACATGGTTGAAAGAACAAGCATGAAAACCCAAGGAGGAGGCTTTTGTAAAAGATTTTCTGTTATAACAATTGTATTTTGAGTAATCATTAGTTTTAAAAATGTGATATTTAATGTAAATAATCCTTGTGTTTAATACGATGGATATATTTGCTATGGCCCACGTTTGCCATGCAGGTGCATTATGTCTCTGCAAGTGAAGTTATTAGAAAACTGATAAGCTACATTTTTGCTGTTTACCATGGCAGGGCCATCTCTTTTACAAGCATGTTTAAGGCCTATATCCTGTTACACTTATGTTCCATGGGGAAATTTAGATTAAACTGCATAAAGGAAAATCAATTTCTTTGTCTATTCTAGTTTGTTTTTAAATAGAAAAAACAATCAATTTAAAATTGAAAATCGGATTTCTTTTTCCTTTTTTTTGCCATATCGCCCAGCCCTTTCCTCCTGATATATTTTATTAACAACGTTCACAAATGTATTTATTTTGTGCAGACCTCGCTTCCAGCACTGCTGGGTTCTGTGGCTCTGTGGCCTCTGTGGTCACTGGCCACAGTAATATTGTGCTAGTCCTAAAAGTAAACCTGCTGTCACCTTTTGTGTACTCCCGCAGGTGCCCAAAGTGACCTATACAGAGTTCTGCCAGGGGCGGACAATGCGATGGGCATTGGCCTGGAGCTTTTATGACGATGTGATGGTTCCGGTAAGTCTCGCTTGTTTTTATGGTGATCAAGTAAAGTGTTCACTCTAAAACACAATTTCAAAACTTGAATTCGTTCCTGTCTTAAGCTATATGCTGCTTTGGTACAAAAGGGCATTGTTCTCATATACTGTGTTATAGTATATTTTGTTGCGTTTGTTGATGTGGGCAGCGCAGTGGCACCAAAGGAACTGGCAACTCTGAGAGGCTCGTGTGGTCTTAATTTAGCTTTCTGATTGGCTTGAAAATATTGAATGTTACATGCGTAAATATATTGACTATTGTGTCCATTTTTGTGTGAAAGACTTAAGTGGCCGAACCATTGAGGAATCACTTTATTATCAGATTATTTCACACAATCATCTTTTTAAAATATTGTTCATATTCTAGATTGACCTTTCCCTTTTGGCTTGTCGACCTAAAAGCAGTTGTGCAGAAAAATTGGCCTATATTTGCTCCAACCCGTCACCCCTCCTCCGCCAGCACAGAGGACTGCTCAGCATCATTATCAGTCAAACCCTGGAGTGTGGGTCTTGTGTGTGCACATGCTTACACAGCAGTGGTTTTACTGTATGCATGGGCAAACATCTCTGTCCATTGATGTGTGTGTGTGTGTGACGTCGTTAGTTTATGATTTGGTCTTGAATGTTTTGTTCCAATGAAGGCATATGTGACATGCACAGCAGCTGTGACCTATATTACAAGATCAAAGTCCAGCTCATATGCTACAGGAGCATATTGTATGTCTTTCAAACATGGACTTTAATATGAATATCTTCTAATATATTAGTTTTGACTCAACCTGGGTGGTTTCAGCATGTTTGTGCAGATAGTGTAGAACCAATGTGTGTCACTTTTATTTAAAATTTTGCTCATACATCCATATTAAATTGGATCTCTTCTTCCCAGCATGCATTACCTCCACCTGGGTGTATCCATGACATATCTTCATTACGAGGTATAGCCTCTTGAGATGCATCATCTCGTTTTCAGGAGGGTCCTCAAAAATAGCAGTATTGTAATCACCAGTGTTTGTCTTTTTGTTTGCAAGATCACTCATATAATAAGCACAAACTCTCTGTGCTGTTGTCTCCAAATTGCATTTTGGCGGAAGAAGTGTTAAGGCTCCATGAGCAGGAATCTGGAGTTATTAAATAAATATAGTTTCAGAATCAGATTCATTTATTCACCATTTCTCACAATTCACCCAATAATATTTTGAATGAACAAAATATGTAAAATGTCAACTACAGACTGGAAGTTAAAACACATAAGCAGTTGTTTTCTCTGTTTAGTGATATAGGAACATGAGGTCAATGACGTGTAAAATGCAGTATGTTGTTGTAGCAGTCCAAAGGTCAGTTACAAACCATGATTACATTACAAAATGTAATCATGGTTTGAGCACCTAAGCATCTGTGTTGATTTTGAAGTTCTGCTCAATGGCTTAGATTAGTCTATCGCTCCCCCTACTGGTTTAGAATGGAAATGTTTGTCGTGGTCAAACATTTGTTCAATGATAAAGCTAATTTACTGTGAATAGTTGTGCAAGCCCCACTTTTCTGTGAAACACAAAATAATCTTTGGTCTTAAACATGACAAGATGTGCAAAAGTTGTTCGTCCTATTGCTGTAGTACCTCAGAACGTCCTCTGAAACGGTGGTTACGTGGATAAAATACTTACCATGTTATGTTTACTGTTATGTTGCTGTAAAGCAATTTGCATACAACTAAAGTGTTCTCCCTTTTAGTCTCCTCCCACTAAGAAACGCAAACTGGAGAAGGCCCGGAAACCGCTGTCGTTCACGCTTCCAGAGGTGGGGCTCAAATCGCTCCAGACAAAAGCCTCAGCGCTCGGCTGCACTGGAAGTTGTCCTGTGGAGGCTGTCACTGCTCTTCTGGAAAAGTCTCTCACTGAGCTACGAGTAAGTCATAGCATCAGCACAACTGTTTCATCATGTTCACTGCGTCAAGGATATTGTTCTCAACCTTTTGGATTCACCTATGGGGCGGTCCTGTCCCTCAGGTTGAGAACCACAGTGACTTTCAAAAGTGTTTATACGCTGTAAACCTTTCCACATTTTATCTAGTCATGACCACATTAAGGTAATGTTAAGAAATCTAAAGATTATGACGACTGTGACAAACAATTGTGAAGTAAACGCAAAGCAAGAACGTGCACTCAAAAGACACACACTACACAAACTTCTTACCTTTTACACACACCTGAACACACCTACACACACCTGAACACACCTACACACACCTACACACATAATACATGTAACAGCGTTACATGTATTCCGTTACTCTCCAACATTGCATACTGTGAAAGGACTTGTATATAATTACAGTGGGGCAAAAAAGTATTTAGTCATGCCACAGATTGTGCAAGTTTTCCCACTTAAAATAATGACAGGTCAACACAGACTTTCAACTCCCTCCACAGATTTTCACTGGGGTTGAGGTCTGGAGACTGGCTAGGCCACTCCAGGACTTTCAAATGCTTCTTACGGAGCCACTCCTTCGTTGCCCGGGCGGTGTGTTTGGGATCATTGTCATGCTGGAAGACCCAGCCACGTTTCATCTTCAAAGCTCTCACTGATGGAAGGAGGTTTTGGCTCAAAATCTCACGATACATGGCCCCCATTCATTCACGGATCAGTTGTCCTGTCCCCTTAGCAGAAAAACGGCCCCAAAGCATGACGTTTCCACCCCCATGCTTCACAGTAGGTTTGGTGTTCTTGGGATGCCACTCAGTATTCTTCTTCCTCCAAACACAACGAGTTGAGTTTATACCAAACAGTTCTACTTTGGTTTCATCTGACCACATGACATTCTCCCAATCCTCTGCTGTATCATCCATGTGCTCTCTGGCAAACTTCAGACGGACCTGGACATGCACTGGCTTCAGCAGGGGGACACGTCTGGCACTGCAGGATTTGATTCCCTGTCGTCGTAGTGTGTTACTGATGGTAACCTTTGTTACTTTGGTCCCAGCTCTCTGCAGGTCATTCACCAGGTCCCCCCGTGTGGTTCTGGGATTTTTGATCACCGTTCTCTTGATCATTTTGACCCCACGGGATGAGATCTTGCGTGAAGCCCCAGATCGAGGGAGATTATCAGTGGTCTTGTATGTCTTCCATTTTCTGATAATTGCTCCCACAGTTGATTTGTTCACACCACGCTGCTTGCCTATTGTAGAGTCAATCTTCCCAGTCTGGTGCAGGTCTACAATTCTTTTCCTGGTGTCCTTCGTCAGCTCTTTGGTCTTGGCCATAGTGGAGTTTGGAGTCTGACTGTTTGAGGCTGTGGACAGGTGTCTTTTATACAGATAACGAGTTCAAACAGGTGCCATTAATACAGGTAACGAGTGGAGGACAGAAGAGCTTCTTAAAGAAGAAGTTACAGGTCTGTGAGAGCCAGAAATCTTCCTTGTTTGAAGTGACCAAATACTTATTTTCCACCATAATTTACAAATAAATTCTTTAAAAAATCCTACAATGTGAATTCCTGGATTTTTTTTTTTCCACAATCTGTCTCAGTTGAAGTGTACCTATGATGAAAATTACAGACCTCTGTCATTATTTTAAGTGGGAGAACTTGCACAATCGTTGGCTGACTAAATACTTTTTAGCCCCACTGTATCATATTATCTAATATCATATTGTTTCTCCCAGGTTCTCTTTAAACAAGTTCCCTGTCGAAAGCAAGAAAAGAGCCTGTTATTGACAGCTGTGGAGAACACATGGATCCATGGACGTCAAAGACGACGTGAACAGAGACGGCAGTTGAGAGAGATTCCAAGAGCACCACAAAGTCTCCAAAACGCTGCTGCATCTATAGCACCACATCCCTCTACAAGTGACACGCCAATAAATGAGCAAGAGTCGACGTGTCAAACCCAGCCCACCGTGCCAAGAGAAGAACCCGAGGCCGGATTGACCGCCACAGTTCTGGAAGCTGCTACAGAAAACGATTCCCTTTTACAGAAACCCAGCAGCCCTGGTGCAGCCGGACTGTTTTTATTCAAATGTTTGCTGAATGTGATGTTTGAGGAAAAAGATGTACTGGTGGAGATGCACTGGGTCGAGGGTCAGAACAAAGACCTAATGAACCAACTCTGCACGTTCCTCAAGAACACACTGCTGAGGTCTATCGCAGTGTGACAGCTTTCAACATTTAGTTTCATTCTTTTTTTCAAGTTGACTTTTAATGTTTTTTCTAGCAAATTTTGCAGGTAATAAACTTGAAACTCAAAGGACTTCATCATTTTACCTGACTGTAACACACTGTAAAGCCACAAGAGGGCCACACTTTTATTTTCTTCCTGATTCAAACACCTTGTAGTCAATGCTGGGAAATCACTAAATTGTAATATGTCTGACAAGTTACTATTATGTACATTTTTTATATCTGTATTACAATATTACTGCGCGTGGGTTATACTGCTCACACAGACGTGTTCGTGATATCTTGGTTTTGGTTCACGTCTTTCAGGAGCAGAAACATCTATAGTCTCACACAAATAACACTTTATTTTTGTGTTTCCGCCTCTTACATGAATGATAGAAACACGGAGGGGAAAAAGCACTGGACTTAACTGGACATAACTTTAATAACTCAGTCTTTTACTTTTGAAGTTAAATTACTGAGTTCCTTTTAAATAGGGAAATATTACTGTTACTTGTGATATGTACTCTCAACTCTTGAATTTTGTTTATTTACAACTTATCCACACGTCTTTTATGATTAAATTCGACATGCATCAACTAGAAGAAGGAAATAACGTGCATTTATGTCCATAGTTGTATTTCAGTAACATGTTTCCAAGAGGTCCGTTCTGGGCCATGGATGAATTATATCAAATCTAATATATATATATATATATATTATTATTTATATATATATATATTATTATTTATATATATATATTATTATTATATATATATTTATTATTATTATATATATATATAATATTATTATTATATATATTATATATATTATTATTATTATATATATAATAATATTATTATATATATATATAATATATATTATTATATATATATATATATATATAATCTATATATAGATTTTTATTTTTTTAGTGGGGATAGCTGTACATCTGTTTTCCCTTTTATATGTGATCAAAATAAAATCTGTTTACTAGGCATGTGGCGACTGGCGAATATGCAAGTAAAATTGAGCGACATGTTTGAGGGCCCTGGTTTAGGATATAGACTCAGCTGAATTTGTCGCGATTTTCTAGTTTGTGACCTCCCTTTACAATGGCAATAAAAAGAATGATTATTGTCAAATTGCCAAGTATTCTTGCTCCAGTTCTGTTTCACATCGTCCCCTTTAGCGCATGGTTTAGTGTGAGAGGGTGGAGCTCTCAGACGCTGCATGAACATAAACCCTATCTGTTCCTAGTCTCCTGTGCTAGTACTACATTAAGCGCCATCTTGCTTGTAGCTGCTACGTAAGTGGTGGAGTTTTGCTCTGGGGGGGTGTCCTATTACATCTAGCCAATTTCATACTGGGAACCTCTCCCTGTAATACTAGGGCGCAGTTCGCGTTTGTGCTTGTCTTTTCTTCGCGTTTTTAAAATCTACATAGTTCGGGATGAGCATCGAAACGCTCCTGGAGGCGGCCAAGTTTTTAGAATTACAAGCTCTGCAACAGAAAGCACGTGGTAAGTGGCACATACGATTACTTGAATACTCAAACAGGAGTGATTCGATACAGAGGTGAACTGTGGTCAGAAAGGACTGTTTCTCTGCCACATGTGCATTACGAGACTGTACATACATTACATAGCTTTAACAAACGGATTCCATGCTGTTATTGTGTACTTTGTTGTGTCAGTGCGCGCATGTTTAGGTCGGTTCCTCCCTTGTATTACTGCATTAAGATGTTTGTTTCTGCCCAAGTTGTGAAGTTTTGGACATTGATTCAGAACTGGTCTGCTCAGTTCGCACACCAAGCCTTTAGCTGTTCCATTAACCGACTTCTATGCACCACTATGCGAGTAAAAACAAAAGGCAGAGGACCCTGCTTTGCTGCATTCAACTTTGAGAATATAGAATATGATGATCAGGGCGGTGGCGCGGGGAATGCCTTTTACATAAGGACTTGACATTTGACCACGTTATGGCGTGGGCTGTGTTGATCTGTGTGCTAAATGTGCACACTGTGAGGCATATGCGGAGTGTTGTGGCAGGAGACGTGTCTGTATATGTTTATTTATTTATTTGTGCACAAGATTAGCGCGTTAGTATCTGCGTGACGTCAGCCTCAACCCCGCCCCTTTCACCACGTGCGTTCCGGACAACCCCGCACATAGATTGTTTGTAAAGAAGATTCTTCACTCCCTATTATTGAGCAGTAGACGGGAAACTCTCTATGCTCATTACTGAAGTCGTGATTATTTCAGACTACTGTATTAACTCGTGGGGCAAGAATAGTCCCTGTTGTTCGCCTTCGCTGTGACGTGCTCAAAGTGAGAGCTCCTACTGCCCACCAGAATCTGACGTGTAGCCGTAGAGCCGCGCCTCCTGTAGAGAAGGCGAAACTAGGGCACTTTACATTTGCAGTTATATAATGGACACAGAAAACTCATTTGTTTTAACGAAATGCTGTGGTTCTCTTAAAAAAAAAAGAACACACACGCAGTAGTTTGCATACGCACCAGCAACCCCCAAATAGTATAGTCTTAATAATTGACGTTCCAGCGATTAAAAATAAGAAGTCAGTTTGATAGACAACAACACGCTGGTTGTTTTAACGTTCATCATGCACTGACAATGTTGCAGAGACTAACATTCGTAAAGAAAGCAATAGGAGTTATCCACTTTCTTGAACCCTGCACTAGTCTATGCACTACACCAACCCCCTTTTCCTCTAAACCGCGTCCTTATTGTTTAAAATGGTCTGAAAACACATTGGGATACAAACAAATGGCTGGACTGAAGTTTGGCCTCTGGTGACTCATTTACTCTTAATTCTAAGTGGAAACAGTCTGCTCAGAGAAAGATCAAAAGCCAACGTTTGCGTACATATTGAAGTTATTTTAGCTGGTGTCTGGGGATTTGATCTATTTGACTGTAGAATGATCTTGCAAATGTTTCTGGAAATTATATATAGGGACCTGTAACAAAAGCAAAAAGCTCTAAGCAGAACCCATGTAAAATCCCTCTGTATTTTTTTTGGGAAATTGTTTGAACTCCAAACTCACAAATAAAGTACAGTCAAACTCGACTAGGCTAGTTCAATAATGTTTAAGTTGATTGAAAAAAGGGGGACACATCTTTTATTTTATTCTTTCACATTAACAGTAGTTTGATTTAGATTTATAAAAAATAAATAAAATCCTGTGCAGGCACATTGGTGGCAGAGTCCCTGAAGTAGATTACCATTACCACACAGTATACACTGGGAAAAAACTGTAACAAATGGTTAATGTGTTTCTTTTGACAGAAGATGAATTTAAGGAAAAGCTACTACAAGAGCCAAAGACCCCTGGAGAAGTTACCAGCTATAGTAATAGAACAAAATCCCAGGAGTGCCGTCCAACTTTGATACGACCCCCAAAGCCACCAGCCTCTGTTGCCTCTGTGCCTATCCCAGTCCACCCTCTACCTGTGGTCACTCCCAGTCATGGAGCTTTACCTATGGCCACGCACTCGCCTCCACCTGCCGCACCTCTGCCCTCCACAAAGAGAGAGTTTCACCAGGAGCAGACCCTCTTGGCCCACCAGCCCACCTCTGCCCTGGGTTCTGATCATAAACCCCTTCTGCACGACCATCAACAGCACTTCTTTGCTCAAACGGCTAATACTAGTGTTCAGCAGCAGAGCCCTCAGGTTCACCGCTTCCCTGGCTCCATCGTTTCTCCCTCACAGTCTCAGGCACTACCTCCTCAGCCCGGCACTTTGCTGCAGCAGGCCCCCATCATGAACGGATCACCCAACCAAAGCTGCCCCCTCGATGACTCCCAACATCTGGACAGTAAAAGGCGTCCTGGCGGGTAGGAAAATGTCTTTTTTAGAACTTTTTGAGCTCTATGAGAATAAATACATGCTCATATTCAAAACAAATGTGTTTTATGTTACAGGGCAGGTACCAGAGAGGTCCACAACAAACTTGAGAAGAACAGGTAAATACAATGTTTACCAGTGAGTGCTTGGGCTGGGGGCAATACTAGCCTGGGACCCAGTCTGATCACTTTGAAAGCCCTGGGGGACTATGGAGCATATGAGCCGGAATATCAGACTGGATTCCAGGCTTGGGCAATATAGAAACAATAATCTAGATCTATCAGACACTGTTAAACTTTGATTAGATTTAAAAATAAATAATAATAATAAAATAATGAAAAAAATGAATGGATAACAAAAGGTATGACAGTCACATTGTTATGTAAAACTACACCATATAAAAGATAACTGCAATCTTGATACAGTTCAGTTTTTGAGAAAGTAAATAACATACAGTAAATGGAAAATATTGACTGTACTGCTTCATGTGTACAGGGCAGGGCATCATCATCAGTCTTTACTCTTCACTTCGATGGGGCAAAAAATCCTGGAGAAACCTGCATTTAAAGGCTGCAATAACAAGTTTTGTGATAATATTGTGCCTCATTACAGCATGAGCAGAAACCCGTGCGATGTCTGTGGCTTCAATGGCATTTATGTTTCACTCAAACTGAGAAAACGGTTTCACCTCTCAAACTTGGAATGCACTTCTCAAAGAATTATTTTATTCCTGGCACCGCTCTTGTCAGTTCTATATTGTATTTTCAAAATATTTGTTCTATGCCTTTTTAGACGGGCTCACTTGAAGGAGTGCTTCGAGACACTGAGAAAGAATGTCCCTAATGTGGATGAAAAGAAGACCTCGAATCTGAGTGTGCTGAGAAGTGCACTGCGATACATTCAGGTAGGATGACATTTATATTTCCTTTTTATAAGGAACTATCCTGCAAACACACATCTGTCAATACATTTATTAGATTCATATAAATCACCACTTTTCAAGACCCATTTCTGCTATAAGTGTGTTCACACCATAACGAACGAATTGTGTTGATTAGATTTGTTTCTTATTTCTTTGTATTAATAAGACAATATTTAGATTGTTCTGTTATTTTTCTGTCTTTTCATCTAATTTGATAGAAAGTATGTTTTATTTTTATTTTTTCAACATTCAAATCAACTGAATGAAAGATGCTTAGAAAATCATAGTTAAATGTCATGAATGTTTTAAGATAAGATGTGCTTTATTTATCTCACAGAGGAGAAATTTACAAATTTCTCCTCTGTTTATTAGAAAATTTATTTTCTGTTCCTAATGCTCGTGTGATTTGTTTGAGTGGTTGTTAATTGTGAGAATCTTAGTGTATCAGAGATTTATATTGGTCTGCTTTTAAACATTTGTGTTCAGAAATAGTTAAATCAATGAACTTATGATTATTTTGTTTTTCACGGGTGGAAGAGACTTTCACGTTTCCTTATTACTCTTCTTTTATGGTCTTGTGAGCTGGTACAGAGCACGGTGTCCTGTTTAATGTGGCTCTGAGGAGAAAAAGTAGGACAGCGTGGGTGCAGCTTGTCACCCTGTCCTCCCCTCCCTCTGCGTGATTAAGCAACACAGTGTTCCGTGTGTTGTGTTCTGCTGGCAGACTGACCTAGCTCTCCTCCCTAGAAGTTAAACCTTCAAAATGTACATCACAGTGACTGTATGTGTATAAATTACTTTGACAAATAGATACAAGACAAACATTTCAGGAGAAACGTTATGGTTTGTAATGGGTTGCATTCATGTTCAGAGTACCTTTTCAGTTGGAGGCTGGTGCCATTTTTGATAGAAATGTTGGATGAAAAATGTTTAACCCTAACCCATGTTGATGGGCTCAGGAATTACAGAAAAATTAGCAGTCTTGTCAAAATCAAACTGTTCCAGACAAACTGGTCTAGCCTTTTAATTTTGTGGCAGCTGATTATAACAATAGTCAATTATAATGAGGTAACTCTGCAATACTGAACATACTCTCATCTTTGTGTTATCATTAACATTCCTGGGGCCCTCTTTCTTACATTTATCAACCAGCACTCCAGTCTCTTGCCCCACCCGACTCCTTCCATCAGTCACATGAGCAGAAAGCACATGGCTACCCTGAGCCGCGTGACGTGACCCTGTACTCTCGCTGCAACAGGACGAGCCGTTTACAAAGGCTTAGCTGCAGCGGGGTGGGACCATGGATCAGTAAACACAAGGCTCGGTTTACTCTGCTCACTCTTCCTCTCAGAGAACTGGACTAGTTTCTCTGAATAAATGCAAGCCCTTTCAAAACATGATATAAAATGTCCACTCTAAAACCTCTGTAAAATTGCCAATGAATCTCAAAGAAAGTATGGTCAATATTGTGGAGTTCAAGCTGGACCAGCTCCGTCCCAGAATGTTTAATTTGACAGAAATAATAGTGACACACTTTATTTGAATCTTTTCATTTCCAGAAGATAGATTGTTATATTTTATCTATTGGCTGACAAAAATCCAGTTGTATATACATCGGTGTAGTAAGGGTTGGTCTCTCCGCTTTATTTAGGGTAACACAATTGTAACACTCTAATAGCTCTGCACTGATATCAGTTTTCATTCACCAGCCTCAAACTAGCTGTGTGTTAAGAGATGCACACAAAGTGCCATAGTGGTGCGGCTGTAAAATGCCAAATTTTCTGTGTGTCCTTATGCAAGACACTTGCTTCTGTCAGTGTGCCCCAGTATTAGTTTATCACCACCGTGTATGGAGTGAATTAATTAAATGTGAAGCGTCTTTGAGTGTCCAAACAAAGCGCGTTATAAAACCGATGCATTATTATTAAAGTCCGCACTGGAAACTTGCATAGATACAACCGCAAAGCTTGTGTGTGCAACACATAGAAGAGTATTATGGCTAATTAAATGCAACACACTGTCGCCCCCACAAAATGGGGGCGACAGTAGCTCAGTTGGTAGAGCATTGGCCTTAAGCCCAGAAGGTTGTGGGTTCAATTCCCACCTCTGCACCTTCTTCACCGACTCCCACTGATGACTGCTGTCGTTGTGTCCTTGGGCAAGACACTTAACCCCACTTTGCCCAAAAGCTCCCACTGAAAGATCAAGGCTATGCTCACAGTCAGAGAGCAGCCGTCCTCCTGTGGACTCACCACCTGCAGAGGGTCAGTGAGGGGCTGGTGCTATGAGACTTGGGTGGCATCTCTGACTGCCACCCCCCTGACCCAGAAATGGATTAAAGGGTAGAAAATGGATGGATAAATGCAACACACAAAACGGCACCAATACTTTTCTTCTACTCTTGGTCAGACACCACATGTTTTTAATTTCAGCTTAAAGGCATGCTAAGACAAGGGTTTATATGAACTGCACTGTCACAAGATTAGATCAGTCAGACCAGTGCTCCTGGCCCTTTAAGAAGCCCAGCCTGCTGCAGAAGTGAGTCAGTGCCACAGCTTGTGTTGCTGATCAGGCCCCCACTCTCTGCTCCCGCCCTGCTGTCTCCAAGGCCATGTGCTTTCCACTCTCATTGTTGGTGACAACACTGGCACAATGTTTACTTGACAAACACACACGCAAACACACAAACACACACATTGCACCCTCTGCTTTCTCGGATCTAGATTTTCACGCACCCCAACATTGCGGAGGCAGGAATCTGGTACTCATCCAGGAAGGAGGTTCAAAGAGACTTGAGGTGTGGCGTATGCACATGAGCTGACTTTTTGCTATCAACCTGGCAACATAATTGAAACGTTTGTGTCACATGATGAGAATCTGTACTTTATCCGTCGCTGCTTGACTTTACTGCATGCCCTTGTTTTTTTATATCTTGTAGCCTACATGTAACTTGGTAAATCATGTGAATCATGCTATAAAGGGTTTACTACAACCTGTAAACCCACTGAGTGACTTCACTGTATGTGAAAGGGCGGTGCAGATGCTGACAAATGTTTTTTTTTATTCTCTGGAATTTCAAAGCAAAACGGCATTATAAAAGAGACCCACACCTGTGCAGTGTTTGGGTGTGCTGCTTGTTTCCATAGAGACCAGAGACGGGCAATTTCAGAACGTGTGCCCTGATTCATCCAGGGTATTAATGACGGAAAATAGACCTCAATAACAATCCATTTCTATACGTTTTTTTTTTTTTTCTATTCACACTATAGTTACTTTCTTTGCTTTGTTTGATTCATACTCGCAAAGCAGTGCCTCCTAAGTCTATACGAGAAAAGGTCCTTATGATTGGTCTGTTCTAATCCTGGATAAGACCTAGACAGGTGCCACATTACATGAGCTCTGCCTTTTGTCCGTCCGTGGTTATTTTGGTACATCATAGTGTACGAGCAAAGGCTCAGATTTAAAGCTGTTAAACTGTAATCAAATAATGTTATTTACAGTAGTTACAAAAATACATAATACAAATATACCGACATGAACATTTGCTCATACACACATTTTAGGGTATGCACATAAACTCCCCTTTGTAAGCTTGCGTTGAATTTAGGGCTGGGCGATTAATCGATTTTAATCATTAATTCGAGTTTTACATTTAGGGCGATTTCTTTTTTTAAAAATTCGATTTTTATTTTCTCCAGCGCAGAACTACAGCGCCGCGCTAACCGCGGGTCTATGGTGTTGAGCAGTCATTTTGAAGCTAACCTAATGCTAACAGTCTCCCTCTGGCCTGATGCTCGCTCTCACAGTTGGTGCTGTTGCAATAACACTTCAAACATTCAAGAATCAGACTTTATTTAATCGCCAAAACACACACACACACGCACGCAAGCCCCGGTCGCTATGTTCGTACGCCATGTTCGTACGCCACATCTTTCACGCTCTCTCACGCTCGTTATTCCAAAGCGCACTCCCGTGTCCGTGGCGCGCACACACTCGTGTCCCACTGAGCCGCTGCACTTTGGGGAAAGACACGTCTCACACATTGCTCTCATTGCTCTGATACAAACAACGTGTTCCCCGCTGTCTGCTAGCTACAGTAGCTGCTACAGTAGCTGTTAGCTACAGTAGCTGCTACAGTAGCTGTTAGCTACAGTAGCTGCTACAGTAGCTGCTACAGTAGCTGTTAGCTACAGTAGCTGCTACAGTAGCTGCTACAGTAGCTGTTAGCTACAGTAGCTGCTACAGTACCTGTTAGCTACAGTAGCTGCTACAGTAGCTGCTACAGTAGCTGTTAGCTACAGTAGCTGCTACAGTAGCTGTTAGCTACAGTAGCTGCTACAGTAGCTGCTACAGTAGCTGTTAGCTACAGTAGCTGCTACAGTACCTGTTAGCTACAGCATCAGAATGTAAACAGGAAGCTCGCACAATGCGGGAGTCACTGAAGTTAGTATTAGCGCCACCAGCTGGACCGAGCGTTGTACTACAGCACAGTTACTCAGGCACAGTTGAAAGAACGAGCATGAAAACCCGAGGAGGCTTTTGGAAAAGACTGTCTGTTACAACATTTCTATTTTGAGTAATCAGTTTTAAAAATGTGATATTTCATGTAAATAATGCATGTGTTTAATAGGATTGATATATTTGCGATGGGCCTTGTTTGTGTGATTTAAGTTATTTTGAAGGTGCATAGTGTCATTGTAAGTTATTATAAAACTGTTAAGCTACATTTTCACTGTTTACAATGGCAGAGCCATCCCGTTTACAAGCATGTTTTAAGGCTTAATTCCTGTTACACTTATGCTCCATGGGGATTTAGATTGAACTGCATAAAGGAAAATCTATTTCTTTGTCAGTTGTAGTTTGTTTTTAAATAGAAAAAAATAAATCGATTAAAATCGAAAATCGGATTTGGTGTGAAAAAATCGGAGATTTTTTTTTTTTTGCCATATCGCCCAGCCCTAGTTGAATTTTATTTATTTATTATGATTTCTTATGTCTCAAACTTTTTACTTTTGTCAAATCACAATATCATGAACATAGACCTTTGCAACATGATCTCTTTAATCTAGGACACTTTGTATACAGCAACCTGGCATCTATAAAACATTTCCAAACATTTTACTATTTATTTCTGTTCATGATTCTAGTGGTCCTCTATATTTTATTTCCTGTTTCAGGGCTCCACCTTTTTGTCTGTTTCACATCAAATCTCTGAAAAACCCGTGGTTAAATATTTATATCAATGATGCTTGGGCCATTTTGAATATATCTATGAACAACTGTGTGTCTGCTGTGTCCGTCAATGTGCTCATGGTTTAGGGCATTGATGTGCGATGTTTAATTTGCTTTGACACTTTTACTCTGGCTTTTCATGGAAGAGTGGCTTTAGTCATGTCCTGTGTCAGCTGACAGGTCAAGGGAAATTAGGTCAGATAGCTACCTCCTTGACTTGGCCCCTCCCCCTCCAGTGTGATTCTAAACTTACTGCTGTTTTTAAGGCACGTGACTGTTTATTTCCTTCATTTTGTTATTTTCAACAACAAAAAAGCTTATTCCAATCTAATGAGTCCTCTCACACAGATGTAAATTAATTCTAAATGTCTCTTTTTAGACATTGAAACGCAAGGAGAAGGAATATGAGCATGACATGGAACGTCTGGCCAGGGAAAAGATCGCCACGCAGCAGCGGCTGGCAGAGCTGAAGAACGATCTGAGCCAGTTTATGGATGTGGTGGAGATCGACCGTGCCCTCAGGCAAACTGTGCAGCCCGAGGAGGACCAGGCCTCCACATCCACTGCATCAGGTCAGCCTTGAATCTACAAACAATGTGTACTTGTAAATTTAAAGCAAAGAAGGATTGTAACCTGCTGTTTTCTATTGCAGAGGGGGAAGACATTATAGATGAACTTGACGATGAGATGGAGCTGGAGCAGAGCCCGCCTCCCCCTGCCCCAAGTGCCACTAAACCAGAGCTACCAAAAGCCGTCGCTCCTCCAGAGAAGCCCGCTGTGATCTCCAGTCTGTGCATCGTCCAGCAGAAAGCATCACCTACACGACCGCCCCCGCGACCGCCAATCCAACCCACACCGACAGTGACATCCACACACAACTCCACGGGACCCACCCCTGCACTGCACCCCACCGTGATAGCCCACTCGTCGGTGTCCCACCCCTCGGTCATCCAGACGCTAAACCACCTCATCCAGAGTCCCAAACACATCCCCAGTTTGGCCCCGTCGACGTGCGGTGGGCCGATGCATTTGACTCCAGCTCAGCAGCACATCGGTCACATCACCGTGCACCCGGTCGCCCACCTGCCCACCCTGTACTCTCAGCCAGTAGCCATCACGCAGTCCGGCATTGTAGGTCACATCACCCACACACTGACCCATGCCCACCCCCAGCTCGGTGGCCCCGCGGCGGGCACTGGCGCTGCGTTAGTGGGGAAACAGACGACTATGGGCGCCCAAATGGTCACTCATCACACGCAGCTTGTCGGTCAGACTGTCCTCAATCCAGTGACAATGGTGACCATGCCCTCGTTCCCCATAAGTACTCTGAAACTGGCTTGATATTCAAGGCTGCAGTGTAGGATTGAGCTAACATGGAGCAGGAGAGCAGACTTACTGCAGATGTAACATTATTTGATAAAGTAACATTTGTGGTTATTTAAGTGACCAAACATTCATTAGAAACAAAAGAGAATCTCTGAATTAAAAATGTTTTACCATTAAAAAGTAAAACCATTCATCATTCATGATGTTGGTTTCCATAAAGCTGGTTTACGACCTGGATGAATATTAATCTATTTGGAATGTGAGTAAAACTAAATGGCATTTCTGCAGTTTGCACACAGAAACAATCACATCAATTTGACATTGGGACATCTCTAGTCTTTGCAGTGAAGTGTCCCCAAAGCATTCGCCAATCAGAAACCACAAAAAGCCTTCTCCCCCCTCCTGTACTAGCAACAGCATTAAGAATATACAACCTCATGTCTCTGGCCATAAACGTTCTGCAACATTGGTTTGGTCCACCTGCTTGGACTAGATACACCTCTCGTTGGCCTTTATTTTTTTTATTTGTAATTGCGTATACGGTGCATGATGTGATTTAGGATAGCTATTCAAGTGGAGATGGTTCACGAGAAATCAGAGTAAAGTGCACGGGATTTAGACTGTGAACCTATGAGGTGGCGCCCCCTGCTGCCTAGTCATATTGTAAAATACTGAAGTACTTCTGTGAAGGCAAATTAACTTACAGGCAAATTAATAAATACTATTAGAGAAACAGAAATGACAATCAATGGACGTTTGTCATTAACTTGCCAGTGCGCTTAAAGCTGAGGGTGAAATTCATGTTTATGCTGCTATAACCCTATTAGCCCTTTTTCTATCCCCAATGCTGACAAAATGCAAAAGTTGTTCAGCTCATCAGATGGTTTATGTGGGCACGTACTGAATGTCTGTGCTGTCATGTAAGGTGTATGTATTTAAGTCAGGGTACATGAGGACTTTATGTTAATGAACTTCTCCCTCTGCTGTGGTCTATGGCTCTGGGGAAAGAACACAAATCTAGTTCCAGGATGCACTGTGATATCTGTTTAGTATAAAGCAGTTAACGTGAACATTTAGCAATGATCTCTGCTAGTTTATCTACCGATTTAATCAGAATGTATTGTTGGCACGTTTTATATATGATTTTGTTTTTCAGAAATACTATAGATTATTGATACATTATGCCACTTGTTATAATTGTAACAGATTCAGCATATTACATTGTTGCCCGTTTCATCTGCAGCTTTACCTTGTTCAGCATTTTGGGACCACATCAAGTGCTCTTGGTGATGATTTAGATGTTTAGTATTCAGATGTGAAAGTGTGACGTAAGAGAATGTTGAAACGAGGCATTGTGATTCTTGAAATGGCAACAATATTTGTTTTCCCTATGGTGAAAGTTTAAGGTGAACTACATTTAGATCTATATATGTATTCTCTGAAGATCATGATATGCTGTTAGAACTTTGTATTGTAAATAAATACATTTCAAAATGATCAAAGGTACGAGTTGAAGTACTGTTTTTCAGAGATCACGGACTTGATTCAATCGCAATGCAACTGTATACGGGTCACAATGTTTAAGTGTTGAATATGTATTAAGTGTCAGTCATGTCAAGACACTTCACCCACATTGCTTAGTATGAGTCTGGTGTGTGTATGGGCCAATGGCGCATACTGATTGTCCCGCTTCTGTCAGCCTGCCCCTGGGTAGCTGTGCTAAGATAGTAGTTAATGACCGTGTAGGAGTGCATGAACGACGCCTTGGGTTCCAAAAAAAGCACTATATAAAAACTTGACAGGTGTTTTGTCAGCAACAAATCTAAGACCAACACCTTTTTCATTAATGTTACTTTACCAGTGAGATTATCTCGAGGTCTGGCGCACGGATCGTGGACTTTGATTGGTAAAACGGTGGCGGGCGGGACATAGAAATGAAAACAATGTCTCGACTGAACTGTTATCAGTTAAAGAAGAGCATGGTTTATCAACGCCTTTAGACATATTAGAGCCATTTAATGATGACTTGACATGAAAATATTACATATTGGTACTTTAAGTAATGGTCCTTGAGAGCTGCCCATCTCCACAGATGTGCTGTGATTGAAGACTGGTGAATATGTATTCACCAGTCTTCAATCACAGCACATTGTAGCTTTCCATTGGGAAATAAGTGTGCACTCAAATTGTAACAGCTTTAGCTTTATTACAATAACGGTTATACATGTCCTCACAGTTCATATCTAAATTATATTTTCTTCATAAATATACCATTGCATAACAAAAGCCACATTAAATATAAAACCAACCAAAAATATGAATTCTGCAAACACATGATGGAATGTACAGAAACAATTAGACTTGTATTATTGGCTACATCATCTGAGTTTAAACTGGCCATTATGTACAAGTTATACTCAATAAAATGTACAGAGAAAGAAAGGTTTAGCAAAAAAGTCAATTTAAAAAAAACAGAAAATGGGACAAACAGACGTATTTCAACCCTTTTAGTGACACCACAGTTTGTGACAATAACGGGTTTTGTCAGATCACTTCATTTATGTTTCATCAGTCCGGCTGCGATGGAAGCAAAACAGTTTAACGTCAACTGTTGACAAAGAAAAAGGACTAGAAGATAACTAAGATCTTTTAAATCAGCAAATGTAGAGTGCTTAAATAACAGAAGGAGTAAACATGTAACCAAAAACATGTTGCATTCAATGCAGTTATAAAAAAATAGTTGCACAAGAAAAATGTGCTTTTAGCTCGAGTTAATTAACAGTACAATGTAAACCTTAGTAGATATGCTGTTCCAAAGAAAGTGATAAACTAAAACCTGTAGAATCTGCACCATCACTTTGTATTATTTGAAATTTACTCCTCATGGACACGTTTCCACTGCTCACATCCTCACAAAAGTAAATATATAATATTGTTTTGGCACCTTCCTCCGTAACAGTAACCCGCCTATGAGAACATAAAAAAGATAATCCCTTTTTGCAGATTTTACACTGATTCTGGCTGCAAAAAATAAATGTTGTGTTGCTTAAGTGAACTTCACAAAAGACTATGTTTCTGTAATGTGTGATTGGTGTAACATTTGAGGAGAAGAAAGCTGCTGCTGTTGACTTGTGTGTGTGACTTCCGTCAGTCTGTGCAGCAGACTCTTCCAACAGTCAATAGTTCTGAGTGTGCATTTGGTCCTGAATCTTCTGCAGCATCTCCTGCATCCGCCGCAACTGGAAACACAACACGAGGAGACACTCATATTAGTTCAAATATCTTTTTAAGGACTTTTCCTTCATGAATATAATGTCAAATGTTTGCTAAAGCTAAAACTACAAAGTGGACGTACCATGAGATATGCTTCAAAAGTTGTGTTATGTAAATATGTGAAATGGCTCATGGATAAATACATAAATGTTAGTTGTGATTTATGTATTGGTCCATATTATAATACATTATATTATATTATATTATGACCTTTTTTCCAAACAGAGGAGAAAACAATATTAAAAATGTATTATTTTATTGACTAAATTCACATTTAGGGATTGGTTTGGGATCTGGATTTAGGTTTGATAAGGGAACAGGGAGATTTTATACATTTGGCGTTCTCAGTCAACAAACTCAACAAATGCTACATATCAACATTAAGAGCGTTTAAGTATTACAAATAAAATCATATAAAATAAATAGAAATAAAAGTATTTTACAACTATGGGGACAAAGGTTTTGGGGACGGTCATTGGCATAAATACAAATGTATGAATAAACTATAAATAAATATATTTGAGTGCATGTATCAAAAGGAGACATGTGGAAGTCAAAGGACTTGGTCAGTGCTGTGGTCTCCCTCATGGTGTCCCCCATGGTGTCCCCCATGGTCAGCCTGGGCGTTGGGCTGCAGCTCTGGGGCCTCTGCTTTATGTTCACATTGTGGATCATTCTGGGGCTCAGACTCAGTTTTTGATTGTTGTACCTCCTCGTCTTTCTCTCGAATGAGTTTTTCGGTGTCGCTGTCTGGGACCCCGGACACTGCAGGGATGGGGAAGTCTGTGCCGCTCTCCCGGGTAAGCTTACTGTAAAAAAATGAAACAGACGACTTATCTGATGGATGATTATTGCAGATGAATCGTAATACTTGTATGTATAAATAAGCCAACATACTTGCGGTTGCGCTCCTTCACTACTCGGCGGGTCATGCTCTGGATGCAGTGGGCCCTGTAGTTCTCATAGTGCGTCTCTCGGGTCACATCTTTGAAGTCTTCCATGTGTGTGCGGACAAGCATGTTACGCAGCTTTACAAAGTCACAGTGGGCAGAATTCTCAACTGTAAAACAAATTCGCAATAAGCTACAGCATGTAGCATGTCAGTATTAAGCAAACTTTTGATCTCACCTTCAACAATACCCCAAGGATACAGGCGACCTCTGACCCTCTTGCCTTTGGCCTCCACAACAGTGTTGCTGCCTATTACAGCAAAAGGAATACTGTCCTACGTGCAGAGGTAAACTGTTATAAGATGATGCATGGACAGTAGTAGTACTGGTGGCTGGATCTGGACTCACACCTTTAGTTCAAGGTCCTGCTGTTTAAAGTCCTCGTCTTCATCTGAGTCACAGTCTGGGAACTGGTAGATTTGAATCCCATATTGTTCAATTTCTTCTCTGATCTGTAACAGGAAAATGTATTCAAATACATTCTGTATACTGTAAAACGCACTGAAAAACGAATGCTCTACCTTCATTTTCTTTTTCTTGACCTCAATGGGGGTGAGCGTGTCTGCTTTTGCTAAAACTGGCACAATATTCACCTTTTCATGAAGAGCTTTCATAAACTCCACATCAAGAGGACGAAGACTGGAACATACAAAACAATGTTTGATCTACATTTGGATAAAAACACTCTCCATAGAGTTGTATGTTTTCCACATTAAATTAGTAAGATGCCTGTTGCCGGCCAACAGAGGGAGCCGTCTGATAACAGTGGGCATTCTATCTTCTGATAAAATACAGATTAATCATCTAAAGTGAAGCAGGGGAAATGTTTCATTGTCTTTTACAGTGAAACCTACTTATTTTATATTTTACTATATTATATATATAATTCTTTCTCATTTATTTATGTGTGTATTTTTGATTTAATTGTTTTTTCTGTCCCCCGTTGCTGGGTGTTGGGGACATTGGTATTCAGGAGTATGTTTTGTTGACCCTTCAGATGGGGACAGGAGGGTCCTGGATGAACTAACTTTTATGGTATGCTGGGCCATGGCTTCTCGCCCCCTGCAGGGCAGTAACAGACTGATACACCCTCTGTGTGAGCGAGAGGTTTTTCAGGTCTTGTTTTCTTGTGTTGTCTGTAATGCACACTGCTGTCTATAATATTAGACATAATACAATTAAGAAACACTACAATGGATTAACCTTGGTTTGAGACTTTCAAAGCAGTAATATACGTATTTTCAAGACCCCAACATAGAAATTAGACAAGACAGTTATTTCTGATAAATGCACCCGTTCTCTGGACTAAGTGTATTGTGACTAAGCAGAGCTTTACCCATGGCCGAAAGGAGAGATGAAGTAGAGGCAGCAGTGCACACGGTTGTCCTGGATGTTCTTGCGGTTGAGTCCGCTCTCGTCCCTGAAGTACTGCTCAAACTGCTGGTCGATGTAGTCTGCCACAGACTTCCAACTAGTGCAAAACGTACAAGTCACTCTCATTTATACATAGACTGTGTGAAGACTATGCTTTCACTAAACTCATACCATTCAGTGTTATTAACAGCATCTCCAAAGCCCGGAGTGTCCACAATAGTCAGCTTGAGTTTGACTCCTTTCTCCTCGATGTCCACAGTGTGTTTGGTGATCTCCACAGTCTGTGTGATTCTCTCTAATCAAGCAATACACGTCATCTCATTTATGGTGGAAAAATCAAACAAATATTTCTCTCAATGGATTCCTCACCTTCAGCATTGAGCAGTTTCCTGTCTTTGTATAAGTCTGTTAGAAATAGGCTATTGACCAGGGTGGACTTACCCAGCCCAGATTCACCTAAAAAAAAAAAAATATGTATCAGGTCTTGTTCCAAAACCTACAGAACAAAAGTATCTGTGAGATGATATGTTCTACCTGCCACCATGAGAGTGAAGTCAAATCCTTTCTTAACAGACTTCCTGTGAACTTGGTTTGGGAGAGTGGCAAAACCAACATATTCCTTGTCTTGATCCTATAAAAAATAAAATGACAATGTAAAGAATCAAGCGTCAATTAGAGTGTTAGAGTGTTAAAGCTGCTCGATGTATTTCTAATATGACACTGGCTTCGTAGTGCAGGACACCCAAAGATCTTTATCAGAGTGTGTTTATCATACGCTCCATACTATTCCCTTTTTATGAATAAAGATGAAGAAACTATTTGATAGCGCATTTCTCTTTCAACTCGTCCCCCACTTTCCCAAAACCAACAACACAAATGATTGTCATATTTCTGTCCATCCAACAACTCAGACACAATAATTGAACACTTTTTCAACAAAACATACACAATGGTAAATGTAGAGCTTTCAACAAAAGGTAAACAGTCCAGTCATATGGAAATGCCAGCACAGTATGTTTCACAACAACACACGTTGGTACAAGAAAAATATGCAAACATTATGTGGAAAAACATCAGTTGTGACGACGTAAGCCCCTCCTACAGAGTCCTCCTTTACCTCAGAGTTTTCATAGGGGTCAAACAGGCCCCAGGGGCTCTTGGGTCTGGACGGACTGACCGGAGACGACAGGTCAAACTCCACACTCCTGCACCGTGAGCCAGTGGCCTCTGAGCTGGAGTCTGACTGAGCACTGCCTGCCACAGGGGGGCGCAGCAGTGATGGACTGGCAGGATATTCACCAACCACATGACTGCGCACCCCAGGAGAGCCAGGAGAGCCAGGGGCCTGCAGAGGCTCTGGCAGAGGGGACTCCTGCATAATGTGCTCCACCTCAGAGTCATCAGAATGACTCCAGTGCTGGAGGTAAACAGGGCGAAGAGGATGGAGGCGAGAAACAACGGACCATGGAGAGGGAGAGGGGGGAGGAGGGGAGATGGTTTGGACATTCATCAGAAACTTATTATGAATTTCAAAGTATTGAAATACTAGCTATTATATTAGATACGACTCTTTTGTAGTTATGTTCTGTTTATAATTGGATATTAATGCTTGTATCATATTATAATAATGACATATACATTAGGAGCTGGACTTTTGCTTTTTACAAATACAGTATGTCAAATAAGATTCATAACTTTGACTAATTATATACAAAATATGCATTTATAAGGATGAACACAGTATTATACAGTATTATTAGTATTCAACCATAGATTATGTTTATAAAGCTTTATCCAGTCTGTTTAAGTGGCAACTAGTGTTTATTGCCTTTTTTCAAATAGTTTTTTATAGTTATGTCATGCACCCTGTACCTGTGGGTCATCATAATCTCCCTGATGATTGTGAGGGGGAATGAAACCTGAGTCTCTGTCGTCTGATGCAAAGTCACTGGGGGGACCGGGGTACTCCTCCATCTCCAACACTCACAGACTGACCACAGAGGCGACACATACAGAGGAAGTACAGGTGGAAGAAGATGAAACATGACCATTAGAAAATGAACGATCCAGTTGCTTCAGGCAGCAGGGCTCTCACTGTTCTCAACTAAAACAGCCGTTTGCTCCAAGAATACTCATAATCTGTCTGTGTGTAAAATGCAGAATCAGCAGGAATACGACAAGTAAAACGAAGCAGCTGACACCACGCCTTAAATCCAATTATAAAACCTAATGTAAAAATGCAAACACTGATGGAGGACGCTTGTGATTGTCATTGGCCTGTTTGATTTTGGCTCAACGAAAGCTTCGAGATCAATATAAACAATGCATCTTTGTAAACTGTGTAGAGCAATATATACTAGTTTATGTAGGAGTTTAAACAACATTAAGAGCTGTATTGAATAGGAAAGTTACAATTACTATTCCCTCAGTAACTCATCAATAGAAGACCATTTACCGCACACTCTACCCTCTCACGTAATCCTCACCGTGACCATAATCTGACCATAATCTGACCATAATCTGACCTGTCTCACCTGTAACCAAAAGTCCTGTCTGGTGCCGTCATGTGGTCCGCCTCGCGCCCAAAGCAGCTGGAAGCGAAACACACGGCTCCAGCCTTTATATGCTCCCGGTTCAGAGGACACCGTGACCTTCCCGCCGCACAGCCACCCATCGCCCGGGGCAACCGATCAGTAACATTGACCCATCACTAGTGACACATGGGACTGACTGAAAACCACAGTGGCTGCATCCAGCTCCGACCGCGGCCTTGAAGCTCGACCAGTTTATGTAAAACGCAAAAACACGTACTAAAATGATTTTGGTTGATGTTGATGAGATTTTTACTACTTTCACCATCTCTGATTCCACTCTCTGGAACTTTCTCCCCAATCACCTCAGAAACTCGGACTCACTTAACTAAAACAGTTAAAAACTCACCTCTTCCTCCAGCCCCAGAGGACAGCAGCTGACTACAGGGCGTTGTCTATACAGCGACCTGGTTTCATACAAACGTTTCCATATTATTACATATTTTTCTTGTATTCATTTCTATAATTGACTTCAGTAGTGCTACGTCTCCTACTCCAGGGCTTCACCTTCTTTTTTTTCCTCATCACATCTATAAAGAAACCTCTTGAAAGGGTTTCAGTAAAATAATAATAGAGTTGTAAATATTGGTGTGTTTTTAACTGAGTTTTGTATTCATACGTCATGATGTTTATACTCAGCATTGAACTATTTAAAAAAAAAAAAAATGGACTTATTAGCTACACATACAGCAACTGAAAACATTCTATTGTACTGAATGAAAAAGTGAGATTTGAATTAAAACACAAAAACATTTTTACAATTATTTTCTATTTCTATGATTATATTGTAGCCTGAATTATCAAAAAAAATTCAACTGAAATAATTCAAAATTACAACTGAAGCGTACCATAAGTTCACTAAACTTAACAATCTGCAATGTTCATGGCTCAAATGTTCTCGACAGGAAAAAACAGAAACTGCAGTGAGATCAATATACTCCTACTATACATCAACCGTCATTGATTAGCAATAGACACAAACAATTCCACCAAAATGCCAGGAATTATAAACACATCCAGTATTCTGAATAGGATTTCTGATTTTCTCAACTTCAATTCTTATTTTATTACTATGGAAACTAATGCTACAAAAATGATCCAAATGTTTTATTTAAAGGGGCAGTACGTAAAATGCACTAATTAAGTCTATACCATTACAATCCAACTTTTGTTGCCAGAATCTTCCTGCCTGTGACAAAAGTGGCTCCTAAGTACTGATGCAATCCACCTACTAGGGTTCAGCAAGAAACATTACAAACTTAGTGTGTTATGTATCTACTTATTTCTGTACCTGGTTTAATTTAAGTAAGTTGAGTTTATTGTATAGCACCTTTCACAGACCAGGATCACAAAGCGCTTCACATTTAAAACACATTAAAAATACACAAACAAGTCAGATTTAAAAACAGAGACACAGAAGACGGTCCTCATCATAAACACAGTTCAGAGGCCTGTGTACAGTGAGGCGAGAAAGCCAAAACAAACAGGTCTTAAGTTGGGACTTGAAATCATCAAAAGTCTCTAAGATGCAACCAATTTCAGTTGGTCTTGGCTCTGGCAAACTGGCAACCCAATTGAGAGCCTCTATCTGCCTTTATTACATTTAATTATTATTGGACATCAGCGACTCTAGTACTGAATGGAAGTAACAGGCCTTGACCTTTATAATATCCCGCTGAGTGAGAGCTACTGGATCTAGTCTGTTAGAGTGGTCGCTCCGTAGAGAATCATTGTTTCCTCTTATTAAGCCTTAAGTGATGACAACAAGCACTGCTCTGGCATTTCCTGCTGCTGCTGCTTATTATGTGTTATTGGCCATGTTTATGCTCTGCAGCTCTTTACCAGCGCAAAGATGTGAGGCTAGAATGTCATGTTTGTAAAATTAAATGAACGAGCCAGGCTACGGAGCAAGGTACATATGATTACAATGTCCAGAGCAAATTGCCCTTCTATTTTCAAAATGACCTTGGGTAAAATAACAGGGGTGGATGATTATTGACCAAGATAACTCAAGGCTCAAAATAAACCGGTAAAGAAAATGGCGGTAAAGATGAAAGCCGAGCTGTCCATGAGAGACAATAAAAAGACGTTGGACATAAACACATTGTGGCTCTGGCTGCCACAGCGATGACAGATGATACTCGGCTCTCGCTCCACTTCAAATGCCCCACTTCAACATGGGAAACGCCGAAATTATGTGAAATTATATTGACTTTGTGTGATGAAAGCCAGCGCAGTAACGTGACGCTTAATGCAGCCCGGACAATTTCCATCTCTTTACCTCATATTGTATATTTTGCCTCCATTTTAATGAGTGGGAGTGAAAACCCAATCAAGGTTTGCAACTTAATGTGTGCTACATCCTTCTGTTAGCTCTAATCAGTCAGTACTCACCCTGTTTTACCTTTGATCCAATTGTGCTTCAATCCAAGCATAATTGCACTCTACCTCTCATTTTCTAATTAGGTTTCAAAAAATACATTGTTTTTAAATCCATAGATGCAAAAGCACTGGTAATAGCTTGTGTTTCACAGCAAGAAGGTCCTGGTTGAATTCCACCTCCAGGCCTTTCTGCGTCTGCTCCAGTTTCCTCCAGGTGCTCCGGTTTCCCCTACCACTATAAACATATACAGTAGGTCTGAATGTAATGAGTGAGTGAATGGATGGTGTTTGTTGGGGCTTTTATGCCAGTTTGTTCAGAGAGAATGGAAAAATACCTGAAGTCTGAACATTGTAAAACGCTTTGGGTGACCTTGGTCTGTAAAATGCGCTATATAAATAAATGTTACTTACTTTCTTACTAACTTACTTATTACAGACAAAAACACTGGATATCTTGGCATGTTTCCCTCTTCTTTTCATATATAAATACATTTCTGTTGCATTTGATGATAACTGATCGTATCATTAGAAAATAGCAAATATGTTCAGTCAAAATAAATGGTAAGTGCAAAAAAGCTGCTCTGGCCCTCTATGATAATGAAAGTAATGGCCCACCCCTTTAAGCTAATTATTGAGGGAGTAATATACATTAATACATACATTATGACATCAATTTCAGGCTTCAAACATAAAGATATAAAATTTTAATTTTTTGTCATGAATCAACAACAAGTGCGACACAATCGTGAAGTGGAACGAAATTTATTGGATAATTTCAACTTTTTTAACAAATAAAAAACTGAAAACAAAACAACACAACACACACAAAACAACACCCACCACCACACCAACAACAACAAAAACACAACACCACCCCCACCAAACCACCCACAAAACACACAACACACACACACACACACAACCACACACAAAAAAAAAAAAAAACAAACACACACACACACCACACACCACACACCACACACACACAACACCACAAAAAAAAAAAAACAAAAAAAAAAAACACACACACACAACACACCAAACCAACAAAAAACAACAACAAAAAAAAAAAAAAAAATCAAAAAAAAAAAAAAAACAAACACACACCACTCACACACACAAAAAACAAAAAAAAACACAAAAAAACTGGGGCGTGCAATATTATTTCGGCCCCTTTACTTTCATTGCAGCAAACTCAGTACAGCAAGTTCGTGCAGGATATTTGAATGATCCATTGTCTGGTTAAACTCGCACAACTTATCTTTGAAGATCTCGTAATCAACCTGGAGGTTGGGACCTTGCGCCACTTCCGCTCGGCCCTCCGGCACTTTCTCTTTTGTGCCCTGACCGAGTCTGCTTTAGCCCACGGCGCCTTCTGCTTATTTTTCACTATTTTAACCTTCACAGGGGCAACGGTATCCAGAACATTCAAAACACTAGAAGTGACAGAGTTAAACAGTTCATCTACAGTAGAATACGATGCATGCTCAAAGTTTATCATTCCCATAAATAGTTCACTCGTATTTTCATTTATGCGACTTCTTCGAACAGTTGCAGAGTCCACTGGTGGTTTGTTAGTGAAACACATGTCAAAAAAAACACAGAAATGATCCGAAAGAGCAACATCGACCACGTTTACATTTGAAATATTCACCCCCTTAGTAACTAACAGATCTAGAGTGTGCCCTCTGCTGTGGGTGGGGCCACTTACGTGCTGAGTGAGATCAAAGGATTCAAGTACAGAACTCAGCTCATTTGCATTTCTGTCATCAACATTATCCACATGAATATTAAAATCACCTGTAATAACCAAACTATCAAAATCTGTGCATACAACTGAAAGCAACTCAAGGAGCACTGTGCAAGCAATTATATCGAAATGGAAGGAGTATTAGACCACTGCAAATCTACCAAGACCCGGCCGTCCCTCCAAACTTTCATCTCAAACAAGGAGAAGACTGATCAGAGATGCAGCCAAGAGGCCCATGATCACTCTGGATGAACTGCAGATAACTACAGCTGAGGTGGGAGAGTCTGTCCATAGGAGAACAATCAGTCGTGCACTGCACAAATCTGGCCTTTATGGAAGAGTGGCCATTTCTCAAAGATATCCAATAAAAGTCTCTTAAAGTTTGCCACAAGCCACCTGGGAGACACACCAAACATGTGGAAGAAGGTGCTCTGGTCAGATGAAACCAAAATCAAACTTTTTGGCCACAATGCATTTATACGGAGACTTGATTACACACAGGTGCATTCTATTTATCATCATCAGTCATTTAGGACAACATTGGATCATTCAAAGATCCTCACTGAACTTCTGGAGTGAGTTTACTGCACTGAATGTAAAGGGGCCGAATAATATTGCACGCCCCACTTTTAAGTTTTTTATTTGTTAAAAAAGTTAAAATTATCCAACAAATTTCATTCCACTTCACGATTGTGTCCCACTTGTTGTTGATTCATGACAAAAAATTTAAATTTTATATCTTTATGTTTGAAGCCTGAAATATGGCGAAATGTTGAAAGGTTCAAGGGGGCCGAATACTTTCGCAAGGCACTGTATATATATGTAATCTAACTGGTTAAAGACATAATCCTTTGTTTTGAATCACTAATCACTGAACAATGGTCCTCATTGTTTATGAATCCAAAACCCAGGGCCACAATAACGCATATGTTGTTGGTAACAGTTTAACTGTCTACAAAGGCCTGTTCCTGACATTAGAACTGCTGAAAGAGGAGGACTGTGGAGCATGCTGTGGAGATGACAGAGATCTTGGACAGTCTGTGTATTTGGAGGTTTATTTCTTTTGTAAATGCTGTGAATATAGAGTGTTGGTGTGTCTCCGCTGCTGTGAGCCAGTACCACACTGAGCGCTGCTATAACTGTCCAAACAAGCACAGCATTCACACAGAGCACACACGCTTCACCACCTGCCACTGGCCACAAGGGAAACTTCTCTTTTAACATTTACAGAAACATGGAACAGCTTCTCTACAGTTCATTTGAATGAATTTTGCTCATTCAATATTTTGTATACTTGTATTCATTTATTTTCTTGGAACTTTATTCAAAATGAGTCGAGGAACTCAAAATGGAAATGAAATTGGAAGAACAACTTCTTTGCCTTCAGTGTCCTGAAAGTAAAAATGAAGTGAACGTCTCAAAGCAGCAGAGTTAGCAGCTGCAGCGGTGGTCAGTGGACTGCTGGCAGCACCACCACCAAAGTGGTACAAGAAAATCTGGATTTGTGCGTACGACAGAATAGGAGGGGCTGGGACCAGTGCGTTAGATAAAATGATTATTTTAAGTATGTAGGCCAAAGGCCTTTAATGTGGGCCACACAAGCGCAGCGTCTTTGCACATTTCCCTGTCTTTACAGAAGAGGTGAACCGGGTCTAACACATTTACAAGACCAGCTTTTAGCTTTTAGTGTAATGGGCAGAGATTTAGCAGAACTTTTGCTGAGAATACATTTTGTGCCCATGAGAGGAAGTTAGGAAACACTTGATCCTAATCTTGATAGATGTTAGTGCCAACCTACATCACATCACACACACATACACACACAGACCTAAAATACACAAAACCTACACATTATAATTAGACACTTCAGTGTAATCTGAAATGCAGTTGACAGCACCAACTGGAAGGACAGAGGGAAAAAGAGGCTGCTTCCAGTGAGCAGGGCCATTCCTCCCGAGAGGCCTGGAGGAGGCTTTAATCCTCTGGGCTGTCTCCATCTTCACTGTGATTATCAGGGGCTAAGAGGAGTGGACATGTCCCTGCGGTGGACAGATACAATCAAATACTAAGCTGCAGCTAAAATGAAGGGGGAAGCAGTGGGAGCCGTTTAACTGTGCTACAGGTGCACAATTATAATTACAATTTAAATGTTTGTGGATCAGTGCAAATCAGATTAATGCTTAGAAAGATAACTGGGTTAAGATGCAGCTGTATCCTTGTCACATTGTTTCACTAATACACTACATTTGTCCTGCTCTGCTGTGTGCTTTGTGGCCAAGTGGGAAGTGCAGTGCCCCCTGCTGCTCAGAAATAGATCACATTTAACAAATAGCTTGATTAGTTTACAGACTATCCATAATTCTTTGTGAGGACATAGGTGCAGAAAATGATCATTAAAAGTGTATGCAAATTGTATGTCGTATGTGTAGATTAAATGAGCCAAGTTCAAGTAGTTGCTTCTTTCTCTGAGGGGCAGAATATACATTATACTGATCCTTCTAAATGTAAAATGCATTTAGAGTGTTTTTCAATGTAATGTAAACTAATTTTAGCCAAAGAAAAGGGTCATTGATTACAATATGCAAAGATAGCAGTTTAATGTCATTCCTTTTCACATAAACAAATGAAGCAAGTAGCAGAATCTTTCAAGGCAAAAGTTACATAATATAACAGAACCAACCACAGCTGGAAGGAAGGAACATTCTTGAGCGTAAATTAATCAGATCCATATAAGTGGCGACCCGTGGTTAGAAATGGGCATAAAATATGCATTGGTTATAGCCAGGGGTCAGGTGCAGGAACATAAATATTCTCGGAGTAGACATCTGATCTCAACTTTAGACTTCCCACACTTCCTACTCCATTCATTCCAGACTCTTTATCGCACAAGAGAAATTCCTGTAGAAAAGTTCTGAAAGTATGTTGTTGTTCCTCCTGTATGTACGGCCGTAACAATGGCTCCTGTGGATTTGGTGTCGCAGAGGTGTCGCCCGGCGAGGGAGAGGCTTTTGGAGGAATTCTACTGTTCCTTCCTTGTAATTATTTTAATAACATAGTACAAACAAAACTAAAGAGATTTCTGATCAGTCTGTGGTACTGTAAATCTCTTAACAGCTCCTTTCAATGTTGTTTGGATTGTGAGTCGTTTTAAGTTCTCCTCATCCATCTCCATAGAGAAAAGCAGCTGATGAACATGTTTAAACATTCTTGAAGGCATTTTGTTACGATTTACAATAAAAACACCAAACAATTGTGGAAACATAGCTTCAAAACCCATGCAACATAATCATACTTTCATATCCTCCCTTGAATGACAGCAATATATTCGCTTCTGTTGTGATTTATATTATTGTTAAAAGTAAGAATAAAACACGGTAGATGGAGTGCATTGATATTATACTTAATCAATCAATTCTGCTCTTTTTTACCAACACATACTTATATATAGTTTTTTTGTGTACTTTAGCTTCATCTTCAGATTGTAAAGCTAAAGTGAAAGAACCATTTGCAGCCATTAATCTTGTTCTGTATTGTGCTGAGACATTTTCCCAGCATGGGACGAAAACAGGTTCTCTTATCTCTATCTTAATAAGCTGGTTTGTTTCGTCCTTTCCTTATTTAACCCTCTATGGCATACTGTTGCCCTCGGGCAACAAACCAATCTTTTGGCTCTTACACTGGCCCTTTAATGTTTTTTTTTTTATTTATTTTTTTATAAAATTACTAGACATGTTTCTGTCCAATTAAATCAAGTTCTGAAGTGGGTGGGGGCAATTGTCTGGGGGTGGAGCAGTCCTTTCAGGAAGCAGAGTCACAAGTGACACAGTGCCAGAAAAAGGTAGGATAAATATAACTTTTCTACATGTTTAAATTCGAAAAACTTGATAAAATAAATATGTGACTGTGCATGAATATGTTATGTTCCATTTATATACAAAAACTGCACGTTTAGGTTTGTTGCCTCAAGGCAACATCATGCAGTTGTAGCACTTTTGTTTGGGCAGTGTAATGCTGCTGGTTGGGGATGTGCTTGAATGGATAATCAACACCACACTCAATGTTTTTTGCTGTTCTATCTTCCATTCTGATCTATCTACTATTGCTTGTAGGAAATGGATGCAATAACGTTTTACGGGTCCAAGAATGAAGGAGTTAGGGACATTCCAATCGATAGTCCTGGTCTCAGGTCTCTGTCCTGAAGTCCTCTCACATTAGTCCTGGTCTCAGGTCTCTGTCCTGAAGTCCTCTCACATTAGTCCTGGTCTCAGGTCTCTGTCCTGAAGTCCTCTCACATTAGTCCTGGTCTCAGGTCTCTGTCCTGAAGTCCTCCCACATTAGTCCTGGTCTCAGGTCTCTGTCCTGAAGTCCTCCCACATTAGTCCTGGTCTCAGGTCTCTGTCCTGAAGTCCTCTCACATTAGTCCTGGTCTCAGGTCTCTGTCCTGAAGTCCTCTCACATTAGTCCTGGTCTCAGGTCTCTGTCTTGGCTGTGAAACATAGATGTTTCACAGCCACTAGCAACTGCTTCTTGCTGTTCCATACACAATAGGCTACCGAGACCCGCAGCTGTGTGACTTACTAGAGGCTCAGAACTGTTTTTGCTTTTGTTTTTGCAATCTGGAGTGCTCTGTACCCGTTTAAAAAAGTTGAGCTTGAAAAATAAAAGAATAAAAGCTTCTCTAATGTATTTGTTTTATTATTTTCCTAATTCAATGTAATATTGAAAACCTTGGTGTTTTAGTACCCTCGTCGCACAATGTTGCCCTTAAGCAACAAACCATTATCTGATTGGGGGGGTGGGGGGGGGGGGGGGTCAAATGTAAAGATCAATGTTATTAGGGACCCACGAGCTCTTAAAAAGTGTGTTGAAATATTTTTTTCCCCCTAAAATAAAAAGTCATGGCATAGAGGGTTAATATAGAATAAAGCCATCCATCCATCCATCCATTTTCTTCCGCTTTATCCGTTGCCGGGTCGCGGGGGCAGCAGTCTAAGCAGAGACGCCCAGACTTCCCTATCCACACACACTTCCTCCAGCTCGTCCGGGGGGACCCCAAGGCGTTCCCAGGCCAGCTGAGAGACATAGTCCCTCCAGCGTGTCCTGGGTCTTCCGCGGGGCCTCCTCCCGGTGGGGCGTGCCCGGAACACCTCCCCAGGGAGGCGTCCAGGAAGCATCCGGAACAGATGCCCGAGCCACCTCAACTGGTTCCTCTCGACGTGGAGAAGCAGCGGTTCTACTCCGAGCTGCTCCCGTGTGACTGAGCTCCTCACCCTATCTCTAAGGGAGCGCCCAGCCACTCTGCGGAGGAAGCTCATTTCGACCGCTTGTATCCGCGATCTCGTTCTTTCGGTCATTACCCAAAGCTCATGACCATAGGTGAGGGAGGGAACGAAGATTGACCGGTAAATCGAGAGCTTTGCCTTTCGGCTCAGCTCCCTCTTCACCACAACGGTCCGATACAGCGACCGCATAACTGCGCACGCTGCACCGATCCGCCTGTCAATCTCACGCTCCATTCTTCCCTCACTCGTGAACAAGACCCCGAGATACTTGAACTCCTCCACTTGAGGAAGGACCTCTCCACCCACCTGCAGAGGGCAAGGCACCTTTTTCCGGTCGAGCACCATGGCCTCGGATTTGGAGGTGCTGATTCTCATCCCAGCCGCTTCACACTCGGCTGCAAACCGTCCCAGTGCATGCTGCAGGTCCTGGTTCGTTGGAGCAACAGGGGTTGCCGCCGGGACCAGCACCAGCATAGAATAAAGCCATTATTCTCTTATCCACAAAGGTTGAAACCGCAGCGGCCGAATCAAAGGCCCTTGAGCGGCAGGATGAACTCTGCCTGCCCTGGCCTCTGCAGGTTTTGTGTGGTCTCCTAGATTCCTGTAAGTCGCACATTACACCCATACAAAACCACCTTGTGTGATTTTTGGCTTCCATTGAGCAGGGCTTATCACAGAGGTCTGCTAAAACACAGTTGGCTTTGTTTTATGAGGAGATCCAATGAGGCAAATGACATCAGCGTCTGGACAGAGTTTCCTGTTATACTTAAGATGCACATCAAGAGGAAAAGCAAATACCCTTGGACTGTTACACACATACACATACACATACACATACAGCTGATAGCAGACAATACAGAAGTAAATGACAAGTCAAACCATCTATCTATAATGCAAGGAGCATCTGTCTGTATGTCTTCGTTTATTGTGTCTATGTCATGTCAGTGCGTATTCTTTGATTTTGATTTTTTGCCGAACAACCGAGAAGCCACCTGTGATTCTTGGATAATGAAGTGTATTTTAGTGTTCATTATTTAGAACTGTAAGGAACATTTTGATGTGAAGAGACTTGTTTGCTGCTTAACGTAAGTTTTTTTTTTTTTACTCCAAAAGAATTTTCTAACAATTTCAAGATTGTTGTCTTATTGAAAGCTGATGAAACCAGTCACAGCTGACAGTTGACTACGGACTAAGCTGGTTTTCCTCCATTTACCAGTAGCAAACACAAATTCACAGACCGATTGTGATGTTAAAAGGTGTTCAGAGCGCCAAAGGCTTTTAGACCATTTATTCTGTCCCACTATCAGTTGATACCACACGTTTGGACTGACAAATGACTGCCAGACGGGTTTGAACCAGGATAAAAGCAGGTCTGGAAACGGGACTAAAACAGGTCTGGACCAGGATAGAATGGGTCTGAACCAGGAAGAACTGGGTCTAAAGCAGGTTTGGACCAGGACAAAGAAGAACTGAACATATGGGAGCCACAGACAGATACATAGCGTGATGTAAATCCATTTCTTAACCAATATGTTTTATTCTAACAATACACAGAGAATGTACACCACTTTAAACCTCCAAACTACAAACACTTCCTCATTTCTCCATCATTTAAAACTCTTACGGACACTCCCCTAGCTTTAAGAAAACAAACTAAAAACTGCTCCTTTATGTCAGGGCTGGGTATAGAACAACAAAAAGACTGATTAACTTCAAGTAGGACAGAAATGTTGATTTAACGGTTTAGTTCAGAGACTACAAAAGGACAAACAGAGGAGTGCTTGGTTGGATTTGTTGGTGTTGCACGATTCCTGAACTGTGACACTCACGTCAGCAGCTTCACACATTCACTGAATCACATGTGAGGAGCAGAAAACCTACCAGCTGCAGCAGTGAGTGGGACCATAGGAGCCGAAAGCAAGTGCAAACATCTGCATTTTCAATGATAATTCTAATTATTCTAAGAGACTTGCGCAGTGTATTGTAATGTAAGGGTCAACCAAAGTGCCACAAATCAGTTGAATGTCCATCTTCCTAATATCTCACCATTGTAAGTAGTAAGTAATCTTTATTTAAAAAGCGCCTTTCACAGATCAGAGTCACGAAGCGCTTTACAATATGTATGCATGATTAAAATCCAAGGTACATTTACATGTGGATAAGTTATAGAAACACTAAACATATTACTGATAGAAAACACATATTCTACACTTCCCAAAATAAACTACTGTGTGTGTGCTCCCTTCAGTTTGGGAATGTCTAAAACACATGACACCGGTTTGGATTTAAAGCAGTTTTAACGGCTCAAAGACCAAGGAAAAAGAGCATCACTGCAGCTCTGTGAGCCAACAGGGCAGCGGAGCCTCTTTATTGGAGCCACAGACGCGCTCTGTGAGGGTTTAATGCTGTGAACAGAACCTTCCTCTGGCTCAGGCTGCAGGGCGCTGGGCACTGGGTGACACTGATGCCGTCAATACAAACCCCTCAAAAGGAAGATTCAGTCCTTTCTTAAAGACTCAATCTTTTCAAATCAACAGACAATCCGTTTGAGAATTGAACTGGTTGTGGTTAAAAGCAGTGACAAAAGTGAAAATCTACTGTGTAAGTTTTATGAAAATACATAAAACTGGCAAACTGAAATTTCCCCTCTGTGGGAAGAATAAAGGATCGCTTATAATCTTAAACTCTCATGAAACGTTTTAGTTTGACTTGAAAAGTCATCTTTCTGGTTGTTGCTCAGAACACTCTAACCCTAACCCAAAAATGCCTGTACCAGAATACTCTTTTATTGAGTTGTAGGTTGTACTATGGAGAGTGCATGTGTCATGATAAGTTGTGGAGAGAGAGACGGTTCTTTAAGGCCGATGGAGACAGTGACAGATCTGTGCTTTGTGTGTAGTTTCTATTAGAGCCAAGTCAACTCCACTGCCCACTGTGATCACTGACACTGTGCTGTCTTTTCATTGTATGGAGCTGGACTCACTGCTACAAAAGCTGCCAGTGTTTCACCAACAGCTCATCAGTGACAACACAATAATCACCAGCCCTGTCATTACATATCATTTAAACAATATTTTCTTCCTAAGGACTCAAGAATCTGATTGCTGACCTTGGTCTGGATTCTCAGGCAAAGTTCTATAAATAGCTGTAGCACCAGAAAGAACAGGAATCCCAAGTCAGCAGGCTCTGCTTTTAGGCTTTGGATGGAATGGGCATTTGATTAGAAAGAAAAACAGAACTCCCGAGGTGGCTCCTAACTCAGGCCAGTCAGACGGTTTCTACGCAGCACATCTCTGACACTATTCCATGCAAAAGGGAGACACAAACCTCTTCAGGGAATCATCACTTCACTTGAATCTTAAAAGTAGAATAAGGAGAGATTTTATTCCCAGAATGTAATGATGTTGAGAAGTGTATTTGATGAAAACTTCTAAATTCTGCAGAGCATGACGTATTTATTATTACATTACTGCAAATGGCCTGTATGAGCCAATATTCAGAGTAAGCCTAAAGCTGTCTGAAGTCATGTGTTACGAGGAACTATTGTTGCACCTCAAAGGACTCACTTCAAAAGGTCAGGAGTTCAAGTGACAGCATTTTGTGTGGTTTCATTTTTGAAACGGGAGCCATCCATATGTTCCAGGTTAAGATATTGGCTCCCTGCGTGCCCTTTAATATGACACATACCTAACAAACAGAAATAGGCGCCAGGCGACTGCTGCAGCAGGTGAGGTCAAAGATCAAAGTCAGGCTATAGAGATGGTCCTATAGCTGCTGCCTGATCCTGTCAGATCTTAGAAGCTAAGCAGTAACAGTTATACTGTGATGGGAGACCACACGGATTACAGGTGCCACTGTGGGACAGCTGTGCTGCTGCATACTTCACACACATTGCCTCGTTTGAATCTGGTATGAATCAAAAGTGTTTAGATGAGCCAATGCTACTGGTAGTATATCCCAGTATACTGTAAGTAAGTAATCTTTATTTATATAGCACACTTCACAGACCGCTCTACAACTTGAGTGTCTGAAAAGGCACTATAAAACTAACTATGGCATTTTTACGAAATAGGAAAGACCCAGGCACCTCTCAGATGGACAACTCATATCATGAACATATGTTATTGTCTGATCACTAGATGATGCCAAAGCCATTGTCTGTGTATAAAGTTACCGTGCATGACCAAGATAATTATTAATTATTTCATTTTTGATATTTTTCTACTGGAATGTTAAGGATGGAATGCTCTTCAATATATACAAGTATTACAATATTTATATATCCGTTAACTTGTAGACTTCACTT
Organism: Knipowitschia caucasica; assembly: GCA_964034765.1. Classification (NCBI taxonomy): domain Eukaryota; kingdom Metazoa; phylum Chordata; class Actinopteri; order Gobiiformes; family Gobiidae; genus Knipowitschia; species Knipowitschia caucasica. The sequence continues at coordinate 7,285,392 of OZ035832.1, forward strand.
GTATACCTATTGCTATTAAAGTTCTGAGGTGTGATTCTTTCCACACCGCTGTGGTGGACCTGTGGTCTCCTCTGTCTTTGTCAGAAGTATTTTTAGACCAAACTGATTTGTGAAAAAGTGTCAATGCGAACCAACTTCTTTCCTTATGGAAAAATTCTTGAACTTTATAACCGGATGTTTGATGGTTTACTTTCAGTGTTTTTGACTCTCCGAATAAGGAAGTCATTAGCAGCTTGCAGGGCCTAATTACTAAGGTAAGGCCTATAAAACAGCCAGTAATGGTATCAGTGCTCATGTGTCTTCCCAACCACTTAAAACAATAACACGCATGCTGTAATTAACCTTACCTCACACAGAATACAGTAAACGTGTGAGCAGGGCTGTCATTTACATGCTCTGCCACTCTGTATTTTAGTAATTTGACTTAATACGTTTGTTGGAAGTAGGCACTTTATGGACATATATGTATACGTAGATGAAAGGGAAGTACAGGGTACAATAGCCTGGATAACCTGAATAATAGATGACACTATTTTAGTCTACACAGATGTCAGTCTGGGTGTGTGACATGTGAACGTTTCAACAAAGTAGTAAATATTGTTGAATGAAAGGACCCTGCTGGCGTTTCGTTCTGGTGTCCCGTTTCAAAAGGTTAACTGTGACCTGATACAGTTAACCATAGCCCTGTGTGTGAGGTCAAACAAAGAAAGTTTAGAACAAATAGTAGGGTTGTGTCTTAAACATTCCTGAATGACTTAAATCTTTCATCACATTACTGCATGTCCATATTCCTAATGCTTTTTATGGTATTTACTATTAACCAATATTCTACACATGTAGGCTATGTGCCTAAACAGGACCAGAATGATGTACATTTCTATTGGTCTTTAAAGCATCCTCCAGGCTGATCTCTTCATCGCTCCTCGTCTTCCTAGAGGCTTTCCTGGCATTTCCTCTCGCTGTCCGGCAGCACGGAGGGAGCATCTGGAACTGTTTTCTTTGAGGGGAAAGGACCGGGTCGCAGTTGAAGTGTGCTGGTTCAGGACACATACAGTAGGACTGTCACTATGTGTAAACAGAGAACAGGAGCTAACGGCTGCATCAGCGTCAGTGTAAACTTGAATATCATCAAACGGAGGCACTGACGGAGAGTCATGTGGTGTTCTACTCAGGCTGCTCCGACTGATGACGGGAAATATATACGGCCATGTGTTACATATTCCTGAAAATCATTTTACATGATCATATTTGAACTGTTCTTTTAAGACAGGCTGGATAATTACTTCTGGCAGGGGTTATGTTTTCACCAGCGTTTGTCTGTGTTAGCACGATAACTCAAAAAGTGATCAGTAGATTTTTACGTTTTCAGGAAACCTTGGAAACAAATGGAACAAATTAGTTTATTTTGGAGATGATCCGGATCACTGTGTGGCTCCAGGTTTTTTTTTTTTTGTAAGCGAACTGCGCCTCTTGACAGAGGTCTGCACTCTACAAGTCATATTATGCAAACACGATCACTAAAGCCAGAACAAGAACATAGCAAACCTTGATGCCTGTTCTTTTCCTTTATACAGTTTATCAAAGTCAAAGTTAATCTAGGATCAGTCAAAGAAGATTTCCCCAAAGATTCAAGATCCTCCGTCCAGGAAGACGATCTAATCTGACAAACATCGACCTAACGGTACAGAGTCTACACAAAACCACCTGGGAAACACATATGATTTACCAGTTAAGAATAAATACATGTCTCTGAGTCTTAACAACGATGGTGCTTTGGTTACAGAACTAAACTTATTGTTCACTAGACAAATATCAATAAAACTTGAGAAATTGGTAACCAAAACAGCCTCTGCTCTTCTTTATGAACTGTAAGCATTAACAAGCTCTTAGTGGAGGCCATGGGAACTGGACTGAATTATTTATAGCCAGTGACGGACTATTCGGGGGCCACTTCTATGTGGCTTTACAGGAATGCGTAGGGTCACCCGCTGACCAAACCTTTAGAGGCGGGAGTTTGGGAGGCTCGCTCGGACTGACGTGGGTTATCTGCTAAAATGAAGACATAAGCTACAGTCTGGTGAGCAGGCCCAGCAAGGACAGGAAGTTAAGATGTAGAAAAAGGACCAAATAGGGAAATCTGTCTTGTGCACGCGCTTCTTTTGGTTGTGCATTGTTGTAGTTGGGATTAGGTTAGAACCATTGACTGTATATCACCCTGTTTGCCGAATTCTGAAGAACCCAATTTGAACAAAAGCAAGCTAGAGCCGATTTCCTTAAATGGGCATTTGTTCCGCATAGCTTTGCCCCATAGTAGGGACAGACCTGTTGCTAACATGAACCACAAATTGAAGGCCTCTGATTGGTCAACCCTTATAGCTCATACCTGGATTTACAAAGACAATATCAACATAAAAACACCAGGATCGTAGAAAGGGATAGAGCATACATTGTTTGAACCCAAAATGGTGAGTGTGACACAAACTGTGAGTAGGAGGCAGGGGAAGGAGCAAAACTTTGTCCATGAGCACTTCCCCCATTGGGCTTCATTGAGCTTGAGGGCTAGTATTGTGCATCTATATTCAGTCTATGGTAACAGGTTGCTCTATGAGGGAAGTTCCTTTTGCTTATGGCCAAAACCAAATACATTTTTCACTTTCAAAGCAGCAATCTTTCACCACTGACTATCATTTCTTACAACATCGCCATACTCAACAGTTGCGCGTAGGCCTGGTCCTTAAGCCAATTGTTTGTCTTCACATCAAACTGCTAAGACCTACTGGCCCGGCTGTCAAGAGCGGAGCAAAGCAGGGGCCCCAAGCTCAGTGACACAGTGGTACCCATCACAATGTCATCAGCACGCCCGGATACAGCCTGGAAATGAGGACACACATTTGACCTACAAAGAGCTAAGGGCCAAGTGTTGAGTGATAGCCTACTCTTCATGTTGCTATGCTAGTTCTGCTCCTGCTAGCATAAACTACAGCAGTGACAGATTTAAGCAGAATTCTCCTGACAGAGCCATCAATGATCACCAGTCACACACCCTCTTTCTTTTCAACTTCCCTTTGCCCAATTAAAATAATGTGTTGCCGGTCTGTACTTTTTACAACAATCAAACGTTTCTGGGTGTGGTGAATTCTGCTCTTCCAGTTCTTAAATTAAATCAATGAACGCACATACCAACTCTTGAGCAGCAGATGAGAAAAACAGAAAAAAGCAACGGGAGATGGTGGAGGGAAACCGTCACTTTTACGGCAAGCTAATAACCAAGTTCAAGTATAGATTGAATCATGTTTTTTTTTTTATGCTGCAGCGGTAAGAAAGCACCGGATGCTAATGGCTAGTTTAGCAAAAGCCACAGTGGAATGTACCAATATGTTAGAGGATAGACAGTGTGTACGCCCCCCCCCCCCCCCCCCCCCCCCCCCCTTTTTTATAGTGTTCGGATGGCCCTCTCTGGATATTCTGACATCACTGTCTGTCAAAAAGTGTGGTTTCAATGCAAATTAGGAAAGAAAGGAAAACCAAAACCATGATATTGCCCCACCACACCCCAGTCACGAGTGGTTTAAGGCAGCGGGCGTGGGCACAGGCAAGGACATACCAACTATGCCAACCTGCTTTGGGAATCGGTCACTTTCTTTCCACCCTGAATGTAACGTTTGTTTTTGTTTGGTGGGAATAACATAAATCGCGCAGCGTAAATAAAAAAGGCTAATTATATGCTATAACTGCTCACAATTTCAGCAACAGAAGCGCAGAGAAAGTATGGGCACCTCTCTGTGTATACGCTGCAGCTTCGTCACATATGATTGGAATGCTGCTACGGAGGAAGGAACCATGGCTTGTCACACCCACAGCGATCCACTCTACCTCCACCCGTCTGCAAACTGTTTGGGCTTCAAAACAAACACGCCCACTTTCATCCCAGGAGGCCCGGGTCAAACACAGCTGTGGGGCCGGGGCGTTGACAAAGTGGGATGTCGGTTTTGACACACAGGTGACAGGTTGAGGTGGAGCTTCTGGAAGAGCAAAGGCTTTCACATTGTGTATGTATCAATAGACCCACCATCAAATTATGTTCATTTTAAATCAATACCAAATCAATACCAATATGACCAATTACCAATATTCTTACGTGGTCTTCAGTTTTGGTTGTTTTGTTTATGCACAGATTTTCCATTGTGGTTTTTAACTGCAAATAGCGAGGGTGAAGGCTGAATCTGAAGCTATTCTTTTCTTCATTAAAAGCCATTTAAAAACTCAACTTCATTTCAAAATCCCAACTAGGTCTGAGCTCTTAAAACAACATCACAGGTTTTGACATGCAAGAATATTCAGCCTCCGTTTCATCTTTAGATCAGCTTTTACAGACAGAAAAGTAAATAAAAAACCCAAAGAGTCAAATATACTCACAAGGCTTTCTCTTACAAGTTTGCAAATTATACCATGCATTCTAATAAGATGATTGTGGTTTTAACTCAGACTCTTTCTGCTGGGATCACTATTATTATCTATGACACAGCAAAACATTAAAGCTTGAAGAAGTAAATAAATAAAGAGGGCCAGATCGAATTCTCCGCCGTCACCGGGAAATGCCAGAACAAGACAGACATGACTCAAAGAGCACACCCATTCACACCGGCTAAACTTACCACCTTTTAGAAAACGACTGTACTCAATATTACTGTGTGTTCAATCCCAATTTATCCGCAAAGTAAAGCGGGAAGACAACGGCATCCTTTCACGTAATCAGCGCTAATAACCCAGTTCAGCAGCAGGATTAGAGAAAGTGCAGTTTCTTACCTCGTCATCTGCAGAGGTCAGCGATTGATCCACAGAACAGTCCAGGGACATGAGGAAGAGAACAAGCATCAATTAGAAATGTGAAGGCACTAAATAGACGTATCGTTGAGCTACAGAGGTGGTAAACGTACTAGTCTTATTAGGTAATAAAAAGGTGCATTATCCAGGTCTTTATGTGAAAAGAAAATGTATGATTTTTGGGTCTTGCAGTAGAGAGTGACCCAGCGGCTGTATAAGTGGCCAGCCTTTACTTTGATTCAAACAAAATCAACTAAATGTAAATATTGACGTGAGTAAGAAGTGAAATCGTTCCGTGAGCAAAAGTAGAAAAGTAGCTTGTGTGAGCACTTGAATAAAAAGTGAAATTCATTGTTGTTGAATAATTTATGGACAATGTAAGTATTGGAGACATTGTAAGCGTTGCCTTTGCTTTGAATAATATAATACTGTGTGAAAGTCTTTCTGGCAAATTATATGACAAACAAAACATGTTCAATTTAAGCCAAATGGTTTTCTGAATTTAGAAGCGTCGCTAACTAACCACAAAGAATTGATTAACATGCTTCCTCACTTCAACCCGTTTTTATGTCACATCATAGTCTGTAAACAGAGCAGAAAGCACATATGGTGGGGTGTAAAAGCCAAAAAGTTGTCAGAAAAACAAGTTGTAAAGTACTGATACTGTTAAACTATGTTAAATTATTAGTTTCTTTCTGATTGATCCATAAATTGATTCATATTTATGCCTGATACATTTTTTTTTTTTTTTTTTTTTTACAGTATGTGACTCACAGCAGCAGTGATGAGAGACCTTGTTTTTATTAAACTGTGCTTCCTCAAACGGCACATAAGAACCACACTGCTTCCAAATCACTACAGTGCATCTGTATAGGAGCATTTTAGGATTATGCAATGTAATAATATCGCAGCACACATGAGCTCAGGGCTTTCAATGTCCTGCATATGGACAATATATAATGCATGAGCAGCATGTTGCCGGTGCGCCTAAAAACATCCCCACATCGCCGAGCATCACTTCTTCTAACACACTTTGATGATGAATGGCAAATGCAAAAGAAAGATTAGGACTTTTTGACAGACAGGGGTGAGGAAGGGAGGCATCATTCAACTCACCCAAATTAGCACTAAAGCTATAATTACTGATGTGAGACATTCAATTCCAAGGCATGGCTGTAATGTCTGCTTGCTTGACTTGTTAATTTTTCCTGTGGTTTCTCTTGTTGACCTACATGCAGAGAAATCCTCCCGGCCCTGGTGCTGTGGCAGTGGGGATGGTGGTGTCTGCCCGCGAGGTTTCCCTGGAGGAATGTGAGGGCTGCTGCTGACAATGCCACCCTCACCACCAGTGTCTCACACTGGGCATCAACCGTGGCATATTCAGTTGTGAAATAAGTTAAGGTTATAAAAATACTAACACCAGCTGTAAATCCTGACCATATCAACATCATTCAAACTGGAGGACCTAATTTTGTATTGTTCCACCAGACCACAACATGCTGTTTTTATCCAATTAGAAAACATTGTATTTTTAAATACTGAGAGCTGATTGGCTGAGTGAGGGCTGGTACTCTCTTTTTCCCCAAAGAAGCTGATCTTAAGATTTGGCGGAGGCTAAAAAGACATGAATGTGAAAGTGCCTTACAGTTTAAGTAATTAAGTATCTTAATTTAGAGAGCGAGGAACTAGTTATATGGATTTCATTACTTGGTTTGTGGTTTCAAAGTGAGGTACTCCAGCTTAAAGAATGGGGTAAATATGACCACTTTGGAAGCTTAACCTACTGATTTAGTTTATTTTATGTGAAAAATGATACATATGACATGGCAGCAGTCAGTTAGTTCCTCTAGATTATTGATGTTCTTTGCTGTGATCTTTGTTCATTTTTTGAGAGCGTGAACTGACATTTATTGTAAGACACCTTTTTTTTCTGTGGCTTCAAAGTCAAGTAATCCAGCTTTAGTGTGCAATAGGTAAAGTTTGGAACGGTGCCAACTCACATCTGTAACACTGCCCTCGCTTAAACACAAAGCCTGGTCAAAACAGCACGTTTGTCCATCATATTGGCGCGATCATTAATGTTGGGTTAAAACATCAGAAACACAAAAATTAAAGCTTTTTTAAAACGCACAGATGGGGAGTGCTGCAGCCTCCGTGTATCTACAAATAGTTTAGTGGCGAGTCCTAGTGCCACTCTTGCATAACTGCAGAATTACACACTGCTGCTGCTGCTTCCAGAGTAAAGCTTTGGGCTGCCAGCTTTTTAAGAGGTTTGCTTTCTGCAGAACTACGTGTACCCTTTGAATTTTGCAGCACGATCCCTGACAGCTGATCCACGCATTTATCAGCACTGCCACACACAGACACACACGCACACATACGCACACGCAGAGACACGCTATCCCACTTGCCCATAGGAGTTCATTGAAACAAAATCCATATCGATCCGTGGTGACGTTTGTTTGACAAGACGTCCCACACGCGGCACCGGAGGACGCCAACACTCACCGTGGTGGAACATCGCAGAGCGGAACCGGTTGTTGCTGGAAAAATGATCCATCTTTTAAACTTCCAAGTGCCCCAGTGCCCCTGCCCCAGTGGCGTCCTGTCCTGTGCCCTGGTCCGTGTGGGTCGTGGCGGTTCTTCGGGGTGAAGTGTGAGTGAGAGCGGTGCCTTCAGTCTGACCGGACAAACCCGTCTTCTGCGCATACGTCATCGCGCAACACAGACGCTGCTGCGGTGGAATCAAAACACAAGCACGTGGACGAGTGGCAGATCTGACCCGCCGTAAAGACCCGTGTGATATAATAGATGTAATCCCAGTTATCCCAGCATAACAGGGGGATTCGAGATGATGGAATGTGTGTGTGTATATATGACTGCAGTGGCGCATCTTGGAGACTGAGCCAAGGACACTGTGATAAAATCAATCAATTATTTTATTTCAAACTAGTCTGTATTCAATATAAAAAACATGATACAAAATAAACAGAAATCAGCAGTTTGGGGATGGGGTTAGACCAATAGATCCATGGGTTAGACGGACTCTGATGGATCTATAATTTGATTGACAATTAACGCTTGATACAATAATATTCATACGTGTTGAGACCATGGATCTAGGTTGAGACTCACAGCAGCACTGATGAGAGGCCTTGGTTTTTTGACCTCCTCGATTTGGGGTTTGCTGCTTTCAAGGATCGTCCATAACGGGTAAAAGCTGCTTATGTGTGACATAGACCATTGTTTTTCAACCAGTGGGCTGTGGTACGTTAGTGTGCCTTGAGATGTTGTTTGGTGTGTCTCTGATAATGGCAAGTTTATTTGTATAGCACAATTCATACACAAGGCAACTCAAATACTGAACAAAACAAGAAAGCATTATATCCATCCATCCATTTTCTTCCCCTTAATCCATTTCTGGGTCGGGGGGGTGGCAGTCAGAGCTGCACCCAGTACACAGAGCACCAGCCCCTCACTGATCCTCCTGCAAAGTGGGGTTAAGTGTCTTGCCCAAGGACACAACGACAGCAGTCATCAGTAGGAGTCCTGAAGCAGGTCTTGCGGTGGGCTCGAACCCACGACCTTCAGGCCCAAAGGCCAATACTCTACCAACTGAGCTACTGTCGCCCCTAAGAAAGCATTACAATCATAAATAATCACAGTACATTAAAAAGAAAGATAAAAATATAAAATCCCTCAGTTGTATGCACAGTTAAACAGCACTGTTTTTAACCTGGTTTTAAACATTGTCATTGAGGAGGCCTGTCTCACATCTTCAGGAAGACTGTTCCAGATTTTAGCAGCATGAATCTGAAAAGCAGCCTCCCCATGTTTAGTTCTGACTCTGGACACTAACAGGAGTCCAGTCCCTGTGCTCCTCAGAGTCCGGGCTGGTTCATATGGGACTAACATGTCACTAATATATTTTGGTGCGAGGCCATGGAGAGACTTGTAACAAGCAGGCTGTTGTAACAAGCTGTTTTAAAGTCTATTCTCTGAGCCACAGGAAGCCAGTGCAGAGACCTGAGAACTGGACTAATGTGGTCGTACTTCCTGGTTCTAGTCAGGACTCGAGCTGCTGCATTTTGAATGTACTGCAGCTGTTTTACAGCCTGTTTGGACAGACCTGTGAGCAGGCCATTGCAGTAGTCTAACCTACTGGAGACAAATGCATGGATAAGAATCTCCAGGTCTGCTTTAGACACTATGTTTTTGATCCTGGCAATGTTTTTTAGATGGTAAAAAGCTGCTGATGTTACTGATTTGATGTGGCTATTAAAATTTAAGTCTGAGTCCAGTATTACCCCTAGATTTCTGACCTTGTTTGAAGGTTTTAGGGAGAGGGACTGTAGGTGACGATGACGCTCTCTCTTTGTTTCTGGGAACCAAAGACAATCATTTCAGTTTTGTCTGCGTTTAGCTGAAGGAAGTTATTTTGCATCCACTCACTGATCTGTTGGATACAGTGAAGGAGTGAGTCCACTGGTCCATGTTCTCCTGCAGTTAGTGAGACATAGATCTGAGTGTCGTCTGCATATTTATGATAGGACCCTCCATAATGATCAAAACAGGTCAAAATAATGTGAGAAGATGATTTTCTTTATAATACACCTTGATGAGAGTGCAGCCTTCATTAACAATTCAGAGTCAGAGTGTTGTGGATGTACCAGTTTCAGCTGGCGATGTGCCATGTGGTGGTTTTCAGTGAAAAAAGTGTGCCCCGGCTCAAAAAGTTTGGGGAACACTGTGATAGACTAATATTTAGTGCTCTCTGTGGCTTTGTCATTCACTGTAAGAAGTCTTATCATGTGAAATCTTCATGCATATCCAGTATATCTGGATATGCATTTTTATAATATTGCAGCAGCTGTAAGACTTTCGAAGAACGTAGATGTCTTCAATCACTCTCACTCGTTTAACACACACGCACGCACGCACACACACGCACGCACACACACGCGCACACACACACGCACACACACACATACACACTCTCTCTCTACTATTGTGTTTTTTAAACAGGTTAAAAAAAAAGAAGCATAACAAAGATTGATGTGTTAAACGCTCCTAGTTCTTACAGTTTTTCAGTATTCTATGTATAGTTTTCTCCATGCATGTATGTGGAACATCCTATTTAATGTTATTAAACGTGTTCCGTCCATGTACTCATTTAAAGTAGTAGTAGTTGTGGTAGTATATTTGAGTATTTTACAGTGAATGTTTACATATATAAGCAGTATGTACATTACACAATACATTGTATATATTTATTATAAAGCAGTGTTTTCATCTCTTCCTAGTCTTGTTGTAATCTGCTTTGTTGCACCGCATTGAGCAGCGGTCCTGTATGAACTGCTCTTGCTCAGCCAATCAGCTCTCATTAAACCAATATATCAATAAACCACACACTTTACTTGTAGAGAGGAGTTTTATTATCAGCTGTGACAAAAGAAACAAAACAGTAACCTCCTCGAAAACAAAATATTAAAGATTAAAGTGCAGAATTGTTTTCACAGCATGTGTAAAAATTAAATAAGACAACAAAATGAATCCAATAACTGATATCTGGAATAAATATGGGAGACAACAAGATGGAATCTCACACAAAACATCAGCAAAGTCAATTCTCTGGAGTCCGGACTGATGGTACGTAAAAATAAATGAACGTTGTCAAATCGTTGGCAAGGCTAGCTTTCAACAAAGGCACAGCATTGTTCAGAGGTAACGATCCTTTGCTAGAAGTGAGGGACACACTGTGGATCATGACACACTCACAGCCGTCCAACATGCATCAGGTTTGGGCTCACACACAATGAGGACCACACGCACAGTCACACACTCTGTTCCTCTGTCGCTGCATTTTACAGCATCTCACTGCAAAAAGTGAGAAAATATGAGCTAATACATGGTTAAATCAAGTTAGTATCTTAAATCTGAGGACATTCTGTCTTAAAACAAGATATGCCAATGGGACAAAGTCTTATTTCAAGAACTGCTGCCTTTTTTGCATAGGGCAATCCAAATGTGCTCAAATTAATATACATTTTAAGCAAGTTTTGACTTATTTTTCATCACTTTTTGCAGCTGTAACTCTGCACTCCTACAAACTCTGAAACTCCTCCAGAACAACAGCCCTGAGCCACAGTGTGATATGCACAGTCCAACATTTAGGTGTCCCACTGGTGAAATAAGTAGCGTGTAATAACACAGGCTGTTTACAAAGGATCACTCCATAGGCAGCAGGCGGAAATAGGAAATCACATCCTCTTGGAAGCACAGATGAGAAAAAAGTGTCTTTCAAAAAACCAAATGCCATTCATTCCAGCATCAGTCAAATGCAGCTCCAAAGAGGATGGATTTTCTGAACAATTTTACAAAGGCTCCATCAGTGTCTTGCATTAAGCAACCTGAACTGACACAAAATATTGTGACCACAAGTAGCCCCATAGTGGAAATAAACAAACATGGCTTCAAGCAGCCATGTGGTAGTATAGTGCAAATAAATTACTCACATCTATTATAAAAATCGAAGCAGATACAACATCAAATGCTTATTTCCATTCCAGTCCTGTTTCGTGTAAAGCTGAACAAACAAAGTACATCATGCAGCTTGTGAAGACAGCAGCAGAGATTTTACAAAGCAATCTCTAATATTGAAATAAGAATGAATGAAAATGAACTTTAAAGCGTGTGTTGTCAAAAAGTGATAGAGACATTTATTAATGTACAGTGGTATTTACATGACGAGATGTGTAGTAGAGGATTGTGGAGCGAGGACACAAGGCCAATGTGTTTGAACCTGACAGCAACAGCATGGATCAAATGGCAATAAAGGCTTTCTAGATTACACGATTTAACGTTTTGTTACAAGGATCTCCAGCAATTCCGATTCATGAAATGATAAATGCTGCCATCAAAACAAAAGTGAACTTTTCTGGTCAAAGTTGGTTTGTTTGTTGTACACCTCATTTGTACCCACAATGGAATATTTCTCAAAATTCAATGGCCACTCGGCCACCTGCCGTCTGATTTAAGATTCATTTACAATTCGCCTTCTGCCAACTGCCAATAAAATGTGGCAATGTATAACATGAAGGCATATAAAATATGTGTATAAAATTACTATATACAATTTTACAATGTTGCTGGCTATGTCTGTTTTTTAACAATAAAGGCATGACATTTGTTTCTTGAAATGACTGCTACAGAAAAACAGGATTGGTGCTGGTACATCGACAAGTCCATGTTGGGGAATCATATCTGCATTATTTACAGCCATAGATCTATTTAAAGCTTGAAAGGGCCCTTTAACGTGGAGACTATCCTCCTCCAGTAAATGTTGTCCTCATTCTGTTAAACAAGCCAGAGCCAACAATGCAAACTTACAGCCCAAAGTATTTGAAGATAAAATATCTATTTTCTCTGCTGAGGGATCCTGTGTGTTTTATGTACATTGGATGAATACAGTAAATAATTCCACCAGATAGTGTGTGTCTAGGACGGCTGCACACTTAGATATTTCCAGATATTCTCTGATGTTATGTTCCCCAAGTTTTAGGACCCTCCTGAGACTTAATCCTGAGCCAAGGTCAGAAACAGCAGCCTCATAATCGAGGCGACTTCTCCAAAACCCTTCAAACACCTACAGCAGCACACCATTGCCCTCAGCAGACCACACAGCCTCAGTTTGGTCTTCTCTCTCTCGTTCAGTCTGTCCTGTTTCAGATCTACTCCGGCTCTTCAGGGCTGTACAGGCCGTTCTCAGAGCGTGTGACACTGTGGCTTTCCCAGAAGGCCTTGTGCAGCTGCTCCAGTTCAGAGATCAGAGGCAAGCCCATGTCCAAATGCATCTTTAAGTTCTCCAACCATTCTTCCAGTTTTGTAAAAGCAGGCCTGAAGAGAAGGTGCATATGAAATACCCCGTTGTATACTGTATCAGGCAATAATCTAAAATGGTGATTAGTACAAAGAATGTACCGTTTGTCTGCGTCGAGATCACAGCATAGAGCAGCCATTGGAAAGAACGCTTGGGGACAATCTTTGGGCCAGTAATGTTCAAGGAAGCCAGAGATGTTCAGACCAAAATCCACTGCCCTTGGTAAATAGTCTGGGTCAGCGTTGACTCTCCCGATAATCTGGACACAGATAGAGGAAGCAGAGGATAAGATACAACTGGGTAAAAGAGCACCACACCATCATTCATGTGTGTGTAGTCAGATGACGCTTCATTTGGTCGTTAATCTGAAACGTCTTTTAGAATTGAGGTCCATAGTAGCACTAATCTTTCTTTATTCAAATTTAAAGCTGGAGTACCTAACTTTCAAACCACAAACAAATGATGTAATAAATTCCATGTCACTAGTTCCTTGCTTTCAACTATTTTGTTGTATCTCTCGCATATATAGTCTTAAATAGTCATACATGCACATATAGTCTTCACATGCATGTGTTTCTGTCACATGTTTGGATCATCTATTTCAGTGAAAAAGAGAACCAGCCCTCACCCAACCAATCAGCTCTCAGTGCGTACAAGATAAAAGGCTTTCTAATTAGATAAAGATGGCATGTTGTGATTTGATTTTTCCACAAAATGTTATTTTTCTTGTCCCTCTTTTTCTTGGTACAAGAATTTAAATTTATGAAAGAGGTACTCCGGCTTTAATACCAATGGGTGTTTTACTAAATATTTATAATAACATAGAGTAACAAATCCTTACCTCACACAGCATGATTCCAAAAGAAAATATGTCAACTCTTTCATCATAACTCTTTCCTAAAAAGGAAAGAAAAACACAAATGACGGTCAGTACTTTTGCTGCTGTTGTCTCTAAAACAGTCGTTTCAAACACATCCACACACCATGAATCATTTCAGGGGCCATCCAATAAGGATTCCCCACTACTGTGTATCTCTTCCTGCGATCTGGCCGCTTCAGTCCCGGCAGTTTACCCTTTGACAGGCGGTCTTCATGCTTGTCATCCACCATGAGCCGTGCAAGGCCAAAGTCAGCGACAACAACTGTGTTATCCTAGAAAACAACAACAACAGCACTTCATTCACCAAGCTTCATCTGTGCTGCACTGCTACTTTAACAATGTCCCAGGAGCTTCAGCGCTTTGTCTCCACTGTCTATAGAACGTGACAAAATCCAAAGAGAAAACAGTCTGTGCATGCGATCTTACCTCTCGGACGAGACAGTTGTGCGAGTTGAGGTCCCGATGGATTATGTTCATGGAATGCAGGTAGGACTGTATCAACAGACAGAAGCAAAGACAACATGTTAGGCCAAAGCCAAAAACAACTAACATGTTTCAAAGGTTTTAGAGTTTATAGAACACAAGGATCCCATTGTACTTGACTACAGATGTTTGAATGTGGAAAATAGTGAATTGCAGTACATCAAGAAGAAACTATTTGAAGATTTTGTACATCAATAAACTTTTTAAATGAATGAAACTAATCTTTATAGTAGAGTAAAAATGGGAGCCAAAAACTGGGATTGTTTTAGTTTGACCACTAGGGGGAGCCAACATAGTGCGTACAATGACGATCAGCTTCAATTCACTGGACTATTGACTAAGACAAATATTTCAAAAGGAGTGCCGCCTCACCATGCCTGCAGCGATGTCCTTGGCAAAACTCACTCGCTGGTTCCAGGGGTGTTGGCTGTCCTGTGATCGGAATAATAAAAATGTAACAACAATAACAATCATAAGTAGAAGGATGTGAACTTATGACTTACTAAATGACTCACCATTTTCTTTATAATGTCCCGTAGAGTGCCTCCCTTTATGTATTCAGAGATAAAGTTGAGTCTTTTGTCTTTGTAGAGAACTCCAATAAACTTCAAAACATTTGGGTGATCAAGACATCTCATCACCTTCACCTGGGAGGAAAAGTTAGCGATCACGATCTTGCACATTGAAAAGTCGAGTTTTGGATTTGGTTCTTTTGCCAGATCTTTGTAAGAGCCACAAAACAATCAAATGGTCTGATTGAGCAGACAACTTTTAAAAAGACATATGTGTAAAAGTATGTATGACATGACAAAGTGAAGGTTTACATATGAAGGGTGTCAGGATAAAAAAAAAAAATGTTTTAATCGGTGAACTTGAGTATGAGTGTATATTAATACTTTATAATATTATGCGCAATCACCTCTTTAAGGAATGTTAGCTGGGTTTCGTCATCAAAGCGGATCAACTCCTTCATGACCATCACCTCCCCTGTTTCTCTATGGGTGACCTGAAAAGAGTCAAACCAAAAGCCAAAACATAAGAATCAATGCTGCCATCATCTGGTCACTATAGAGTACTACAGTCAGTCTTACAGATCCAAGGAGGGGATTCAAATGTACCTTTATAGCTTGTCCAAAGCACCCTTTACCAAGGACTTCTCCATGAATGAGGTCAGACGGGCGGAAGATGCGATGTGTTCGATTGGAAACCACTCTGAGAGACTCCGAGCGGTTCATGTCCTTCCTCTGGGACATAGGAGAAGCTGCGTTGCTGGGGCTTGGTGATTTGTCGATGCTATAGCTTCTCCTAGAAGACACAAAGGACAAATATTAGGCTACAGCAAAGCAGCACAACCACTGACAGACAGTGTTAGATACTGACTTACGTGACAATACGTGAGCGAAAGTTGTTGACGTCTGCATTTGGGGGCTGTGTGATGGGGCCTGGACTTCGCAGTGGTCCGTCCACCTGCTCCTCTGCATCTGTAGAGCCATTATGTCCATGGCTGTGAGGGTCATGTTCAATGGTGAGCTGAAGCAGCTGACTGGTCTCTTGAATCAGCAAGTCAATCTAGATGACACAAGAGAAGCATTTGAACTAAAGTATTAGTTCAATCAGAAAAGGCCTGATACAATCATGACACAAAATAATATATTAATCATTTACTCATCTATCATATTATTTATCATTAATTATTACACTTGTTTCAGTATTAGAGAAAAACTTTTCCAGAGAATAAGACAATCCAAAAGGAATAATACCGCATCCAATGGGACATTGTGAATGGGCGTCCCATTGATCTCCAGGATCCGATCACCCACATGGATAGAATTTTTCACATCAGGACTAATGCATTCTTTATCCACTCTGCAGAAAACCAATTCAATATCAATTATTAGGTTCATTGTTACAATTGTTTTGCACTTTGGAAATTCCCCACTTACTCTGTGACTCTGAGAGTATGTCCGGGCTCAGGGCTGAACGCACTTGGGGGACTCAGAGGCTGGTCAATGCCTACTGAGAATCCACGGCCCCTTCTTCCATTGTTGGCTTCAGCTGAGGCCGGGATGGACACTAGAGTGACCGTGTGTGGGATCCGCGAGCACGGAGAGTCAGGGAGTGACACGGGCGTGACCACAGTCTGATAGTAGCAATGACCACTGCCGCCAAAAATACACACATACATCAGTCTTTTCTTTTGTGCTCCCTTAAAATCACTGCACCTCTTGTTAAAACGTTTATCAAAACTGTCCCAGTAAAACCATTCGGATTGAGCTACGGCAGAATTTGAAATACACACAAATAATAACAATCATAACTCAACATAAACTAAGCCAAAATTAGCCAAATTTGCAAAATATGACCTGAACTTCATCATTATACCCTAAATGTGTGATATACCCTAAATGTGTGACACTGTAAATGTATTCAACAACAGTTATATACACACCAGTAAAGCTTGGATCTCTCAACCAAAGCGTACGTGTCTCCATCTCCAATGAACGACCTGCAGTTCAGACAGGTGAAGCATTCTGGGTGATATTTCTGCTCTCCTGCGACCTACAAAGTACAACAACCACAAGTTAGAAACGTGCACCACAGTATATATAAAGTTGATGTTGACCTACAAAGATAGCTACAAAAACCCAGGGGGCAAATAGTTTTTTCCTCGAACCAGTGAAGAGAGCAGTTTATTAAATGGTTGGAGGAATAGGGTACAAGGCCTGGTCAGTGTGCGGCGTCAGCTGAGAAATTGATTTTGTCCCTGCTCGTGCTGTGGGCAGAAGTGGGAATTGAGTTATGGACAAAAAAGCGAATGGGCTGCTGATCAGAAAAATCGCAGATGTGAGCATGACGCTGGTCTCTCTAGTGGAGCTTCCAAACAGTGAGAGCATAAATCACATGTCCAAACAGAACAATCTTTTTTTACAGCAGCTCATTGAATATGTCTCAGTAATAATGAAACCAATGAATCGATTAAATGGCAAAACACTGACCCTTTTAACTTTTGCACTGCTTTCAAATACCACCACACACACACAGCCCTGTCACAATAACACATTTTGATGGACCATTTCTTTCTAATATGAATGATTGAGATAATATGGAAACTACGTTATAAGTAAGTACAATACAGCAGGATAATGCATTTTTAAAAATCACATACACTACCGTTCAAAAGTTTGGGGTCACCCACGTGTTTTCCACGAGAAGTCACACTTATTCACCACCATACGTTGTGAAATGAATAAAAAATAGAGTGAAGACATTGACAAGGTTAGAAATAATGATTTGTATTTGAAATAATATTTGTTTTACATCTAACTTTGCTTTTACATCCTCCATTTGCAGCAATTACAACATTGCACCAAAAACCAGACATTTGCAGCCAGAATAGTCATTTACCACATAAGCAATGTATAGAGTGTATTTCTTTGCAGTTAAGACTAGTTTAAAGTTATCTACAGCTTTTCCTTCAAAAATAAGGACATTTCAATGTGACCCCAAACTTTTGAATGGTAGTGTATATTTAAATAAAAGGCATTTCATAGCACATCTATAAAACCAAACATCCGGTCATTTTTAGCCTTATTGAAAACTCTACTGTAAGCAAAAATCTTGTTGCTATTGCATTTTTCACTTTCCAGATGATAAATAATGAGGCCCAAAATATAAAGTTTAATTATTTGAAGAAGATGACATAGTCTGGGATCGCGTCTTTCATTCAGACAGAAGACATGTTTTATTGTCGATGGTAGAGACAGCACGAACAACACAGATACAACAGAATGCAAGTGTATTATACAGAGCGGAGGCATGGAGACCTCCAATCAGCAGCTTCCACAGTGCCATGTAGCTTGGCCTTCAGATAGACAAAACAAGGGAAAAGTACTGGCTTCTGCACATTGATAGAATGATGAGTTTAACTTTAACAAAAGTTGCTTAAAAGTGTTATGAAATCTCACATTCCCCCCTCTGGTCACACATTCACGTGTGACCATCAGGATCGATAAACAGCAACATAACATCATAACTCAATACTTCAAAACTCATACTTCACTCGGTACTTCAAAAAACTCAGAACTCGGAATACTTCAAAAACTCAGAAAACTCATAAAACATGTTCAGATCTTTCATAAAACTTGTCAACAATCTTCAGTAAAATACCAAACTTCATCAGTCGATGGTGGTTCCAGATATTGCTTTGAAAACAGTCTCTCCCACTTCTCCGTGTTGATTTCTTCAGGCTGCATTTGTGTCGAGCCATGAATTCTTCTGTGACGTGTCTTTCAATCACACGTTTCAGCTTCAGTGTCCAGATTCAGCAATTCAATTCAGTCCAAATTATGTCCAAATTCAGAAATCCAGATTGTTCCAAATGATGTCCAAATTGTGTAATCCAATTTTTCCAAATGATGTCCATGCAAAAGAGGACGATGGTATTATCCATGTCTCAGCAGCTCACAGCCTGACTGGAATCAGGGGCTGTGCAGATTGTCCAAGTGTGCTGGTCCAGATGCATGGTTTCTCTTGAGGTTTTTCAGTTTCGGCTTGAAAAAAAAAACACTTTTTGTGTAAAAAAAAAAAGTAGTCTTCTGTTCTGTAGATGTTACAGACAAGGCCCGCATCCTTCCACCACCTGAAGAAGATGACATAGTCTGGGATCGCGTCTTTCATTCATACAGAAGACATGTTTTATTGTCGATGGTAGAGACAGCACGAACAAAGCACACGATCCCAGATACAATAGAATGCAAGTGTATTATACAGAGCGGAGGCATGGAGACCTCCAATCAGCAGCTTCCACAGTGTGCTTGTAGCTTGGCCTTCAGATAGACAAAACAAGGGAAAAGTACTGGCTTCTGCACATTGATAGAATGATGAGTTTAACTTTAACAAAAGTTGCTTCAAAGTGTTATGAAATCTCACATATTTATTGTGCGATAGTTGTGATTATTATCGTGACAGGCCTACACACACACAGCTATGAGAACAATGCAAATCTCTGGCAGCCTCAGTGTACTTTCTTTGAGTGGCATGAAAATTTAGGACGTAAGCTGCTCTTTGGCGATCCCCTTCCACTGCAACGATCTGCAAGTCTAATTAAGGAGACTCAGGTTGAAGCATGGGGGGAGCCAAAGCATGGGCAGCACAAAGAGCGATCGAATAAATGCAAAGCAAGCGCAAAGACACCATACAGGATTTTCTTCTGTAAAAGAGTCATCCTTAATATTAACCAAAAATGTTTGCAGGAAACACAACATTCACTAATAGAACTTAATCAGCATCATAGTAAGTTGTTTTGTATCATGTAATTTTAAATGACAAATGATGAAGAGGATGTTTAACTGTAAAAGGTACAATTAATCATCTTTTGTGCACAGGCATGACGGCTCCACGCAACCTCTCTCCCCAGAGACCTGAGGAGCCTCGACACAGCAGACAACAAACAGGCAGACACATGGCCGCCCTTCTGGCTCGAGCAAGGACCCTCCTGAATATTAATCACCTGCATTCAAACTGAATACTTTTGAGCAGAGTCTACGACCGCGTCTCCGACAAACACTCTGCCGAACATCAACATTTCATTTCGGGATAAAGATGTCGACACCACAAAGGCTAACTTTAAAGCTTTAGTTGGTGTTTATAAAAATAGAAAGAGTCTTGTTTAACTAACATTTTGTGAACCATGGTATCATTATTTAAGTAGAAAAAATTTGATCTTTTACATACTGAGAGTTGATTGGCTGATTGAGGGTGGCAGTCTCTTTTTCACTGAAAAAGTGGATCTAAAGATAAGAAATAAATGCATGCACACGCTTTTATTACATAGTTAACTTTTGAGGTTTCAAAGTTACGTATTCCAGCTTTAACTTCATGCACAATTAAATTACAATAGATCTTGAATGTACCAACACATGGGCATCTTGTAATACATTTTGACGGCCTTTAAATAAGATTCGCGAAATGAACAAGTAATTTATGTAATGTTTTCTCATTCAAGGTGACAAATAGCCTGTCTTTTTTTATATTTTCATTGAAACAAGATTTTGCACATGTTCTATCGGCCAATCGTCTTCAAAGAAAGTCGAAACACACTCAAATGAACATTAAAAACAAAAGGTTGGAGACCCTAGCTCCAGGACGAAATGAAAACATCAGTTCTACTCAAACCCGATCGGAACAAAATATTGAGCCATTTATCAAACCAGGCCACAATATTGGCAGAAAAACCAAATAGGACTTTCCTCTCAGCTCAAAAACATGACAAAGGATGTAGTGTCATCTGAAACCACTACTTTCTTTTCCTGGAGATAGACTTACAGTATATTCTATCTGGACAAATGTCTGAGAGTGGAAGCGTGGACAGCTGGACAGGGATGAGAGGGAAGTGAGGGCCATTTGCAGACCATAAGGGCAGGACTCCGGCTCGCCCATGAGACACATATGACACCCAGACCTGTGAGGCCATTTGACAAAGCAACAGCTGCAGCCTGCACTGTACTTGACTGTATTTATCTCATCATCGGCTCATTCTAAAGCTTAAAGAAGACATAGACATCATGTGGCTGCATTGGTTCCATCTCATTTTCTGATCCTCGCTGTGGATCTGTGAATGAGCTCATCAGCGTGTGACTTTGACCGGTCATACTCCTGATGGCGCCTCCGGGTGACTACGGGCCGAGACATGTCCAGGGAAGACCAGGGGAGGAAGAGGAGGAGGAGGTGGTGGGTGCCATGTGGGAGAGGCCCGATCGGATTACACAGCACTAACGGGGGGTCCCTGATCACCCATGTTGCAAGAGGAAATATCCAGTAACGTCTGTATGCAGAATGGAAGTAACCAATTGCAATCATCATCATGTGCCATTTCCAAGCTTTTTAAATGTCACTGGACAATGCAGAGTGAAAGAGAACAACACAATTACTGTAAAACTGTTTTAAAAGATTTATAACACACCGGTGGCCAGCAACACAGACCATATATTGCAGTGTTTTACAGCCTGCCTGGAGATGTTGTTTGGAAATGATCCAATATCACTTTATTGGTCAAAAAAAGGTGAAAAAAAAATGATGAGAGAAGATTAGAAAGACTTATTTGCGCTTGTTTGATTGTCAATATATTACACTTTGATGACTTTGTGTTGTTAATAAAGGCCCCAGAGTTTCATGTTTGTACCAGTTTCGGGTGGTGATGTGCCATGTGATGGTTTTACATGAAAAAAGTGTAGCACGGCTCAAAAAGGTGAGAGAGAAGAAACTGTGGGAAGAAACTACGAAGCCATAAAGAGTTCTCTGCATAATACAAATATTTAGTTCTTTCTTCATCACAATATTGACAATCTTTGGATGAATGTATTGATGCAAAAGGGTTGGATCCACGTCACGGATTATCTGAACGCAGTTGAAAATATTCTAGCACATTCATAAGTCACACACACACATCTCCAGTGCTTCGAGGTAGTTCTGTGTGAGACAAGCTTCTGTTCAGGAGGCGTTCAAATAAAGGATGAGTTAAGCCGTGCATACGACTGGGCTGAGCTACTTTTAACACTTCATATTCAATTTTTTTATTTGTTTTATGATTTTTAAGGTTTTTTATTTTACATTTTAGACAAAAAAGACATCAAACACATTTGTTTTGTAGAAATAATATTGTGACTGTGAAGTATCAGAAAGACCCCACATTTGATCTGAAGTGGGTCAGAAAGATCACAATAAATATGACAATAGAAATAACAATAAAAATGCTGTTCTGGGACTTGCTTTGAGATAAAGTCCAAATATTGGTTTTTTTTTTGCAACAATAAATCACTTGATGTTTATTTTTCATATTAAATGAATGACTGCACATATGTTTCTGTACAATTATGATATTATTCAATAAATAACATTATAATTTGGAGCTTAATGTCCTTTGCACATATTATTCTTTGCAATAACAAACAGAAATGTCTTCTTTTGCCACTAATATGAGCAGCTGAGTCTAACTTCAAAGCTAGATTCAATGTTTACCTTCTAAACTATAGTCTGCATTGATTTTTTTTCTCCTTAGTTGTAAATATAACATTGCAATCTGTATCTTTCATCAAAACATGTCACAGAGTTATCCAAATAGGACTGAATGAATACAGAAAAAGTGAATAGTTTCTTCATGGGAGCCTTAAGTGTTGATAGTAGGCTAGAGTACAGACAGACCACACGCAAAGACAGAAAAGCCTCTGTGATCAAACATGGAGGAAACACTGAGTCTCTTTGAATGAAAACCCTGTGACAGACGACAGTGCACACATACAAGAGCAGAGAGAATGCAGTCATCCTCTTTCCTCATCTCTGTGTCAAATGCAGGAAGCCGGCTGCTGTGAGTTGTAAACACAAATACGACACAAAACCAAAGCAGCGTGTCAACTCTGTACGCAGACACCAACTTTTATCTGACAAATCCTAAAAATAGTGAGTGTGCCGTGGCTCATCAGTTTTTCATGACAAGCTCAAGAAGAAGCACGAACGGAGCGGCGCAAACGGGAGAATCCACTGACCTAGTTCTAAATGACAAGCAAAAACACACTCAGCACTTAAAGGGAAAATCACTATTCAGCCACTATTCACACTTGACAAGCTCTGCTCTCTATTTGTTTAGAAGCTGGTTACACTAAAGTCAGTCTACATGCTTTTGACAGCAGCGGCGGCTCACCTTCTTCTCTCGTTTCCACAGCCTGAGACAGCAGAAGCTCCAGAAGAACAGGTCTCCCACCATGTCAGCGAGAGCCGGCGTCTGCCTAGTGCATCCTACAGCAGCCTCTGTCCTGCCCCGCCACAGCCACAACAAAACAGAACCAGCGCTGAGAACCGGTGCCAGTCCACGCCTTTGCAGCTGAGCTCATCTCCCGAATCAATGTCACTCCCCTCCACCGCCGGCTCGCTCGCCCCCGCCCCTCTCCACGCCTTCCTCCTCTCCTACTTTTACTATGACCTCATCGTTTCCTGTTGGGCTCCTCCCACCCGTGCACATGCGCCAGCCGGCTTTTTCAGCGATCCTGCTTGAGGAGCACCAACCCCCAACAGTGTGAAATGCATTCCTTCCCTTTGGCCCCCAGTGCACCCGCATTCCAGAGCTGATAGTGGTTAAAAATGAAGCAATGCTGTTTTGGTTGTTTAAAAGGGCTTTATCTTTGAGAGGGTGCACAGGGATATCAGGGTTTACCTTGTTTCAAAATTGTGTAAATTGTGCACAAAGGTAACATTTCTGAAAATTGTGCGCAGGCGACGGAACTAATGTGGATTCAATGATCGACAGAATCTTGGTCAATTTTTTTGCTAGAGCTGAGAAACGATGTCTTTTGAAGAAGATGACAAAGTCTGGGATCGCGTCTTTAATTCAGACAGAAGACATGTTTTATTGTCGATGGTAGAGACAGCACGAACAACACAAACAACAGAATGCAAGTGTATTATACAGAGCGGAGGCATGGAGACCTCCAATCAGCAGCTGCCACAGTGCCATGTAGCTTGGCCTTCAGATAGACAAAACAAGGGAAAAGTACTGGCTTCTGCACATTGATAGAATGATGAGTTTAACTTTAACAAAAGTTGCTTAAAAGTGTTATGAAATCTCACACTTTGTTGAGCTTATGATATATATGCAAGAAAGGAGAAGTAGTCGAGAAAGTAAAACCATATTTTATCCATGTTCCCTTTCCAAAGAAATACTAGTGCTATGTCTTTACACTGCAACGAATGACAAAATATTCAAGTAAGCAATAATGGCTTGAATTGAGTGGTTTTTATATTAATTTGAGTAAATTCTGACTGTCTTAAAACGAGATTTGCAAATAGGACAAAGCCGTTTATTTCAAGAACTGTTGCTTTATTTTATCATTCCTATGGAGACATTTCTTGCATCTTTTTAAATCAACAGAATCTTTCTTGTCCTATTGGCAAATCTTGTTTTAAGAACTAAATTACATTTTAGCCAAATTTGAGCATTTTTTGGCTTATTTTCCATAACTTTTTGCAACGTAATTCATAGTATCTATGAATAATCAAATATTGTCAGTATTAATGTTACTATAGTTTTTCCTTGTAATCCATTCCCTGGTCAGTGTATGGTAATAGTCCTTGTTGTTTAAAAAGAATACATGTTGAGACATAAAAACTGTAGTAACGTCAGTGTCTATTATTGAGTTGCATCAAATACTGTAGTGCTGATGTGATTCTTTCCTTCACCTCTTCACCAGGGGTCCATGTGGCTCCTTTCTATAACATGTTCCACATACCAACTGTTGTGTCCAGTCACAGCGCTCTGGCCAACTCATATTAATAGATGGTCAGAAGCACTCAGGTCTCAAGCGCTTTACGTTAGACAGAGACAGACGCAGAGGATGGAGGAGGCCAGACACGGACTGATCAAGTTACACTGGGAGTCAGTGCATAGACGCTGCATTAGTAACAAAGGCACACAGGCTAAAAGCACTCTTGTATATGAGTTTTATACACACAAAAAAACCTGCCCTGCACCTCCCAAAATGAAAATGGGGAAGTAGTCAAAACGAAATAGCCAAAACTATGTAGGAAGGACGATAAAGGAAATGTATTTATTAATAATAATAATAATAATTATGCATTGGCTTTTTAAATAGCGCTTTTCTGGACACTCAAAGACGCCTCACATGTCATTATTCTTTCACTCCAAACACGGTGGTGATAAACTAGAAATATAGCCACAGCTGCCCTGGAGCACAACAAAACACAACAGGACACTTAAAGCTGAGGTACCCAACTTTCAAACCACACAAATTAAACTATAATAAAATCTTAACTTGTTACTGACCCTAAAACAGTTGGGTTTTCATGAGTGAGTTTTTGGCCTCTGTCCCATCTTTAGATCAGCTTCTCCAGACAGAAAAGTGAATCAGATGGGACCACCCTCACACAGTGCAAAGCATCCAATAGTGACTCACAGAAAAGACAATGTTTTTGAATAAGATGAAGTCAATATGTTGTGATTTGGTTTGTTCACAAGAAAAACCTGCATGTGTTATTAATGACACAAAAACTTAATTACCCCACCAGACACCAGGCCTGTAATGTGAGATTCTTTTCATTCTCTACAAATGTAAACAACATTTAGAGAAGATGTGTGTCACAAGTTTGGAAAATCTTCAGAAAATTCCCTTCATATCAAAAGTGTTGCAATGAAAATGTGAAACTGCCCACATGTGACATTCAGGGGGTGCTTCAGGTTTTGAATTCACACAAAGGAAAGCGGAAATGTCCTTTTGGTGGTTATGAGTATGAAACTATAAAAAGGCTTGATCATAAGTCAGACACTTTACTATACGCAGACAGCAGGAGGGTCTAGAGAAGCACATGGACCACCTCCGGACATGCAGAGGAAGGACAGCCTTTGGTTCATAACAGCGTAAAGAACATTTGTGCAGACTGGCCGTGGTTAAATGCACACATGACTTTGTGCTGGAACAAGCAAAAATAAACTCTGTGATTACTGTACGATGATAATGTTATAGCCTCGATGGAAACACACCTCTCAGTGACACATGGCAAATTCCTGCTGTCGGAGGAGGAACACTTTTAGGCAGTGGGACTTTCCGCTGTTGTGGCGGCTAATTCTTAACAACCACATACACATCCCCCCACTCTTTACCTCAACAATTTTTGCAATGTTTTTTATTATTTGAATTGTGAAAATCAACATGGTTTATTGTCTTTTTAGAGATCAAAAGGGAAACAAGGATAAACATAAAAACCACACGCAATCAACTTACGGAGCAATCTGGAACTAATAAAAACATGAATAATCATCACCAAAGTGTTTTGATCTGCAACTGTCATCATCCCCCGCACGTTAGTTTATTACGTGTGCCTCAGATTTATATTAGATGCATAATGCGTTTATTATTAGATGAAGATTGTAGTTCTTGTTCTTCATTATTAATCATGAGAGTCCAATTATGTGCCATCACATTATATGAATCTAACAGTTTTGTGTGCGCTTATAATGAGGAGCATGTAATCTACAAGCACAAGTGAAGTTGGGGATAATTACATTATTCAGCTCTCATTATTTTACTCTCAGTCTCTCTTCTAAGATCATTTATTGTTGTTTTGAGAGGTGCAAGTTGTGTTTGTCCTTAAGTAAGTCCTTGTCCTCAGAAGCTGAGTCACTGCTCCAAACTGCAGCATTGCCTCCAGTGAAGGGTCGCAACGGGACAGTGCTGCATTTTGGTGATCGTACAGACATCCTCAGACAGCTGACCCTGTCTGTCTGTCTGTCTTTCTGGTCATGTCCTTTACTGCAGTAAGGCTGGAAGGATGTTAAATTTACTTAAGTGTATTCACCAAAGGCGAAATAGAAACAGCAATTCCTCCATCTCATCCACTTCGTCCTCCTGTGCGGAGGCATTACTGAGATTGCACAGTGAGAATGTGAAAACACACACTCTGCTCAAACGGCGGTACTTCATCAGGAGCCTATTCCACGGCTGTCACACCTCAGGCTTTATGGCAAGAAGTGAACTCCACACTGCCCCGTGGAAGCACCTGGTCTGGACTTTATAGTGTAAGAGGAAGGGAAACCAATTCTCACAAACAAACTGCACTAGTAGTAGCTTTCTCAAATAAGGAGAAGGAAATTGAGGGTTTACATCTAACTCTGTGAAACTGTTGCGTATTAGCGCAAAGGTTTCTGTGTAAAATAACACTAATTTGTCTCATTTGCTTTAACAATGAGTAACTCTAACTTGGTTTGAAAACCAAGTTAGAAACACCTCATCAATCTCTGAAAGACAAGCAGTGCCTCAACTAGGAATATAGGGAGAGGGTCTTCACAAAGACCACTGCTGTTGTGTCCTCGGGCAAGACCCTCAACGTGACTGCAATGTTCTTCTGCTGTTGTATGAATGAAGGTTTTTGTGTGCGTAACGGATGCATTCAGCACATGGCAACAATCCAGTTTTAAAGCAGCCGCTTTACAAAAACTGTCTAATCAAACAAAAGTTTCCAATACTTTTTACACAAACTGTCACTTAAAAATCAATATAAATGAAATGATAAATGAAACATTCACTTGGGCTTCTCACATTCTCCCAGGTTCCTTGTCCGGTCATGGAAATAAATGACTAATTAACAAATGGAAAGACTATTTTGTCTGTTCTACAAAGCAGTAAATCTATTCAAGAATGAAGGCTGTTGTCTCCTCGCTCCTTACTCCTGTTACGTACGCGCTCTCAAAGCTCGGACTTCCACTGGAGGTCTGTAAAAGCCTCCCACACTCACAGTTCTGGCACGGCCTGCACACTTGTATACACGTTTGTACTATGAGCCGATGAGAGGGACGAGGAGTAACTGGAGTTTAATCTGCAAACAGAGAAGCAGCGGGGGGCGATCACAGCATGCAGCTCTTACCATGATGAGGCCAGTGGTGATGGGGTCGGAGCAGCCATGGCACAGCTCCCCAAACTTGTCCCAGTAGTCCTTTTTACAGAAGAGGCGCCCCTCTTTCTCATAGTACCAGTGGGACAGCGACGCACTGCACTCGCAGCACCTACATGACACAAACGCCCGGTTAATAGATTGAAGCCGACATTGTTTCTCACATATCAGCTGCTCTGATGGAGAAAAGACAACAAGGATTTATTCAATGTTAATAATAAAACGTGAGTTATCTCTGCAATGAGCAGCAAATGACACAAATGACTATAGACTATAATCATGTCATTATATTTGTTGACGGAGTATTTTGTTAACTGTGTTTGGTCTAAACCACATAATGACACTCTTTGGTTAAATTATAGCTTTCATTTGATCCTTTGCTGAGGCATCACACACTCTGACATCACAGACAAACATGCTGACAGGACAGTGACACATGTAACTGACAGGACTGTTTTCCAGTGTGTTTCAGGCTCAAGACGAGACTGCCACTCGTCACGACACACAGCGTCTAAACACCCTTCCAGTGTGTTTCATTGGAACAAGGCACAAAAGTCACTATAGATATTACATATGTATTCAAATATAATATTCAAATGTTTCTTGCTTCCCTATTAGGAAGGTGCAGGTGCTTGACTAAACAGAGCCATCTTTACCAAAGTGTGAATCTCTATTCTACACAGTACACTCCAGTGCTTCTCAAATAGAATATAGACCAGGGCTTCTCACAAAGTAACACCGCATTTGCCCTAAGCATTTGCCCTTTTGCGCACCAGGCTGTGTGCACCTGATGGTATTATTTTAAATGAATGAGCGTACATTTCTATAAGCTTTTATTTGTTTTACATTTTAATGTTTCATATCTTGGTTCTTAAAGCACTTTGAGTTGCCCTGCGTACAAACTGTGCTGGCTGTAAAGGACATAAACATGAATACATGGACTCAGGACAGACATGTGAAATTAAATGTCTCTAAATTCATCCTTCACTATCAGAAGACGAGCCAGAATAATGAGCCACAGCTTGAGAATCCCTAGTATAGACAACTATAGCCCATACACTGTTCCAGGTGAGTAAAGCATTGTTGTGACTTTGGCCAAGGTCACTTCTACAGTTCACGCTGCTATAGCGCACTTTACTCAGGACTTATTTATGACAGACAGAGACACACCCATTCTCTGGAGTGTAGGCATAGGGAGCTCCTGCCGCTCAATAGACAGGGAAAAGCTGCTTAGCCATGCAGAGGCTGAGGGGAGCTGAGGGGAAGTGGGTCAAAGACTTCAGAAGACGTCTGCAGCAGCCATTCACAAGCTCTCGGTGTCTTCTGTGATAAGAGCAGACTGAGAGACGAGCAGAACATCCTCACGGCTGCAGCTGGAGATATTAGAGGAGACTTTACTGACTGTGTGGAGGAACTGGAGTTTTGTACGTTTAGTGAGCCCCAAAACCAGTGGTAAAGACAACAGACATGCCCATGGAAATATTTGCATGCAATATTTGCAACGTATATCATCAACTTGTTGTTACTAGTTGTTCATCAAAATCTGAAATGATCGTAATTTATCTTCTTGTCTATATATTCAGACTCATATTCATAGAGGCTTTATAATGTAAGACAAAATATTGAATGAACAATGTCAAATGATACTTTATTTCAATAAACTAAAGAGGACAACACAGTCCTTTTGAGGCAGACGCATGAACACAAATACTTATAAAAATGAAGGTACAAAACAGCAACTACAATATTTCAACCTGTCGACAAAGTGTTAGCATGTCTTTGCCCCTGAGATTAATGCTGCTACCGACTTTTCACGTTTCACAATTACACATTGGCTGCTGTTGTTATTATACACAATAAAGAGGATTATGAGAGCATCTGGCCCAGACTCAGCCTCAGCTTCGTATGATGACAACAGCTTGTTAACACGCGCAAATTTAAGATTCTCTGGACACCTAATTGGAACGGTTGTCCTTTCTGGAAGAATGTTTACATTAGCTGCTAAGAGGGAGAGGACACTGTAGATTTACATGCAGTAAAATTAGAGTGGATTTCCTGAGGATTCAGAGGCCGACCAATGGCAGCGGGGATCAGAGCAGCAGTCATAGTAAATCTGAAACTGACCCTTCATGTCCAAATCCCTGATGGAATTAACTCAAAGTGTGTGAGATTTACTTCCACAGGTCAAAATGGAGGAGTGGGGGCTTCTCTTGCTTCATGGCAGATGCTCTTTCCGCCACAGGACTCATCAAATGCTTATAAGACATTTAAACATGCAAACTCATATAATAGTACAGCTCTATGGCCTGTACACATAATCAAACAGCTTTTTGAAGTAATATGTTTTAAAAGGGTAGTGAAATCTATTTATCCAATAGACTGAGTGACCCAGGTCAGCCACTCCCGTAATTCATTTGTCCCAGTCAATGTCATTGAACTGAGAGTGAATGAACTGCTAAGTGAAAGGAGCAGAGTGGCGTCTCAAAGAAATAGCACGGCTCCAAAGAGTAAAAATGCTAATAGAAATTGATTAAACAAAAGGGACATTCCTCTAATCTGTCAAGTCTTCAGTCTCCTGTCAAAACACATATTTCTTTGGAGAATATCTGAACAAAATATGTGTTTCAATTTAAAAGTATTGAACATATTGAAACAGTTTTTGTCTGCGATCATTAAAATTAGAGCGAGAGTTTATTAGTTTATTCTGACAAGCTATAATTATCCCGCTACATTCAACAAAACATCTTCTGTTTTTACTTACAATACTGCAATTAAAACAAATATTGCTCTGATATTCAAATGCAGTGTCATGATTACTGTGGCCAAAAAAACTGACTAACAATAATATCACAATCAAAATCTATCACTCGTACTTTGTTATTCATCAAACCCATGTATTCTTTGTACTGAATCTCTGAATAACAACAGTAGACTTCACAAAACAATATATATTTTCCAATTGCAGACGATCCACACACTTATATAGAAAGAAGCCCTTTGTATTAGAAGTATGGTGGAACTCTTCCTTATTTGCAGATAGACAAGGCAAGGCAAGTTTACATGTATTGCACAGTTCATACACAAGGCAACTCAAAGTACTGAACTAAATAAGCCCGGAGTCTCCTTGGACTCGACTCCTGTATCAAGGCTCAAATGAAGCATGAGGATGATGTGCTGTGTTTGAGTTGTCACTGCACTTCCACCGTGGGACGAGGCGGACATGAGGAAACAGAAGGAGCGGCGTAGAAAGATGAGAGTTTAATCATTTCTGACAGAAGAGGCAACCCCTCATGCAAAACACACACACCTCACTGACACATTACCCTCACTAATACATATTCACTCTGTTGTTCTGTTGTTTTTATAAGCATTTTATTTACATCAGAATGAGCGAGATGACTGTGATTGCTATGACAATGTAGTAAACCGTTTTATGCATTGTTTTTTTCTGCTTTTCTAGCACATTTTTGGACACTCAAAGACGCTTTACATCATAATTAATTTGTTTCCTACACACTGAGGGATAAACCAGTATGTTCCATTATATACCAACCATTCACGCACACACCAGACTCATTCTAGGCAATGTGCAGGTGAAGTGTCTTGCCTATGGACACAAAGACAGTTTGGCAATTTACTCAATCAATCAATCAAAGTTTATTTGTAGAGCGCCTTTCATACACATACATAATTTAATTTACAGCCGCAGCCGCCCCACTGTGGCTCCTGGTAATCCCAGAGGTCTCCCATCGCAGTACTAACCAGTCCCTGCCGTGCTTAGCTTCAGGCAGAATTCTTTCAATAGAAAAAAATTGAAATCCAGGCCAAATATGTAACAGTTAACCACTTCTATCAAAGTAGCAGCATGTCTATATGTGCTCTTGAAACCTGGACACTTTCTATACAGCGACCTGACTTCACATAAAGATTTTCACACATTTTTTTTTTCTGTTTTTGTCAACACAGAACATATTTGAGCAAAACAAGTATCTTTCCTGATGCCTTGTGGCAGGGGATAATTTGGACTTCTTGCTCAGCTTTAGCCAGATTTAAAAGTCATGAATTAGAATTGAATTGGATCTTTTCATGCAATATTTAGTGCATATTCTTGAAATACATGTTTGCCATTTTCTTTAAGCTGTAAATCCGACTTTCGCTTTAAACAGTAGATTTGGGGTGCATATTTTCACATCATCAGTTTCTCTCGCCTCATTCCACACTCTCTTTGTGGTACCCTCATATTGTCCCGACAGTGATCATCAACCCAACCCCCTCTTCTCACCATGGATACAAAAAATGCCTTAGCGATGATGTCACCCCCTAAATAAAAGGCATTACTTCATCCCTGTATATTTACACTACTCTCTCTGTCTATTGGACGCCCAAAAATCCGACGGGAAATGCCTTGCCCAATCAGATGCTACCCTCGGTCCCAACAGACCTCAGCCATCTACCCACGCAAACACAGCATTTGGTTTTGGATTGTGCTTGGTGCTCAGAACAGGGAGCCGCATGTCTGTACGTAGTAAAGAGTAAAGAGCAGCAGCAGCAGTTTCCTTTGTGGTTGTTGAGCCGTGTGACTGACACTCTGGGGCCTTCTCCCTCGTCCCATGTGGGCACAGAGAAAAGCTCTGGAATCTGTTCAAGTCTAAGCTGCGTTTATTACAGCCGCACAATAACATATTTAACACTGCAACTTCCAGAGCAGTCAATTTGACAGCTTTTGGAAAGAGTTATCGCTCCACTAATGTATATCTATTTTTGTTTTTTTTTCTACTTTGAAATAAACTACTTACATTCAAATTGATATCACATTCATTTGAATGTAAAATTCAAATGTAGCCATTTTTGGTCGCTTGGCAACCAACATTCTATGGCAGTTAAGCCCTGTCTCTGTATGGTAACTAGTGCTAGTAACCAAAGAAATACACATCTGTTAAAATGTAGTCCTTCAACTGTTTTGGCTGTTTTTCAGTTACATTCACCAGTCTTAGCACTTATTAAAAGTGAGTAAAAAAAGGATGTTGTAAAGACGTTGTATGTACAGCTATACAACTATAAACTGCACAAATCATATAAACAAATAACCAATTCTGTTATAACTCGTCTGTGAGATGTTCTTGAGTCGCATCATTTTAGCTTTGTTTCTCTTGACTCTATTCACAGGCTTTTCCAGAACCAAACAATAAACCAATCAAATAATCTATTTACTTGGCCTATAACCCTAATATGAACAAAGTGTAGAACATAGTAAATCCAAATAATACATAGAGCACACAACCTTCTGCAAGGTTATTAAAGTCGATAAATGTGACAAGGACTGAGGAAGAGGATTTTTCTGGAGCTGGATTTGGTGTGAAACTCAGCTCCCACATGGGGAAACTGCCAACCTTTATTGCACATAAGACTGCCAATGTGATGAAAGTACTGTAGCATAAGCCAGAGGTAACAGCGGAGGAAAGGAGATTAATCAAAAAGCTGCCCTCTGGAAAAGGTGTGAGCCACGGAGATAACACGGGCCTGCACAAGCCAGATTTGAGCTAGAAACACAAAAGAACTTCACACTAAATCCTTCTGTCATTATGGTAATCATGCAAAAGTCAGTACAAGAACATTATTGTTGGCACCTTCTTCAGGGGTCAAAAGTGGAAACTGTTCGCCTCGGTTTGGAATAATAGGACAATTTTAAGGTTTTTGTTCAGTCATATATTAAAGCCGGTAGGACAGTCATGTGCCTAACCTGAAACAAGTCATACTAGCAATAGCACATGTAGCTTCATGGGGTAGTGGTGACATGTGTCTTTAGGGAAGTGAAAATAAACAAAGAGATAGGAGTCTAACAAAAGACTCAATGCTTTATCAAGACATGAATATGAAAAGTGTTTAAGGGCTTACATAGACACACTTACTAAAGCTGAAGCAAACTGGTATTAAAATATCTAAATAATAAAGTTACACTGATTAAATACTAATATGTAAATATATTATAAACCTGTTCCGGATCATATATTGTTGAGAACAAACTTACTTGACAGTCCCTCTTGCTGACATGACCGTGCTGGGAGTGAGGGTCCTGTTGTAGCGGTCAGCAGCTCTGTGAATGAGCTGCTGTCAAAGCCCTCAGTCCATCCTCCTCTCCGGCTGACCCATGACACTGCCCTCAGCTCTGTCTGACCTGCACCATCACTGCCCACTTCAAGTTCAAACAAATCTGATTTCACGCTCTCCCTCATTGCCTTGAGTGTCCAAAGGAGATTAAATGGGTGTGCAGTACATTAGACGAGATTCACCTTTCCTCTGGTGTGACTTCAGTTCATGCCAATGATAGATACAGTAATATTAAAAAATGAACTACTATTCTTCCAAATAAACATAGATTTACGTTTGCAAGTCGGTTCCTTTCAGCATGGCTTTCTATAACTAGACACAATAGGAGCCAGTGCATGTGAGATCTTTATTCCACTGGCAAAGTAAAATGTTTGTTGTAATGTTATTCAGACAATAGTTTCCAAACAAGTGTCTGTAAAGTCATGGTAAATCTAGAACGCAAAGCATTCCTTAATTGGACTTACATTTGAGAAAGAAGTTTAGTGTTTCCCACTTTCCAACTTTGAGAACCACTACATTTATATCACAGGGCCATGGTTAATGGACTACTATTGGCTTTTTTAAATATCATGAATCATGTTCAAGAAATCTAAAACCTCAATATAACAAATGATAAGAATATTGTAAATACTATTGAACAAACAGACTTTAGACCCCAGACAACCCGCGTATAAATCCAACTGTAGCGTTTCCAGTCTAAATGTACATTCCCCTGATTTTCAGTGGAGCGATGCAGCTGCACCATCTCCGGTGTTTGTTTGAATGTAAGCCCCGCTCCCCACTGTCACCAGACACATTTCCACACAGCTCTTGTCAGAGTGGTAAACCGTCAGAAATCCTGCTATTCCATGACAATCCCACTTCCTTGGAGATTTAAAACTGGGTCAAACCACATGAGGCTCCATTTTTTTTCTACAAAGAAAATTCTCAGAAATCTGTATGCAAACACAAGACTCTAAAATAAATGACTTCACACATCACAAATGTTATCTTATCTTGTTCTTCTTCTTATAGATACTGAGCCACAACCATCATCAACAGTGGTTTGTGGAATCAGGTCAAGCCCGAAACCAAACCAACTCAGTTTTGTCTAAAACACAGACAAAATAACACACAACATGAGATGATGACAATATGGACCAACTGTAAATTCTAGCAAGACATTAAATCGATAGCTCCCACAGAGAACATTTACTGATGGCACAAACACCACAGAAACACACACCACAAACTCAAAGCAGTGTGGAGCCCAGATCTCCTGCTCAGATGTCTCTGTCAAACATCCGGCCAAGGGAAACTATTAATGACACACACTGTGTGGTGAGGCTCCTGTGTTCACGTGTCACTCAACTCGCTCACAACTCTGACCCATCCACACTGGACTGACACGATTATCACATTTATTACAAGGCCACTAATATTTACTGACTTTAATTGATGCTGTAATCCTCTGGGGAGGGTATCATGAAGTCTTCCGCGATATTAAGTTTAGGTAATAATGATATGTTTAGATTTTAGGACCAATTCTGGATTATCTCTGCTAAATGAATGTACATAAATATTTTCTTAATCCTAATTGTTGTAAGAGAGGTTGAACATCTGTTGTGAAATTGCACCTTGCTTTTGCAACACAAATGCTGTTTATGCAGAAGTAAACATTCAGAAAATGAGATTCTTCATGGGGGGAAAATGAAAAGTGACCAGAAAATTATAAGAACAGACTTTGCACACATTGATAATATAAAAGGAGAGTTCCTTTTATATTTATTATTATATATCCGTATGCCTCTGTGAGACGTCTGCTGTGTAATCCAAGAATATAAGGTGAGGTACTTCACATGTAGCTGTTTGGAGTTAGATCAGATGTACAGAAGATAAATACTCTAATTCAAAGCTATGAGCGGACTAGTACCACGAGGTTTTCCAGTGCAGCAGAGCAGCATCTCTGTTGGTTGTTGTTGCTACAGGTGAAAGAATGCAGCTGCTGCAGATGAGGAGGTGAAGTTAATATCTGACCAGGAGTGTAAGAGCAGGTTATGTATTCAGTTACTGGCTGCTTTCATGGATAGTTGCTTTTTCTTAGACAAAGAGCCAGTTGTTGTACCTGAATGTTGGTAGTACTATTGATTTTGTGCTTAAGGGCCAAAACTGTTCTAGTCAAAGCCAGATGCACTTATTGAACATGAAGGCTCTTGTTGTTACCTCTATGTTTGCTCTGTATTTATGTTTAAAATATACAGTATATATAACAGTGTATAGTATATACACTATCCTGATGTGCGATAATAATACGCTGGTGTTTGTCTATTCTACATTCAACTTGAAATAGTGCTTCAGTGGGCTGACCCACAGACTGACGGCCATCTGCCTTCCAGAGAAAACATTTGATTAGCTCTGGTCTGGATGGGGCCTACCCAGTGGGGGCGGGTCCCGGCACAAAATGACGTGCGCTGACATGCTTGCAATACCACCCCGGGCCGATGGGGGTGGACCCGGAACAAGAATTAGCCAATGCTAACTTATAGCATTAGCTGACCTCTCAAAAACGTCTTTACAGGATGGTCCAAAAGTTGGCTCTTGGCCCAAAGCTCTGTTCCACATGTGTGTCAATGCTGAGGGGAGTGCATTTTTTTTGGACCACTCTAGTTTAGTTGCTGTGATTTTTTTCAAGGCACTCATTAAATGAATGGGGCTCGTGCAGCTGACGCATGCGCAGATTTTTTTTTTACATTTTCCAGCCACCGCGGCCATTTTTAAACTTCCCATTGGCCGCGAAAGTGTGACACATTAGTTAGAACGGCGGAGATAGGCGTGACTACGTCCGTTAATATTTACAGTCTATGGTCCTACCTGAAGCAGGTGGTGTGCCAGTCAGTGCTGAGGGCCTGGAGATACTGCTCATCATAGATGCTCTCTTTACATCCCGCACACACCGGCAGGCTTCCCCCAGCTGCACAGAAGCACAGGTTAGAGAGCAGGTCGAACATATGTCACAAACACAATAGTGATGCTGCGTGTGGTGATAACTGCAGATGTTTTGCCCATGACGCTTCACATGCAAATCACCCTTTATCAGGTCCACACTGAACAAAACACATGTAAATGTGTTATTGTCATGGGCCGACTGGCCACATTTACTTTCACCATCATTGAGAAGTTCTGAGAGAAAATGTTATTACATTGACCTTGGCCTTGAGAGTTTTGTTACAACATGACAATCAGTTCATACTGTTTCAATGTATTTTTTTCACAAGCTGAGAGTCGAACCACAAAGTTTGCAAACACTTATAAACACAATATCTGATGAGAGAAGCTAAATGAATATTTAGATAATATTGGAATAATAATAATAAAAATTAAGTTGAATAAAATATACTTTGCCTATACTGTAAGCAGCTGTTTTCACATCGGTAGTTTGTTAGAAATATATATATAATATATGGATGTATATTTATATATATATGTATACATAAATATATGTAATAGATGCTTCATTGTATCAAATATTGAATGAGCCCAATCATTGTATATAATATGGAATTCCCAGATGGGGCACTCAAGACAGCACTCCTCCTTCAGCTGACACAGATGTGCAGGCCGACAGTTGGCAGCAGTCATGAGTTCTGAAAACGCGTTTCCAAATGAGTTTCAAGTCACGCGTTTCTGCGTAGAAACAACGATGCGCTGCAAAGTATGAGCCGCTGTTATGATGCGCTGTCACCGGGATATCACCGGGAGGGTGCACGGTGCACGGTAAACGGTCAAAGACGTACAGAGAAGATGCTGAACCCGCCCTGAGCTTACCGTCCTCCTCTCCCATGCGCTCGTCCTTCCAGGTGCAGCACAGCAGCATCAACCTCATTCACGCACACGGCCCGTGGCGTCTGTCTGTGTCCGTGTCTCCGTGTCTGTGTCTCTGTGTCCGTGTCCGCAGCCTCGCTGTGGGCGGCTGGTGCATTCACCCGCATACATCCGCACGGCTCCTGCTGCGGACGCCCGTTTCTGCGGCAGCGCTGATTCAAGATGCCGCTGACCGATGAAAGAGGAGCTGGCCAATCAGTGACGGCCGTCCCATCAGGGGGCGGGACCAAGAGCTGCATTGCAGAGCCGCAAACTTCTCTCACAGCACCAAAGAGGCACCAGTTTGAGCAACTTTACTGAATTAGTTAAAAAGAATCAAAATAATATTGAAATCCTTCTCGTACTTAAAGTTTGGGTTCGACATTTCGAAAATGAGATGATTCATCTCAAGGGGCTTTCCTTAATAAACTTAAACTTAAACATTTTAAATGTTAAATAAATAATAATAATATTGGCACATACATAATTTCACAACTCATGAGTGCCATACCATCAGTATACAGTATTTGGCCTTCTGAGTACACTATCCAAACTAAAGAACTATCCAATGTCAAAACAGGAAATGTAATTTAGATGCTGGAGGTCCTGTGAGTAGTGCTCTAGTGTTATTTTGTCATTTGACACTACGCTCTGAAATTATATCATAACAAGCTAAATCTGAAAGAAAATACAAAACTGCTGATTGTAGTTCCAATTAAAGGCACAAAATAACAAATAACACAATTGTACATTATATTAAACAGTTTTATTTTATATCACTGAAGCAAATACAATTACTATCAATCTGGTGTGTCATGGTCGAAAAAAGTGCAAAACACACTGTTCCTCCTTATAAAACAGTTTTAAATAAAGATGAAAAGTATTTCCAAGGCACACAAGACACAGTTTGACTCTTCCAGTCATAAACTGAAGCCAGCGAACATCAAACAAGTACAAAATACAGTACATTTAAAACATAATGAGCATGTGCCTTTTAAACATGGCGATAATGTAAGGCTCGCCAATTTTGAATAAGATTTCATAAGTATGTTAAAACACATGTTTATATTCACATATTCCTGATAACTATAACTCTATGAGTCAATGCTCGATCCAGAAACTGAAATAGCACAAAGTTAGTTATAAGAAGGTAAAGGATTTCTGCAAATAGTGTTTCAAAGCTTCCATACATACACAGTGTAGCCAACAAAAGAGCAGTGAGAATCAGCTACAAGGCTCTTGATACAGCACAAGATATGAATACATCTGGCTCAAACTCAATGATCGGCAAAACCGTGTGGAGGGCTCCAACGCTGCAGAGGCAGGAGGTCTGAGTCCCAGATGAACTGTATGACATGTTGACCATAATAAACTGAGAAGAAGAAGCACCAAATACCTCAAGAACCAGGACAGATCCCTCCCACTCACGCATAAATAAGCAACAGGGCAACAGGGCAGTAAGTGAGCAAGGGCAATAGCTAAACACTGAAGTCCGCAAACAAAATTCTAAGTCGGTGGGTTTGAACAAGTCAATTCAAATTATCTCTACATTTTCAACATGGGCAGGTTTTTTATTTAAAAAAAAATTACATTCTCAATCATGCAGTAGCACCATGATGTTGAGGTCACGCTGAATCTCTGGAGATCCTCTACTTCCTCCTCCCACAGAATTTTCCCTGACATCCTGCGACGGGAGCTGCAGGACAGGTTAGTAAAATATTTACTTATATACAACTAATATTTAAGTTGTAATGATGCTGTAATTAAGTATACCTCTGTAAACTCCTCCTCCTCCTCCTCCTCCTCCACCCCCAAGAAATCCCTGAAGAGCACCGTACTTTGCGGCTTTGGCTGGAAAATTAGAAGATTAATTTAAACTTTTTTTTATCCATTAAAGAAGTGAAAGATAAATGCTTTCTTTGAATTAGCTCATTCTTAAAGCATTAAAGTAAATTCAAATAGGAAAACAGATGAATGCTGATTCTAAGCCATCTCTCAAACGTCACAGTTGTTAAGAATAGAAAATGTGTGTTCGGTACCTTGCTGAGGAGTCAGTGGAGCAGGTACATATCCGCCTTGACCTTGACCTTCACACACACAAATACACACACACACACATGCACACACACATACACACATGCACACACACATACACACACGCACACACACAGGGTAAATACTATAAAAATGACATGGTGTCCAATGGTGTGGTTAGCATTCAAAGCAGCAAAAGGCTGAAGCAGAAGGAACCCTCACACATGGTACAAATGCCCAGATTTACAAATAAATAATAATACATAGAATAAGAAACCAATCATTGATTACCTTGATGCACAGTGTTTCAGCGTTGAAATAGAAAAAGCAGGATTGTGTCAAACATAATGAGAAGGAGAGGATGGTTCATGCGATCAAATGTATTTTTATGTTTCACTGTTTGTGGAACGTTTTCTCTCCTGCTCTTTATGTCTCAACGCTGCCGCGATAGTGCAGTTTAGCTTAATACATTAATGTTTTTGCCATTACCTGGCAACACGCAGGGCTTTAATCCACGTCCTAAGCAAGGGTGAAAAGTAATGTTTTGTATCTTCATATTTGATATTTCTAACTTCACCACAAACATGTCTTTCTAAAATATTTTATAATATAATATTTCATATTCAGAATTGTTTTATTTATTTTCCACTGGCGGTTGTTTTATTTGTATATTTACTTGAGTACAGTGAAACATTTCTTTTTCTGGACATCCAGACCTTTCACACACACTTCCTTCATCTAATCAAGGGGAATCTTGAGGCGTTCCCAAGCTCACTTTCATCCTCCTCATTCCTCCCTGAGGTCTCCTCAGCCGAGGGAGGATCTTTCATTATATTTACAGTCACCGTTCTGTATTTAAAATTGTTAAATTTGTGGTGGAAAGTGGTGTGCAAACAGCTCTAGGTCAGACCAGGTTCGTACTTCTGCTGGGTCATATCCCAGGCGTGGAGGAGCAGCAGCTCTACTCAGAGCATCTCCCATATCACTCCTCAATCTATCTCTGAGAGAGCGCCCGACCATTCAGCAACTTAACATGTCTTTTTCATTTGGAGCAATTGTAAAAATGACACAGAGTACCCTTTAAGGACTGGACTGCGTCACTAAATGGCCACAGACCCTAAAAGTCTGGGGTTTATGTTAAAAGGTCTCGTTTTATTTCAAGCTAACATTTGTGACTTGTTTGACATGTCTATTAACCAAGTAAAATAGTTTGGGTGAGTTTGATAATCTAGAATCATAATCTGAATTTAATCTAGCATTGTAGTTTGTAAGATATTTTTGTGCAGTGCATTTAAACTAAAGTGACGCAATGTCCATGTGAGGTACCTGGAAAAGTCTGAGGATAACCCGCTCCATATCCACCAGGAGCTACAGCTGCCAGATAAAAAGAGAGAGCATTATGTGCGAGATATATGCAATCTTATCTTAGCACTGTTTCAACCAGTCCATGGTAAAATAGATGTTACAATATGTAGACTACCTCCTGGATATGCCCCCGCTGCCCCAGGATTAAATCCTGAATAAATGTGTTGAGAGTTATTGCAATTGGGTCTTTTTCAACATTTTACAACAAGGTGGGATCATGTTACCTGGTTTGGGTGGCTTAGCTCCAACACCTAATCCTGCCTGTCCTCCTACGAAAGAACATACAACAGACAAATGACACAATTACACATGTGTAATGTATGTATGTCCAGATATTTTGTATAACTATTGTAGTGCCTAATTTAGTGAATAGAGTGGACATACGGACACAGCATGGGACTGCATGAACACAGGTGGTACTGTAAATGTTTGTAAAGATGGCTGACCTTGATAACCACCAGCTGTCAGTGGTATTCCAGCTCCACCAGCTCCTGAAACGTGAAATGAATGAATCAAAGAAGCTCAGATCATGAGAAGACACACACACACACACACACCAACGCATACACGCACCAAGTGGTTTATACGGCTTTAATCCTGGCTGCACTCCCACTGTCCCACTGCCATAAGGACCTAAATCAAACATTTTAAGATAAATGGGAAACAAAACGAACAATAACATTTTGATTATAAAAGTACTATGTGCCTGCATATGGGCCAGCATAAGGGTAGAAGCCCCCACCGCCTTGAGGGAGACCTGTAGAGATAGTTTAACTGTTGGTACCCTTCATATAGCTTACAGTATCTTATATATTTCTTCTGCATCTGCCTTTCTCTTACCTGGAACAAACGGCTTCGGGGCTTTGGCCCCAGACCCAACGTTCACTGAAAACATGGGGAGGATTAATAGTGAAAAGTTGTTTACGTCGCCATCATGTGGCAAGAGAGATTTTTGACTAATCAAACTAAGATGGGCATACCTCCAGGCTGCTGACCAGGAGTCACTACAATAAATAAATGAGTTGTGTTACATAATGTCTTAAAATACACAAAATATATGTTATGTTTCTGCACATACTTATAATTACAACTATGAAAAACATACCTGGCTGACCGTGGCCTGGTGTATCACCTAATGAGGAACAACATTCAGAATGCTAAAAAGGTATTATATGAATAATAAAATCAATATAAAAGTTCAGTGAATTTTCTCACCACGAGAGGGCGCCTGGACACCAGCTCCACCTGTAAACAAAAAAATATGTAACAGTTGACTGAATATGAGCAGTAAAATGTGGTTACAGTAGTTACATGTTTTATCACTCACCAACACCTGTACCAGCTGTGGAATAATGAAAACATTGTGGTCAGGGCGTGCAGCAGCGTGTAGCTAGTAAAACCATTAGTAAAGCACTTACTACTTGGCTGAACAATCCCGCCGGCGGCTGTTAAGAATGATATATTTTTTATTAGGTTACCATCTGATGTAACATTCAACTATTTCATTGACTGTAAACCTACCTCCAGCTTTTATAATCCCATGTCAATGTAGTAAAAAAAAAGATAAAGACAATTATTGGCTTTTGGAAGTAGAATTGAAAATGCAAATGACAAAACAAGTTCATGCATGTGATGCTATAGAACCAAAATGTGAACATAATTAGACAGCAGAGACAGACACAATGCAAGCAGACTTTAAAGCTTGAGTGAAATTATCCAAGAGAAACACAAGCAAAGAAATAATTATAGTTATGTAATGGTGAATATGGTGAATCTGAGTTATACTGTGTTTACTGTGTGTCCTCGAGCTAACGTTTGAAAATCAAACAAACAGACATTTGGTTTAAGGTCACACTGATTTCATGCACAAAGTGACTCTTACTGCTGGGCTGTGGGAGACCTGGATCTGTGCCATTAACGGCATCAGGAATAGATTCTGCCAAAACATCCAGTAAAAAGACATCAGATGAAGCAGAGCAGGAAGACACAGTGGGGTCTCTAGCCACAGTTTAGCTTCAGGCTAAACTCTCTGTCATCAATATGTGAATAATGACAAAGCACTTTTCAACAAGTGCCAGCATACTTCTATAGACCACCAGGTGTGGACCTCAGCGTTATTACATGACAAATCATTTTTGACCGTACCTGGGCGTTGTGTTCCTGAAAGACCCACTTCAGTTGCTGCAAACAGCCAAATGTAATTAAGTACACGATTATTATTGTGATTATATTTCAAGTGCTTTGCTTTACCTGTCTGACCACCAGGGCGACTTGTGGCACCTGGAACCACAGAGCCGTGCAGCTGCCCCGCCTGTGTAGCTCCAGGGACTGCGAGTCCCAGGCCTGTGACACCTCCTGCATACAGTTTACAGTTTAGTTCAGGCATCCTCCAGAGCTGGACATGGGAGCTTTTGTTAAAATGAGGAATTACCATGTTTGGGTGGTTTCACACCACCGGGATAAGCTGTAAAGGAATTAAGTCAAATGTTAGAAACATGTAAAACATTTATATTGGCTACAAATACTGGTTTACCGGACCTCCTGGAACAACACCAGGTACAGATGCCCCAGCGCCCCCTGTCACCCCTGGCAAAGAAGCAGCATGATTATTTGAATCTGCTCTAAAGACAGATTTTTTTGACCACTCATAATTGTTGAGCTGTTGACGCTTTCACACTGGGTATTTATCTCATTAGAGGTTATCTTTCAGGTACAGAGAGCTGATTGCCGCAGGGCCGCAGAGAACGTTCATATTTTTAAGAGTAGGCTCAAGACGCACCTTTTTAGAGCAGCTTTTGATTAGTATTTATTATCTATTATTGCTTTTTAGTACATCTATTTATGTTTTTAGACGGATTATATTTTTATTTATTTTTATTATTTACTATTTTTAATTATTTATTGTATCTACCCATTTACTATTGTTATTATATTAGGCAGCTGCCATTTTTCTTTTTATTTTCACATTCTATTGTTCTACTTTCTATTGTATTATTGTATTGTTTTAGTGTCCCCAGTGTTTCCTCTGGAGGAGCCCTCTGCACTGAGAGCTGGGGTCTGCTGTGGCTTCGGGGGACTGGCTCTTGGATCCAGTGGGGGTCTGGGGCCTCCTCTCTCCTCTGGGTCCTATGGGGTCTGAGTCCTGGGCCTGGTGGGGTCTGGGGCCCCTCTCTCCTCTGGGTCCTGTGTCGTTGCCTGTGGCTGCAGCCGGCTCTCTGCTCCTGGTGCAGATGGCTCCTTGGATGACGCTTCTTCAGCCGGTTACATCTGCTCCCAGCCCCATTTCTTTTGATTGTTTTACCTATTTTACCTGATATGACTTTATACTTGTGTATATGTGTGTGTGTGTGTGTGTGTGTGTGTGTGTGTGTGTGTGTGTGTGTGTGTGTGGGTGTGTGTATTGTATATATAATTATAAATGTGATTTTGGGGGGTCTGTGGGGA
The DNA here is from genome assembly GCA_964034765.1 of Knipowitschia caucasica. NCBI lineage: Eukaryota > Metazoa > Chordata > Actinopteri > Gobiiformes > Gobiidae > Knipowitschia > Knipowitschia caucasica. The sequence goes on from OZ035832.1 coordinate 7,329,701, forward strand.
GGAGGGTTTAGGGCTGGGCATGTTGGATTGTTTTTAACTAAACTGTAAAGCACTTTGTGTTACACTTTTTGTATGAAAAGCGCTTTATAAATAAAATTTGATTGATTGATTGATTGATTGATTGGAAGAGTGAGGGCTGGAAAAGCTGATCTGAAGATGCGACCACAAGGCCACAAACATGACTGTAAAAAACTAATGATAGAACCAGTCTTGAGAGGAACTAGTTCCATGGATTTTCATCACATTGATATTTGTCTTCAAAGTGAGGTACTACAGCTTTAATGTGATAAATGTGCAATAGAAAATGTACATTGACATACCATATTTAGCCGCTTTCGCAGATGCAATTTGCTGTTGTCCAAAACCACTAGGTACTCCTGCCACCCCTGATGCTACCCCAGTGCCTCCAGGAACGCCTGTTTAAACAGTCAGGAAACATTTTTAATATTTTCTGAACATGAGTTTCTCTAAGATGTTTTCACAAACCATATTTAAGAGCTTTCGCTGCAGCAGAATATGGTCCAGCACCAAAAGGTACCCCCCCTGTTCCTACTCCAGCACCAACATCTAGAAATAAAACACTCTTTGTTTGGATGGATATGCATAGGATAAGTTCATTTATTTTACAAGCAGCATTTCTTTGACTTTACTTCCATAGCCAGTGCCTGGGGACACTTGTCCAGCTCCTCCAACTCTCCCAGAGACTCCAACTCCCCCAGAGACTCCAACTCCAGCTCCACCTGCCCCAAGTAAATGTATAAGTTAATCCTTTATTATTGAGTAAAAGTCAAATATTATAGATTATGTTTTAGAAAATATCTTACCATACTTTGGTGGTTTGGCCCCCAAGGCTGATCAGTGGAAGGTAAAGTGTAAAGTTAATACTGTTGTGTCGAATAAAAAAGTCTAATGAAACAAGAACACTCACATCCATATCCAGCTACAAAAGGGTTTCCCGCTGGAGCTTGTCCCCCTGGAAAAAATCCAGTGCCTCCAGGACTAACACCTACAGACCACCACCAGAGAAAATTAGTTTGCTCACACTTCTAGAAATACTTTAATACCGACCATATTTAGCAGCTTTGGCAGAAGGAGAATACTGTCCACCGCCAACTCCTCCGCCAACTCCTCCGCCAACTCCTCCGCCAACTCCTCCGCCAGGGAATCTTCCTGCTCCTGCGAAGCCTCCACCTGCTGCCCCTGTGCCCAACTGTCCGCCTGCTCCTGTGGAGGGAACCCTGAAGTCAGTTTTGAAGTCAAATAAAGTTGCAAGAAAACATCTACCATATTTAGCAGCTTTAGCAGCAGCAGAGTACTGTCCACCAGCAGGGACTCCTCCTGGGACTCCTCCAGGGACCACACCAAAACCTCCTCCTCCCAATCTGCCTCCTGCTAACTGACCCCCTGCACCTGTTCAACCAAACAAAAGTTGAATTCAATTGCAATAAATGTATATACAACAGATTCATTTTGTTTTTACCATATTTAGCAGCTTTAGCAGCAGCAGAGTATTGTCCACCAGCAGGGACCCTTCCTGGAACTCCACCTGGGACTCCACCTGGGACTCCACCTGGGACTCCACGAAAACCACCTGCTCCCAGTCCGCCTCCTGCTACCTGACCCCCTGCACCTATTCAAGACAAGTTCAAATATACATAGAAAACAAAATATACATCATATCAATATTTTACCATATTTAGCAGCTTTGGCAGCAGCAAAGTATTGCCCACCAGCCGGGACTCCTCCTGGGACCCCTCCTGAGACCCCTCCAGGGACTCTTCCTGGGACCCCTGCTGAGACCCCTCCTGGGACCACTCCTGGGACCCCTCCTGGGACTCCTCCTGGGACCCCTCCTCCTCCCTGTCCACCTGTTCCCACCTGTCCAATCCCTGTAGAGCAGGATTGTATGTTAAACACCACAAAGACCCCAGACCGTGAACACATGAGCTCTATGCACCATATTTAGCAGCTTTAGCAGCAGCAGAGTACTGTCCACCAGCCGGGACTCCCCCTGGGACTCCTCCAGGGACCCCACCAAAACCACCTGCTCCGAATCCTCCTCCTGCTAACTGACCCCCTGCACCTGTTTGACACAAACTAAAGTTCAAGTAAAATGCAATAAATGTATATAAAACAGAAACTTTTTTTAACCATATTTAGCAGCTTTGGCAGCAGCAGAATATTGCCCACCAGCCGGGACCCCTCCTGGGACTCCTCCTGGGACCCCTCCTGGGACCCCTCCTGGGACTCCAAAACCACCTCCTCCCAATCCGCCTCCTGCTAACTGACCCCCTGCACCTAATAAAAACAAACAAATCAAAAATACCATAACTTAATATGAAAATAGTCCGTGTTTTACCATATTTAGCAGCTTTGGCAGCAGCAGAATATTGCCCTCCACCAGGGACTCCTCCTGGGACTGTTCCTGTCCCGACATAACCTCCTCCTCCTAAGCCTGGGCAAGAACAACATTTCAATAAAAAGGGCTGAAATTGAAGTTGTAATGGGAGGGCATACCATATTTTGCCGCTTTAGCTGATGAAACACTACCTGGGACACCTCCGGGTACAACTCCACCTAATATACACAGTGACATCATGAGGCAGGTGAAGTATTTTATTATATATATTATTTTATTGTTTGAAAAAGTTTTATATGTCTGCCCAGCTGCTTTATTGTAAGATTAAAGACTTCTTGGTTGCTTTGGGCTAAGAGTACTAACCAAACTGCTATGTGCCACAGAATGAGACCATAAGAATTAGCTATTTCTTGTTTCAGTAATTTAAATTTAACTAAAAAACATATGCCAATTGAGAGTTGTTATTTAAATATGGTAGATTAGAAAATCAAACCAGCATGAGTGGTTAGCTTTCATGCCTCACAGTAAGGAGGTCTGTATAGTTCTGCATGGACTTTGCATGTTTCTCCCAGTTTCAGAGTGGGTTTCCTCCAAGTGCTCCAGTTTCCCTCATCACCAAAAACATGCCGCAGTAATAACTGAATATGTCATGTGAGTGAATGGAGGTGATCAGAGGGGCTAAAGAGTGAAGAGAATAAATACTTCAGTGCAGTGCATTGAGAGACTTCAACAAGCCTGTCAAGCTTACAATTGCAAGAGCCAGGTATTATTATTATTTTAAATAGTTTCAACAAAGCTTAACCTGACCTTCTGGTATAATTCCTCCGCCCTGTCCGACCCCTGTAAGAATAAATCATATTTTAACTTCAAACTGTTTTGACAAGTGAATTTGCAAATATGATACCTGTTCCAACAGGATATCCAGGCACTGCTCCAGAACTACTCTTTCCTCCCGGAAGTCCTGCTCCAGTATTTCCAAATCCCCCATAAGCTGAAGATAAAAATGTACAGTTTGTATAATTGACAATTGATATGTAATTACAAAAAACTATTTGTACCAAAGGGTTGTTTGCCTCCTCCAGGCTTTGCTCCATATGCTCCTGGGAAAAAGGGAAGGTAGGCTTATTCAAATCATGCTCCTTTTAAATCCCAAATTGATGATTGATCTGAGAAGGTTCTGTTATTATTTCTATGAATTATAATAATAGAGTTATTAGTGAAATAATAATTAAAACATGATTCACCTGGCACTTTGGGTGATTTGAGGGGATATCCATGGAACAATCCAGTCTGACCACCACGGCTGCCTATTAGAGGTCACAGAGACACTATCAGTGTGAGATCCTAACCCTAACACAGAAACAGAATTTATACGAACCTTGTCCAACTCCAGCCTGCCCCCCTGCGGCTGAGTGAAAGAGCACGGTTGTATGATAGCTATGCAAACAAACACAAAAATAGTGGGTTGATTCTCACCTGATTTTTGATTAATGCCCGTCCCTGTTGGTACACCAGGAAGGACTCCACGTCCGCCAAATCCTAAAGGCAAAGATATATTAATGAATACATGTAATAAATGTTTAAACTTCATTTCAAGTGGAAAATAATACGCACCTTGTCCAGGGACTAACCCTCCTTGGTAGAGTCCAGGAATGCCAACACCTGCCATATACAGACACAAGCATTTAGTACATTACAGCAGTTTCAATAAATGAGATATTTTCCACAAAGTTCAACAGCATGCAGCCCGCCAAATGGATTTGTTTGATTTTTATTTATTTTCCTCAAATACTTCATGGAACAGAACATGAATTTGTTGTGGCTATGCTGAACAAAGAGCTGCATTTTGTCTCTAAAGTGACTTATTTAGTTTTGCTTAATTAAACCTGGAACTTTGGCAGCCTTTTTCCCTGCTCCACCAGCCGCTCCACCAGGAAGGCCTGTTTGTGGGTTTATGTATCCTGAAATTAAGAACAAATGTAAATTCTGGTTTACAATAACACCAGCAAAGTATTCTCTTCAAAAACTGCTCAATGCTTTTAAAGGTATTTACCTCCAGCACCCCCAGGCCCGAGCCCAGTTCCAGCCCCTATAACAGATCACAAACAAGACTCATGGACCTCTATTCAATGACACATGAAGCCAGTAGAGGGCGTTCTGCTATTGCTCACTTCATGAGCCTGACCATCTCATAAGAAGTCTCCTGCAGAAGCTCTAGTTCTCTGTTACTCTGTCATCAAGTCTTGATCAGAAGTAACAAGGTTAATACATGATGTAATCAGGAGCAGAACACTTGGCATCTGCCTGTTCTCATCAAATGCCTCATTTACCCCGCCGTAACCCTCATTCAGGAAATGAGCTGTCAGTTTAACTCAGAAGGCACCTGTGGCACTGCAATAAAATACATGTGTGCATATTGTTTCGGGAATTAGAAGTAAATAGAAACACAGTGATGCATAGGGATGCGTAAACGGCCTGTCTGTCTTCTTAAAATGTACATTTAGCTCAATTGTGTCAAACAAAAACCAGTTAGTCAGTTCCAAGAAACCATCATGTTCTTGTCAATCAAAATCTTGAGAGGTAAGGGTCAACGGTTACATACCTGTTTGAGGTAAAAAGCCTCCTCCTGCTCCTGGTAAAAAGCCTGCTCCTGCTCCTGCCACACATTTTAACATTTAAGATAAAGTCAGGGTTGGTTTAAAGAGAGAAATTAATATTATTTACCCAATTCAGGGTTGGTTTAAAGAGAGAAATTAATATTATTTACCCAATTTAGGAGCTTTTTGCCCAGCCCCTTGGTAGCTCCCTCCATATGCTCCATAACCACCTACAGAGAATATGTCCAACGTTTATAAATGAATTTCATCCACATCTATAAAAATGGGAATTTCCTGTATTACCACACACCTCCTGCACCAGCACCAAGTCCCCCTCCGCCAAGTCCCCCAGCTCCGAGGTTGCCATATCCTTCATGAGACAAAAATGACAACATGAAAACTAGCAGGGAAATCACATGCCACAGTTAGAGTCATAAATACAAATATTATTGAAGCATTGACTAGAACCTTTTTTCTAGACCATATTTATGTTTTCATACCATCCATCCATCCATCCATTTTCTTCCCCTTAATCTATTTCTGGGACGGGGGGGTTGCCAGAGCTGCACCCAGTACACAGAGCACCAACCCCTCACTGATCCTCCTGCAGGTGGTGAGTCCACAGGATCTGAGATCTTTCAGTGGGGGCTTCAGGCAAAGTGGGGTTAAGTGTCTTGCCCAAGGACAGCAGTCATCAGTGGGAGTCGTGGTTTTCATACCATGTGTTTGCCAAAAGTGTAGATACAAGTATTAAACAAGCGTAAAAGAGCATTGAACTTCAAACGTATGTGAAAAATAATATTGTTGCATGTTTGACCTTGTAGTGACGCAGTGGCTGTTTGAGTGGTCAGCATGGGGCCTTAACTTTTCGGTTGCGTCTACAGTGCTCCGGGATCAGTTGTTTTGTAGTTTTTTTTTCTGGTGAGAGAGTCCATTGATCCTAGCCCATCCTAAATACCACCATGGGTTAGGGTTAGGTAAAGGCACCATGCTGACCACTCATAAGCAGTTGCATGAAGCCCCTTTAAAGAAACAGTAAAGTAAATCAGATAGCATTTATATGATATTTATTTGAACCATTGCTTTGGCATCACCTTTGAAAAACGTAATCAACATTATACTTTTGTGGAAATGTATCATACTGACAAAGAACATGGCAAAAAACAAAATGTAGCACATACAAAAGAACAAAACCATCACTAACCACAATGAAATCAATTCCTCATGTATAGATCAGAAAGTACAGATAAGTCCAAACTTTATGTATTATGAAATAAAGAAACAAGGCTCATGTTAAGAACCTCAAAGTCTGTAGATGATGAAATGATGTTTAGAAATCCAATCGTCACCACCCAAACTCATCCAAACCCAATACAAATGAGACAATCAACCAAGAGTGGATGGATCACTTTGTTGCGTGAGATAAAAACTCGGCCTTAGACATTGCGTTATCAGGTCTTGTTTAAAAAATCACTCTGAGATATGTGGCTCCACCTGTACCTTACTCTCCAAAGCCCATTGGGTATAAAAACATGTACAGTATTCTCCCACAGCGTCACAAAAGTTTCTGCGTTTGATTAAAAATTGAGTTTAAATCCCAGTGAGGGATAAAACGCTCCACCCAACATCTCCTTTCACCGGAGGAACATGTCATCTCTCATATCTCCACAAAGACGGTGAACCCAACCACCAACCGCAGTGCAATCTGAAGGCATGGAGCAGGGCCAGAGAGAGCAGGAATCCAGTGGGAGAGAAGTCCTAAAACAAATGGGCAGGATGTTTGATAAGCACTTCTACACTGATAGCCAAAGTGCTCGGCTAAAAACAAAGTATGTGATAAGCCGTCATGCAGCAAAGGCCACAAGTGATCAATTCATATATAAATCACACAGTTGGCGGGATCATCATTTACTCCCTCTATCTTCTGACTTCAGGAATTTGTCTGAACTATTGGTCCTAATATTCTGTTGTGCACGACAAATCTTATACATACAGCATTGAATAGTAAAAAGTCACTAAATATATAATGCACCTTCAAATTAAATGTGTAGACCATTTCATCTGTTCTATAGCGGTTCTTGCACCATCCACGGGGTTGGACTTTTAACGATACAAAAGGTATTTCAACTAAATTATGAAATTTCTGTGTTTTCAGTGCATTTTATTGTCAAAAGTGTTTTTTTTTTTTAGTCTTTTCAGTATGTATATAGTTTGTTTGTTTATTGTTAATACACATTTGCGACTTAAAGGCTTACGTTTTCTTTTTCCTAGGGTCCAGTAAAATGTCCAGTGAAAGTTGGCATCAGCCGCTTCATGTGTCAAATTGAATTATCAATCTGCATATATAAAATGAGAGCTAATATGTTTGCTAGCTCTCATTACTCTAAGATAGTAAGATATAGTTTGAAAAGATGAAAAAGAAAAATACATCAAAACATAAAATCAGCCTAAACCACTGCATTCTTTGTGCATATTCTAGGATTGAAAATTATTCGCGTTCAGTTAAAAATGAGTTGGTTTTTCAAGATAAAAATAAAGTTCTACAGGTAAAACTTGGAAAATTCATGTTAAAAATCCTTCTACTTCTGTAATGCAACAATGTGAATCTTGACAGACTTGTTGCACGGGAAGTGAGACATTTTAAGCCTTTATTTGTGATCATGTTAATATTTGTTTGTAATAGTTATAAGGTTTTTAAAAACCCCCAAAAAAAACATCTCAAAATTTGAATATTATGAATACTGATAGAGAAAAGAAAGAGGAGAAGGCAATATGAAAGGTAGATCTCCAACAAAAGACTGAAAGGTTCTCTGGGGCAAAAATCACCAGTCGGAACGTTTTGAGATGTAGACAAGAAGATTCTGTGTCAGCACCATCTGCACAGGCTTTGGGCTGATACCACAGAGTTATACTGTAGAGCATGACATCACTAAAGTGAGTGCATTCTCAGGGTCACACAGAAAGTGGACATTGGCTTGCTTGTCTCTTCTGATTGCATGTTTAAACAAAATCAAGGGGGTATTTTAGTACAATACATAGTTGTGTGTGTTTATTCATATTTACCACGTCATGTCAGGGGTAACTAGCATGCAATTGTACTCTTATTACACTAGGTAATTTTACATAGATAGATCTGGCTTAGCTCACGCAGTTCTGGACATGGCAGTGGAGTTTGTTGTGAACCGTGCACATGGAAAGTCATCATTGCGACCCTGCGCCTTAAATCATCACTTTGCTTAGTGCAATCCCCAATGTTCACTTGATTGCGGACAAGCTGCGGTGAGGAATAATTTTCTCAGTGACCAAAGTTTAACACTAAGCCTAAGAGAGCTATTGAAACACACACTGCGTTTGGAGCCTTGTCAAAACAACCTAGCGAAACGTCCAAAGTCTAAATACAAGATGGAAGAGGCTGAAATCCAATACTACACAAGGGACAGCTGCATTGGCTAAGAAAACTGAGGCATGGATCCAGTACTTCCATGTTTCATAGTTTCCCCTAATGTAAAATGTAAACCTGAAACAAGACAGAAGCATTTGGTGTCCGAAACGAGCTACTCGCTTATACGCCATGTCATTCATAGTTTAAAGTAGTGTTATCAAGATTTCAAACTTGGTTTTGATATTTGAAAAAAAAACTCAATACATTCTATGTTACATTTTAAATTGGTTTTGAATGCTATATCATTTATTATACAAAATAATGTCAATTATGTATCTACTTTTAATTTGTAAAAAGCCATATTTTCCATTACAGTCAATTTCATGTCAGGATCAGGTGTGCACTTCTGCTCTGATCAGATAAGTTCTTATATTTGAACATTTCACTGACGCTGCTATGTGAGAAGGGGGCGGGGCATCGCTGCATCTTACCTCAGGTCTCTCTCAGAGAAAGAAGATGGACGAAAAGCTCAGTTCAGTAAAAAGTCTCTTTGGGGAAGAAAGTGGCGGGTGCCTTGTGACAAATCCGCAGACCTGCATCACTAAATGGTCCAATATCTATAATAATATCAATAACAATTAATAATCAGCTTTATAGAGAACTTTTTAGGACACACAAAGATCTTTCACATTCATCTTTCCGTCCATACACAAAACTACTACTGTAGCCACAGCTGTCCTAGGGTAGACTGACAGAAGTGAGGCAACAAATCTGTACCATGAACCCCTATGACCACCAGAAGCCATTCACATACACACCAGACTCATTCTTGGCGATGTAGGTGCAGTGTCTTAAGGACACAATGAGAGTTTGCACTTTACAGCAGCATCCGTCCCGATGTGGCACCTAGTGTTCCCATAGGTCTCCCATCACAGTACTGACCAGGCGATAGTTGGCACTCTACAGTGCCCACATTGCCTAATACAAGCCTGCTGTGGGGGTGAATGAACAGATTGGTTGCCTCGCTTCTGACGAGACAACTGTAGCAACAGTCACAGTTTACCACCAGAGAGTATGGAGAGAATAAATAATGCCATATGAAGCGCCATAAGTACTACTAAGCATTACTTGTATCAGTACTAGCAAAGTATTCATGTTGAGGTTCATCCAATTTAAACTTAAGGACCTTGGTCTGTGAAATGAGCTATATAAATAAAGATAACTTACTACTTACATACAAAAATGTTCCAGACCGGGGAAATGTCAACTGCTTTAATAACACACGCTTCTTTGACGTTGACTCATATCCAATGCGACTGCAAGCAGTAATGATTACGTCCATATCTATTAAGCTCTGCAGTTTTACCTCAGTACAAAGATGAACTGTATCCGCCCAAATTATTTTGTTGTGTCTGCAGAGTCCAGTGAAATCAAAACACACATCACCCAATCACTTCAATGTGACCCTTCCTGCTCCAAGAGAAATCTTGGTAATACCCAAAGTGTGTTCACATAAAACCATCCACATAAAAGGATCTATAGCCTCTCTTTCACATGTGATGACTAAAATCATCTCAACATTGTACTGTATGTCGTCTGCAAGACTACAGAGACTAACTATTTTTTTTCTAGTTGTCGCTCGGCACACTGGATATTTGAATACGCTCTACCTTCTGTTTAATCAGTGGCATGGTATTTGAGTTAGCTGATATTGTAGCGTTAGCTGTGCTACATTAAGCATCAAATGATCTCATCTTGCCACCATAAAGAATATGCCACTGCAAACACAAAATGTATTCATTTAATCTTTTTCTTCTTTCCAGAACAACGTTGGCAAACATTTCCTGAGGCGTCCCATTCAAATATGAATTGAAATAACACATGCAGATATTCTGCAAACACTTGACTTTCACAAGCAGTAAAAGTCGAGGCCAAAGAGCCTAACGAGCTTCGACTGAGTCACAAACAATTCGCACAAATTGTGTCAAATTAACGGCCTCTAAATTACATATAGGTTGCACTCCAGACAGTCTCTGCCAAACCATGTCATTTATGAACATCTATAAATGTCAGCTTTTATAAATCTATCGCCAGTGTGCAATCCTATTGAGAACATTTTATCTGGTATATCTATCAAGCAAACACCGTGTTTTTATCGTTTATGCATCAAATGCAATATAAACCAGGAGAATAATCATTTGGATTTTTGAATTAAGACTTAACTGGTGGCAAAAAACGGATCATAAAACCCTTGTTGGACAAACTACTGGAATTTTGACTTCATAGCTTACAACATATCCACTTAAACCCAATGTCAGTAAAGTAGAACTTGATTTCTATAAGCAAAGATAATCTTTTGCATATGACTGCTTTGTGAGAGATGAAAACCTGTAAAGCATTCAAATGAGTGTGAAAAGTATAGCTATAGATCAAATGTTATTGCTGTCCAGATCTATAAGATGTACTTTCGGTTCCTTAAATATAGAGAAACATAAACTTAGCTCAAGTTTCCTTATCTAAGGACTGAAACAGAGACTTGCAATAATGAAGAACAATTATCACAATTAAAGTGAAAATGTTAAATGTCAACGAGTGTGATCTTTTGTTCTGGTATGTGAGGCAGGCTGACTTAAACCTCTCATGCAGATGGTCCACACATGCCTCTCACATTCATTCCACTCCAAGGGTTTCACAGATCTGGGTCTCTCTGAACATGGACACCCAAAATTGACCCTAAAATTATTCAGTCTTCTCTGTAAGCTTTCCGAGACATCAGAGACTGTGATCACAGCAAAACCATTTGAGGCATTTGATGACAACAAAAACAGGAGATACTCTGGTATGTCAAACACATGAGGTCAGCTGGTTCAAAAGCTCTGCACAGCATGTTTCTGGATCATCTCCAGCCCCTCCACGTTTAAAGTAGAAATCATGTGAGCATCATTAATCTTAGTCAAAAACATGCAAGAAATGTCACAAACTCAAACAGACTTGTCCAACATAACGGGCGATAACGCACACAAGAAAAAGTCTACAGTTACAGCACATTTGGGAAGGATATTAAATATAGTGATTGTAAAAATGCCATTAAACTTGTTATGTAAAAGACTGAAGGAAATCTGAACCCTATAGTCATGTATCTGTAAGCTCTAGATCAACCATCCATCTCCATCTCTTTTTCTTACAACCATAACGGGAGTAGATCTGTTCATTTAGTTTGAATAAATCGGAGCCGATTGTTTTTGACACTTTCTCTTGAGTTTCATTAGTCATTTCTGAAGGTAATTGTATAATAAATCATCTAATAGTGCAGGGAGTTGTTTGTGATGTGAGTGTGTAGCTGGTGTTTGCATATGTTTCTGTGCACAGATGTGTGCAGACAGTAATTACGCACACGCGATCAAAAGCACCTCAGCCTACAGTTCACTGGCTGCACATCTGCATGCAGAGGCTTCCATTTGCAGACAGAGAGGACAGGTCGAAGCTCCGATAATGAAGACCATATGTGAGCACAGGGATGAGACCTCTTCCAAGATGGTCTTCCTTTGACTAAACACGTTCAGATGGGGATCCATCTTTCAGCCTGTCTCTGAGTGTACGCTGAGTCTGACGAGAGCAGTATGACATACACCATCAGTGCATCCTCCTTGTGGCTCCATCCAAAGTCTCCTAATCACTTCTTATTTCTTTGACTTCGAACCACACTGCTTTCCAGCTCAACTAAGATCTGCTTCACCAGTTCCCAATGAGCTGGAACAGAAAAGTACACAAACAAATGCCAAAGCAGCTTTTTAGAGGTATTTACAATAATTACAGACCTCCACCTCCTGTCATGAATTCATCTGCAGAGACAATGCACAGTGGTTGAGTGGTTAGCGCTCAGGCCTCACAGCAAAAAGAATGTGGGATTGATCCTGTGTCAGAACAAGCCTCTTTGGAGTTTGCATGTGTCAGGGTGGATTTCCTCTAGGCATTCCAGTTTGCCCAACCACCCAAAAACATACATCATATCAATATCTTTCAGCAAAAAAAGACCAATCTGAGCAGCAACATCTACAATGGGTCCTGTTGTATAATTAGAATGTTGTATACTAATGATTTTCAGTAGGTGTTTGCATACCATGTCTTTGTGCAAATATTAAGCCTGGATCTAGGGGAATTCAGAGAAGGACCAAGCCCGGACCAGACCTCCCCCAGCCAGATAAGAGTTGTTTGGAGAAGGGCTTCTTCCTTATAAGGAAGAAGCTATAGGTTGGAATGTGTGAATCCCTTTTTCGGCAGCCCCCAAGGACGAGGAGAGCAAACAGGAAGACCAGCCTCGGACCAGACCAGACGAGGGCCAGAGAGGGACATGGATTACGCAAAAAGTTTTTAAGAGCTCTCTTTTGTTGAAGGACTTATTCTTAACGGAGGTCTGCAATAGTGGCACGGTCCCTCTCACGAAGCTCCAATGTGAGGCGACTAATGTCGTTCGTGGTCATTGCAGTGTCACTTTCCATGTCTGTGATGCGCTCGTGGTAGCCTCCGAGCTAGCGCGTTTCGATTGGGTCTTTGTGTTAAAAGACGTGATGCTCTGGAACCATTAATAAAACACTAGAGTGTACAAAAGACACTAATACACCGTAAAAACGTGTTTAAAAGGCTTTAAAAGGCTTAAAAAAGGGTAAAACAGAGCAGAAACGTCAAAACGCGTGCTCACTCGCGTGCTCGCTCGCGAACTCACTGAGGTCAAAGGTCCACTGCAGGAGGAACCACCTCGCTGTGGGTATGTGTGTGTGCACGGCTCACATCACCAGGTGCACTCAGCCAATGGATAAAACCCTGCAACACTTTTTTTTGACACATTGTTAAATAGCGTGTCGACCCTAGACATTGGTGGGAAAGGTTGCTGTGTTGTTTGGGCTTGTGTCAGCTCACTATAGGAGGATCTTTGTTTACATCTGCGTACACATACAGGAGCATGGATCCAACGAGTAGTTTTAAAAAAGTTAGTGTGGGAAATGGACTATATGTGAGCACTTTAATGCAAGAAAATTGGAGGAGATACAAAGATAAGCTAAAAATAAGTGTAGGAAGCCGAACAGAACAATTTCAAAGCACACATGAGACCTGGTATAATGACAAACATTGGTCAGACTCGCCTCTGTCTTGGCACCGATGATGGGAGAACATGTCTGTTTTGGGAGGCTAAAGTTTACTCTGGACAAGACTGTGTTTTTCCACAGTTATTTGCATTGTGGTACGATATATTTGAGCTCATGTCTGCTGGAACTTCCATGGGTAAACCTGGCTAATGCTCGGGTACAATCAATAGTTCATTTTTGTTGTAATTTTGAAATAATTTGTTTTTGTAAGATAGACTTACACACATATTATATTAATACATATGTACATAATCATCAAATAAATATAATATATGCAAATGTATTTTTTTTATTAGGAGTGGACACTACACGTCCAGTGAATACAAAACATAACAACAATCAGAATGCAAACGAAGCAGGACAACAATATGATATTGAATAGCTTATATCCCTGAAATCACTGGTTTGCATTTCATAAACTGCTCAAACGTGTCTGTTTCCATTGGAGGGCGGGGTGCTACTTTAGAGAAGTCATTGGGTCACCCGGGTCATCATAAGGATGGGAGGAGACCACACAGTAAACTCAAGACTGACACAATGTGAGATGTTTCTGTTTAGAATAAGATTGTTCTCAAGCTAAAAATATAACGTACTTTTATTTATAACATTTACCAGATTTTCAAACAACAATAATGGAATGAAATCCATCCATGTCACACGTCCCAAGCTCTAAAAACAGTTGAAAACAGAGAACCACTCTTGCTCAGCTCACTGCCTAAACTGTAAAATTGTGACTTTTACAAGTATGCAAAAGATGAAATGTTTTCTAATGAGTTTAAGACACAATGTTGAGCTCTTATTTTTATTTGGAAACTCATCCTTTATAGACAACAAAACGTGTTGTACCTTTAAAATAAAGGATTTTTTATGCTGGGTAGTTACTACAAATGCTACATGAGCAGCAAGTTCAAAGCCTTCAGAATGAGTCTTCCTACACATTCACTAGGAAGAATCAGCCGGCGGTTTTGTCAAAAGAAGGGACCTTAAAATGTTGAATCAACTGTAACAAAATTTTTATAATTCAAAGGTGGGGGCTAGATATGATTTGTGGGTGCGTTGTTTGAAATGATTATAGAACAAATAATACACATGGAGCTGTTTTCATGTTGATGAGATAATTACAGTCTAACAATCCACACATGCACTGCTGATGTACAATGAACCTTTGTTCACTGAATAAGTGTTTGCATCTTGTAAGGACCATTGCTGTTATCTTTCAACTATCTTTAAGTGACGCTTGCCATAATGCAAAGGTAGAACTAGACCTACAGTGTACTACCTGTGTCATTTGATTATGAATGCAATGCTTTCCTTTGACATAGAGGCAGGGAAACCATGTTGTCTTGGCAGAGGAGCACTATCCGTGGTGCAGTACAAGTATAATTTTTTTAATTATCAGTGGTGTCACTCTTGAATAGAGAAGGACTGGCCGCTCTCCAGTGAGATACACAAGTCCAGACCACAGTCCAGATGTGCTCTGCTCAGGGCTACACAATACTACAGGTCCCACTGAGCTACAAATCTAAGCCCTGGCACAGCCAAGACCAATGCTTCTGGTGAAGGCCAGAGCTCTGACTCATGTTTGGCATAACAGGCCAATCCAAAAATGTCTGTCCTCTGACTGAATGAAAGAAATGAACAGAACAACATTTAAATAACTTCACAATAATAAGTGTTCAGCTCCATATTGCGATTTTTATCCATAAATATTTTTCTAAGCCAGACTTGCCCAAACTATGACATGGTAGCCCATATTTGCTTTTATTTCATTTAAAAATAACATACATTGCAATCACCTTTGCCTGCACATTAAAATAAGATAATTGCCAGTTTGTGGGGAAATGTATTCATTATGAAAAGGTGTGGACACTAATATTTAGAAGCTCCGATCTGTCGCAGAGTCGGGTCAATGTACGAGGCCTTTATTTCAGTGACTTTCACATCTTCCCAGGGCTCAATAAAATGCATTGCAAGAGGCCTGCCAACATACTTCCTCAACATTGTTACAACTTCCTTATGTGCCACTCAGAAAGAGCGATACCAACTCTATTTAGGAAGATAGGAAGCTCACCACTTTTGATAAGCAAATAGTTTCTTGTGCAAAGTGTTTTTAAGGGTGTAAATCAAGGGCCTGCGTTAAACGTGGATAAACAAACTAATGCATGAAGTATGTTTCTAAAGTTGGGTGTGCGAATGACCGCAATAACCTGCTTTTAGGGTCACACGAGCGACTGGCTGTCATCTCACATGATTTATCATCATGATGATAGTTGGACAGCTGCTTGAAATATTAAAGATTAAACAACAAACTATTAATCCTTTTTGGGAATATTTAGCAATAACTGTTCTAATCTAATAGGAGATAATAGTCACCTATAATCCAATATCAACAAAAGCAATTGGAAAATGTATAAAAACATAAAAGGAGACAACTCAACTTTGTCTCCTTTTATGGCAAAAAAGTGTTTTTGATTTCCTTTCCAATGTCTGGCCAAAGTATTTATTTCAAAGATCACCAGAGCAAATAGTTTCTATGTGTTTGAAAGTTTTGTGATTCATAAAAAGCTGACTTACAGTGCCCCAAGAACTTTTCCACATTTTGTTTAGTTATGACCAAAAACATAAAAGTATTTTATTGGCCTTTTTTAAATGAAAGATCAACTGCTCCAATTCCAGTCTTTTGGGTTATACCAGTTTGGGAACAGCATTTTTTACATCCTGCCCCAGTATCTGCGTTGGATTAAGGTCTGGACTTTAAACCATGTCATTGTGTGAAATGGATTTAAATTGCCCTGATGGTAAACCTCTGCTCCAGTCTTGTCTTTTGTAAACTCAGACACATACAGGGACAAGAAGTATAATGTCCCTGTATGTTTCTCTATCCTCCTTTTCATAAACTCTTTCCTGTCCCCGCCATGATCTTGTTGACCACAACACCACCATTATGATAATGTATAAAGCACATAACCACAGGCTCAAACCCAGGGAGAGTCTGCATGATCTCAGAGGTTCATCTGTCTTTAATAAAGTCACAACTAGTTTGAAAGTAGATGTGTTTCTGTCAGGGGGTTCAGGGGGGTCCGATTTTAGCTTCTTTGCACTGGCTTTCTGTAAATTTAAGAATTAATTTTAAGATTATATTGTTTGTCTTTAAGGCTTCGAACGGACTGGCCCCAATGTACATGTGTTGAGGTCTGGGGCCAGCTCCAGCTTTTGGTGCCAAAGATGAGATTTAAAACCTGGGGGGACAGATGCTCTTCTCTTTGTTGGAATGTTTCAAGTCTTGTCTTCAGACACATTTTGGCTTTTAACACCGAGTGAGTTGTTTGGTCCTCTGTTTTATTTATATTGTTGTTTTACTTTTACTTTTGTTCTGGTATTTTTTTGTTTTTATATTCTTTTTTCTACTTCATACATCATATTGTATTACTTATTGTATTTTTGATTATTTTTGATTGGAGATTTTAAAAAAAGAAAAGAAAATGGCTACGTTCACGTTCCATGGGCGGTTATCTAAGCTTGGTATTTGTCTAGTTTTTCATCCTTCATTTTATGCTCAGAAATGAAGCTAAAGCAGAGGTTCAGCCTGGAAGACAGGAGAACTACGCTCACAGCGCTCACAGTCCTCCCACTCTTGCCCACAGCGACACCAATCAGTCAATCACACTCAGCTGCAGCGCCACACACAAATCCGCACCTGCAGCAATCAGGCACCGCCCACATCAGCTTCATATCACGCAGAAGCTCCATCCAAGCAGTTGCTTCACTCACGGCACAACCCTCCTCCTCCCCATCTCTGCCTCATTCTACGCCAGCTCTTTCATCCTTCTCCTTAGCTACAGCCACCATCGTCCAGGCCCCGGGGATTTCATCTTATAATTTCTTTCCAATTCTACAATTGTGCAGAGCTTTGCCGAGGTCTAAGCACCAAATCCTAACCACATTTCTGTTTTCCATAGCAGCAGTTAATGTAATATTGAAAATATTGTCCTCAAAGTCATATGTGTAATTTATGTAGTGTCAGATTACTTGCCAACCAATATACAATTCCAATACCCATGTTTTGTCTCTTTGAGTTTCTGCAGATTGAATCAAGAAATCACAGATTTCCCCATCTTGTGATTTTAGTAATTTCTTTTTTTTTTTTATATCCAAAACATTTTGGATATTGAATGGTTTTGTTGTTCACTAATGATTGAAGAAATTCATATTAAGATGTTCCTCGGATCATAAATGCAGGATGAAAATCAGTTCATCAATCACAGGGATGATTGTGTTTAAAAACCTAAAGTACATGATCACTTCACAGAACTTTGAAGTCAAGTGCAACTGCTGTAACCAAGTCACCTGTTTGTCTGCATGCAGTTGTGTCTAACAAGAAGTACTGCGGTGATGATCCAGGACACTTTAACACTCTCCAACATGTATGGACATTTATCAACATTCATGGACATTGGTTTCTCCCTATGGTCTAATACAGTGGCTCTGAAACTTTTTACACCAAGTACCACCTCAGAAAATACTTGCCTCTCCAAGTACCACCACAAATGATCAACACCACACAGTAGCGTAAAAAGTCTAAGTATTCATTAAAAACAAGGCTGACGTTTCATTCCTAAAGAAGCTTTTGCACATGCTGCTCCTTCTACATGGAACGTGTTGCAAAAAGACTGGAAATGATCAGACTGTATTTCATTGAACGCTTTCAGATCCAGATTGAGAGATTGATGGTACTTTCTGGTTAAAAAAAAATGTTTAAAGAAAAAGAAAAAGAAAATTCAGTGATTCTTTTGCGTACCCCTAGAGGGGGTCTAATACAGACCACTGGTCTAATACAGTGGGTCTCAAAGTGGGGTACGCGCAGCTCCCTCTAGGGGTACGCCAAAGAATCACTTTATTTTATTTTTTATATAACGGAAAGTACCATTGAGATTAACTCATTGTCATTGACATCAATTGACTTCAACATTGTTTTTTAATCTTTTCCTGTCCGTTTGTGTATCATATATGTCTGGGGTTTGGCTGTAGACAGTATTTTATTAAGCCAGCAGGTGGCAGCAGATCTCTGTGGGTGTCTTGGTCAAAGATCACTGCCTGAGCACTCTGAGCAGGAGAGACAGACGTGAAGCAGGCATAGAGTAATACAGTCAGGGTCAGGCTACATTTGGAGGCAGTTTGAGCAGTAAATGTGTCTCCATAGCTGACACAGACCATGTGGAATGCATATATTTGCGCGCCCAAACACACAAAGACACACAACAGTGTTCTGTTGCACTTATAGTATAAGTATATTGTCTGTTCACTTTGATTTATTTTCATTTATAGTGTTAATATTGTAATTTTGCTTATCTCTGATTGCTAAACTCTTATTGACATGAATATAGCACCACCTAATGGATGAACACTGGCCATTCTTTCTGCCATCGTTTGGAATGGGCTTTACTTTTCAATATGTAAATGTTGACGTTTTTTAGATTAGTACATTTTGAAATATTCGAGCAACACTTTGTGGATGTGAGTGTGTGTGCCATAAAACATATTATTTTGCATCAAAAACACTTTCTCAGAACTTGTTGTTGCTGTTTTCTAACATGTTTGAGGAGATGCTAAAGTTAAACTAAACAGTGTTACAGTACCTTTTCTGCACGTTCGTCTGTTTTCACAAACATCATTTTCTCAGCTTTTTGTCTGGTGACTGGTGAACGAAACAAGCTAAAAACAAACTTCTTTTTGCTGCTGAAAGTAGACAGTTAAGTCTTTCAGACTCTGGTTTCATATTTTTCATAGTAATAGCACACAATATTCTGTGAGTTTTAAAAATCAGTGAAGTCATCAAAAATGGCTGGCAGTCAATGAGAACCTCTTTTTCAAGGGAGTCCTGTACAAAAATTACATACAATTACAGATTATAAAATAGTTATATACAGATTATAAAACAGTCACATACAATTTCATAAAATTACGGATTATAAAAACAGTTATATTTCACTGAAGATGTCTCAAGTCTCAATCTGGATCTAAAAGTATTCACTGAAATACAGTCTGATCATTTCCAGTCTTTTTGCAACACGTTCCATGTAGAAGGAGCAGCATGTGCAAAAGCTTCTTTAGGAATGAAACGTCTGCCTTGTTTTTAATGAATACTTAGGATTATCACGCTACTGTGTGGTGTTGATCATTTGTGGTGGTACTTGGAGAGGCAAGTATTTTCTGAGGTGGTACTTGGTGTAAAAAGTTTCAGAACCACTGGTCTAATACATATATGTTCTATATTTTTTGTGTCGTAACTGTTGATCCTTTGATCTGTGTTGGTGATTTCAATGGTTTTGTTAAGTCCTCTGAGATGACTACTGTTGTGATTTAGGGCTATACAAGAATATATTGCATTGTGTATTGTATTGTATGCAGAGACGTTGAATGCCATACAGTAGAAGATTCCAAGAACATAATACATGGGAGCACAAAATAGCTAAACAAGAAACTTAAGAATACATCTGACTTTTTAATGTGTGGATGTGGTTGTTGGCTGAAACACTGGATACTTAATGGGCCGACACCACTGCACAATTATCTGTCATTTGTCCCCTGAACATTCGCAGGAAGGGTCTGCAGCATTGTTCTCTTTCAGACTAATTGACTGAACTCTGCTTAGTGGGAATGAAAGTACTCAAAACAACCCACCCTCCATTCTTTACTAAGGTTCTCCACAAGTGCCTCTTGTTATTGGAGCAGCTGTGCCCTGCTGAAAGGAAAATCTGAAGTAGTATTTTCCCAGGATATGCCATTTTTTGTGCTGCGATAAGTATGACTTACTTTACTTACCGAGGCCAAATGAGGTTATTTAGCCATTCAGCTTTTTTTGCTTTGCTTACAGACTGTGGTCAAGGAGAAAGCAACCATGTAAAAGAATAATGGTATTCAAAATCCCCCAGCTCTGATAGTCCTGACCTAGCCTCAACAACATTATGGAGATGGGTCCTCAAGAGCTGCACTGTGGCGACCACTGCTCCTGCAGGTTCTTGATACATTCTCCATTTCAATACAAAGCATCACGTAGAAGAGAAAAGTACTGTGATGATTGTAGGACTTTTACACTTTTTTCTGTTGTGAGATTTCCCAGAGAAACATGCATAATCTTTGCATTTCGTCACCAGTGCGACATTTTCAAAGAAAATTCAAAGATAGTATGTCAGTTTAATATCTACCAGAGGGTCAGTAAATCACTTAATAGCTCGTCTAGAAGTTGCTGGTGAAACCCAACTGACTCATATTTTGGCACAGCCTCCCTCAACAAATACAGTCTGACAGGCATAGGGTGAATAAAACGAAATCTTCTCTGGCATGTTGGGAAATGAACGGTTTGAGCAAATTCACAAAGCTCTTGTTGCAAGTTAAACAAAAGAGAACTGAATAAATGTTGAGGAAAACTCCTACCAGGGGATCAAAGCAGAATCTGTCATGCTCTGAAGATGACATGACATAATAAAGTGCAGACAAGAAAGTGAGACTAGTCATCACACAACAAAACAATTGAACTGACATCCCAAAAGATCTAGAGGCCAGCCTTGTGTTTTAAATATAATGTTTTATGTAAACTTCAACTGGAGCTATATGAATGTGTTCTACTATGCCTGCGGGGATTCTTACTTCAACAGTTGTAACAAACAATTTTACTTTTAAAACAAGACTTATGTTCACGACAACAGCTGCACGTGGTCCTGTGTGTATGCATGTGGTGCATGTGTGGAGTTTGGATGTTCTCCCCGTGTCTGCGTAGGGTTCCTCTGAGTGCTCAGGTCTCCTCCAACACTAAAGATATGTGTAATAGGTGTTAATGTTCTGAGTGAGTGAATGGTTGACCATGAGTCAGGTGGCACCAGCTGTGTAGAACTCCTGTGAATTGAAATTACCCCAAAAGTGTGACATTGGTCCAAGAAATACACTTTATAAAGATGACCAAAGCACGATTCTACAAACTAGAACTACAGTAGGTGACTGCACAGCGATAAAAACTCAAAGTCTGGAGATAATTTTGTAGTTTTCACATTCCTTAAAATGTTTATTTGATATGTCAAAATGTAGGAGGGCCTGGCTGGTCAGGGATCTCCAATGCACATGTCATTAGTCCAGTGTATTTCAGTCCCGCACAATAAATAGTAAAACAAATCATTGAGGGCTGGATGGTTTTGGCTCGAGATGGGGATTATGTTCAATAAACATGCGTGTCAGTACATTATTAGTCACAACAATACAGACTACTGATGATGTAAGTAAATGTTTATGCCAAGACACCAACAATGATTCATCATATTGACACATAAAAGAGCAATATATTAATCATGTTTATGACAATACAGACAAATAAGCTCATGTCAACCGGCTTTCCAGCACTTGGTGGGGTACGGCTAACAAGTTGTCCACATCTGTGCAATATCATCCTTCCAAAGACTGGGTCCATTCACAATAATATGGTCTTATTAGCAAAAAACCAGGGAAAAATTGGCAAAAACAAGCATGTGTTTCTCTTGTCTCCTGAACTATTTCCCTGATTTCCCTGGAAACAAAACTGGGGTTGCGTTATCACTTGCTGGTCAAGTGGACCAACAGATAAATGTGACTATAATGGAACTTCAGAAACTAAGGGCGCACACACACTCCTCAGTCTGGTTCAAGTTAATCAATCAATAAATCAACGTTTATTTGTATAGCGCCTTTCCTACATGTAGCGTTTGAGCCACTGGAACAGCCTCTCACCAGGCCAGAAGTTGCAGATCGCACAAAAGATATCTTCTTTATTTGGGCAGCATCCCCCCCATGCACACAACAGAAACACCACAGGAACACCCCAAGCCAAATGAAAACATCCCCTTTTATACAGTGGCCCAAACTAAGACCTCCACCCACCCAGGGACACAACCATGTAGGCCTGTACTATTTACAATATTTATGACTACTTACATTTGTAATGTATGCAGATATGTTATAATTATAATAATTTATAATAATATACAATTAGTGGTGGTGTTATTTCACGGGAGTGGTGTGTGAATAATGTTTAAATAATGTTTAGTCCAAATGAAACACCCCTCTCTGGGAGGATCATGGTGGAGCCCAGCTGATTGCTCAGTCGGGTGCACCTGGCATGTACTGGGATGGGCGCGCCTCCAGCCCAGCACCTCCACCAATCACCTTCCAAGAAAAGAGAAGGGACAAGTTAGGGACAGGGAAAATGAGCAAAGCTAAATATTTCAAAATAAAACAGGAAGGATACACCTGTGGGTGAGGAGTGGGGACTACTCCTTCACACTACACAAGGTAACGCAAAGCGCTTCACATCCCCTATCACATCATGCATAAATCAAACACATTAAGAGCACAGGATATATTAAAAACATTAAAAATAAAATCACAAAAATTAAAAACCTTTAAACATTAAAATCACAGATGGGACTAAAATCATAAATAGTCACAGTGCATTAAAAAGATTAAAGATAAAAACAAAGATGAAAAGATAAAATCATTCAGTTGTATATGCGCAGCTAAACAGAATTGTTTTGAGCCTAGATTTAAAGGATGCCAGAGTAGACGCCTGTCTCACATTCTCAGGAAGACGGTTCCAGACTCTAGCCGCATGAATCTGAAATGCAGTTTGCCCATGTCTAGTACCGACTCTGGGCACTAACAGGAGTCCAGTCCCTGTGCTCCTCAGAGTCCGGGTCGGTTCATATGGCACAAACATGTCATGGATGTACCTTGGCGCGAGACCATGGAGAGACTTGTACACAAGTAAAGCTGCTTTGAAGTCTATTCTCTGAGGAACAGGAAGCCAGTGCAGAGACCTGAGAACTGGACTAATGTGGTCGCACTTCCTAGTTCTGGTCAGGACTGGAGCTGCTGCATGTTGAATGTACTGCAGCTGTTTTACAGCCTGTTTGGAGAGACCTGTGAACAAGCCATTGCAATAGTCTAACCGACTGGAGACAAAAGCGTGTATAAGAGTCTCCAAGTCTGCCTTAGACACTATGTTTTTAATTTTAGCAATGTTTTTTAGGTGGTAATAAGCTGCTGATGTTACAGATTTTATGTGGCTTTTGAAATTTAAGTCTGAGTCCATTATCACTCCTAGATTTCTGACCTGATTTGAGGGTTGTAGAGAGAGAGCCTGGAGGTGACAAATAACGCTCTCTCTTTGTTTCTGGGGTCCGAAAACAATTATTTCAGTTTTGTCGGTGTTTAGTTGGAGAAAGTTATTTTGCATCCAATCACCGATTTGCTGGACACAGTGAAGGAGCGAGTCCACTGGTTCATGCTCTCCTGCTGTCAGGGACACATAGACCTGAGTATCGTCAGCGTAATTGTGATAAGAGACATTATTACTGTGAATCAACTGACCTAGAGGCAACATGTAAATATTAAACAGAAGAGGACCCAGGATTGACCCCTGTGGCACTCCGCAGGTCAGGGCCAAGTGGTCTGAGGTACAGTTTTCGATCTCCACAAAAAACTTTCTGTCTTGTAAATAGGACCTAAACCAGCTTAGGGCGGTGCCAGCAACACCAACCCAGTCCTCAAGTCTCTGAATGAGGATGCCATGATCAATAGTGTCAAAAGCAGCACTTAAATCTAACAGAAAAAGGACTGAGACTTTTCCTGCGTCAGTGTTTAGTTTGATGTCATTTGTTACCTTTATTAGCGCGGTCTCAGTGCTGTGGTGGGGTCTAAACCCTGACTGGAACATATCATAAGCGTTATTGATTATTAAAAATTCTGTAAGTTGTTGATAGGCAGCTTTTTCTAGAATTTTTCCCATGAAAGGCAGATTTGAAATGGGCCGATAATTTTTGAGTGCCAGGGCTTCCAGACTCCTCTTTTTTAGGAGGGGCCTGATGACCGCCGTTTTCAAGGCCATTGGGAATGTTCCAGATTCAAGAGACATATTTACTATTTGTGTAAGTGAAGGTAAAAGACTGCTCAGAACTGACTTGAGAAATCTAGGAGGTAATACATCCAGGCTGCATGTGGAGGAACTCAGACTAGTGATTATCTCCTGGACAGTTTCAATTTGTACTGGTGTAAAGTGCGTCAGCCCAAAAAGCCTCACTGGCGGTTGGATTATTATTTCTATCGTGGAGGTGATGGCGTTTTTGAAGTTAACTGGACTAATTCTGGTTCACTCATGCTAAACTAAACCAATATCACACACAAATCTATGTTTGTTGATGTAAAACCACCAAACAAGTGTCCAATAGTCTCTTGAGTCAGTTCAATCTTAAGTGAACCATCTTAAATGCACCAGAGATCAGCTGCATATCCCTTCATGGTCTAAAACCGCAAAAGCAAAAGTGATAAATTAGGACTTTTGTGTCAGGGGTCGCTGCTATGTGAATTGTTTAGCAGCTGTGATTGCCACCCCCCAATCCAGAAATGGATTAGACGGATGAATAGGGATGGGTTGTGTCTTTTATACAGTTTACAGATGTAGTTCAGTCACTGCACAGACTGTCCTCTATTACTGCAGTAAGCATGAACAAAGAAGAGATCTTTATTCTTCTGTAATGAACATTTTGGTGTTCTGTAAATGATGTGTATTAGGATTTGAATACAGCTTGTTCCTTGTTTGTTATTATTCTGATATATTATAGTACATACAGTAATTTCACACATGCTGCATATTGCATAAAAAAGAATCCTATAGGAATAAGATATTTTTTGGAAGGGTATAACATTGTGTAAAAAGTGAACTTCCCACTGCAGTAACAATATACTCTCAAAACAGACCTTGGGGGAGACAGAGTATTCAGCATCACGTTTTATCGATTAGTGTGTGGTAACAATGAGGTAAAGCATGAGCAGGGATCAGTTCCAAACTATGCAGTGGACTCACTTTCTCACCATCCATCCATAATCAACTTGATCAATGCATTTCATTATAGAAAGACATGCTGTGCAAGTTTGTGCTAACACACTAATAACCAGATGATAGAATTGACATCTATCATTCCATCCAGATTGCATTCAAACAAACGGTAAAAACCCCATGCATTTTCCCCCTATGACGTGGTCTCAGGAAATGATTTTCATATGGAAGCCATTTTTGCGCCAATCTGTCAGAATATCATTCCATGATATTGACAGCATCATCTCATTCACAGGAATTTATTCCTAATCTTATTCTGGAACGCTGCTATGGTATTGAGATAGATGCGTGTATGTGCATAATAACGCAAACCACCACAAGAATATTAACAGACAACTAAAAACCATAGAAAAATAAACCAGGATTTCCCCCTCAAACAAAACCATCTGTTGTTATCTTCTACGATGAATAGAGCCTGTAAACACATCCCGTTAAGATGCTATTAAAGACAGATTTTTATATATATTAACAATTTGCCAAAAGACAATCAGAATCAAAATCAGAATCATTTTTATTGCCACGTAAGTAACAGGAAGTCACAGACTTGGAAATTGGACGTGCCCAGATCTTCTGGTACAATATGAATAGATATGAACTTCTATCAAATCACTGCTAAGTTATAAAAAATAAAAATAAATAATGCATAAATAATGTGTTTTACTGCAGATTAGTAAGTAAGTAACAACTGAATAACTAATGAAATACTTAAAACTCTGACTATCAGCTAGTACATATATTCCCACATAGCATTTCTGCAGTACCCCCACTGTGTGTGATATTGTTAAATATTCTGCTGAACTTGGTCGTCTCCACACACCTCAAGTTCAGTGGGTAAAAACAAGTGACACAACCGTGGGGTCTGCTGCTGAAATTGCAGTTCATATTAGTTTGTTACATTATAATTACCATTGGCCTCACTTTCCAATAGACATCAATATCAATTAAGCCCCAAATCAAACTAATGTAATGGAATATTCTATGTCGAAAGATATGTGAATAATGAAATATGTGGAACGTCCGGAATGTCCCATTCAAAAAAATATCCCTCCTCCAGGTCAGGGAACATTCACAGTTCGGACCCATATTATAAAAGATCCATGGTTCGGACACGTGTTTTACTTCCAAATCAACGTGCTCTTAGATTAGTATATTATTACATCACGTCTGGGCTTTATATGAAGAGCTAGATTACACTGCTCTCAGAATGAAAACACGTTTGTTATTTGTTATTTTTCTGCAAATTATCAACATGTCCCCCTTATCTGCCATTTGAAATAACTAATATATGCATACTGACTAGAAGCTTCTAACACACGAATAATGACAACAGTCTAACGGTTTGTCAAACATTTAAAGAGTGAGACATTATTATTATGATTTGATTTGGTGGGAACGCTTAAAATATGTCAGAACAAACACAGCTCCAGTGGGAATAAGATAAAATGATATATTGATTGATTTATTAATGCGCTGTCTGTTATCCTGAGAAAGAACTTGGTCTGAAATAGAACAAATATTTGAAAAGAACATACAGCAAAATTCACCCATTCATCTCTCAGACCCAGACCAAAGATAGTGGCACACAGTGGGAAAGCCTCTTGCATGCCAATAAACTTCATAATTTGAGTGCATAAGACATGACATAAACACATAAAAGGCTTCCAGACAGAGATTTCAAAAGGTGAATGGCGAGCTGGCTCAAAGACTCTCTTCCCACCCTTCATAATCTCAGTCTTGGCCTCCAGCACAGACCACTTTATTTTTCATTCACACCTTTGACCTGTGACAAAGTCTTAGTGAGAAGATTGAGTGCAGCACCGCCGCCGTTAAGGCCGGATAGACAGAGCCTGACGTCACTAAATACCACAGTAAATACAGAGGATTCCTTATTTCCCTAGATCCTATTCTGTCCATTATCAACGAAAGAGAGAGGGATAAACAAAGCGCTGCAGCCAACACATAGAAAGCACAGAATTTGGACACATTTGATTGCAAAGGTTTGCTTGACCAGATGTGGCAAATGAATCTTTTTTAATGAAGCATGTTTGGGCATTTTCGTCTTGAAAGTGTATTTAATTATAAGAAGAAATACTGCATGTTCAATAATGATGGTCAAGCTACAGGACATGAGGTTTACAATAAGAATCAACAGTTTGTCCGTGAAATTAGCATGCTCTTGCAATAACAGTAAAGGCAGTGTACATCTAGTCCGTAGTCCGTCCAATGTAACTGTTGTGTCTATATATGCAGAATGTAAATGCAGTGAAAAACTGTCTTCCTCTTTCAAATTATTATCTTATCTTGACATTAATGATGCATAATTGTAGAAGAGGCCTTCATCAAAACACAAAAATACATGAATTCTTCCCATTTTGATTACTTTTTCATTTGTCTAAGACCTGGGCAAAGTGCAGCACGGGGGCCACATCCGGCCTGATTCACAATTCCATGCGGCCGGCAGACCCTTCAGCCGTTTACAAGTCTGTCGCTTATCTAAATAAATCCAGAGTCAATACTCATTGAAGTTTTGTAACTTGCTATCATGGTATGTTTTACATTTATTCTGTTTTCATCCAAGATTATTAGTAATAATTTACTCTAAACAAAAAACCTGCAAACGCAAAGAAAACACTGGATTCCTTCATGTTTGTTAAATATATAAATACATTTCTTTTATATTCAACCCAATGAAATTGCGTTTGACTCTCCACAAAAGGGCGATATCCTAATGTGGGCTCTCAAAGAAAATAATTGCTCATCCCTGGTTTTTTTGCAAGAGATACTGAATTTTTTAAATTCCAGATAATGATTATTTTTTTGGATCACATCTGACAACAACTATGAATTTATGTTGTTGACTTATATGTAAATTACATTTTCATCACAGTGGTTTTTATCATACCTGTCACTTCCTCATTTCGTCTGCTTTACAAAAAATGTTCTTGGAAATATACCTCCCTGTTTGCTTCTTCTCTATGCACTGTGATTATTTATGATTTTATTTAGAATTGTTTTGTTAAGCACTTTGAGTTACCATGTGTATGAACTGTGCAGTACAAATAAACTTGCCTTGCCTTGCCTTTAATCCACACAATACAACATTGACGAGCTAACCAACATAAACATCTAGTCAACAACCATGGATATATGTATTATTATTGACTACAACTCAAATCCACTTGACCAAGCCTGCTAGCCTTTGAAGCACGTCTGAAAAAAAGGTTAAGGCGTTTGATTTGAGGCATAAAGAAGTGTCCAACGTGTCCATACCTTCTGTAAGATCAATGTCCTGGGCCATGTATTAAAGTATAAGCAAAATAAAAAAGATAAAAAGTTGTGATCGGGTTAAAGGATGTTCGGTGCTGCGTCGCCCCCTGGTGGTCACAACTGCTCCTGCTCTTCGCACACTGGCTTTAGTAAAATCTTGGTATTTCGTCACAAGCAGAGGAAAATATCCACATGTTATTTATTTTTTATTCTTATTAAAAATGTTTTTGCAATTCATAATTAGTTAAATAGTTGAGTTTAAAGTTAGGAGCAGTTAAATTGGTTAAGGGGTGGTGATGGTGTGAGAGCTAGCTTGTGGAAGGTCGAAATGGCAAGATTTGAGAGTCCCCCTGGCGCACTGCTCAGAGAAGATGGCGACGCGAGTCCTTGGGAGAGCGCGCAGGGGCTTGGCTCAGGCTCAGACCAGGACCCGTTTGACAGGACAGCTTATCGTCTGGTGCAGGTCTGCTTATCGCCATTATGCATGTTTGACTCTTCACAGATTGCGTATTGAGATGTTCGTAGGTGTCAAGACAGTGGTCATAGGGATGCAAGGCAGCTAGCATCATACAATCCTAGCTCGTGCCTATTAAACCAACCACCCTCTGTCACTGTTTAGATCTGAAATACCAAAAATATATTAGACACAGTAATTCCATAGTGGGGACGAACCTTTGACCTGAAATACAGTGAATCCCAAATTTCAAGTGCTGTATTTTTTTTTAAGTTGCACTTGATTGTCAAGGTCAATTCAAAACATGCAGCTTGTTTTCCAGTGTCCATATTTTAGGATTAAAGCATGCATTGTTGGCTAAAGGCCGTTGCTGATTATGGACATTTTATTTATTGTCATGCATTTATTTCATTCATGGTTTATTTTGCAGGGGATTTTCGACAAGCAACCAGAACAGAGAGAACAGCTGGTTTAAATCTCTGTTTGTGAGAAAAGTTGACCCTAGGAAAGATGCTCACTCTACTCTTTTGACTAAAAATGAACAAAGTAACCTTTACAAAATCCAGTGTAAGTCAAAATCTCCAAACATACAGTACTTATTGCTTTGAAAATGTTAATCTAACTATATGTCTCTCTTCAGTCCATAATGTAAAACCTGAGTGCTTGGATGACTACAATAAACTCTGGTGAGTATTTAATGATTATATTGTAATTTCTTGTCAAAAACAGGTGTTGCAGTTTTGTAAATGAAGGGAACACCAGTGTAAAAATAGTTTGGCCCTGTTGATGACAACCTTGCTCTTGCTTTGCATGTCATAGGGCAGCTACTTGTAGTGGTCTTAAATTAGGACTTGCAACTTCAGACACAATGTCACAGCTACAGTTGTTTATGTAGTTGTCCAATTTAAATGCAATACATATTGTGTGTTTTAATATATTAATTACATCTTAATAATAGTGAAGAGGTTTTGCCATCAATCCATGCTGACAAATATTACCCTTGTGAGCTGGTGGGCACCTGGAATACCTGGTATGGAGAACAAGACCAGGCTGGTAAGATTTATTGAATCAAAATCTTTTATAAGCTTAAAAATGTGTAATCGTGTATATTAATGAGTATATTACCTGAACATACCATTTTATTACTGAATTTTTTTTAAGTGCACCTGTGGCGATACAGGGGTGGCTATCCAGCTCTCACAGAGGTGATGAACAAACTGAAACAAAACAAGGTCAAATACATTATTTGCATTATTCTGTTGTATAACTAATGATACTTACTAGAACACATTGTTTATGAAGGAGTTTACAGCCTACAGGAAAGAACGAGGGAAGATGCTGTTGTCCCGCAGAAATCAGCTTCTTTTGGAATTCAGTTTCTGGAATGAACCAACTCCACGGGAAGGTCCCAACATTTATGAGCTGAGGTCCTACCAACTCAGGGTGAGATCAACAACCTAATTTTGTGAATTTGATTGGTATTCAGCTTTGTATTGATTTAGCATATCCCGTCAACCACACTTTATTTGTAGATGTATAATGTTCCCTTTTGTGTAGCCAGGAACCATGATCGAGTGGGGTAACTACTGGTAAGTAACGGACACTCCTGATGAATTAGAATTTGAATATGTTAATGCATGCATTGTTTTTTTCTCTTTCTCTTCAGGGCGAGAGCTATTGGAATTCGTCAAAACAACAGTGAAGCTGTTGCAGGGTTTTTCTCACAGATAGGAAATCTTTATATGGTGCACCACCTATGGGGTAAATGCTTGTGTTTTTATATAGTGTAATACTTGCATTATTAATTATTACGTTATTAATTATTACACCTGCTTAACAGCTTACAAAGACCTCCAATCCAGAGATATCACAAGAAATGCTGCGTGGCAGCAGGAGGGCTGGGATGAAGTTGTGTATTACACAGGTGAACACTTTTCTTTGATTTGACTCCAGACATCATTGATCAGATTTTAGCAGTTCTCTTTCTGTCTCTCAGTTCCTCTTATTCAGCACATGGACTCAAGAATAATGATCCCTACAAAAGCTTCTCCACTGCAGTAAACTCCTGACAACTTTATTTGAAGAGAATTGGACTTCTCTGCAGAAAGTGTTGACTGCCACATATGGGTGGCGCTGATACTGGAGCACAGACCACCAGATGGAGCAGTTTTGTTACAAGACCCTACTTGAACACTTTTTGGACAGCCGTTTATGTATTATAAACAGTATAATTTCAACCATAGTAATACGTATAACAAATGTGTTTTTCTCTTGATATTTATAGCAAATTCTTCAGATATTTTATTATCTATTGTCAGAAAATGTATCCTGCATTCTAGAATTATGCTCTCTCCAGTCTAGGTGGTTTAGGACATAATTCTCCAGGGTTTTAGAAGGTGTTCCATATTGATGTGAGATTTCATAACACTTTTAAGCAACTTTTGTTAAAGTTAAACTCATCATTCTATCAATGTGCAGAAGCCTGTACTTTTCCCTTGTTGTGTCTATCTGAAGGCCAAGCTACAAGCACACCGTGGAAGCTGCTGATTGGAGGTCTCCATGCCTCCGCTCTGTATAATACACTTGCATTCTGTTGTTTGTGTTGTTCGTGCTGTCTCTACCATCGACAATAAAACATGTCTTCTGTCTGAATGAAAGACGCGATCCCAGACTATGTCATCTTCTTCAGGTGGTGGAGAATGCGGGCATTGTCTGTAACATCTAGAGAACAGAAGACTACTTTTTTTTTTTTACACAAAAAGTGTTTTTTTTTTTAAGCCAAAACTGAAAAACCTCAAGAGAATGCATCTGGATCAGCACATGGACAATCTGCACAGCCCCTGATTCCAGTCAGGCTGTGAGCTGCTGAGACATGGATAATACCATCGTCCTCTTTTGCATGGACATCATTTGGACTGAATTGAATTGCTGAATCTGGACACTGAAGCTGAAACGTGTGATTGAAAGACACGTCACAGACGAATTCATGGCTCGACACAAATGCAGCCTGAAGAAACAACACGGAGAAGTGGGAGAGACTGTTTTCAAAGCAATATCTGGAACCACCATCGACTGATGAAGTTTGGTATTTTACTGAAGATTGTTGACAAGTTTTATGAAAGATCTGAAAATGTTTTATGAGTTTTATGAGTTTTTGAAGTATTCCGAGTTCTGAGTTTTTTGAAGTACCGAGTGAAGTACCAAGTTTATGAGTTTTGAAGTATTGAGTTATGATGTTATGTTGCTGTTTATCGATCCTGATGGTCACACGGGAATGTATGACCAGAGGGGGGAATGTGAGATTTCATAACACTTTTAAGCAACTTTTGTTAAAATTAAACTCATCATTCTATCAATGTGCAGAAGCCAGTACTTTTCCCTTGTTGTGTCTATCTGAAGGCCAAGCTACAAGCACACCGTGGCAGCTGCTGATTGGAGGTCTCCATGCCTCCGCTCTGTATAATACACTTGCATTCTATTGTTTCTGGGATCGTGTGCTTTGATCGTGCTGTCTCTACCATCGACAATAAAACATGTCTTCTGTCTGAATTAAAGACGCGATCCCAGACTATGTCATCTTCTTCATTAACCAAAAAAAAAATGTGTACTGTAATGCAAAGCATGTGAAAACAGGATTATGATTATTAAAACGAATTCAAACTGTTTGTTTACATAGACTTTAATGTGTCATTTGAAACACAAGTCATAGAATAACTAGGTACAGTAATTTAAGACATACATACTTATTGCACATTTTATAATAACAAAATGTCAAATATGGTTAATTTAGTTTTTTGCGAAAACAAATCCTAGACATGTGAGAATAAACAAGAGAACACTTGCTTTAAAAAGTTAAAAGTGTAAACATTTGGAATAATATAAGCCATACATCTAACCGAGAATTGATGCCAGATGTGAGATTATGAGAAGAACTTAAGTGCATATATAAAACTGGTAATACAAAAGGTCAATCTTCTTAAATCTTGTCCAGCTCCTTCAGCAGCTCTTGAAAACGTGTGATGTACCAAGAACTCTTCTCTTTAACCTGCTGCCGAACTACGTTTCCACCAAACCCTACAAACGCATTCTAGGAGAAAGAAATATAGTTTGAGACTAGATGACATGAATTTAATGCCAAAAGAAATGAGCTCAGAATACTTACAGCGGGAGGACAAGCCTCGAGGTCAGTCGCTCCATCTCCGATCATAACAACAGTCTTAAAGCCATACTGCTCTTTCAGGAGGTTGATCACTTTTCCCTTTCCGCCACTTTCAGCTGTTGGCTGACTTTCATCAAACCCAGCATATTCACCTGAAATAACAGGATAGATTTTATTACATGACAAGTTCAAAGAACGAGAAAACTCTCGAACATGCTTCGAGTCATACCATTAAAGTAAAACTTGAGTCGGTTTGCGTAAACATGGTGTAAAGGAATATTGAGTTGTGTAGCAACATGCTCAACAATGCAACGGAAACCTCCCGATATAAGAAATACTTTAATATTTTGATCATGTAAACGCTCCACTAGTTCACTGCAAAGCAAAAAGGAAAAAGAGTTAGACACAATATTTAGTTCTTGCGGTCTAATCATAACGACTGGCACACGAGTTCCATGATTGGGTTTACCGTATGCCTGGAGTCAGCTGAGGAGGGTGGTCTGTTATCAGCTTATTGACTTGTTCCCTTGAACATCTAATGATGGAGAGACGCTCCATCAAGGCAGTTTTAAACGTCATTGAACCACCCATTGCTTTGCGAGTCCTGAAATATTTTTTTAAAAGGTCTCATTTAAAAATGTTACAAATAGAACTCAATTGCAGCAGCCGTAGTCAACTTGCATTTCAGTCACTGCATCCCCTACTCCACAGAATTTGGCCAGTTCATCAATGCCTTCTTCTTTGATTACTGTGCTGTCCACATCAAAACAAACAGCATCTGCTCTCCTGAAGAGCTCCTTTGTCTCTGACTGAGTCAACATATTTCTGGAAGAGAAAAGAAGCATTATTGGAATGAACACGTGACTATAATCTGAAGTCAAAACAATAGTATGCTTTAGTTGAAGTCTTTGAGCCCCAATGAAGAGGCACATAGTTCACACCTTAAACCAGAATGTGCTCATTTACATCTATTGAAGCTGCAGCTCCATTGAGACAGAGCTTAGAGCAAAAACGCGTGTTCCAGGGCCAATGAAGTGAGAAAAATGCGTTGCATACAGAGCCTCACTACAGGCCATTGTGGAAAGTTTCAGCCTACGTTGCATCACCCTCACCACTGTACAGTAGCGTGAGCGTACAACATAAACATTAATGCAACTTTAAGAGGACTTCAACTAGACATTAGGATTGCCCTTGAACTATTGTCACTCCGTCTCTGTTATGGAGAAAACAAAAAGTACTCTACGGGCAGACCACTGTAGCGACATCCTTTGATGAAGCGAAACATTATAAAATCATTGGATCAGCTAAAGAGAGGCTTTAGGCAGAACCAAAACTGGATTAACCAGATGAACACGGGGCATGTAATCTCATTGCATATGTTTGTTACTCACCGATAACGATTGTTACTGATCCGGAGAGCTGCCGAGCTGAAGCAGATGAAGGAAACCCATCGACAACCGAGACAGAGAAATGCTCCAGTGGTCTTCCAATCAGAGGCAAGCCGGCTCTGGGGCGACAGCAGCGTCAGGACCAATCACTACACTGGGACTTTCAGGGGCCGTGACTATTCATACTACAGTACATGCATGGTTGTTTCCACATTATCTTTCGCTAATGTATATGTATGAAAAAAATGATAAAAAGGAATCATTCTATAGACATGCACACACATACACATATCATACATACATGCATACACATACACGCACGCACACACGTAAATAAATAATATATGTTGAATTCACGACGCACATATTAAAACCAAACACTAGGTGGCGATATCGCGTTCTCTGGAGTTGCCATTTCCGCGCTGTTCTTTCAGTTGTTGGACAGAAATGTAGTACTGTGGTGTCACTACTTACTTATAACACACAAGTCTCCCTTATTGTGAAAGGCTGGTTTATCGTTGGGCGGAAGTGTGATGTTTTTCCCGCTGTTTTGAGAAGTAACAAATAAAGTTTGCAGAGACTCCATATTCTCGTCCTTTTCATCCTCCACAGTACAGTAATACAATTTTTATATTTGACATCAGTTTACCGTGCACATTTCCGTGTAGAAAGCTGTGGTGCGTGTGCTATTAGACGCATGCACAATTCCGTATCCTATTTTTCTGTGGTTCCGTTTCCTTGTTTCTTTCTCATTCTGCGCATGCGTCATGTTGGATCCTTCCGTTCCACCCGTCTCCACATCCCTCGTGGCTGCGACATAGACGTCCCCTATCCTGGTAAATAAGATGTTTTTTGATACTTTTGCATGGACGAATTCTGTTTTGCTTCAACATAGTAAATGCAGTCAGACACCATGCTACAGAAAAGTTCATGCCAACGTTTGTTTCGAGTAATGTCCTTTTTATTTCATTGTTCTTATGTTGGTGTGAATACATTAGGCTTTGCCCATGCATTTTATAACCTGGTCTATGCATAATTTTTTTGTCTCATCTACACTTCTCTGTATTTCAGTTTTGGTCAATTCTTCAGAGACGAGCTCCAGAAATGTTGCTGACACGTGGTTCTTGGCTAAACGCCTTTTTTCGCTCCCATGAATGAGTGACTGTTGAACTGTTGTACGTACTGTAATATTCTCTGCAATAAACATATTTAAACTAAGCAAATTTTCCACCCACTAAAATGTAAAGCATGTTATTATTCACTATATTTTTTTTCAAGACTTAAGACAAATGTTTTACTATCACAACGAGACAGTGTTTAACAGTTAAGAGGTATGTGTGGTAAGTAACAATCTTACATTTTACATGGGATGAAGACCTTTTTATTTGAAAGTTTCACGAAATTAAACAATTACAATGAATTGATAGACATGACAATTTTACTGGTAAACCCAAGCCCAAAAATATAAATATACATTCTGTAAGTCTAGGTATGGAACTTCAGTGATGACTTATGTTCTAGTCTTAAGTACTTTAGCAAAGATACTTTTATAGAAACCCACTTAGTTAAATGTGTTAATCATTCCATATCAGTACTTAAAATAAATTGTTAAACATTTTACTTGGGTGGCCTGAAAAATGAGCTTGCATACCTACTCATCTGAATTTAGAAGCATATTAGACCCATTCTAACCTGTTTTAGTCCATTGGACAAACTGCTTTTTAAATGTAAGGAGAAGGTACAGATATTTCAGTAAAACCAATAATCAAGTAGGCTTCACAGACCAAGTAAAACTACTTAAGAGGTAATGCATCTCACGTTCAGGGCATTTACAAAGATGATAGGATTCAATGGGCTCATTGTGAATCTTTGGGATGTTAAGACGCTTAACAGATCTTGATGAAAAGTGAATGCAACACAGGATAGAAATCTTTTTATAAGTAAAAACAATTCCACACTAATGAAATCAAAAGGTGCACCATTAAGCATGTGGATTTTTATTGTGAATTGGTTGCAAAAGATCTATGATCTAAAGTTCTTTATAGTCAGCCTGAGTACCTGAGTGATAGGTTTGAAATAAATAAAATCCCAGGCGATGTCCCCTGAGTAATAAGTGCATTAAGTATACATTTATTTAACAAATGTTTTTAACTGGTTCGTCGCCCTCTGCAATAAGTGACAACAAGATTGCCTTTGGAGTGTTCTCGAACAGAGCTGCACGGTTCTGCGTCTGTCCCTTTTTGACCCAGTGACCGTAGATCTTGAACGCACATGCATCGATGAGCTTCCTGATGGGCTTGACAGCATAAGGATCACTTTTGATTACCTCCTTGGTAACGGGCTTAGCTCGCCGATAGTTGCAGTAAATCCGCATAGTTGCAAGGACAGTCATGCAGATGACCTAAAGACATAGAAATTAGTCTTCTTATGTACAACCTCTAGTTATGCTGAATGGACTTAATATTTAGAAAATGGTTACTAGCTTCTCACAATAACTTGGTATGAAAATGATTGAGATGGAAAAAATACCTCCATTCTAAAATACTTGAAACCCATTCTAATATTCTATGTATTTCATTATATGATGTGCCTCTCAGAACACTACAACTTACCTTAAACCTCCTGTAGGGGCTGAACTGCCGAACTTCATCAACCACATACTGAGAAAAGAATGGATGATTGAGAGCTTCAGTAGCAGTGTAGCGTTGCTTTGGGTTTACAATCAGCATTCGGGAAATCTAAGAAAATAAATTTGCAAAATTTAGCACAATTTCTTGTGTTGTCTAAAGTGTGTGTGTTTTGTGCTGTATTGAATGAGTGAAAGAAGTATTGTGTGATTGTGTATAACTTTTGTATCCTGTGTAATTTATGTAAAATGTGTGTACAAAAGCTTGTTAAAATGGAATCTTATCTATCACATCTCCAGAACATTAATCATTCATCCAGAAACTCCATGTGTACCAAGTCCTTGACAGTGTCCGAACGGTCCTCCCATTCTGGAGATGCAAAGTCATATTTTCCAGCTAAGATCATACGCAACATCAGCATCTGTTTTCGGTGCCAGAACGGAGGAGAGCCGGCGAGCAGGGTGTACATGATGACTCCTGAGCTCCATCTGCGAGCAAAAGTGTGGGTGATGTCGCCGTTTATCAATACATGGATCTATTGGTCTTTAACTCACAAATCAACTGCAAGGCCATATCCAGTATGTCCTGAATCCATGGAACATTCAATGATTTCTGGAGCAAGGTATACCGGGGTTCCACATACCTCTGCCAAGTATGACATCAGAAATGTTTTTATTATGCACCTGTCAACCACTAGTGCGAAAACAGGTAAAGCTGGGGTATCTAACTTTCAAACCACAAAACTAATAAAATCATAGTTACTGGCTCTAAAACAGTAATCACTAATTCTCACATGCATGTATTTTTTGGCCTCTTTCAGACAAAAAGGTGAAAAAGTTTCTTATGTTTCCTAATAAGATAAAGATACAATGATGTGATCTGATTTGTTCACAGCATTAAAGTATTGAAAGACTATCTTTATCAAAACAAAAAGCTAGAAAATGGTCCGATGTAAAAAAAAAAAAAAAAAAATATTTAAATTGCATGTTTGATTGAGAAGGTCCTGGGTTCAAATCCCGGCCGGACCAGGGCCTTTCTGAGTGGAGTTTGCATGTTCTCCCCGTGTCTGCGTAGGTTTCCTCCTGGTACTCCGGTTTCCCCTACCACTAAAAAAAACATGCACAATAGGTCTGGCATGCGCCTCCTGTTCGGCGACCCCGCTCCCATCTCTGTGTGGAGTGAGAGACAAATGCCCAAAAATAATAACAAT
This sequence comes from Knipowitschia caucasica, assembly GCA_964034765.1. NCBI lineage: Eukaryota > Metazoa > Chordata > Actinopteri > Gobiiformes > Gobiidae > Knipowitschia > Knipowitschia caucasica. The sequence continues at coordinate 7,368,205 of OZ035832.1, forward strand.
TGTAAACCGCTTTGTGACTCTGGTCTGTGAAAGGCGGTATATAAATAAAGATTACTTACTTACTTGATTGCTGCAGACAAAAACAACTGATAATGACTATAATGAGTCATGGCCAGAGAGATATGAATTTGACCTTTGAGAGTCTGTCCTGGCTGAATCTGAACTGCGAATCCAAAGTCGGTGAGTTTGATGTTCATGTTGTCATCGAGAAGGATGTTCTCAGGCTTCAGGTCACGATGGACAATGTTCTGAGAATGCAGAAACTGAACAACCTCGAGCAGAGCTCGCATGATCTTCCTACAATCAAGATGATACTTGTCATAGAACACATGTTACGACAAGTTTTGTTCAATAAGCATTCATGACACTAACCTGGTTTCTTTTTCACTTAGGGTTACTTTCTCTGTGAGGTAGTCAAACAGTTCACCTCTTTTCATTCTAGGGAAAGCATTTGAAACATGAATAAGACTTTCAGAATATCTCAATACAACATATTACTTACAGGTCAAAAACAAGGAAGTAAAAGGCTTTTGACTCGAAGCAGTCTTGAAGTTGAACTGTGAAATACAACACGTTTATCTATGACTTTATCTCCAACAAACCAATAATATGACAATTTTGTAGGGTAACGGAGTAGCAAAGCAATGCATAACACTTTATATGATTTCAATTTGGTGAACTGGAAAAAAACAAGTCCCAGGCCCTTACTGATGTTGTCCTGACCACAGACTTTCCTCAGAATATCGATCTCCTTAACAGTTGACGCTCTGATCTCCTCAATCTCTTGTGGAGTCATCTTGTCTGAAGGGGTGATGTCAATAATCTTTACGGCATATTGTTGAGAGGTCAGTTTGTCCACACAGCGGCGTACCACACTGCTCACTCCCCTGCGGAAAAAAATAAAAATAAATTGCCCCACCTCAGCTCTGATCTGGTTTTAAACTGCAGAACTTAAACTCAGTAACAATAATTGTGACCACCTGTAGTTATTTTACTCAGATCTCATTGTAGCAACTAGAAAGTGTGCTAAACAGGTAGTCAACAAATACTGAGGTATCTAATCTGCTTATAATATTTAAATCAACACTTTATATATTTACAAAGATTACCAGCATGAGTCCATGGAATGATTATATTGATTGTTTATACCACATATACATTAAGAACATTACCATGGAAAGAAGCAGTTCGGGGGAAAGTCAACTTTCAGAAAGGTAGAAGGTTGTTATCCATGTTCAGTGCAGCAGCAACAGTAACAAACAACAGTTCGACTTAATAGTCTACAACAGAGGTTCCCGATGACCCCCTTATCAATCGAAAGATACAGTAATGCATAAGTACGTGTTATTATTCATTATGTCACGTCACAGCTTTTCTATATGCTCAATATTTCTACCTGTTATGAAATGTAACCTGTTATATGTACAAATATAATAAAGGAAAAAAGTGGTATGGGAGAAAGAAAACAATTCTGAAGTTGAAACATATCTGACAGTTTGTTCTCACGTTTCTTCTCTGGCTTGTTGTCAAGGGTTTGGCTCAGAAATGCTGTAGAGCTGCTAAGTCACACTGAGTGAAGTATGTGCAGATCAATAGTGGAGCTAATCCCAATCTGGACCAGGGCCAAAGCATCTCTGAGATTGTTGCTAGATGTCTATAGAGACATAGCCTCAAATGACAGTGTAAGCGCGCCCCCCTCAGGCGGCGTGTGTAATGCCAATGCCACTGGCAGGTGCTCCTGCTACGTTCATGCGATCTCGGAAACCAAGACGACACCACGTAAAACAACGTGATCAAACGCGACTCGGTGCGGTTATTCGACTTGGAAACTGCTGCTTATTGGGCTCTGAGTTACCTCACTATTATGAAAGGAAAGACACAATCTGGGAGGGGATTCATTTTATATCAGATTTATGTCGATTCGTTTCCAAGATCACACGAATGCATCTACGGCAGTGTCTTGGAAGCATGGCGGAGGGGATTTCTAGGATATTGTGACGTGACCTCTTACGTCATAGAGACCAAAGCAGTACATGTGTAGATTGGTGAGGAGACTGCGCAAGGGCTACCTACAGGGCATTTAGCGTTACCTTCCCAATATCTCCTTGGGCTCATATTTATCATAAAACTCTCTCGCTCCAACCCAGTCAGGCAGGGGAAGCTCCTCCTCTTTGGTCATGATGGAAGCAGCCCTTGGACTTGACTTGTGTTGTTTGTCACCGATCTAAACAAAGACATTCATCAGCCTTTCATTCAGAATATCAGCACAGTGCACACAGGTGTACAATGCAGGATTCCAAACAGTCGTCCACGCCAGTTCACCTTGGTTCGGTGACCGCTCACCACTGCTATGGGGGGTATAAAGTTCCCTCTCACGGCGGAGAATGTCAGACAAGATTCCAGCAATATTCCACTTTCAAACGAGCAATTTCAATACATTCAAAACTCACCGTCTAGGTACAGCGGCGTGCAAGCTCTTTACATTAGCGTGTCCATGCAGCGGTCAGGGCCAGTCCAGTCACTCAGACTGTTTTGTGGGGCCACTCCATCGCAGAGGGGTGAGCTCTAATGTCAAACTCCAGAAATAAATGGCAGCTTTCCTCGCACCACTCGCGCCACATTATGTAAACTACACATTAATAACCAAGTCCTAGGAAGAGACGAGTCATTTACACATTTATCTTATTATGTCACACAGCAAATGAGTTGATAAACACATATTTTGTATGGATGAGCTTTATTTCAGTTTGGAACAAATGTAAATTTACTTGATATAGAGCAGTTAAAACTATTGCATAATCATAAATGTAATGTGAAGGAAATGTAAAAAAACCCAAACAAAACTACATCTTAATCAAACAACATAGCCAACATTATGTGTGAAGTGATGCATGTTTATAAATACTTCTTGTTAATGTTATTAATTCTAACTTTATTAAACCAGGTAAGACCGTTATTCTAATAGATCCATGGGTAAGACCCATTGATATCGCTTGACTTGATTGTTGGTGCATTTTTTATTATTCAGGACAAGGACAATATTAATGGCAGCCAGCTGTCTCATGATAGACCTATGAAAACAAAAAACAATAGGACAAATTAATGACCAAAGTTCTGTGCAGTGTATGCATTCAACTGAGTGTTACAATCTCATTTACCATTTGAGAATTTGCACTGTTTGAGCACTTCACTGAAGCCTTCGCAGAGTTTGAAGTCGCTCTGAGTCTGTGCACATTCAATGAACTGTTTGAGTTCATATGAGCAGGCCTGCTGCTGAGGCTCTTGTTGGTACATAGACTGTGGCTGCTGGTACATGGGCTGAGCTTGGTATGGCTGTGCCTGGTAAGGCTCCTGAAAGAAAGAAAGATCACATTGAAACCATCATTTAACATTTACGTTAAGGGTTCGCCAGTGCTATTGTGATTTTATCAGCGTCGAGGGATTTACAGTTTTTTTTCACGGGCTGCTCCAATCAATTAGAAACTTTTTGAATAATCAACAATGTCAAAATTTCTACTGCAGAAACATAATAGACAGTGTATGTGTGTACATGTTCGCACATGTGTGCCGGAAACCCCGTTTATACTGGGTCTGGTCCTGGTTTAGAGGCTCTGGACGCGCAGGGAGCAGAAACTGCTCGCATCAACATATTAAGTTTGGTACGAAGAAGTAAGAAGGAGACGAAGTTTGTTTGATTGCGCTTCGTTCTGAAAAACTATGACACCCTCATGTAGTCAGTAAATCCACCTTTGCATAATTATTATTGATCGCAAATGATAGAACTCAAAGTCTGCACATGTTATTTTGTGGAGAGGCAGGGAGAGATTAAAAATCTGTTCCTCACCAGGACTTTAAAATTTGTAAGGCATGAAATGTTCACAAATTTAAGAGCTCAAAATAAAAATAGTTGAAACAGTTTACCTGGTAAGTGACATCAGGCTGGGCAGGCTCCGAATGTCCTCCACCAAAGCCTCCCGTCATGGCATGGCCAATGGTATGGCCCACTGCCGATCCCACCGCTACACCAGCTGCTGTAGTTGCCATCTGGGCAAACATACCGGGCTGCCTGGGAGCCGCTGGAGCACCCACTGCTGAAGGCTGTGGCTGCATAGGAACAGGGGCATGGGCAGGAGGAGGCGCAGCACGGGCCATGGGGGGAGGAGGAGCCCGGCTGTAAAGGAATTACACTATTAAGAGTCATTTTATATATTGTGGCTTTCATATAGTAAAAAAGTCACTCTCTAGTGAAAAAAAAAAAAACATACTATCATGTAAAGCCCTTTGAAAATATGTATGAAAAGATTGATCTGAAACCCTCTTATCTTATCCGTAATATAATCTTTAACAGTGTTCTATTTTTATAGTTAAGAGTTATAAAATAAGAGTTATTTTTTAATAATTTAAGGTTATTCTTGAGTCATTTGATCCCACTGTTCTGTAAAGTCTGATGCAACAGGTAATATTATCATGGATGCATCACTGGAACTTCCCATATGTTGGACAAATAACTTGTTCTCCATTTGGTTAAAACTCATTGCACCAATTTGTAAATCATATACATTCATTCATTTGGAAATTAATCAATACACAGCCCTGACACCAATCTAATGGAGCGTTCATGTCTGAAATTTAACTTTTCCAGCTTCTTCTATAAACACTCTTTATTTTCATCAGATAATTTTCCATCATTCATAATGCATGTTCAAGGTCCTTCAAGTCCAATCTGATAATAGCCTTTAACTTTTGTTTGGTAAGTGTTAAAAAAAAATCAGATGACAACAATCGTCAGGCATGGCCCAATCAAATGTACAATAGAAACATAATTTGCGAGGAGCAACAGTTTTTAGTTCTGTATTGGATTCGCCTGTCTCATGATCCATAAGTAAAGTAAAAAAAACTCATGACCTTCACAGAAAACACGAGGAAATTAGAGTAAATACATATTGTTCAGTTTCAGTGACGTCACCACATTACTTTATTATCCATAGTGGAGTTGGAAGGATGCATTGATTTGGTTCCAAAAACATGCTGACATAACATTAGCAGACTAGCTTAGCATCTTAGCTTCTGTTAACGCTAACGTGATCTCAGTAATAACGCATCATGTATGATCACGGCTCACCTGGCTGGAGGGGCGACCCTTGAGCTCCGGCTTCTGCTTCCTCTTGGCATTGTTATAATATACTGTAGTAAGTTACCTCTGCGACAAACTAAACCCTTGGAGAAGACAACACTGGTCTAAGAAGCTTTGCGACCTTAAAACACTCCGGAACTTTCCACGAGTTACATCATCATAGGTTTCATGCGCAACTTCCGGTATGTTATCTATATAATATATATTTATATGGTGTTATATACTTTATATTATTAGTCAGTTAGTATAATATTTCAATCATGTATTACGATAGTGTTTTACTTATGACTATTTTGAAATATAATTCAAATGTCGCGGATATACGTTTTGTTTGAAATACCACTGTTTCAGGACACAGGTCTTTTTTATGCCAGTTATATTTAGCTAACTATAATAATTTTTAAAATCTTGAATGGTAAAAAGAACATAAAAAGCTAAAATAATAAAGCAAATGTGCACTTCTACGGATCTGACTTGGGTTCCTTTCTAACAAGTTATATTAGAATTACCTCGAAAAGGAATGAATCATAATGAATAGTTACTGAAAAAACTGTCAATATAACTATTGCTCTAATATGTATTATAAATGTTTATATTAATCTATTATGTGTGAGTTTATACAAATAGATGTTATACATATACATGAAAAAATACACATTTGGACGATTTCCTTTTTTATTGTATGAAATAAATTACATAAAAAAATATGTATTTATAGAACATTAGTTTCAGAAAAACAAACTAGTTGCAAGCGATTAACAATATATATATAATCATCTATGGGAACAAGTCCTTCTTAAATGTTCCATGAATCTCAAGCTGGACATAACTCATAAGATAATAAGGCCTCAAATGGCTTACTTTATATAAAAATCAAGAAATTGAGATTCTTCTGGTTCTGAACAATTAGGCTGAAAAATTAATGTTTGTGCTTCTTTTTATCTGAAAATTTGCGCCATTTCTGGTTTCCACTTGCTTGCCCTGATCTATGTCCTGATCTTTGATCTTGCCATGTTGGCATTGGTGGCTCCATTTCTCCTGGCCTCCCTCCACGATCTGGAACTGCTCCCATCTTCACCTAATGACAATAGAAAACAACAATCAATGCGTAGTAAAAAACAGAATGAAAAAAGTGACTATACTTTGTAAACCGGAGTTGAATTCCCAGGACGAATTGGATCATTACAAGACTGATTCACTCTGGCAGCAAGAACAAGTGGAAGTGATACTTTAGAGGGGTGGTCAAATGAAGATATCTGCGGAAGATTTTCCAGAACTTTCTTTTGATTCTAAAAGAAAGCAGAACATGGACAGAAGTATTTAGGAGGACAGGGTGCAGCAAACATCTTCATCGAAATTACAGGTTACAAACCGGGTTGTTTGATAAAATATACTAAGTAAACACATTTTCATTTTATTCTGCAATCATTATAGAAATAGCCAACTAATAAAATCTCTTCTCAGCATGTTGAAGATTAAAAAATAAATTGATTATGAAACGATTTCAATAATAAATTATTTGCAATTAATTGATTAAACTGTTACAGCCCTCAAACATAAGTTATTTTTGTTATATTTGTTTACCGTCTTATTGTCTCCCCATGAAAATGATTCAAGTGTGACTTGAAAGCGTTTTATCATCATTTGCCTTCGGCATTTGTAATCTTCAGATAAAATGTCATTTAATTTTTCAAGTTTAACCTGTAGAGATAAAAGTGGTTCAGAATGGTCCTCCATGTAATAATAAATTATTCCAAATAATTATTTGCCCTGAACATACAAAACTCACCCAGTGTTCTGGACTGAGAGGGGTGTTGAGGAGAGGGCTCATGGCATCAGAAGGCAAATTTGATATCCTCGTCTCCACCTGCGCTTACACAACCATTGTAATCTTTTATACATTTATTTTTACACAATAATTGTTGTGGAATACAATTTGTTAAATGGCCGCACCTCATTTAAAATATCTGTAATAGATGAATTTGCATCCATGCTTAGTGTTTGGAGCATCGACAGCCACTCAGCGTGTTTATTGACCACAGCCTCTTCACAATCATCCTCACAATTCTCTTCAGGATTAATGCTGCTGCGACACCTTTGTTCTTTAGGAGATGTCTCTGTTGGAGCCTCGTCATCGGAAGGACAGTCCTTATGCTTAATGATGATTGCAGCTTGTAGTTCAGATACTAAGAAGTCTAATTAATACAACACACAGAATGGTTTATCTTAATCACATGGTACTTGAGAGTCACAAATGTCTGCGTCAAAGAAATTACTCACCTGTAATTCTGTCAAGTTTAGAGGGGTCCAGAACCTCGAGGGTCAGAGATGCCAGAGGAGATGACATTTCCAGCAGCAGTGTTTTGAGCTCATCGGCTAAAAGAAGATTACCTCCTCCACCTGAAACACAGATCACTATTCAATAATGATAATACTTCCATTCTTCTCTCATGGTGCACGGTGGCTGTCCTGCTCCACCCAGAGGCTACTCCATCTCTGCTACTGTGTGGAGCTGTCCTGCTCCACCCAGAGGCTACTCCATCTCTGCTGCTGTGACCTGTCCTGCTCCACCCAGAGGCTACTCCACCTCTGCTACTGTGTGGAGCTGTCCTGCTCCACCCAGAGGCTACTCCATCTCTGCTGCTGTGTGGAGCTGTCCTGCTCCACCCAGAGGCTACTCCATCTCTGCTGCTGTGACCCGTCCTGCTCCACCCAGAGGCTACTCCATCTCTGCTGCTGTGACCCGTCCTGCTCCACCCAGAGGCTACTCCATCTCTGCTGCTGTGTGGAGCTGTCCTGCTCCACCCAGAGGCTACTCCATCTCTGCTGCTGTGTGGAGCTGTCCTGCTCCACCCAGAGGCTACTCCATCTCTGCTGCTGTGTGGAGCTGTCCTGCTCCACCCAGAGGCTACTCCATCTCTGCTGCTGTGACCTGTCCTGCTCCACCCAGAGGCTACTCCACCTCTGCTGCTGTGACCCGTCCTGCTCCACCCAGAGGCTACTCCACCTCTGCTGCTGTGACCTGTCCTGCTCCACCCAGAGGCTACTCCACCTCTGCTGCTGTGACCTGTCCTGCTCCACCCAGAGGCTACTCCACCTCTGCTGCTGTGACCCGTCCTGCTCCACCCAGAGGCTACTCCACCTCTGCTGCTGTGACCTGTCCTGCTCCACCCAGAGGCTACTCCACCTCTGCTGCTGTGTGGAGCTGTCCTGCTCCACCCAGAGGCTACTCCATCTCTCCTGCTGTGACCCGTCCTGCTCCACCCAGAGGCTACTCCATCTCTGCTGCTGTGACCCGTCCTGCTCCACCCAGAGGTTACTCCACCTCTGCTGCTGTGACCTGTCCTGCTCCACCCAGAGGCTACTCCACCTCTGCTGCTGTGACCTGTCCTGCTCCACCCAGAGGCTACTCCACCTCTGCTGCTGTGACCCGTCCTGCTCCACCCAGAGGCTACTCCACCTCTGCTGCTGTGACCCGTCCTGCTCCACCCAGAGGCTACTCCACCTCTGCTGCTGTGACCCGTCCTGCTCCACCCAGAGGCTACTCCATCTCTGCTGCTGTGACCTGAAGGGCTGTTGCTGATTATTACTATTGCAAGCTTTTTGTAATGATCAATGTTATTTCTTATTTTGCTACTGGACACCTGAATTTCTCCTACGGGGATCAATAAAGTATCTATCTATCTGTATGGGAGGCTTTCATGTGCCAGTGTATACGACGTCGAGAGAATGGAAGAAAAAAAACTGAACATTATAAATCACTTTGGGTGACCTTGTAAAAATGCGCTATATAAATAAAGATGACAATTTGTTACTCTTCGTTTTAACCATAGACTGTATATATTAATTGTTTTAACCAACCCCTTCACTCCGCCCACTACCCTGTGCTAATGTCTTCATTATAAATGAAAATATTGTTCAATAATGAAGCATTCTGCCGCTGTCCTTAATGCAATTCAACTTCTTAAAAGAGTTCTACCTTTAAGTTGTGGGTAATGCACTTCTAACTGCGCGCACAGCCAGGTGAGCAGGGGGCACGGAAGTTCATCACAAACACACCGCGCAAGACACGCTGCGCCCGGGTACCTGAGGAGGAAGGCCCGGTGTTACTTTAGTGACGTATGGGCAAATGTTCTTGGTATTATTAAGGTATGTTGAAATACCACAAGTTGCCGATTATGTAGGATAGGCTAGCTATGGCCAGATTACAAATAACAACGTGTGTGAAACATACCCCACAGACTTGAGAGCAGAGACCTCCTCCAGGCTCCTGTCACAGTGCATTACAGCAGAATGTGCCGTGTTCAGCCCACAGAACTCTGATCTCATGTGGATATATCGTTCAGCCTGGGTGTGTAGTCTTCCTATTTGGATTTGTGTTGCTCCACATTTCCCCCTGCAGGCTGGATCTGCTGTATGCTATAGCTTCATGTACCACAAGATGGCGATGTCACTCTTTACATAGATTGGTATTTTGTTTGTAAATAGTCACACACCAGATTGTTACAGATTAGCACCATGGATCTAGCACTTACAGATTTCATTTCTCAGCTGTCGTCGTGGGCACTGTGTGGACAGGAGCTGCAGTTTAATTCTCATTAGAACCATAATCATTCATGAGATTAAATACATTCAAATAATACATACTCTAGCAATACAGGAGCGAGGACAATTGATTAGATATTATTATTGATGAGATTAATATTCTCCTTTTCAAGAGTGTCCTGGACAAGAGGCAACACATTCAACATACATTTACAACATTAAGAAATAAAAGCTAAAAGATAGACATGACACATGAAAGCGTACACATCCAATTGAACAAATAAAACAAAACAAAAAAAAGAAATATTGCATATAAAACAAGTACATTGTGCTGACTGTTCATCTAAAGCATTCAGCCGTCTCTTAAATGTGTACGGGAAAGTCAGTTCCTTGAATCCAAGTTTTGTTTGCAGCAGACTCCATGCAAATGGTGCTGCACAATGGAAAGCCTTTTTTTCCAGTTCCGCCCTAACTCTGGTAACGGACAGCATCAGAGGCCCCAGGGTATGGGCTCCCGCACTCCTGGGTACTAGGTAGACAGCCAGATACTGAGGCAGCAGACCTAACATGGAAATGTGCCAATGCTTAGGTTTGCGCAACGATAAAAAGATCCAACTCTCTAATAGAGCACACAATGATGAGTCAAAGATTTTAGGTTGATCATAAGAACAATAAGAGCTCTGTGGTAAACCATGTCCAATGTATGTAACAGACACAAGCGTCCTCCTTGCTTGAAAACATAAGCAAGATTTGATCCTGAAAAATAACCCCAATTTATTTTTTTGTTTTCTTGCCAACTGCTGTATATGTGGTGCAAAAGCAAGGCACTCATCAGTTAAAAAGCCCAGATATGTGTAAATTGAAACTATAGCCAAGCCTTGGTGATGTGAGGTAGACTTATTTGGCTTTTGCTTTTTGAGAACAACATGATTTAGTTTTTTCTTTGCATTCAGAACAGGTTTGAAATAATAAATAAATAAATCCACTATTTTATAATAATAAAATAGTGGATTTTAATAAATTAAAATCCACTTTCACTTGGTCAAGGGCATCAGAAGGTGTATTAAAGGACAGTGTCATCTGCATAAAAATGTCATTTAGCATTTGACACAAATTTGTTAGCACTGTTGATAATAACATAAGTGGTCCTAATATGTATCCCTGATAAATTACAATTATGACATTCTATCTCTTTTTTGAGTAATTTTGTACTGTACATTATAAACAATTTGCTTCTGGCTGAAGCCTAGTTAAATTTGTCAGTCAATGATAGTCAACCAACCTGTTTATATTAATCAGCTGCTTTAGATCAATACTGTGGCATAACAAAATAAGAAATTACGATCTATCTGTCAGCTGTATCAGTAGCTCTTATTGTGAACTTGGCAAGGCTTCTGGCACTCGGCTATATCTTTCATCTGATGGCCATGGTGTGTGCAAATAATTCAGGACTGGAATAACATAATGTCACATCCTATCACAAATCTATCAGTTTGAATCTCCTGTGCCCTTGAATCTGTGCTGAGAGAAAGAGGCAGTCTGGAAAGCAGGGCAGCCGCTGTAGTATCAAGGCCTATGCCACGTTTGCCTTTTATCTTCTGGCCATATGTACAATAACTGCCTTCCTCTAACAATGAGGTAGCATGCGTCAGGATGCCTCTTCTTTTATTCCCTTGACACTAGGCCCGCTTCATCTGCCTTCGGGGATTTGACCTATGATCTTTGCCAAGCCATAAACAAAGCTCCCAGACCCCCCTCTGGAGCAGTCTGATGTGCACTTGTTGAATGCTTGTTTGAAGTGAGCGTCCGTCTAAAATGCCCTCTTGCAATGTAGCCAAAAATGCACACAAGAATTGAATACAATACAATGTTTGAAAATTGTCCACAATGCACTGGGGGGAGGGTGCTGCTTGTATCAAAAATGCTTTTGACTTGTAAGAGATTTTCCTTATATGTATATAATTAATTTATTACAAAAATATGTTATTATATTACTATTGCAATAAATATACTACTATTTTCAAGGCAAAAATTATGTCAGTATAGAACAGAATGTTTTGGTCCCCTCACTCAAACCCAGAGTTGCTGCACTCTTTATCTAATGGATGTACTTGTCCAAGAAATACAGGCGGCTGATAATGCCTTTGTTTGTTGTTTTTCTATCAGTAAACATGGAGGGAAAGTTATAACCATGGCATTATGAAAAGATTATTGTTTTCACATTAACTAAAAACATTTTGAGAACCAGAATGGGAATCTGATCCTCAAAATGTAGCATGTTTTATTCTTTTCATGCAGATCCTTATCACGTAAAAGGTTGCATCCAGCAACATTTACCTTTACCAATCTTAACCATTTTAATGCAACTTGAGACAAATTCACCTCCAGTATGGTAAGTAATACGAGAAAGCAAGGGCAAGGCAGAATGTAGCATATAGTTTTCGAAATTGGTTGCAGCCTGCAGCCCATTCAGGTGACAGGTGTCTATTGTCGCCAGTGGGATGGTGCAGTTGCTCAGGTGACAGCAGCGTGTCATGAGCTTCTGACAGACGCACGAGAAGAGGGGGGGGTGTTTGTGGGACAGGCGTCTGCTTCATTCACGTCTCAACTCGAGTGCGCGGCAGGTGGCACGTAAATGCGCACGCCAGGGGTACGCGACTGTTCCCGTGCGTTTGTGCGCTTTTCACTATGTAAGTGTGAGCTGGTTCTACTTAGAAATGGATATGCTGCAAGAACGAAGTTTCAAATCCAAGCAAGTGGATTTAGAGGAAGAGGAGGACTTCTACTATGATTATGGGGCGGAGGAAATTACAGATTACCAGGACCCCAGTGAACTTGTGGCCGCTCTCAAACAAAAGGAGGAAGAAGTTATTTTGGCAGCCCAGCTTGGAAACGCACTGCTCCTGGAAAACCAACAGTTGAAACAGCAGAGCCATACACTTCATGAGGATTACGCTGAGAAATTTGAGGTAAAATCTGGAATTTTCCGTGAATGATTGACGGAGGTTTACCCACATGCTAATTAACTGTCCTGGACACAGTGTTTTTGTTGTTTGTTTTTGGTGGCCAAAGATTAGGATAATATGAAAATGTCTTGTAATCCAACATGAACTGCTTCATTTAGGTTTCAAATATAATGAATAACGTATAATTGAAAATGTGTGCAATAACTTTTACAACCTAAATTATTCCGACAGAGCTTGCCTCACCATTGCCTATAAGTTCAATCTATATAGCTATTTTTAGTGTGCAAAAGAGCTTCAACAGGTAGAAGTAACTTTCTGCAGTTAGGGACTATTTGTTTTCACTGCTCTAAGGTCTCACACAGTTTTTTGTCTAATGAAAGCTAGGATACCTAACAACATGTAGCCCTGTAAATAATACATTTAGTTTGTCCAGCAGAAAGACTCTTGTAAAAGTAACATTGACTGACCGAGAGTGGTCCTCTCTTGTTCACTTTTCTATCTGAAAAAGCTGATTTAAAGATTTGATAGAGGCCATTCAGAGAAATACGGATATGGGGGCTAGGAACTTGTTTGGATTTTATTTAACAGATAATGGTTTTATGCTTTGAAAGTGGGCAATTCCAGCTTTAATTGCATTTCTGAAAGTAAATCTATAATCTACTCCTGCCTTCATTTTGCCCAGACCAAAATGTTATTACCCTCAAAAATGGAAGAAGAAAACAAACAAACAAAGCCAGAAGATAAATCTATTAAGAAAGAGTTGAAATACTGTAATACAAATACATTAATTGTACAGGAGCTGGAGCAGGACAAGCATGAGCTGCGGATAAAACTGGAGGGGTGCCGGTCGCAGCTGGAGAGCCAAGTGAGTGACTTAGAGAGGGATGTCCGGGAGCTGAGTGCCCAAGTGGAACACCTCACCATGGCCCTTACCGAGGCCGAACGCAACAAGAGCCGAGCTGAACTGGAGCATGGAGAGAACACGTTGTGCCTAAAGGACCAGCTCAACTCAGTAAGTACATTCTACCAGTGTAAATCATGCCACATGGGACACACCGGCTGGATTGTTCGAGGTAACCGAGACACTGTGTAACAAACACTAAAGCTGGAGGAATGAGAGACTGTCTGTCACCCAACCCGTGCAAAATCCTTATGTCCCGTCTCGTATATCAGCCTCCACAGATTGGCTATACTGAGAAACAAAGTGCCAGAATGGGCTAGAATTTTATAATATCAGTATAATACTACTCAAAAGAACTCAAAGATGCTTTACAAAGGAAGAAGACATTCACTTTCATTCACACAAACTCACAAAATCTATTTGTGCAAAACAATTAACAACAAAGCCACCCTGTGTATCTTAGACAGCACAATACTCGGATCATGCAGACGTTATCCCAATAGATGATTGGGTTGACATTTTTCTTAGAAGATAATAAATCATTGGAAACATTTTAGCGACCTCAAGTTACTTTTTAGCGTTGCTTTGAAATGTATGACATAACACATAAACAAACTAGCAACTTTATCATTGTAAAGTGATGTTTATGACCACTGTTCTACTCTGAGAACAGACACATGTTTTACTATCTGTTGTCACACCAGCTGCTGCTGACTCACCAACCTTAGATATGCTGAGTGCACCTTTATGTTTTGTTTTCTAAGGTGCTGACTGCTCACACAGTAACTTTTCTAGTGGGGTGGTCGTGCACTTGCCTGTGTCTGTGCCGAGATGATTGTCCCATATTTCTAATTTATCCTTCTGTAACTTGGCATGATGGTGTACTTGTGTTTCTACAGAGATGAATAAGTTAATTATTGTAGACACAGTGATCCACGGAATGAGCCATTCTAACACAATATTAGCAATGGACCAGCGCAGCATATTGGAAAAGACACTCCCTACCACTCAGGAAAGAAACAATTTAGATAAAATGCAAGGCAGGAAATGGGGTAGGGGGATGTTTGACTTTAATTCCATAGTTGTGGTTTGAAAGATTGATAATGAAAGAAGTTGTTCCTTGAGTTAATTAATCTCTAATAATAATAATAATAATGATGAATTTGATCATTATTATTATTATTAACTACTAAATCTGTAACCATAGCTTACCTGGGGTTGACTGACAGGAGCTGACAGGCATTTGAGCCATCTAACCCTCAAATCACCACCAATAATATTCATACACCAGACTCAAATCAAATTCTTGTCAATGTGGGTGAACTGCCTTGCCAGGCCCACCTGTGGCACCTAGCGGTCTCCCATCACAGCACTATCCAGCCCCTGTCCTGCTTAGTTTCTGATAGTTGACAGAATCAAGCTTTCACATGTAGATATGGCTAATTTCAAATGGTGAATGTATTGTAAGTGATATGGAGGAAGCCATCTGAAGATATTAATGTGTTAAGTTCTTTTAAAATATTGGGAACATGTTTTTTTCCTTTTTGCTTTACATTTGTTCCTATATCATTTATATTGACATTAAAATCTTAATTCCAACTGACGGAATACATTAAACCCCTCCTGTTATTCTTCAAATGAGCCAATGAGACGGATTCAATCCCCAATGACCTCTGGCCCCTGACAGCATCACACCGTTAAGAAAAATCCACACAATAATATACATTAGGAATTAGTGATATAGATCTCCTCTTTTCTTTGATGTTGTACCACAAAATAAATCTTCTAATCCCTGGAGTGAGCCAACGTCCCTTTTGCTTGTTCCCTGAGGGCTAAGGCTGTGGCTGGGGTTGTCAGCTGTTCCTTTATGGTTAGGTGGGCGGGTAAGGGGGGGGGGGGGGGGGGAGGGGGATGTGGGGGGGGGGGGGGGGGGGTGGGGGGGGGGGGGGGGGTGTAATGTATCCAGCTTTGTCCACTGTCCTTCCCCTGTTTGTACCCCCATTGTTATAGAACAGCCTGGTGTTGTCAAGTCTAAAACATTAATTGCCAAGCTCATGTCTGCACGTTTTGTATTTGTCCCATTCACCACTCGCTTATATTTGGATCACTTCCATATGGGCAGCCTTCTTTCCTTCCAATCCCCCCCCCCCTTCTCCTCTCTTCTCATCCTCTTCAAACACATGCGCTACTTTGTGACATGATGATAATGACTGTGAGATGCCATGTGCTCCCATCTGCCATTGGGCTGCTGATCCTGTCTAATAGATCACATCAAGTGCCCTCTGGACTGCTGAGTAAGGTTAGGTTCAGAGGGGTTTGAAGCTAAACGGCTTTTTGTGCATTGGGTCAGTACAAAAACACAACCACAACTGATCCCACCTCTCCCAGTGTATACATTTCAACACCAAATCTTTCCTTTGGGCACTACTTTTCTCCCATCTGTCTTTTGTAAGGAGGCTTTGCAACTAATCATATGGTATATTATCATTATTATTATACCTCCAGGAAGACTGACTTCTAATTAGAATGTTGTATACTAATGATTTTCAGTAGGTGTTTGCATACCATGTCTTTGTGCAAATATTAAGCCTGGATCTGAGGGGAATTCAGAGAAGGACCAAGCCCGGACCAGACCTCCCCCAGCCAGATAAGAGTTGTTTGGAGAAGGGCTTCTTCCTTATAAGGAAGAAGCTATAGGTTGGAATGTGTGAATCCCTTTTTCGGCAGCCCCCAAGGACGAGGAGAGCAAACAGGAAGACCAGCCTCGGACCAGACCAGACGAGGGCCAGAGAGGGACATGGATTAGCTTTTAAGAGCTCTCTTTTGTTGAATATTCTGTATCTGATTGTAAAGATAATTAAATGCAGATGTTAAACTTGGAGAATCTTTTTGTCTGATTTCTGTATCAAATTGTGGACACGTCAGTCAAAGGGAATTATTGGCTTCATTTGGTGACCCGAGACGTGATTTGATACAGAAAGAAGACGCAAGATGAGCTCAGATATAGACTGGGTCCGTCGGCCGGGAGAATTCTCTCTTCTCTTCTCTCTTCTCTTCGAAAGAGGTAAGCGGATCGTTACTTTTGAAAATCTGCACATTGTTTTAAATGGAAGAGAGAGAGAATTCGGCTCGGCGGACTGCAGCGTGGCCAGACGACCGCCGTGACGGGCGATTCTATCGGACGCGATAGAACAATAGTCAGGTTTAGACGTTTTTGGCCTTGGGGGAAGCATGGGTCCCTCCAAAAAAAAACAGAACATAGATGATGAATCAGAGCCACAGAGTTTATAAGTGCAGAAGAGGCACACCGTTTAGAGTGCAAAAGAAGCACACCGTTTTAAAGTGCAAAAGAGGCACAAGTGTTTAGAGAAATAGGATTAGAAAATAGGGACAGTTAGGGTCAGAAGTTATAGGATAATGAAACCTCCATATCCCCCGGGGGGGGGCGGGAAAAAGGGTACAATTAATTTAAACAGAAGAAAAGCCAAGTATTTAAAATGTGGATTCTGATAATAATGATCTGATTAATGAGAAAAGAGAGAGCCACTTGGCTGTAGTATACGAGTTTCATGTGAAGAAATGATCAGTTATGGAAGTTTTTCTCTTATTCTGATGTAATGTTTAATAGTTACAGAGAATCAAAAAAAAAAAAAAAAAAAAAAAAAAGAGATTCTGCTGGGACTATTAGTCATGTAAGCAAATAGTAATGTTTTCCATTACTGACGTATTTAAGGATAAAATGTAAAGTGTCGTTTGACGTGAGAAAAACTTTTACCACTGATTAAAACCTTGTCACGAGAAAAACGAGGAAAGTATTTCAGACTCCATGTTTCCTTTGTTCGGGAGGCCCCTCCCCTCCCTCGTTCTGTCTTCTCTCTCTCCCCTTCCTCGCTCTCTCTCTCTCTCTCTCTCTCTCTCTCTCTCTCTCTCTCTCTCTCTCCCTCTGTCTTTCTCTCTCTCGTGAAGAAAGAATTTTTTTTGTAGAAAATTACATTTATACACACGATAATGTTACTGACATGGAGTCATAGGATCACAGAACTTTGAGTTAGATTATAAAGAGGCATTATTTTATTTTTTATTTTTTATCTCCAAGGCGTCTGGACAAGTTTTTTCCCTACATTTTGGTGATATAAAAGTTAGAATGATCTTAGAGAGCATTATACTTTTGGAAAAATAGGGCTCAGGATAGCAGTTGAATGCAGAATTCGGTTTTCAGAATCTAATGTGTAAAATGTTAATATTAATTATTTCATAGGTTTATTTTGAATTGTAATTAATCATTGGTTTGGTATGGTAATTAACACACTTGTTTGTGCTTCTTGTTTGTCTGTTTTTTTCCGAGAAAACTTCTGTCTGTTTCATTTGGCCAAAATCGTCTCGGCCACAAACCACCATCAAGCGCCATCAACACGGACCATCAGCGTCTCCCCCTCTCCCTGCGGGTCGCAGGGGGCAGCATCGGCCGCAGCAGCTAACAGGAACTCTCGAAGAAGACTCCTCCTGCCTGTGAGGAGGCAAAGAAAAGACCGCAGACTTTTTCACAAACTGAGTGTTGTCCCATCTGCGGAACAGAAGGTGGCGGTAATACGGAAAAATAGGCCGCCAACCGCCGGAAAACCAAACAAGAAGAAGAAGGACACGACACATTTGGGTGCGTCAGATATGAAAGAAGAAGAAAGACATTATGAGGAAAAGTTATCGGAAGAAGAAAAAAGTGATTGTTGAAAGAAGAAGAAAGACATTGTGAGAAAGAGTTATCGGAAGAAGAAAGAAAGTGATTGTTGAAAGAAGAAGAAAAAAGGCATTGAGGCAAGGACATTGGACACTTTGAGACAAAGACATTGGACACTTTGAGACAAAAGACACTGAAAGACGCCATAAGAAGAAGACGTGGCCGGGCTAAATGAGACAGACAGAAGGTAAATATATACGGACAAACAAGCGCACAGAGACATGTGGAATTTAAGTCATATTTACACATTTAGGTCATTCGTTCATAACACTACATTTAGCTGCATGAAAGAATACAGGACAATCGTTAAAATTAATTAGACTCTTGCTTTAGCATGAGACACAAGGAGATTAGAACAGCAGTATATTTAAAGTAGAGGAGCTCTATTATTGAAACTAGTATTATTATTTAAAGTTATAGACGCGGAGAAGTTTAGAATTATTGATTTTGACTGCATGATCTTGGTAATACGGATATTTAAGGCAATTTTTCAACCTCTGAACCGTGGCTCGTTTCTCATTTAAGAACAATCACATGCACAGTTGAAACTGGTGCTAGAAAGAGAACTGCAGCTTTTAATGGACGTTGCATTTAGTACAAAATGGTTTGTTCAGACAATTAAAGTTTGAAAAATGATTTAAAGCATTTCTGAATTTTGGCTAAAGGTGATATTGGATCATTTCTGATAACACATAGACGCAACACTGTTCATTGGTTGAAAACAAGGATGTAGAGACATTTTAGGAAATCTTTTATGACATGTTTCTTTTCCAAATAGCTAAATTAGAAACAATTAGGACAATTATGTCTTTGATACAACTGTTGGCAGTTTATCTGAGACATGATTGGTACAAGTACACACACATAAAACGATGGTCTTTTCTCCACATGAACGTGAAACAAAGGTGAAGTATTAAAGTTTGAGACTAATTTACATTTTTAATGAATCCGACCTGGCTTTACTGAAAAAGAAAAAAGAAGGAAATAACATTTTAAAGTAACAAGAGCTCATTAAAGATATAGGGGACACAATCTGTGATAAGCCCGAGTACAGACCACGTGGTTTAAACACTAAAAGTTTGAAATGGATCCTTTTAAGAAAAAATCTCTCAAAGCTCTGCATGTTCTGCAGGCTCTGAAAGTTGCAACAATAGAAATAGCTCATGAGACAATTGTAATTGGACATGGAAAAATATAACAAAGTTAAAATTACAAGCCTTCTGTGTTATATGTTTGTGTGTGCTATATGTTTGTGTGTGTTATATGTTTGTGTATGTTATATGTTTGTGCGTCATGTCAAGTACACTACGTTGACCTTAACAAACTCTGGACCAATACTAACTGGGGAGTCGGCCTGTGTGAGTGATGTGAGTGTGATGTGAAATGAGGAGTGGACGAGGAGTGCTGAACGGATCATGGAATAACAAATGTCTTTCTGTAATGTGATCATGGAATAATTATTTTTTGTCAACAGCATACGGTGTAAGTACTAGAGATTCAAAGATAACAAGCTTTATTGAACAGGTGTAAAAGTGAGAGTACTCTGGGATGAGTACTCTGAGAAAGTACTCTGAGATGAAATACCTTGCTGAAGGTACTGGGAGTCCCTCCCTCTGCTGTTTGTCCTGACAGTGATTCGGTCCAACCGCAGTGAGCGGTCATTGGGCGGAGGACAACTTTGGTTTGTAACTCACATTTAGGGGAGTATAAAATTAGAAACATACATATTGTTAAGTCTGTATTTGGCTACAGCCTCTGCCCTGATGTCACACACCGTCTGTCAATGCAGTTATGTTTTGCCCAATTGGAAAACATTGACAGGCCGCTAAAAGCCAGGGAAGTTGGCATTTTTGTGTTCTAATATTTCTTTTTCAGATGAGAGATAAACTACCCCTGCTTCAGGGATGACAGTAGTATGGATCATGAGGAAATGAGCCTCTACTTTGGCACCAAAGCCCACAATATGAATTGAGGACGATCCGGGAGGAACAACTGGAGAATGATGGGAACAGTAATCTACACACACACACAGATGCATGTTTTACACTTGGCCCATGACCAAGAGAGGGGAGTATTGTAATGTTATTGTCATAGGTGGTCATGGTCCTTAACCTTCTAAATCATTAGAAAGAAGTGTAAAACATATATTTACAAGAACAAATAAATAATAGAAAGGGCAGCCTAAAAAAGCAAAATGGGAAAATTATTAAGTAATTTTCGGAGTTGCCAAAATGGAATAAAATTCTATATTTGTCCCATAGGGGGTCATTCTAAATTTAGTGTTGTGCAAATTCAAAAGGAGAAATAATAGCGCTTATAACATCAAACAGATCTACTCTTTAAGATAATAGATCATATAATAATAATAATAGAATAGAATGAAATAGTCTGGAGCTATAATGTCATTGGATTCAAGGAGCTATAGGTTGAAAGGTCGCTAAGAAGAGGTGTCAGAATAAACAATAGTAATAATAGTTAGAGTAGTGAATAATCATCCATCCATCCATCCATTTTCTTCCCCTTAATCCATCTCTGGGTCGGGGGGGGGGCAGTCAGAGCTGCACCCAGTACACAGAGCACCAGCCCCTCACTGATCCTCCTGCAGGTGGTGAGTCCACAGGAGTGAATAATCAAAATAGTTCTATTGTGGAAATAAGTATCAATAAGGTCAAATTGTTCTAATAACTAAAGTAAAAAGGAATCAAATGGAGTCAGATTTTAGATGTTTCTGTTTTCCACATCTGTAGGAACTAGTGCAGATGTGTTTATAGAGAGTAGTATTAAAATGCAGACATAGAACGACAGGCTTTAACACAATTTTAAATCTAAAAATAGCTCAAATATAACATTGCTCTTGATGCAGCCTCTGAGCTGCTCCATTGGAGAACAGGTTAAATGTTATTGTTTATTACAAACAGCAGATGTATTTACACATATTAAGTTTGGGACAACTCTTTAAACAGTTATAAGCAGCGGACAGAAGCCATGAATGTGCTTTTGTTTATTAAATAATTAAATGCATAGCCTTATAATCGTAGAGAACGTTTTAAAATAGTTAAAATCCCTTTCAGGCAACTTGATTTAGATGTATGTCTTTAATATTGGAGAACGACTGTGTTGTTTTTGGAATTGTCTGAAATACAATACATAGAATAGTGATTCGCAGAACAAGAACCAGCCAATGAAAAATCGTCCATTGCCAATGCAATTGTTACAATTAGAACCACAACTGTGACCAAATGCAATAAAATGTTAAGGGTTCAGTCTGGCAGACAGAAAGGTTGATTTTTAGTCTGGGAGACTGAGCAACAGTTAAAATGTTTTAAAATGATAAAGTATGAGTATTGTAGCGTTTTAATAATAGTAAAAAAAGTAGAATTGTCCTTCCTTTGTTGTTCATAAACACATTTCCACATAAGAGTTAAAATAGTACCATACAATGTTATCTCTGATAGAGCAGATAATATTAGAATCAGAATAATGTTAGAGATATTAAAAGTGACAGAAGTTACAAACAAGGAATATGCCTTTGCTCAAGCTGCAACCGAGCTTTAGAGTCACAATAGAGTAAAAATAGGAATAGATAAATGCATCAACCATAGATGCTTTCAAAATGGAGATTATTTTTAGCCAAGGCTAATATCAAACGGTAAAAGGACCATTTCCTTCATATTATGTCTAAAAGTATTTACTTCAAAGGTAGATAAAGTTCATTACAGTTTATGCACAGTTTTATTAGATACTGTCAAATTCACTTGTTTCAAACATAGGTGAATGTTGACAATGCAAAAAGCTAATGAGATAGATTAATGAGATCGATTAGAACCAACACAGATTCAAAAACATTTAAAAGCATTTTAATGTATTTGGGTATAGCACAAAAGTAGATCTTTAGGTATTTTTGAGAATTTTAAGAGCTGTCAATTTGTCAGCAACAGATTAGAGAATCAAAATACCGTTGTATAGGGACTGACCCCAGAGAAACCTGCTAAAATAGATTAGCTCCTGTATGGATAATACCAATTTGATTAACGATGTACATTTATCCCAAACGGTCTGAGAGGAGGAAGTGACAGCACTTCCTGGTTCAACAAAATGTGTTTGGAAAAATGAGCAAAGCCCCACAAAATGGCCCAGCCACTGATAATGAAAGCAAACCACAGTATAGATAGATTTATTAGATAAAAACATATGTTTAAGAATAGGGCTCAATAAAAGCAAAATATGCAAACATATTTGTAAATAGATCAGAATAGTTTAAACTATAGTGAATAGTTTTAGTGCATACATTACAGACGAGGTTGATGAAGACACAGCAGTAGTCATCAAATAGTATTGAAGGAATGGTTAAAATGTGGTTTGTTGTGTGTGTATTCTTTCTGTATTAACTCTTCACAGATATCAAGCCTGAACTAAGCACAAGTATTGATGATAAACGACGATGTGGATTGTGACCTAATTTTTAATCAGGTCAAAAGAGGGAAACTGTTGTATAATTAGAATGTTGTATACTAATGATTTTCAGTAGGTGTTTGCATACCATGTCTTTGTGCAAATATTAAGCCTGGATCTAGGGGAATTCAGAGAAGGACCAAGCCCGGACCAGACCTCCCCCAGCCAGATAAGAGTTGTTTGGAGAAGGGCTTCTTCCTTATAAGGAAGAAGCTATAGGTTGGAATGTGTGAATCCCTTTTTCGGCAGCCCCCAAGGACGAGGAGAGCAAACAGGAAGACCAGCCTCGGACCAGACCAGACGAGGGCCAGAGAGGGACATGGATTAGCTTTTAAGAGCTCTCTTTTGTTGAATATTCTGTATCTGATTGTAAAGATAATTAAATGCAGATGTTAAACTTGGAGAATCTTTTTGTCTGATTTCTGTATCAAATTGTGGACACGTCAGTCAAAGGGAATTATTGGCTTCAGTCCCCAGGCATAGCACGAAGCGGTTGTTGCTCCTGACGGATTGCCCTTGAGGGATTGAAGAATGGGTCAAATGTAGGGGACAAATTGCCTTACAGGGGCAAAAAGGTCTGCCTTTCCAAATAAGGTTTACCTAAACAACAGTAGTTTACCATTCAAGAGTCTACCGAAAAAAATATATGTAACGTAATGAGGCTGCTATTCTACTTCAAGGAAGTTACAATAAAACTAATTTTCAATAGATGTATGACTTCTTTAGGGACACATAAAACTCTGTTTCTGAGCCAAGGGAAAATTCAACCACAACGGTTTTCTTCTCTTCTGATGGGTAAAACTGTCAATCTCAAGAAACAGCCAAAGTCCCTCCTCGAAGCAGGGTTCCTGGATCTACAACAGGCTGTCGTAATGGTGAATGGTGAAAAGCGATATTACCACAAAGCCGAACAGCAGCTTCTATGTTTCTCATGAACTGCACTGACAGTGACTTGTGTCTGCCAAAGCCAATCAGGAGAACGCACTCACCTTTGCTGGGGGAACAGTGTGGGGGAGACTTTGCCCAACAGCTGGCAAAACAGAGGAAGTTCCCCTTTTTCAGCTTTCAGGCTATTGTCAAAATGAGATGCTGACAACCTTCACAATCAGTAATAGTAAAAGGCTCCAATTTACAAGGTCTTGCATGAAATACCCCACAATCCACTGCAGTCACGCTACTCATACCCCCGCTGCTGTTCTTTATTACTAAAGTGTGTGTCCAAAAAGTGTGTAGGAATGTGTAGCAACTTTGTGGAGTGGTTATCATGATTATATATTATATCATGATTTATGCTTCAGATGAGTACGAAAAAGTGCTACATCAGCGGTGAACAGGTGTCTGCTGGTCGACTGTAATTGTTGTTTTTTCTTGTTCAAATATGAAAGACAGAAATGACTTATGAACTTGCCATCATCAGATAGAATTGACTTTTATGAAGGTTGATTTGTGTTTTTATTATGAGTATTTTATTTTACATTTACAACTTTTGAAACTGTATTCAGTTAATATGATTAACATTTTCAAGTTGCTGTTCATTGGATCCACCTTCACAAACTTTCTTCACAAGACAATATAAGATATGAAACCAATCCAATTTGTACTCATATTGTCAAATGAACTCCAGCAGATTAATAGTTTTTCTCTTTTCTCAGCATTTTCTGTACAGTACAAGATTCTCCTGCCGGACGATTCTTTTTTATAGTTTGTCCTGGACCGGTTTGTGCGTTTGTGATTTGTTTGTGTGTTAATTGAAAAATTAATACAACTAAATGCGGATTGTCATTAAAGCAACTAATACAGTATAGATATACAGTGTAATAGCTTCAATTATTACAGTATGAGTCACTTGCAGCATTGATAATCTGCTTTATAAGGCTACTATTTAACCCATGTATCTAATTATACTTAAATAAGATTAAAACAAATCATTGGCAGAACAGTCTACAGCTACACGCCTTCTGCACCTTTGCTCCAGCTCAATCCAAACAAACAGTAACTGAAATAGTTTTGTTCAGAATGAAAACCCCAAAACAATATACAAACTCATGCCATACACAGGTTATAAATTCCTAAAAAATACTGTCAGAATGAAAAACAAATATATATATACATTTTTTTAACTTTCGACTAAGTAAACTACTATATAGCTATTACTATTAAAATTCAGACCAAAATGAGTTTAACACCCCTGCTTTAACCTGCAGATTGCCCTTTCAAGTAAGTCTCTTTCTAGATATGTCTTAAGAATCAATATGTTATTATTTTGCTAATTGAATAATTCTTTGTCCCATAAGATTTGAATGAGAGGTCAAATGCGTACACAGGCTGGGACAACATTTTCCTTGTAGCGTGCAGCAAAGCCTGAGCCAAAATCAACTTCCACCAGACGCTGATATTGAGTAATTTTTAAAAAAGGGCAGCTGCTCTTAATGTCAGAGGTGGAGTTCCATTTGCCGACCCTGCTTATCAGGATTACAAGACCATTGCTTGTTTCCTCAACTCCGCAAACACATAGAGGTAGACTTTGATTTTATCAGTGGTGCTTTCGGAAATTAAATGGTGGTTTAACGCTGCTATAGTTTCAATGCAGTGAGTGAATTACAGCAAAGACAAATATTTGTGATACCGTTTCAGAGAAAGGCGCCGTGGCAACTTTCAACAGGGAGGTTTCCAGATATTGTAGGGGAACTGGCATTACAATAACATTCATCAGCGTTTTGGCACCATTGTTTGCCAGGTGATGATGGGGATGTGGACTGTGCCAATCACCAGAGCTTCGTCCAGCAGTGGAATCAGAGGAACCCACCCAAGCAGGATGCCCCTGACGGCAGCCAAGCATGTGTAAACCAACAGACCACAAACAGGGCATTTCACTCTTTAAAATTAAGCTGGTTTTGGAGAATTTCTACCCTGTTCTAAAAACAAAAGAAAAAACTTGCCATAAGAAGTAAAATATGCAATAAACTGTTTTTTCTGTCCTGGACCTGTGTGTGTGTGTGTGTGTGTATGTGTGTGTGTGTGTGTGTGTGTGTGTGTGTGTGTGTGTGTGTGTGTGTGTGTGTGTGTGTGTGTGTGTGTGTTTGTGTGTGTGTGTGTGTGTGTGTGTGTGTCTGTGTGTGTGTGTGTCTGTGAATGTGTGTGTGTGTGTGTGTGTTGGAAAATGATTAAATAATAGATTATAAAAACGAAAAATATGATAATAATCTCATATAGCAGCATTATATTAGTTACATACCAGGTACAAGTCCTCCATATCCTTGTCCACCACGTCCACCCGCTCCAGGCACCGAGCCTTGTCCTCCATAACCTGGAACTAAATATTACCTGAGTCATCGCCAAACCATCAGCTTTTTATTTGAACTTGAATTTATTGACTTCTTTTTGTAAACATAATTCAAGTCAAGAGCTTGCAATATTTAAATCTGGTCCAGATGAGCATGTAAAATATGCTTTTTTTATGAAAAGATAAAAATAAGAAATGCTGTGTCTCATTGTACTCACCAGCAGGTTTGGCCGGTTTATAGCCCGCCTGGACCCCTCCAGACCCTTGTAAAACAGAAACGGAGGACTGAGTAGCAGATAGTGATGTCATGGATATGGTTTTATTTATATTTCACAAGGACATCATAATAGCCTGTGACATGAGGCATTTCGATGAAACATTGACTTCATTATAATTTCAAATGTTGGATTTCATGGGAGCGTGTATTATACAAGTACAGCTGGAAAAAAACAGCCATAATTTTTGCTCAACAAGGCCAAATCAAATCACAGAACCAAAGAGCTGTTTAGTCTGACATTATTCTACGACAGAGTAGTTTTGTCAAAGAACTTAAAATTCACACGTATATTATTGAATTCAGACTTCAAATCTCATGAGACCAATCCTTTTCCACAAGTGAACATACTTTCATATTCTTGATTATATATGTACTTCCCCGTGTGTGAAACTTTGCTTCCATGTTGTGTTCTGGATTATATCCACTGAAACAGTTAGGACACATTTTGGATGAGTTTTTTTTTACCTGGAAAGAAGCCTGCTGATCCAGGCCCAGGTCCTGCACCAGGTGGTACGTACACACCTGCAACACACAACAGACATCATCCTTATTCCACAATAGTTTCTCACCAACAACTTTAGGTATTTTATGGGGGAAATTATTAATCACTTAAAACACATCAAAATAAAATGAAATAAATGCGTGGGAAATACCCAGAAATACAAAATACAACTGTGATACAGTATAGATTAAAAAAAATATTGTTTTAGCTGTAATTCAGACCCCCATCTGAATCCCCTTACCACTTTTTAACATGAACTTAGGCTGCACTCCAGAGAACCTCCTAAAACAGCCAGATACTGTGGTCTCCAGAGTACAAGGAACAACAACCAAAATATGAGTCCAACAAGGAGCTCTAATCATTCAATTCACAAAAAAGGAAAGGCAAAGGAATTGTTGATTGTATTATGTATGTATATGAATGTACAGCATGTATTTGTGTGCGTGTGTTTGTTTGTTTGTGTGCGTTTTCTTCATAAAATACAATAGCAAGTAACTTAAATTACTGCAATATTCCCATAATTTATAAGAATGTATAGATAATAATTGTTTTACAAGGTTAGGGTTAGGTAAGTTTTATAACGACTAAAACTTTACAAACTTTAAACAAAAGGAGGTTTATACACCTGATGACCTATATGACCTGCATGTCATAATAGTTTCCTATAATATTTTATTTTTCTGAAGAGATACTATAGAAAAATGCTGTTTAGTGTTGCGTGTGCATTTATGTCACAAAATGTGCACTCCCAGGGGTTTTCTGGCAAAACACTGTGTCCCCTGTCACTGGGATATTCTAAAGCAATTTGATTGAAGAAAAGTTAATTCTTTGAGTCAATGATACATTTATGACAATATTTTACATAGATTTGTTTCATTTGGCTGATTTCAGGCTGTGGAATTGCACAGTCAAAGTAGACGGCTCCATCATATCTACAGTGAAAAAGAGGATTTCCCGTCTTGGCATTGTGAGCCAGGGAAAAAGCCTGTATCAAGGTCCCATCAAGCTTCTATGTGCGATACTCACTAAGTGCATAAGTGCATTGGGTTCAGGGAATAAGCAAAGAACAGCATTGACCGATGGTAAAGAGACAAGATATTCTAATAATTTAAGTCATTATCATCCTAAGCGTAGCAAGGTTCTTCAGGACAGACAGAAAATGACCCTCATTAAAGGCCCACTTCATTCTTTGCAATCAACTAACATTTTGTATATGTTCTGAGGTTTAAAAGAATCACATAGAGATTTCCAAGGATTCTACTGCATCCAGATGCAAAATCGCTCTATTTATATTTCCCACAATGTTTTGATGCAATAAGTCAGAACAGAACATATCACTGTGATGTAAACTACGACATACATTTTTGTCACCATTTCAATAAGGTTTTTTTTTCCCCACATGTCCAAAACCGCTGTCCCAAAAGGAGGATTGGAAAGCCAGAGTCCTGCAAGCCAAAGCAGTGAAGCATACACTGTGGTCTGGCACTCTGGCATCTGTCCTTATCAGAGAGAGAAGAATCCCGCACACCGTCTTACGTGCAAATAAAAAATATTTATTTAAGGAGCTGCGACGTTTCGGCGTTATGCCTTCATCAAGCAAACATGAGAAGAGCACCAGGAAGTTCTCTTAAATAGGGTGGGGCAGGCACCTAAGGGTGCACAGTCAACCACACCCACAGAGCCGTGTACAAAAAACATATGAGCCACTAGGTGGAGACATTCAAAGATTACAATCAATACAATATCTA
This sequence comes from Knipowitschia caucasica, assembly GCA_964034765.1. Classification (NCBI taxonomy): domain Eukaryota; kingdom Metazoa; phylum Chordata; class Actinopteri; order Gobiiformes; family Gobiidae; genus Knipowitschia; species Knipowitschia caucasica. The sequence continues at coordinate 7,396,748 of OZ035832.1, forward strand.
TATATATATATATATACATTTGCTAAATACCTATTTATAGTAAATAGTAAATAGAAAAGTTAGAAAAAGCAGAAGAGTTAGAAAAAAGAGTTAGAAAAAACTGGATCTGTCCTTATCAGACATGTGACAGCTGGCCTCCCATCACTAAGAACACCCACAAAGGCAAAGCAGGCAGTTTTCGCTCATGATGAAGATCCAAAAATGCAAATAATCACGTCATTGTGCTTTGATTTTAAGTAGACGATCTCCCTAAAGGTCTTTGCGTACATAGCAGGTTTAGAAAAGGAGACAGTCGAGTGTAACCATAACAATGACTAGTATTTTGTGTTTTTTTTTTTTTATAGAAACAAGGGACAAAGCTGTTTTATTGTCGTGTCTTGAATTCGTCAATTTTGATCCAAGTTTACATAGCGTATGTAGAAGCGAAGAACTGTAAGATTTATGCTCAAATCCTTCCAGTCTGCTTTGGCTGTAGATGAATCGGTGCAGCTGTGTGGACCAGAAAACGCCCTCCGCCTATAGACATTGTGTTTACTTATAAAAAGGATTTGATCATGAAATTGACGTCAAGTATTTGATCACTCAATCTGCGCTTGGGCAACGGTAGGATGAGAAAACAGAAACATCTCACAGCCTGGTGAGGAGGCCGCGGTGAATCATCCTCCTTCATGGACCTCTTTGTTCAACGTTTGGCACCGGAACATCACAGACCAAACATCTGACGGCACTATGCTACAGCCGCCGCAAGAATCCCACCAGACTCATTAATAATGTTCTTCTTGTGTATAGTTTCTGAATACAGACTATCTGGAATGACAAGTATTAGCGAGCAGGTGTGGGAATATCTCCTTACATACTTATTCTTTTTTTATTGTAAGTAAGTCATCTAAATAGCGCATTTTACAGAACAAGATCACACAAAGCCCTCCACTCTCTCCACACTCAGTAATTACAGAAGTGAAATTTCAAACACAAAACCCCTGCCCATCACCATCCACTCACTCATTACTTTCATTCCTATTGTACATGTTTTTAGTAGTAGGGGAAACCGGAGCACACGGAGGAAATCAGAGCACAGAGAGGAAACCGATGCAGACACAAGGAGAATATGCAAACTCCACACAGAAAGGCCCCGTCTGGAGGTGGAATCGAATCCAGGACTTTCTTGCAGTGAAGCCCAAAAAAGCAAAAACAACCGGCACCATCTCCCCATTGTCTCTGCAGCTGATGTAAAGTGTGGCTGTGGACAGAGCTCTCGTAAGACTTTCCCAGAGCGTGGGCCAAAGTCAGAACTAAAGTCTTTCACAAGCGAAGGCCAGCCACTGAGAGGGCTTGTAATCTGTTTCACAAACGAGTCCTGGATGAGGTCAGCTGACTCATGACCAACATCAGCACAGTGGTGGAAAGAGTGGCTTCTTTACATATCACTGAAGACCAAATACAATGGACCAAACTCTCTCTAAAGTACATGCAAGTTATTATTTGACAAATTAGTTAGTTGGTTGAATGATTCATTAAAGGGTAAGAAAGTAATGTGTTTGTTATAAATGGTGCCAAACTTCCATATCTCTCTATAGTGTGATGTCAACAGTTGTAGACCTCTGCTACTTCCTGCAAATGTCATTCTACGTCATGGTGCTACGTCCCTTAGGACTTCGCTAGTGGGATATCACGTGACCCCCAGGTCACAGACGCCAGAGAGATCAAAATAATTTGCTCCAATCACCAGCCACCTTCCTCTATAAATGCCCCTGCACAAGGCCGCACCCCCTCTTTCACTCTGGCGCCGTTTGAGATCTACATTCGTTACCTGAGAAAGAAAGATGTCTTCTGATGCACGTCCGAGTTCCCCTTCGCCATCCGGCGTCGGACGTCGTCGTTGCTCGACCTGTCGGGGCAAGCTCCAACGCAAGGACCAGCACTCCAGCTGCTTCATGTGCCTGGGTGCGGGCCATGCGGCGTTGAGCGCCACCTGCGCCTCGTGTGTCGCTCTCCCCAGGGAGGAGAGTGAACGCAGGCGCGCGTTCTTCGCCGCTACAGCGCCCCGTCCGGACTCCTCTAAGGACGAGGAGTCTGAGATTGACTGGGCCCCCCTCGACATTCCACCTGTGCCCGCGGAGTGGGGTGACTGCGAGGACGGAGAGGTGTCGGAGGTCGGCTCTCTCCTCACGCTGGACGAGGTGGTGTCCAACCCGGAGCCGGACCGCTTCCCGCTGGACCACATGCCTGGGCTCTACGCCAGGGCGGCGGCCATCATGGATGCCCCCCTGCCACCGCAACCGAACCAGAGGGTGGAGGACTTCACCTCTGGGTACGCAGCCCCTCGAGGGAGGAGGAGAGCCCAGCCCACGTTGTGCCCGCGTATGGACCCGATCGTCCATTACGCGACACGTGAGTGGCCAAAACCCCTAGCGGCCAAGAGGCCCGCTTTGGGGTATGGCATGTACTGCAACGTGCAGGACTGGTCCTGGACAGGCGGGGTCCCGGACATCGAGGACTCGGTTCGGGCGGCCCTGCACCCCTCCTCATCCGTGTGGCCCAGCACCAGACCTCTCCTTCCCTCCGAGCGGGATAGGATGTCTCTGGCTATGCATGACAGATGTTACGCCAATGCGGCTCAGGTCGTCGCGGTGGCGAACAACATGGCTTTCATCACCGGGGCCCTGGATAGGTCTCTCTCCTCTGACCAGGCACTCAGTGGAGACACCTTAGCCCAGGCGAGGACCACTTCAGCAGCGATCTTGCGCATGTGCCAAGCGCTAGCTGTCGATGGCGGCCGCTCTATGGCAGCAGCCCAGGTCGGGGCCAGACACCTCTGGCTGGGGGCGGTGAACCTCAGAGAGGCGGAGAAGAGGCAGCTACTGGACCTGCCCATCTCCCAGACGTCGCTCTTCGGTCCGGAGATGCAGACGCTGATGACGAGGCTGGACAGCGCGGCTAAGGACTCGGCTAGCCTAGCAAAACACCTAGCTACGAGACGCGAGGCCCGCCCACCAGCGCGGAGCCGAGACAGAGGCAGGGAGCGCTCGCCTGGCAAGCGCCCCGGACCATATCCACGCTCCGTGGTCCATCGTTCCCCAGCGGCGAGACCCCCGGGCCCAGACAGGCACACGGGAGGTTCGCGGGACCAACACACCCATCGACGGCCTCCCTACGGTAGAGGAGGTCGGGGTGGTAAAAACTCTTTCAATAAAGGCCGTCCGGCATTTCACCAGTACTCGCTGTCTGAGTCTCATTTGGGGGTATGTAACATGTCAAATGATTTGAATTCTGTTTGTGTTACTTCTCGAGCATATAACGTGGCTCCGCCAGGCCTGCAGCCCCCAGAGAAGGGCGTGCAGCGCGCTGTGCAGACCACGAGCTCCGATTCACGGGTTCATGTTTTGCCCTCCCGGAGAGAGGGCAGGCGGAGGGATCTGATAAGTGCTAATGTGTGTGCTCCGGGCGCTAGCGTGTTAGCATCTCTGAGCTACAAGGCTAACACGGGGTTTCCCAATCCAGGGGCTCTCCCCCCCCTCCATGAGGCAAGAGCCAAGGGGGGGCGCAGCAGCCGTGTCACGCGTGATGAGCAGAGCTACATTGCTAACACGGGGTTTCCTAATCCAGGGGCTCTTCCCCCCCTCCATGAGGCAAGAGCCAAGGGGGGGCGCAGCAGCCGTGTCACGCGTGATGAGCAGAGCTACAATGCTAACACGGGGTTTCCCGATGCAGGGGCTCGCCCCCCCCTCCATGAGGCAAGAGCCAGGGGGGGGCGCAGCAGCAGCCGGGTCACGTGTGGTGAGCAGTCCCGTACTTATGACGTCGGACCTGCAGAACACGTGACCGCCCTCGGCGCTCACGGTGTGACGCAGGGGCCCCCCCGGCCCTTTCAGCCACCCCCCCTCCCTGCTAGGAACACCAGGAGGGGGCGGGGCCATGACGTCTCGTGTTCCAGCTCCCGTTCCGCCCTCACAGATTTTTTCTACGACATCTGGAAGGAGCAGGGCTTACTGTCAGATGTTTGGCTGGAGAAAACTCTGCGCAGAGGTTACGCTCTGCAATTTTTCCGAAAGCACCACCATTCCGAGGCGTACGGGCAGTACGCTCTCAGGTACGGGGATCGACAGAGGCACTGGAAGCAGAGGTCTCCTCCCTGCTGAGTCGAGGCGCAGCAGTGGAGGTAGACCCGCAGGACGCCACCAGGGGGCTGTACTCCCCTTACTTTCTGGTGCCAAAGAAATCAGGCGGGGTGCGTCCCATTCTGGATCTGCGCGTGTTAAACGAGTGCATTTCCAAACGGCAGTTTCGGATGCTGTCCACAAGGCAGCTCCTCGAGTGTGTCAGGGAAGGAGACTGGATGACATCCATAGACCTGACAGACGCATACTTCCACGTACCCATAGTGCCAGAACACAGGAGATTTCTGCGCTTCGCAGTGGGAGAGAGGAATTACGAGTATTGCCGTCTCCCTTTCGGGTACGCTCTCGCGCCTCGCACTTTTTCCAAATGTGTGGAAGCGGCTCTGGAGCCGATCAGACGTGCCGGGGTAAGAATATTGACCTATATAGACGATTGGTTAATACTGGCCCCATCCAGGGAAGTGGCCGTGAGCCACACGCAATGGGTCTTGTCCCACATACAGCGTCTGGGCTTTGTGGTGAACAGGGAGAAGAGCAAGCTGCAGCCAGCCCAACGCATGATTTACCTCGGTCTGCAGCTAGACTCTGTGATATTCCGTGCTGCATTGTCCGTGGACAGACGGACGAATATTACCCGTCTGGCCCGGGAGGTTCTGGCGGGCCCCAGAGTTCCCGCTCGGCGCCTCAGGTCCCTGCTGGGGATGATGGCAGCGGCTCATGCTGTGGTGCGGCTAGGCCTGCTCCACATGAGAAATTTTCAGAGGTGGTTCTCGCGCCTCAGGCTTCACCCCTCCCGGGACGGGGGGAGGCTGATCTGGGTTCCCCAAGGGGCAGCATCGGACATCAGGTTCTGGCTCACTCCGGGTCTACTGCGGGACGGAGTGACTCTGGCCTGCGCTGTGTCTCACGCCGAGGTGTTCACGGACGCGTCGCTCGAAGGATGGGGCGGGGTCCTCGGCCAGAGCTCTGTAGGAGGCTGCTGGTCGGACTCAGCCCGTCACATCAACCTGCTGGAGATGGAGGCAGTGCACAGAGTACTGCTGCACTTTGCCCCTCAGCTGCAGGGGAGACACGTGATGGTGCGCTCAGACAACACCACAGTGGTCTCCTATCTGAACAGGCAGGGGGGCACCAGGTCCCCCGCTCTCCATCGCATGGCGACGGTGACGCTGCTGTGGGCGGCGCTTCACCTCCTGTCTCTCAGGGCGCGCCACGTCCCGGGGGTCCGGAACGTGGGAGCCGACAGGATGTCCAGGGGGGGCCCACTCCAGGACGAGTGGGGCCTGGCCCCACGGGTAGCCGCGGAGATCTGGCGGAGGTTCGGTCGTCCAGTAGTCGACCTTTTCGCCAGTGCAGAGAACGCACAGTGCCCGTCCTGGTTCGCCTTAAGGGCCGCGGACGAGCCGCCTTTAGGCGTGGACGCTCTGGCTCATTACCCATGGCCAGGCGGCCTGTTGTACGCTTTTCCACCGGTGCGTCTCCTGCCGGTCCTACTGCGGAGGATCGAACAGGAGAGGAGGTCGGTGATTCTGGTGGCTCCGGACAGCCCGCATGCCCGGTGGTTCCCCTTCCTGAGGGGCATGGCGGTGATGGAGCCCTGGGCCCTCCCGGACGAGCCGGGGGCTCTAGTCCAGGGGGCAGGAGCCCTGTTTTCACGTCCGATAATCGGCCGCAGGCTCTGGGTTTGGAGGTTGAGAGGCGGAGCCTCGTAGATCTGGGTCTTCCCCCTGCGGTGGTGGAGACAATTCAGGGAGCGAGGGCGCCGTCCACCGTGAGGGCCTACGCCACGAGGTGGAGGCTATTCAGTGCCTGGTGCGATTCCCGTTCCTGGGATCCCAGGTTTTGCCCGCTGGAGGGGGTCCTGGGATTCCTACAGGAGCTTTTCGACAAGGGGAGGGCTGTCGCTACCTTGGCGGTGTTTGCGGCAGCCATTACTTCAGGTCACGACGGGTTCGGGGGGTTCACAGCCCCGCTCTCACCCGTTGATTAAACGTTTTCTGCGGGGGGCGCGCAGGAGGAGGCCCCCGCTCCAGAGAACGCCTCCGGTTTGGGACCTCAGGGTGGTCCTTAGGGGGCTGTCGGGTTCGCCTTTTGAACCGGCGGCGGAGGCGAGTCCCGATTGTATCGCTTTTAAGACGGCCCTCTTGCTGGCGTTGGCGTCTGCAAAAAGGGCGGGCGATTTGTGTGCGCTCTCAGTCCATGCGTCGTGCCTGTCCTTTGGAGAGGACGACGGCATGGTGGAGTTGTGGCCCAATCCGGCTTTTCTCCCCAAGGTCATCACGTCGGCCTTTAGGTCGAGAGTGATCAGGATTAGGGCTTTCCACCCGCCGCCGCATGCCTCCCCCGAGGAGGAGCGGCAGCACCTTCTGTGTCCTATCAGAATGCTGAGGCATTACCTGGCCATGACGTCGTCATTCAGGTCGGGTGATCAGCTGTTTGTGTGTCTGGGCCCCAAGAACAGGGGCGCCCCGCTGTCGGCTCAGCGGTTGGCGCATTGGGTCGCCACGGCGGTGCGACGGGCGTATCAGGCGCAGGGCCTGGCCCCCCCGGTGGGTTTCAGGTCGCATTCCACGCGTGGGATGGCGGCCTCTACGGCCCTTCTCAGGGGGGCGTCGGTCGAGGACGTTTGCCGTGCGGCTTCTTGGGCGTCGTCCTCCTCTTTCGTCCGGTCTTATCTTTCGGATGTGTCGGACCGGTCGGTGGCCCATTCCGTGCTGAGTGCAGCGGATTGAGTTGGACCGTTGGGTCCCTCCCCTGAGGAGTGGGCCTTCGGTCTATTTTTCCGCCCTGGTGCAGGAGCTCTTGGGAGAGGCATCCTACAGGTGCGGTACATATATGTGTGTTTGATCGGTCTGGTAGTCTACATCAGGAGCTCTTGGGAGAGGCGTCCTGTGACTACGGTTGACCTACGATGGGTGTTACGTGGGGGCGTCCTTGGTAGGAGTGGCCCGGTAACACGCTTTGTTTCTTCTGCCCTGAGTCCTCTCACGGTGTGAGGGTCTTGCTCGGGCGGAGCTCCAATCACCCTTCGCTGGCCTGCTGGGAGTACATGTTCCTCACGTGGGGACGGCCTCCGCGTTGTGTCCCACTAGCGAAGTCCTAAGGGACGTAGCACCATGACGTAGAATTAATAGTTACCTAATGTAACTTAAGTTCTACGAATAGGTGCGTAGTCCCTTAGCTACGAGCCCATCAGGCCAGCCCGGCTTGGCAGAGTTCAAGAGGGGGTGCGGCCTTGTGCAGGGGCATTTATAGAGGAAGGTGGCTGGTGATTGGAGCAAATTATTTTGATCTCTCTGGCGTCTGTGACCTGGGGGTCACGTGATATCCCACTAGCGAAGTCCTAAGGGACTACGCACCTATTCGTAGAACTTAAGTTACATTAGGTAACTATTAATTCAACCCACTTTCTCCTTGCTGCATTGACATGTCCACCAACTCCCCCCCCCCCCCCCCCTCCCCCCCCGGTATGTAGACATGTACATGCTGTCAGTGCGTCGTAAAGAGACCTGAGATGGGACTCGTGTCGCCGCGTTACATGCTTCGGAGAGAATGGATTATGGGTAAAGAAATTCCGATGGCCACTTTCACTGCTCTCAACTGCTGCTGGTGTCTTCTGTGCAGCCAACTTGTCACGGGAGAGTGAAGGCCTTTGTCTTATCTGTTTAACAGGATATGCTTCCTCAAATTTTCCCACTCACACTGTACTGACACGAGTTGTCCGTGCATTTATTTGTCACTTTTAAATCCCGCTCATTCTAACTGGGGTAATTAAAGAGCGGCTAAGATTCCATACAGTACATGCAGGAGGTGAATATGGCCTCACATATGAAAGCGTTCACTTGAGAAGAATCTCCAATGATTCACTTGAGAAGGCCACCATAACATTTTCCCCTGTATATTTTTCTCCATTTAATAGAGCAAGGACTATCTCCTGCAGTTCGTTTCAAAGTCTTTTCCCGATAAGCCAGGATAACATGCCTTGTATTTCGCTTCCAGTCCATCCCGTTAGAGGAGCAATCATACATACAACATTAACCTTATAACCTTGAGTGTATGTTGTGTTATTTTAAAAATACTATAAATATTATTCATTATGATTATTATACTCTGTAATCATGGTATTGAACTTTTTTAACCCCAGTTTGTGTCTTGAAAAAAACAGTACAGTCAGTAATTTTGGGCAGATATATAAGCAATAAATGCAATATCTCTGTTCTTGGATGATATTGATTCTAATTCAATATTATCCGCTTCAATTCATTACCGCATACATTCTGGAATGTAAATAAAAAATAGACATACATGATTAAACTTGACAATTTCGGCACATAATAAGAACTCTCAAATGCTTTGGAATTTTACTTGAATGCCTAGATAGCTAGATCCTGAGGGTCAGAGTGATAAACGACCCTTTAAAAAGATCTGCATGTTGTGTCCGCCCATGTACCTTTCTCTCCAATAATGTCCGTTTGAATATATGTTTTTGTTTTTGCGTCTTCTGCTGTTGAATAACTGCAAAGGAGCTTGAAATAAATACTCGCCAGCCTTGCTGTTTATTCATCGAACTGAATTTCTCCATCTGTGAGAAAATAAATGATATTGATTATTGATTATTGATTGAGAACCAACTTGTGACCAATCATATTTTGTAAACTGCAATCTGGTAAGCTCCTGTATATAATATATTAAACAGCTTTTCATTTTATTTTTTAATTGTGCAAATTATTGCAGTTTGATCAGTAAGTCGTAGGAAACAATAGTGTCTCGTTAGTTTTAATCCCAGTCCCCAATTCAGTGCCAACACCCTTTGACCTGCAAGCTCCGATCGCTAATAAAAGTTTCAGAAGTAAGACAATGAAATATTAAAGATTCAAATGTTGACAAGAAGCACCTCAGTGCGTCGAGACCGTGATCAAACACATGGAGTGTGGCTTAATATGCCTGTGGTCTCTTCCTTTGTCAGCCTCAGGCTCATGGGTCTCGTCGCCTCCATTCCTACTCGGCTTCTGCTGGTGACATGTGGGAAAGTCCTTGAACCGAAAGCGACGAGCGACTTTGAGCGGACAAGTGATGGGGCCTAATATGGCGGACCTTACAGGCATGTAGTAACACTCACTATGAAGGAAGGGAGACGTCCAACCTTTGGACCCTCAACCCCCTGGCTATACGTCCTGAATGCCTGCGAATTGAGACGATCCCAAATTTTCAGATAAAAAAATTCTAACCAAGAATCCCAATCCAATTCAAATGTTTTTTGTTAGCCCGAGACTTAACAAAACCTTGAATTTGCCAACACAGAATCAAGATATGTAAAAAAAAAAAGATTACTAACACTTATATCCAATCGGTCATGAATAGTTACAACAAGAAATAGAAATGTAATTTAAAAATGTTTTATTGATGAAGCAGGCTGAAGTTTTGTGTAGACTGGGTTGATACTCTGGTGGGGTTTAAAACGGCGAACAAACTTGACATGGAAATCTGGAATAATGCCTTCTGGTAATGAGGAAGGATAGAAGAGGCGAGATTTTGTTGGATGAGGAGAAGAGAAAGAGGTGTTTCCTGCTCCAGACTATTAGTTACAATTCATAATATTATTACTCATATCTTATGTTTAACCTTGACCAAATTATAACAAAAAAAAAAAAAAATTAATCTGAAGCAAGCATTTATGCCATGTACATTTTATTGATTTTGTTGAAAAAGAATGAGACTGCATACAAGACAATACGGCATTTTTTAATTTACCGTGGCTGATGCATTGATTGCACCTTTCTTCAGTCCGTCAGATAATTTACAGAGTTACTTATTACACTCTGTGTATTGAGTAAAAGGAATAAAATGCAATATAAAGCACAGAAAATAAGTATCCTTATTTTAACTCTTAATAAAACAATGCTAATTTGTAAAAAACAAACAAAAAAAAAACAAAATCCACCTTAAATGTTTTTCTCTACTTGCGGTCACTCTGATTCCTTGCCAGCATCCCTCACTGCCACTCCATCTCCCTCTTTAACATTTACATAAAAATAACTTTGCATCGCTGTATTTAAGACTACTTGTTGGCTTGTGCCGCTGCCTGTAAAAGAACATAGGTGAGTCATGTGTAGGAGGGGATGGCAGAGGAGGAGGCAGAGATGCGGACTGTTCACCAATAGGGCAGCTATACCCTTTACTGAATTAGCTGAACTGACCCAGAGAGGAGCCGGTTTGAATTCACACAAACTTAAAGGGGTCATTCTGTTTGTCTCTATATTAACATATTTCTTCTTTCTGTCATGTGGAATTCAAGAAGAAGAAGATCAATAGTGCAACCATAACTGAGAACACTATAGCATTGGGTGGTACACAGCCGTGGCCTTCCTCGAGGGTCCCCTTTTGCACACTGCAAGATTGGATTTTGAAAATATGACGGAATAATCAATAGTTGATCAAGAACAGTTGTGGACATTGTGCTGTGTCCGTATTGTCCTTTGTAATCATAGTTCAACAAAATGAGAAGCCTTTTACCAACTAAGGTAATCAAAGTGAACGATTACTCAATCTTAGTTTCACAGATGTTCCATAAATGCTGTTAGAAAAATGTCCAATTTAAAAAGTAAAATTTATTTCCATTATGCATGCTAACTTACATCATTTTTTATTTTAATTGCTCTACAACAAGTTTATATTCAACTTTAAAAGTTTTAAAGTCATCTTTGTTATATTCTAGTACATTACCTAAAATTTGTATGTATTTCATTTCTTTCTATCTATCTATTGAATATAGACTTACATAAATGGAAACATATTTAACTGTAAATCCATCTATTCATGGAATCGAAACAAAGAGAGCGCATTACATAAGATGACTCAATCCTGTTGCTGTGCCAATCACATAATGAGGCCTACATAGTCATTTACAGTAAGAGGAGAGTGATAAAAATGGACAAACAATTGCTTGTCAGTTAACTGCCAGAGGCAAACACGTGATCCTTCATAGTAAAATAATACTATTGCCTAATGTCCAATAATACACCATTTAAATAAACATACTGTATCTGGCATATGTATTTTTAGTTCTACTCCTTTAAAAAAAAATATTATATTGCACATATGACCTGTGCAATAGATACGTACATGCGCTTGACCTGCAACAGTAAACACAACAATAAGTCCATGGCTGTGCACTCTTTCCTTTTTCTACATGCAAGAATTCTAATTGATTAGTTATATATATTTATTGTTTTTTTCTAGTGTGGTTCATTTTGAATATTTTTTTCCCAGGTATCACAGCTCACACAGAAAGAACAAACACTTGAAAAACGATTGGATAATGCGTGTCACAAAAATGGGGAACTACAAATCGCTTTAGCCAGTTTAAATACACGTTTATCTCTTCAAGAGCAACTGAACCAGCAGCAGAGCCAGCAGGTAATCATATTTTTTTTTAAATATTACTATATCAAAAGATATCAATATACAGTAACTAGTCACCAGCTCTCAGAATAATTCAGTTCTATCACCAGTTCCCACATGCATTTTGGCCTCATGTTACATCTTTATATCAGCTTTTTTAGACAGAAAACTGAAAAAGAGAGGACCACCCTTACTCAGCCAATCCAGTCTCAGCCAATAGTGACTCACAGGGCTCTGTCTTACAGGCAAAATGTTTTCCAAATAGATATTGACAGTGTGTTTTGCTCTGATGTGTTCACAACATGGTTTTACACGACTCTTATCGTTGGGACAAACCCAATGTATTGTTCAATTTATAAAATGAGGTTCCCCAGATTTGTGGTGTATTTCAACTGAGTAATGATTACCTGATTGGCTACTGGAAAACCCCAGCTGGATGGGGTTTCAGTGTGAGCATGGCATTCACTCGCAAATCTGGATTCCACTGTTCGCTTTAGTTTCACCTTCAGTGGAATCTTGCTTGTCAGGATTTGTTGTCCACTTTGTGGTCTGTAAGTCATATGCAGGCTTCAGTATCTGTTTGATGCTTAATATTTTATGATAGGAATATTATTTTCAATGCAGAAAAATGACCTGGATGGACATGATTCTTCTATGTATATGTGCAACAGACCCTATTAACCTGTGTACAAAGACACAAAGATAATTAAAGATGGAGTAACTTTTGGTTTCATGAATACATTTTGTAATTAAACACAGAGTCTTGAAACATTTTCTGAACAAATACTACAATAGGCAATGTTCACCTTTTATTACAAAACATTATATATTTTACATTCTGGGGAATGAGTGGGGGTGTACCCCTATTTTCACTTCCTGTAAAGGCCGAACATGGACTATACTCCTTTGTTATTGTTTGTATTTTTGCTAAGTTAGGTACTCACTCCAGCTTTAACATGCGCTTCTTATATCTGTAGTTGGCTGAGGCCTGGCAGGAGGTGGAGGCTGCTCGTGGTCACTCACATCAGTTGCAAGCTCAGCTGGAGGAGTTTCAAGAGGAGGTGTCTCTACAAGAAGCCCAGAGCCACGGAGACGCCTCTCTGCTGTCCGAGCTGGAGAGCTGCCTGGCCACAGCTCACCTGGGCGTGGATAGAAAACAGGTGTGCACTGCTCTAAATCTTTAGATAATAGGATCAGAAATGTTGGAATATTATTTAATTGCAACTTGTATGACAAATACTGGGATTGGATTTGCAATTTATGTTTAATAACTTCTTTATATCCAAATTGTGCACTCAGTCCATTTCTTATTTTGTGCTTTTGTGACTGATTATCTGATAAAACTGTAATAATAATACTTGTAGGAGATTGTCTTACGTAATATGCTTAATTATTCTTTTGTTGCCTTTAGAGGGCAATAAGAGAAGTGAAAGTCCACTGATAAAAGATAAAGATTGCAATAACGCTTGCTGTTCAATGGTATATCTCTGCATGCGACAAGAAAAACCTCTTATTCTCTCACCATGCCACAGTATTGTTCTGCTCGAGCAGGAAAATGACTCATTCACTACGCATCCTGTTTGTCAGGATTCCTCAGCCTATCAAACTATAAAATAATGAAGCTATTAATTTTCACAGATTACTCAGGAAATGGAACATATATTGCAGTTACTACAGCCACTTACCCACAACGGCACCAGCAGCACCTTAACTCCAGACATTTCAAATGAACCGGGGGAATTGGAAACCGTTCTGCATCAGTTAAAGGCTGTGTCCCGAACCCTGGCACAAACATGTGGTACTCAGGTAAATAAACCAGTGCTTATATATACATATACATATACATATACATATACATATACATATACATATACATATACATATACATATACATTATATATATATATTATATATATATATATATATATATTATATATATATATATATATATATATATATATATAGTCTGCCCCAGGGCAGCTGTGGCTACACTAGTAGTTTATCACCAGTGTGTAATGAAAGAATAATAACATATGAAGCGTCTTTGAGTGTCCTAAAATTTAAAACCTTATGCATTATTACTACTTTATTTGTTACTGTAAAATCATTATTGGTTAATTATTCAGGTAAATGAATAAATATGTTAATTTTTCATTTCTTAAGACACAAGGGGCACATTTCAATTAATCAGCAAATATAAAAACATTTATCACATGTGTTTGTAGTCTACCAAATTCAATAAAATCAAATCTCATAAATGGTTCAATACAAACCATTTATGAAAAGAAGAGAAATGACTCATTTGTTTTTTGGCCTAGTCCATGAAGAGCTCGAACCTCTTCCCTTGTTAAAAATGTTTGATCCCTGATCCCCACTTGTCCTTCTCTAAAAAAATTTGTTATAATCTTCATATAACTTATATTAAATAAGTGCAAGTACAATATTTGTTCATAGGCACAGCTAAAGAAAGGGAATGAGTGCTATAAGAATTATGTTTAATCCTAAAATTGTAAACAAAAAATACAAAAAAACGTTTGTACACTGACAGCTCGTGTATTACAGTCTCCTTCTCACTATAAACAATAGAAAGTAGTCCAACAACAGAAAAACCTTTGCTGACACCTGATCTCTGTCCTAGGGGCTAAATAAGGCTTTTGTTGGACCGGCAGCTGATCAATGTGGGAAGTGGAGTACGGCAGAAGAGCTAAGGGATCAGGTAATCAGGCAGGGTGTGGTGACATTTACTGTAGAACCAATATTACAACCGCTGTACTAAATAGCATTGTGCTCTGAAGTATGCAATCTTTAACTAATTTCTCCTGTTTTATGTTTACTCTTTCCTCATCTAGAACATTCAGCTGCAGAATGAAAATGCTGAATTATTACATAAGTTGCAGTCTGCACAGTCCCAAGCTGCTGTGATTCAACAGTCCATCAAAGACCGAGACGAAGCCATCGCCAGGTGTGTGAAAAGTGAAACATTTGCGGAAGGAACAAATGTATGTGTGTGTACTGTCATAGATTTTATATATATATATTTTTTTAGGAAAAACATGATGGAGGAAGAGCTGGTGAGAAGTAAAAACGATATGATGTGTCTCAACAATCAGCTACTTGAAGCAATTCAACGCAAGCTCGAATTGTCACAAGAGTTGGAGGCCTGGCAGGTATGTTTGTGGAGTAGTTGACAAAATCTCTGCATCTTTTTTATTATCATTATATAGTGGAGTATAATAGATATTAGGCTATTGCATATTGTAGTTTGATCAATTCCAAAATATTTCTCGCCCTCAGGATGACATACAGATCATCCTGAACCAGCAACTCCGGTCCCAGCAGCAGAGTGAGCAGGTTCAGGCTAAGACTACTTCCAACGGTTTATCATTTTTCCGTCGACCCAACAGGATCTCTACTCCTTCTTGGAGTCCCGACAACAGTGGACACAAGGCTCAATCTCCATGGAGAGACTGGTTAAGACGGGGTAAAGGGGTTCAATACAGCAAGTAATGGACAGTTCATCACAGCCCTTCCTGTCTGCCAAGGAGCAACATGGATTTATTCAAGCCATCATTGACAAAGACTCCTTATACAAGAATAAGAATACATTTCATTTGGAGGTGTTCCTCTAAACACTGTGATTGCCAGAACACTTTGAGTTCATTAGGTAGATATTATACATAAAATGTGTAAATATTGTACATTATTTTATAATAATTATAATTTTCATAATTGTATGTCTTTGTATGTTAACACTACAGTAGCCAATAGAAAAGTAAAGTGATAATGATCTGTGATAATGGTGTACATTTTTTTTCCTTCAAAATATGATTAAAGAGTAATACGCCTGATTGGTTTCCTTTTCTTTATTTCCTATTCTGTAGAAGAATGATAAGATTCTCCCCAGTGTGGGGATAATTTCAGGGTTACAGCGCACGTTATAGAAAAGTATGAAAAAGGAACACTCAAAACAAGATAAAAACATGTATTTTTTACTCACTGTCTGAAAGGAAACATCTGAGTTTTGGAAGAAATAAATATTTGTATGTGTTTATATATACAATACGATAACATTTATTCTTGTATAGCCCAAAAGCACAACAGCAGTCATCTCAGAGGACTTAACAAAACCATTGAAATCACCAACACAGATCAGAGAATCAACAGTTAAGACAAAAATACACAAATGTATTGGTCCATATGGTGAGACCATATGAATGTTGATAAATGTCCATACAGTGAAGCATAGTAAGTCATCTTTATTTATGTATATATATATATATATATATATATATATATATATATATATATATATATATATATATATATATATATATATATATATATATAAAGGACGTAACTTGACTAAGGACAAGTTACGCTTTTGCTGCCCTCCTCTGGTATCAAGAGTGAATTTCACACTCGGTAATATGGGTTGTATTCAGCTATGGTATTAGTATATTCATTTAAAAGCAGTGAATTCCATAGCATAGTTTTTTAGGAAATTACTTGTGCGCGATTCTTTTTTTGATTACTTTTTTGTGTGCAAAAAAACAAAGAAAAAAACTAGTGATTGTCGCGTGTGGATGACGTGCACTGGTTTATTTACTACGCCGCTGTCACCCGTTTCGTTTAAGACACTTGTACGTAGCTATAGTTTTCAAGAGGTAACATACAACGTTTTAAACATTTAGTATTTAATAGTGTACGCTGAAAAAAAGCATGTCCTTATCTTTGTGTAATCAAAGTTTAACAGAGTGTTGTGATCGAAAGTCTGAGCTAAACTAGAGCTAACAGCTAACAAGCTTAAAGCAAGGCCATCCAGGCTGACATTATAGTGAGCTTTGTGGAACCTGTTCTGGTGAAACCGTGAAACTGAAATGATGTGTTGTGCTGAGCTAGTCATATGCTGTGTGATATATTTGCCCGGTAGATAAACATTGACGGTGATAAATAAGCCGTACGTGAATGAGGTTAGTATACCTAAGTTATATCTGAAATATTACGTTTATTTCTTAACAGGAGCCTGAATGGATTGAGAGTAAAACCCTTACATTATTATGACATGACTGACCAGGGCAATAACAACCAGAACATCTCCTGTAACCCATTTGCTGCCCTTTTTAGTTCATTGGCTGATGCCAAACAGTTTGCATCTGGCCAAAAATCTCCTCCACAATCTTCAGAACCAACTTGTGCGTATGAACATTTCTCTGATAAGTAATAATGATTACTACAAAATGCAACTTACTATGTCTCGCAAAGTGCTCACATGTTTGTCATTTATTGCAGTGGACCAATCTGGGGAAAGCCAGTCTGAGTCTGAGAACTCAGTGTCGGACAGTGTTGATGAAAATGATGACTCAGTGGCTGAGATCAGCCGCTCTTTTAGGTCCCGCCAGGAACTTTGTGAACAGCTTAATGTCAATCACATGATTCAAAGGATATTTCTCATTACACTTGATAACAGTAAGTAAAGAAGAAAGATAACAAACAAAATCACTATGTAGATATTTACCAAGAATTATTACTATAAAACGCAATAGTTTTGCATTGTTTTAGTATACCTTCAAGAGTATGAATACTGAATATACATCATACACATCAAATAAAACTTGAAATATAGCCCACTGCTGCTGATCTTTTAACATACAACAATTTATCATTCATAATATCTGAACAAAATGTTTCTATTCAAAGGTGACCCTAGTCTGAGAGGAGGAAATGGCATACCACCACGTTGTGTCTACCTGGAGGAGATGGCTGCTGATCTTGATGGACAGGACTGGCTGGATATGGACAACATAGAACAGGTGCAGTCCTTCTTAATTATTTTCTGCCAGTCCCATTTTAGGAGAAAGGAAACATTTCAAGGCTGTAATTGCTCAGAAGGTCTGTACGGAACAGAGTAATTTTGTTCTAGTACATACAGCAAAACTGCATGTTCCCCTGGAAATGCACCGCACTACCCTACGGGGGCCTTCCCATGAATCCTTCCCCACTAATTTGAGAAGGACTGGGGTAGGTATTTTTGATCCATACATCAAAGGAAATAACACGGACAAAGTACAGCAAACATTCATCTCAATGGGAGCGATGCATTGTACCTGGCTCATTTCCACCCTTGGTCCCTGGGGCAGGCTGTTAAAATATTTGAATGATAATTCATTCAAACATTCATGGACAATGGCACCAGATTTATAGTAAAAATATCAATTCTTTTATTCACTCAAATTAGCATAAAAGCATCTCTCAGCCTCACACTTACACACAGGTACATCAATTCACATTGTTAGTGTGTTGGTACTGACGAACAGCTACACAAGAAAAGCGTTTCCAAATGATTTCCTGTATTTAGAGATCTTGCACACTCTATTCATTCACTCACTGAGGATCTGGTGACTCTTCTGTTCGATCTACTGACTATTTTTCAGAGGGAAGTGCTCGGCTCGACTTCCAGGCGGGACAGGGCCTTCCTTGTTTGCATATTGTACTTATATCTGTTGGTTTCCTCCGGGTTCTTTGGTTTCCCCTACCACTAAAACATATACAATTGGACTAAAACTAGCAGTAGCTGTTCAAAGACACTGACCCATTCAAATATGTAAATACATACAAATACATTTTTTATTTACTGACTGTGTAACACTGCAGTGGTGAATAAAGTGAATGCAAACCGGCTGGTAGCTTTAAATAAATAAGAGAAGCCATCAGAGTGTTACCCTGATGAAGACTCCAAATGAGTGGAAACACATTAGCAATGTTGTTTTGCTAAATCTAGAGTTTACTCGGCTCCATCCCTTTGTCATTTCAAACTAGAAACTTGCAATGGCTGAAGCCATTGCGATTGACTGCGGAACAGATCTAATGTGGAAATCTGCTAAAAAAAATCCTTGAAATCCTTTAAAAGGCCTTGAAACTGTTAAAATACTTGATAGATATTTGAAACTCCTGAAGTCCTTGAAATTGTTGAAACCTTTAAACTCCTGAAATCCTTGAAACTGTTGAAACATTGAAACTCCTGAAATCCTTGAAACTTTTTTTAAACCTGGAAACTGTTGAAAGTGTGGAAACTCCTGAAATCCTTGAACCTCCTGATATCCTTGAAACTGGTTAAATTCTTAAACAGTTGAAATCCTTGAAACTACTGAATGTATTGAAAGTGTCCTTGAAACTGAAAAATCCCCTCACCGCTGAAACAATTTGGTTCCTGTAACTAAGGAAACCTGGTCTGTGGTCATTATCTGGTGGTGGTCTGAGTCTTCGTTTGGGTCTTGGTCTGGTGGTATAATGCAACCTATTAGGTTGCATTATACTGGTTTACATGGAAAAATCTCTATTAAGTTGCATTATACTGGTTTACATGGAAAAATCCCTATTAGGTTGCATTATACTGGTTTACATGTACAAATCCCTATTAAGTTGCTTTATACTGGTTTACATGTAAAAACCCCTATTAGGTTACATTATAGTGGTTTACATGTAAAAATCCTTATTAAGTTGCATTATACTGGTTTACATGTAAAAACCCCTATTAAGTTCCATTATACTGGTTTACATGTAAAAACCCCTATTAAGTTCCATTATACTGGTTTACATGTAAAAACCCTATTAAGTTGCATTATACTGGTTTACATGAAAAAAACCCTATTAAGTTGCATTATACTGGTTTACATGGAAAAATCCCTATTAAGTTGCATAATACTGGTTTACATGGAAAAATCCCCATTAAGTTGCATTATACTGGTTTACATGGAAAAATCCCTATTAAGTTGCATTATACTGGTTTACATGGAAAAATCCCTATTAAGTTGCATAATACTGGTTTACATGGAAAAATCCCCATTAAGTTGCATTATACTGGTTTACATGGAAAAATCCCCATTAAGTTGCATTATACTGGTTTACATGGAAAAATCCCTATTAAGTTGCATTGTACTGGTTTACATGGAAAAAACCCTATTAAGTTGCATTATACTGGTTTACATGGAAAAAACCCTATTAAGTTGCATTATACTGGTTTACATGTAAAAACCCCTATTAAGTTGCATTATACTGGTTTACATGGAAAAATCCCCATTAAGTTGCATTATACTGGTTTACATGAAAAAAACCCTATTAAGTTGCATTATACTGGTTTACATGAAAAAACCCTATTAAGTTGCATTATACTGGTTTACATGGAAAAATCCCTATTAAGTTGCATTATACTGGTTTACATGGAAAAATCCCTATTAGGTTGCATGATTACACTGAAGTCCTTGAAACTGCTGAAGTCCTTGAAACTGCTGAAGTCCTTGAAACTGTTGAAGTCCTTGAAACTGTTGAAGTCCTTGAAACTCTTGAAATCTTGAAACTGCTGAAATCCTTGAAACTGTTGAATCCTTGAAACTGTTGAATCATTGAAACTGTAGAAATGTCTGAAAGAGCTGAAGTCCTATTAAAATGCATGGGCCTATTAAAATGCATTGCAGAATTCTCAATGCAGATTTTTGTCCGATTGCGGAAAAACCGGAAATCGCTGAAGTCCCAAAAGTAATAGCAATAATCTCCCAAACATGTGGAACGTTTTGATGTATAACTTGTGGAAATTGTTGAAAATGTGAAAGCTGTGAAACGTGTCAAAAAAAATGACGGAATAAAGAAATACAAAACCAATGGTTGACTGCGGAAGGTTCCGCAGTCAATCAATTATGTTATTTATTTGAATGACTGATAATGGGGCCCAGGTCTCAAAAGGTTTTGATATATTGCTGTATTAATTAGTATACAAAATGAATTTATGTAACGATATTTTAAACGACCATTTAATTGCCTATTTTTAATTTTTGTTTCTCCATTAGGCTTTATTTAATCGCCTGCTCTTGATGGAGCCTGGAAACCACCTCATCTACATGACCTCATGCAGCGCCATCAACCTGTCTGCTGACCGCGACGCAGGGGAAAAGTGTGTCATTCCGTACCTCTTCGCTTGTTATCTCAGGGCCAAGGAAGAGGTCTGAATTTTTTAACCAATATTAACAGTTTTTATTACATTACATTTTAATTCACTAATTTAGATAGTATATTCTCCACATAGATTAAAAAAGTACCGGAAAAGTTGCTATCGTTTGCGGTTAGGTGCAAAGACCTTTCCATTTCAAACTTGAAGACAGTTCTCCTTACTCCAGAGATTTATGTGAGCCAAAATATTTACGAGCAACTATTAGACCTGCTTCTGGATGGGGTTAGGGGAACAGGTAGGTTTGCTATTTCTAATAAAACAAAATCTGTTTGATTTTGTGTTGGCAGCTTATTTTCTGACATTTTGTCTTTCAGACCCAGAAGATGTTGTTGAGTTTGTGGAGGAAATTATAGTAGGTCTGGTATCAGACCAAGAAGTTCGAAGTTTTGAAGAGGTCATAGTACCGGTATTGGATATTTTCCATGGCCGGGTCAAAGACATGGATTTGTGCCAGCCTCAACTATACTTCTACTTGGATGTTCTTCTTTATTTCAGCCATCAAAAAGATATTGCTAAGGTAGTGGTGTTTCAGTATTTACAATTTAATTGACAGAATCCAACCAACTTTCATTTTCTAACTTCCAATAATGGCCTATTTGAACAGGTCCTAGTGGAACACATTCAACCGAAAGACCCGGCTAATGGTTTGCAGTATCAAAAAACCCTATTGGGAGCAGTTCTTAACATTTCCTGCTTGCTAAAAACTCCGGGTGTTGTTGAAGGGCACCGTTATTTTCTCAACCCATCTCGCTCCAGTGCTCAGGAGACAAAGATTCAAGAGGCAAACATTCACCAGGTATGAGGGATTCACAATGTGAATCTGCAACATTTGACGGCACCTTTAATGCTCTATAGTCTAACTCGTTGTGTCCCTTATTTTGCAGTTTATGGGACAGTTTTATGACAAACTACATCAAGTATTTAAAAATTTGCTCCAACGATCTGGTGAGACACGCCACTTGCTGCTTTCATGGTTGGGCAATTGTCTTCAGGCAAATGCTGGCAGGACAAAGATATGGGCAAATCAGATGCCAGAACTCTTCTTCCAGATGTATGCCTCAGATGCATTTTTCTTAAACTTGGGTTCAGTAATGATGAAACTTTGCCAACCATTCTGCAAACCAAAATCTCCAAAACTGCTTACCTTTAACCCAACATACTGTGCCCTGAAAGAATTAAGTGAGGAAGACCGTTGCAATCTAAATGTCCATGCAAGGGGTTAGTATATGTATATTTCTACAGTATTAGCTTTAATCATATGTTGTATTTCAATCTTATGATAATTGTTTCTTCTTGTTGCACTAGGTCTTGACAAAGAAACCTGTCTGGTCCCTGCTCCCACACAGCAGCTGGTGGAACCAGCCCAGTCTTACAGCCTTCTGACTGAAAACCTTATTCTTACACAGCTCACATTGCACATGGGCTTTCACAGGTTTGAAATACACTCTTTTTTAAAACAATCATGTTTAATTGTTTTACCATGTACAATTATGTTGAAATTAAAGAAGTTTGCTTGGTTTGCGTCTTGGTTTTGATGCAGGCTTCATGAGCAGATGGTAAAAATGAACCAGTCGCTTCACCGGCTCCAGGTGACGTGGCAAGACGCCCAACGCACAGGCAACCCCATGTCGGAGCAGCTTCTAGAGCAGTTTGAACGTCTTATGATTATTTATTTGTCAACCAAAGCTGCCACTACACAACCTGCCATGCTACAATGCTGCCTTAACCTTCAAGCCTCTACAGCCTCTCTGTTGGTTCAGCTTGGAATAGGAAACCAAGGCCCTGAACATGCAGCTCTTAGTTTTCCGCTTCCATCGCTCCAATACTCCACACTGTGCTACATCCCAGGTAGGCTACAAGTACTCTCTCACCAGTCAAAATCTTGTGATGCTAATTAATTTTTCATGTGGTGTTATAGAATTTTTTGCAGACAACTTGGGAGATTTTTTTATATTTCTACGTAGATTTGCAGATGAAGTTCTAGAAACATCTGCTGAAAATCTGGAAGAGGTTCTTAATTTCATTACTGTCTTCATGGGTAATGTAGAGAGGCAAGTACATCACTACTATTAATAACTGATACTCACACTTTTGATGTATTAAGATTCACCTTATGGCCTTTTTTCCAACACTACTCTATTGTTATAGGATGAAGAATCCTCATTTAAGAGCAAAACTGGCAGAGGTGCTAGAAGCTGTAATGCCTCATATGGAGCCAATAGCTTCGGGTGCAGTACAACCAAATGTGTTCTTGCGAGAAAGGCTTTTCTTCTCCTATAGACATGCAGCCCAGCTGGCAGAGGCGCTCATCACTGTGTTTGTAGACATTGAATTTACTGGTAATTCTTCTCAAATAACTAAAACATTAAGTAGTCTGTATACTTTGTAAACATATATTTTCTATTTTTTTCAGGGGATCCTCATCAGTTTGA